>JBBWSJ010000007.1:0-600000 GCA_038088505.1 Diaporthe velutina | reverse complement strand
TTATTATCCCTAGAGAATAATTTAAATTACTATAATAAGACACTCTTTTCTAAAAATCAAATATAAAACAATAAAACTAAAGCTCTCTATCATCTTAGCTATCCTCCTTACCACCAGCACCCAGGCGTATAACTATTATTATACAGATTACTAGATACACGAGTTAGAGCCGGCACCTCCTAAACCGATAGAGCTGGGGGCGACGCCCCCCCCCCCCGGCTAATAGAATTAGATTCGATAGCTACTAAACTGAGGGAGCTTAACTAGAATGGGGATAATTAGTTAAAAAGGAGCTGGACTTAGCGTTGAAGGAGAGGGAAGTATATTGGAAGATTAGAATCTCAGTCGGCGTATGTGGTGAAGTCATTTAATGTCAATACAACATCTCATCCTTAAATCAGAGACAAGAAATTATGAGAAGCAGCACTTAAAGGCAACCTCATAGATTTGGTTTCACCAGTTTGTGCGTGGTAGAGGCCGCATGAACCACTTCAGTACTAAACACTCGGAGCACTGAGTCATCTAGTAAACAACCTGGAACCACCCAGATCGTTCTTTGAGGTACCACTTGGTTACTTCCATTACACTAATTACATAAGGAATAAACTACCAATATCCACTCGATGACTCTGGTCTGCGAGTATGGATAAGCCCATTGTAATAATCACAACATACCTATTAGCCCCTCTTCTCATGAATCTTGCCCTCATTCTTCCTCGAGACCCTCAATCACAAGCACTTCGTACAAGCCTAGCTCTGGGAGCTGGATTACTCCATCCTCAGCCTTGATGAAAGTGTCACTTGTAAGCGCATGCGCGGTAACATTACTGCCCGAAACCTTGATAGTACCACCGGGCACAGGCAGGTGCGTACCAAAGTTTTGGTGGCGACCGCCCGACATATTGATAATATGCACAACAGTTCTCGGGCCGTTTGCATTGACGGTGACCTCAACCTGCTCTGTAAGGTCGAATTCCAGCATCTCGCGGTGGCCGCTGTCCTCTTCCAAGATCAGCTCCAAGAAGTCCCTGTACACTCTCAGCCCAAGTTCGCGGTAGCTCCTCCCTATGGTGAATGGGATCACTATTCCTTTGCCGTCCCCGAAGGATCTGATTCCGCATCCGGGCTCGTCGACTTGCCGATTGCCGTATGCATACTCCGGTGGTGCGAAGGGTGCAAAACCAAGGAGCTTGTATCTGCTGCTTGTACCCTCCTTCCAGTCGAACAAACGATGAACCCCGTGTATTGGCAGTATAGGGCCGGCATATATATCGTTTTGGGTCTTGTTTTGATCTGGAGCATAGTATTTGGAAAACAATTGCTGCTGGTTAAACGCGACCTCCCTCTCGCGCTGAGATGGCAATGACTGGAGTTGGACTGATCCCTCTTGATCGATGCCGCTAGACCCGGTGCTGATAAGGCTACCTCCAGCGGCTACCCACCGATCAATAGCATCCACGTCACCAGATCTCAACTCCCACAGATCAGGCAGAATAAGGACTTTATATCTGCCAAGCCCAGTCGAGTTCGCCGCTATTTCTTCCAGGAACTCTTGCCCGACGACATCAAACGGGATGTGAAGTTCTTGCAGGGCCGTGTAGATTCCTTTGTATTCCGAAGTAGCATTCTCAAAATGGTCCCCCTCAAGCTGCCCTCGATCAGGCATAACAAGTCCGGTCTGCGCGGCTGGGCTCAACCCATTGTATACCTCGCTCCACTTGAGGAAGAAGAAGCTTATGTTACCAGCGAGCTCCATGTTCCGATAGGGGATCTTGCTGGGGGTGCCCATGATGTATGTAGAAGGATTGCCGCCGCGGGATATGCACTGAAGAAGATATTGGGCAAAGTGCAATGGTTCCTCGCTCCCCATACGATATGGCATATCCACAAAGGAGACCGCGTTGCAAAGCGCAGGCGTCTCTGGTCGATGTGACTTGATCACGCCGACTGACTCCGATGTCAAGAAGTACCAGAGCTCTCTGCCAACTGCATTATTAGCTTCGTGAAACGTAATGTCTGCATTCTGCCCAAGTAAAAGTCCGGAGTCTGGGAGGTTTTTCTTGATGGAATCCCCGACACGGGCGGTCCAGTCATCAATCACTGAGGCAGTAAAGTTTTGCCACAATAAATAGTGGGCATCCTGGGGGCCGTTAGGCAGCTCGAGGCCGTTTGAGTAATCAGCCCAACGAGATTTGCAGCTGTCGCAATGGCATACTCCGTGGTAGACTTTCCAGTAATCTTGCTCGTTGTAACTAGCCCAGTTGACGAAGAAGCCGTCAAGCTCGTATCGGCTTGTCACCTCATCAAGGATATCGAATACACGTTCCTGATACCAGTTCCCGGACGGACAGACAGAGACAAGGTCGTTGGCGTGAGTCTGTCGCTCCCCTGTTGGAGAAACAAATAACCATTCCGGGTGTTCGTCGGCCACTTCAAGCTGGACTTTGGAGAAGTCCATGCGACCTAGAAGCCGCAGTCCTCGTTCATGAGTTGCATTCACGGCTTCTCCAATAAAGTCATCACCTCCTCGTTGAGCCAGAAAGGGATTGCGAATTTGGAACGGTAGATCGGTTGGGTAGTTTGCGAGGATCCCACCAACGCTTAGAAGCCAGGCGCTGGCTCCAAAGTCTTGCAGAAAGTCGAGTGTTTGCGCGATATCCATGTCCACATCGATCTGACGCAAATTGGTCTGGAACATGGTGAAAGGCTCGCGCCACCACTGACCTGGTGCCATGTCCGCTCTGCCACCTGGACAAAGGATAAGCAGACATGGGGCAAAAAATAGAGAGATATTGATCCATGGAGTAGTTGAATACATTTTGTAAGGCTTTCAGACAGTAGAAACAGTGATGTCGAACCTGGTCCGTGGCGTCAAAATACGGCGGTGGCATCAAAGGAAAAGCAACATTGGATATATGAGAGGCTCACTCCGCAAATGCGACCAGCCACTCCGCACTTCATGGTTGTAGCCGAGGATGCTTCCCAGGGCGTCGGTCAAAGATGCCGCACCGTTCCCAATACTCCGCACTTGGGAAATCACGGCGATCACATCACATGGACGCAGCATGTGGGGGCCCCCGCTTCTACAAAGCAACGAGACTTGGTACAGACTGTCCATGGTGGAGCAACGGTGTGCAGAGGGAGGACGACTATACTGAGTAGGACTGCTGTCTTCTCGGCGAGGACGAACGTCATGATCATCACGGCATTGCAAGGGGCTGGCGCCCACAGTAGGCCTTCTGCCGACTCTCCCGAGCTATTTGTGAACAGTATGTAATGAAATCACTGTAATTATTGCGTATCATCATTCCGAGTCTTGGACTTGCTAACTACGTACTCGCCGTCACGCTGCTCGTTCCTCGAGGCCCTTATCCCCCGCTGCCTGCGCTTGTGGGAGGGTCCATGGAGATAATAATTCAGCAGACTCGGGGACTTCGGTGTTTGGAAGCTCAAGGGCTAGATCAGTATCAATAGTTGGCTTGCCTCCTTTAAGCGAAAGTTGACGATACGCAACCTGTTAAATTAGGGGTCAGACCAGACCATTGTGTACTACAGAGGTGTAGTCGCATTTCAACATACATGTACTCCCTACCAGGAGGAGGCGGGTTTCTACACGTATAGCAGAAGCACCATAGTGATTTTGAATCCTTGCATTGAATGACCTGGTTAGAACCCCTGCCTTGAGACAGGCACCCCACGCCGGTCACATCCCTCTCCCCACAGCAAGTACTAGTATGGGTCTTCCCCGCAAGCACGCACATGGCCGTGTTATTTCTGCAGTACAACCTGGTCTGGGTTGTCAATTAATTGTTACATTTCCAAAGAGGGGACAAACTCGGCAATGAAGGAGGCAAAGAGGGGACGAAGTTGACAATAGAGAAGACATGGAGATACCTCGGTGTCTGGTAAAGCTACCTAGGTCCATATTCCGACACAGATGCTCCTCAAAGAAGCCCAGGCGTAGAGGAAGTCCAGGACTCTCACCGTCTTACAATCTTTATTCAAGCTTTTCACCAATTCCAATCGCTAGCAACAATAATGACCATACTGAAATGCACTCTGGCGTTGTTGGTGTTGACCGCCACGGCGATGCAACCAACACCGGCTCCAGCCTCAACTCACAGGCTGCCCAGCCAGCTGACCTATTTTGGCGAACGCCCCTCGTATTCCCCGGATGGGAAGAGAATCGCTTTCATGTCAAAGAGCTTTGGAGACGCCTTCGAGATGGACCTAGAAAGTAGAGACGTCAAACTCCTCACCCCGGCCCCTAATGCCGGTTACCTGCGCGTGCAGTTTCTGCCCAATGGTGATTATATCCTGATCGGCGCTCGCACTTTCAGGGACAAGGTCACCACCCGTGATGAGGATGAGGAGCTGTGGGTCATGAAGCAAGGCGCAACGGAACCTGTGGCGTTGAATCAGAAGGTATGGGAAGGGGTTGCCATATCCTTTACGCAGAACCTCATCTCCTGGACTACCACCCACGACAACTATCCAGACGAGATTCCCGAAAACGATTGGATCGTCAATCTCGCTGAGATCGTATACGATGACAACGGCAAGCCCATTCTCGCGAACAAGCGCGAGCTGTTCCGGGTCAACCAGCCGGACTGCAGGCCCGAGCCTCAGGATTTCCGCAACAACGACACCGAGCTGATATATACTTGCTATGATGATACGGATCACCCTACCGGCGGCGACGCAAGTGGAGGCAAGGTGTTGGGTATCAATCTCGAGTCGCGCGAGGTCGTCACCTACCGCCACGTCACCGGCGAGTACAACGAGGTGGAGGGCATCTTCCCCGGCGGCCAGTACGCATTGGTCAAGTCGAGCCGGGACAACTGGAGCCCCATGAACGGCACAAGACCCATCGACCTCTGGCGGCTGAACCTGCAGGAGCCCAACAGCACCGAATTCGTGCGTCTGACCTACTTCGGCTACGTGCACGGCTCCAAGGCCGGCAATCCCGTTGTCAGCCCCGACGGCCGCTCCATGGCCTTCTCTGAGGGCCGGCTCACAGACGCAGCCGGCGTCGGCCGTGGAATCTTGGTACTCCCGCTGGACGATACTTGGTGAATTGATACGGAGACGAGTCAGAACCTTGTGGAATACATGTTTGGGTGCACCCATAGTACATTATGCTCTTCTTCTTACGACTCTTGAGTTCACAGGTGTCAGGGTCATTGTTGCATTAATAAGGCTTGTACTTGTCTGCATTATGGGAGATCACTACCTGCTAGTAATTAGTAGGTTGTTCGCTATCATCTCCACCAACAATTTGTTGCAGGTGCAATATGTCGTTCAGGGGCTGGATAAATAATCATAATACATAGCCACAGTTATCGTTATTCATTATACCAGTCTACCAGACGTCTAAAATGTGGTGACTTGTATTCCTGAGGCACTTTAGCAAACCTTATTAGAGTCGACTAGCCAGATCATTCTTGTTGTAACCAATTCATGACCAGCTACCTACCCAGGTAGTACGGGGCAGACAATGGGCAACTCGGAGGCTGGGTTGTGGGACAGTGGGCATCAGCGACTTTTTAGTCTGACGTTGGTCGGGGCTTTGGAGGCATCAATCAACCTAACATAACGTTACGGATGACACTTGAACAACGCTAGTCTCATGAGCAGCATCAAATGCATGCCAACAGGGCTGTTTGCTGGCCGCCAATTGCTAGCACTTGAGTTCGCTGTCCTAGCGGGGACTTTGAAATTGCCCCATTACTTAGCCACGACCTCGTGGCCGAATACAAAGCCAGGGAGAAATTCTAGACGTCACTTTAGAACATCAAGGCCCATCCAACGAGCCGTTCATACCCCAGCCCGGCGCAGCAAAGTACGCTTAGTGTGCCGGCCCGTTGGGTCGAGCAATACACAGCCACACTTTGTATTCCGGGCCTTGAGACCGCCCGTCATCCTTCGCGTACTTATGGATGTTGCCTAATTGGGGCGTATTCAGAGACCCCATCAACTAACCGGTTCACATCCGAAGGGCTGCATTGTACAACTTATGGGGCTAATATCATTGGCAAGACGGCCAGATAGAAGCCTTGGCTCTTCTCGCCTAATGTTGCGGCTCACTTTAAGACAGGTTTTAGGTAGCTGGCATCGTCACTTTGGCCACCTTGGCTGCATAGCACGAAGTCATTCAATTTTCCTACAGCTCGTCAGAAGCGACATCCGCCGTATCCCATAATCTTGACTTGGCCGGAAACCTCGCTTATTTCCTTTCTTTTCTTAGCCGAACGTGCCATTCCATCATTGCCTTGCGGTGTATACTCAGTATCCTACACACACGAAATGTCTGATACCATCCAGACGGACGAAAAGCCACCCCCAAGATACACCGCAACCGACGAGAGCGGCTTCTCCGCCCGCCTCCAAGCATTCCAGGACAACCACCCAGGATACCCCATCGTCCCAGTAACAAAACACCCCAGCGCCTCAGGGGCATCGCCCAACTGTCGATGTAACTCCTGCTTGGGGAGGAGCGATATTGACGCGCACGACCTCCAAGCCGACATCGTAGCCGCTCTGTTCGCACACATCTCCTCCAAGGACACCGCCGCAGTAACCCACCTCATAAGCGAAGGCCTAATCTCCCCGGACTGCCCAAAAGCCAACGGCGAGACCCCCCTCCTAGCATGCATCCGCACAGCCCGCAGCGCGCCCATGACGCGCACGCTGCTCGCCCTCGGCGCGGACCCGGACCTCGCGGGCAAGACGGACTCGGAGGCGGGGCCGCCGGACGGCAACAACAACATCCACCACGGCGGCGGCGATATATACGTTGAGCGCACGCCGCTCATGCTCGCCGCCGCGACGGGCCAGCTAGCTATCGTGAAGTTGCTGGTTGGGGAGTTTGGCGCCGACGATGCCGCTGTGGGACCTCGGGGAGAAACGGCGTATAGGCTTGCGGCCGAGGCCGGCCACCGCGATGTCGTGCGGTACCTGCCCGCGCGGCGGAGGGGCGCCTGGCGGCGGCTCAGGCACAGCAAGGAGGTTGTGGCGCTGAGACGTGCGGTGGTCACCACCGGGGAATTGGTCGTGTTCCTCGGGTGGGAGCTCCCCCGGCTGTTGCTTTTCCACCTGCCGTGGAAGATCGGGAAGTGGGCTTGGAAGAACAGGGGTCGTATCGGGCGTTTTATGGTGCGGGTAATCAAGTGGATGCCCCGGGGGATGGGGTATGTGGCGAAGGGTGTTTGGAGGAGTTTAAAGGGTGCACCTCGGCTCGCGTGGGAGGTCATTGTGTGGATGTCTAAAGCGATCCCGAGAGCGATGGATGTCGTGTGGAAGGGGCTTGTCAACGGCATGAAGAAGATTGGCCGCGCCGTTGCGTTTGCGGCGAGGCGGCTGGTTTCGGTTTTGCACACTTTCGTCGCTGCTGTCATTGACCGCTTGAAGAACATCACCTTGAGGGATGTCGGGCACGACCTATTGGTTGCGATGGGGGCTCTCTTCGTCAAGCTTCCCGGAGCGGTATTGTCTTTCATGTCTCAGTCAGTCGTCGTGGCTGGCAGGGCTATCGACGCATTGTTCAATAGTCGCCTTGTACGTTTGTTCTTCAAGGAGTTATGCCTTGTCCCAAAGATACTCTGGGAGATGGTGGAAAGTCTGTGGGCCTCTTTTAGTCGCGGGGTGGACGAGCTGATGACCTTGGTCAACCCGAAGAGAGTTTCATCTGGAGGGAGTAGATCATGAACATATTATTTCATTGTAAGAACTGATTACCTGGAGCACCCAGTAGCTTTGGCGCGTCAAACACTTCTCATCGTGACATTCAAACCAGTGTCCGCCAAGTCTCCACCGTGCTCGAGCACAGCGAAAGTGTACTCGCCCTTCTCCAGCTCCCACTCATCCCAACGGTTGATGATGGTCAGGTATCGATCAGCCTCTAGCTCCATGCTCACGGTTGTCTCCTCCCCCGCGCCCAAGTAGACCCTCTCGAATGCCACGAGCTGTTTGACCGGCTGCACAATGCTCGACGTTCGCCCTAGGAGGTATACTTGCGGAACATAACTGCCATCGACAGTGCCATTGTTCTTGAGGTTCACTGAGAAGTTGATGATGTCTCCAGATGTGAATGTGCCCTGGCTTGAGGACGTAGTATCCTTCGCCACGGGAGGGCCACTGCTGGCTTCAAATCCCGAAACCTGGAAGTTCGAATATGACAGGCCATATCCAAAAGGGTAAGCAGGTTGGGAGTCCAGGTCGAGGTACTTGATCTTCCGCCCGAGGCTCTTATAATTGTAGTTAATCGGCACCTGTCCCACATGCTTCGGCACGCTGATCGGCAGCCTCCCGCCCGGGTTGACCGTCCCAAACAGCACATCAGCGATGGCCTGCCCACCACTTTGGCCGGGAAACCAGGCACTCAGCACCGCGGCGCTTTGGTTGTAGTAATCAGGGATCGCAAACGGCCTCCCACCTTGCAGGACGAGCACGACTGGCTTGCCTAGGGCATAGATGGCCTTCGCCAGCGCGTCCTGGCTAGGGGCCAGTCCGAGGGTAGCTCGATCACCACTCTCGCCGTCGCTGTTCCACGCCGCGCCTACGGCCAGAACAATTACATCTGCGGATTCGGCGAGTGACACGGCCTGTGATTTGGCGTCATTGGCGGGACCGCTGCTCACCAGGTTCCAGAAAAGCAGGAGCTGCGAGTTAAGGGAGACGACGTTTTCGATCTTTTTGTAGAGGTTGAAGGCCTGGAACTCGATGCGAATGTCGTATGTCTCCCCCTTTCGGAATGTGAAGGGAGCCGAGCCTTCGGGAGGCAGCGTGCTGTTGGCTTGGGTGTAGGTGTATTGCTGGATGTTGCCCAGTATGTTGCTCTTAGTTGTCAGTGGGAAGCCCTGTGATGCTACGAGCTCGCCAGCAACGTAGAGCTTGTATGTGCTATTAGCACCGACAGCAACACCAATCCATCCGTCCACGTCGACGTCGGCTGGTGAGGTCAGGGTGCCTTCCCATACGGCACTGAAGTTGTTGGATGGCAGACCCGGGGGAGGGTAGAGCCCCCAGTCAAGAGCAGGATTTTCCAACTTGGTGACTAGTGGCTCACTGAAGTTGGTGTCCGCAAAGTATGTCGCTTGCAGGCCGCCAACTGTGCCATTGGGGGCTGAAAGAAGGTATGGCGGGATAACATGCTGTGCGTTATACTCCCAAGTATTTGACCCCCAGCTAGAAGTCAGATTGAATGGGGCAGCAGGGTCTTGGCTGTACGATAGTATAGCCTGACGGATTGTTTTGGCGCTATTGGCCGGATACTCTCCCCATTGACCGGAGTAGTCGCCGTAATTCATGATATCAGAGAAAGGACCAACAAGCGCAATGTTTGTGATGTCCTGCTCTCGTGGCTTCAGGGGCAGTGTTGAATTCCGATTCTCCAGAAGGACGATGCTTTTCTGGGCAGCTTCCAGGGTCAAGTCCTTGTTGTTTTTCACTATTTGAGTAGGTTCAGTGGCCGGTGGGACAAAAGGGTCATCAAAGAGTCCCAAATCCCATTTGACACCCAGTACGGACTGGACTCGCGATTGCACGGTTGAGAGCTCCAATGAGCCGTTGGCGACAAGGTCTTTCGTCGCATTCAAGAGAAGCTCCAGCGGCCAGTCATAGAACTGGACCATTCCACCAGCGTTGTACCATTGTCTGATGGCATCAGCTGGTGAGTCGGCGACCGCGTGCTGAGTGTAGATATCATTCATTCCCGTGTCATCGGCTATGACAAAGCCATCAAAACCCATATCGTTGAGAGCGTCGTACAGCTTGGGGTTGACATGAGCAGGTATGTCATCGAACTCGTTGTATGCCATCATCACGCCCCGGACACCTCCAAGCTGGACCGCGGCCCTGAAGGGGGCCAGCAAGTCCTGGAAGACCTGGCGATTGCCATGTCCCATGAATGGGGCCGCATTGTGGCCAGCCTGAGGGGACCCATGCGCCGCAAAATGTTTCATGACGGGCACCACGGCGTCAGGGTCGGACCAGGAGCTGTTCTTTGACAGCCCGGACGAGTATGCCACGCCCATGTGAGATGTCAGGATTTTGTCCTCGCCCCACGCTTCTTGCAGACGTCCCCATCGTGGGTCTAGCCCGAGGTCGAGCACTGGGGAAAAGCACGCATGGATACCGATCGATCTTGCCTCGGTGCCGATGGCGCGCCCGACCCGGTGGACCAGGGCTGTGTCCCAACTTGCTGAGAGACCAATGCTTTGGGGGAACATTGACTGCTTGAAAGAGCCGACTCCGTGAAGGCATTCGCCGAAGTGCATGAGCGGCACTTTTAGGCGAGCTTTCTCGAGGTTGAGCTGCTGCACTTCGTTGTAGTGCGACGTGTTCAGAGTATACCTTTTGGAAGGTCAGTGGCTCACTTGGCATAGCATTTATGTAAGGGAGTAGACGGCATACCAGTCATGGATAATACCGACTGGTGAGTCGGGACTGAATCTCATTGTGTGATCTGGCGTACGATCAGCCTCAAAACAGTTTACAGGGCCTGCAGGAAGGCTCGAGCACGAGGTGGCAGACCTACCGTAGAGCTCATTGTCCGAGTTGACACCGACTATATCCCCGCCAAACGTCAAATGCAGCTGTAACACTGCTCTTGGTAAGCTAAAGGGCCTTATTCCGGCGACTCCATGTCGAGCCCGGGTACGTCACGTCTCACCGAGATCCTCAATGGTCATGTTCGAGACGAGGGCACTGATAAAGGCCTCCTTGCCCAGGCTCGTGCCGTGGACGCCTCTGCCTTCGATCCATTCTGTTGCCGGATATGGGTACGCGATGAACTGCTGCTGGTCCCGCGCCAGGGACACCGGGAGAAGATGGGCGGCGAGGAGTAGGAACTGGGCAGCGCGTGAAGAGCCCATGGCGGCGAGTCAGACGGGTCCAAGCGCGGTGTGTTGTCGATCCCAGCGCGGTACTGGGCCAATATGTCTACATGCTTCTTCGAAGTTGTGCTTGTTACCCTACGCCTGGTTTTGTTATTGACGGCCAGTTCGTCATGAAGTCGACCGAGGTACGCGCAACGTTACAGCTACGACTATAGCATCTCACTCTGATTAGCGTCACGGCGGTTATTTGCCGACGTATGTTCTGAGGATGCATCGCAAGTGGAGGTGATATGAACTATCGCCGGAAATGATGTGCACGCGCGGTGCGTCGTGGTGCGGGGAGATCCTGATTTGGCAGTGCCAGCATGCACTGAAGGGGCTCAAGATGAAAAAGGGTTAGGGTCGGGCCAAAAACTGGGCCATGGGGGCTCCGGGGGAAGGTGAAGGGGATCGTGCAACCGTCCAGATGTCCCTGGTCGAACACCTTATTGTAACGGTAGATCCCGCGGTTCCCCGTCGTAGAAGACGGACATCATGTCATTTCCGTATTGCGGACTGTGTTGCCTGATCTCAGCTTGCATGTTTTGGCGCAAGCGAAAAGATACACATGCATGATTCAACGCGCACCAGGGGGCTATACGAAGCACCTCGGTCATCATGCAGCGTTCAAAAATGATTGAAGTAGCTTCGAAGCTATGAATTAGAAGATGGCGAAGAACTTGTCCCAACAAAAACTACCAACACTGCGGAATAAGTCGCAGTTGCGACCAGTACGTCGATATTGGATGTCTTGATCGCAAAGGACAGTGCGCACGCGAATATGACCATTGACACAGCCGACGTGACCAAACTCTTGACGGGCGAAGGATTGAGCACCATGATACACATTGGTGCCACCAGAACCACGACAGCGACCAGAGCAACCGCTAGTCGAACAATGTTGTCCACCAGCGGCGAGACCTCGGCTGGCGGTTTCCCATCCTCAAACTCCTGCCTGCGACGCTGACGTTCCTCTAACGAATAAGAAAGCCACGGAGGAAGCCCGTGCCTTAATTTGTCCCGTAGGAAATCTGGCTCAGGGTGATTGGCATTATCGTGCAAGAAGTAGTAGTGTGATTCAAAGGGCTTAGTATGCCGATAGGATGTGGTGATGGAGCTAAAATTGCGCTTGAGCCGTTGTTTCCGAATCCCGGCAGTCTCTGAATCCAATCGAGGAGCGGAATGGACATAGTTATAGTTGCGCAAAGCATTTGCTAAGAATGTGTTAGAGAACAAACGTGTAGCAGTTCCAAATTGATCCACGTACTGTAGTCGTCGAGAAGCTTATTCAACTTTTCTTTGTCGACATTTGTACCTCGGGTATGATATATGTTCTCTTTCATCTCTATTAAATCGTTTTGTATTCGGACGATATTCCAGCGGTGCAGGAATTCGAAGCCACGGTAGTGGAAGGTTTCCTCCTCTCTCAGCGTCTCCTCGACATAATTCAACAATTCGACGTCCACGGGAGCCTCAACAGCAAGTACGAATTTGGTCTGGGTCGCGGCCTCGGCCGTAGCACTGTCACGAGCCATCAGTTCCACTTCGAAGGCAAATGCAATACGAGTAAGAGACGTTGCTGGGAAACGCGTGGATGTGTCCTAAGCTGCTCTTGCATAGGAGCTTGTTGGATGACCGTTCGAAGGAGCGGAGAACGACCTTCGAGCTTTCTTGATTGCAGAAAAGCATGGGGAAGCTGTGGTTCGAAATATGCCTTCCTAGAAATGCCTTTCCGTAGCGCCTTTATTCTTGGGCCTGACCGCATTTCTGCGGATATGCCTGAGCAGTACTCTAGCCCCGATTTGGACCTTGGATCGCACAGTCTGATACCAAGTTCTCACCGGTGGTCACACAACAGGACGCCCCCGCTTTCTGTCCCCTACCACCAAGGGAAGATACCCAGAAAATTTTTATTGCATTCTCAAAGGACCGACTTTGTCCGACGCAACTTCCGGGAGGGGAAAGTTTCAGACTCGCTTGCTGTTCTCGTGTCGTGCGGCAGCTCATAAGATCTACCGAGATCCGTCAGCTCATCATTGTTCAAGAGGAAGAGCCTGGCACCTCTTGCCGTGACCGTGGGACAGCCGGATCATCTTTCAGAGTGGAAAACGATATGGTAGGCGAGGCTATGACTCTTTCAACCACGAGAGAAGATGGAGGTGATCTGGGGAACTCGATACAACGTGGTGAACGCTCGGATGATTCTCAACCAGTTCCGACTGCCCAAAACCCTCCGGTCCAAGTCAGAGACTTATCGCGCTGGCATGAGGCCTGTCAACCATTCCTACTCGAGACGATCCAGCGATGTAAGCAGGTGGAAGTCAATAATTTCTGTTTGAACGGTAATGAAATGGCACACCACCTTTTCCAGCAATTGAAGGAGAGGTACGAGGAAGACGATTGCGAGTTGTCCTTCCTCAATCTCAGAATATCCTCCTACGTTCAGTCGAATCGGACTCGTTCCCGTCATGCAATGTCCCTGGCACGGTCATCTACCGCTTCAGAAACGTCGTTGGACTCGAATTCTTCGCAGTTGTCCGAGTCTTCCGAAAACGATGTTCAGCAGAGCACGAAGACATTCATTCAAACTCTCGAGGCAGCAATGAGAGAGATCCGTCCCCGGTCTATGGTGAAACAAGCTTTGAGACATCTGGGCATCGGTGAACAGAAAGAAGACGAAAAAGCCCAGACCCTGCTCTATGACGCGATTCGTGATGTGAAGAAGATATTGGTTGAGTTCCAACCAGAAATGCATAGCATTGGTTTCTGTAAGTCTATTGTCCAAATACAACTTAGAAGAGCCTCACAGTCTAACTCGAGTCTTTACCAGCCGATGTTGGCTTGAAGCTAAACACCCTTGAGGGTGTGTTCCAAAAGCACGTCCCAAAGTACTTCAAAATTGTCGAAAGAGAGAAAGGCCTAGGTACAAGGGCCTTGTGGAAAAAATTCGATGAGAAGAAGTCTGCAATTTGGAAGCCATGGACAGGCCACGACCACACCTCCATGAACAGCTGGAAGCCTTGGCATGAATATTGGCATCTTCAATTGCGCACGAGTGAAATAGGAGAGGAAGTCCGTGAGGTTCTTACGACTGCAATTGCGACCAGGGACGCGTATCTGGTGGCAGCCTGCAGCATGATGGATGAAGTTGCGTCGGGGTTTGCCCGAGAAAGACATATTAAAGTGGATGACAAATTCAACAATGGTGCTCTACTGGAAAGGACGTTTGAGTACTGAGTGAGACGAAGATATCAGCACCCGAGACCTAGACCTAGGATGGTGACCTGGAAAGGATTAGTGATTGCAATGGAAGAGGCCTCATGAGTGATATACCGGCGAACTTGTGTGGGGTTTTTAAAAACCTGGGTAATCTCTTTGCACAAGATGCTTTTGCTGATAACCTTCCTTCACAATGACCTGTTGGTAGGCCTCCCGGTGCAAATATTCATTCATTGGGCCATAAACCTACTACGTAGATGATGTTCCCCTTACGCAAGCACTCTCGAGCCTTGCCTCTTGTTGCGAGGCCACTTATTGGACATGGCTCTATGTAGCTTGCCTGATTCACATCCTCGAATACATCCCATTTTCTAGTAGGCAGTCTCGGACTTGACATTGTAGGGTGAGTCGTAGTAACACAGGTTTTTCTGGCTGAGTTACGAGACACGTACATTGTGACTAAATTATCCTCAAGCACACCAGTCTCAGAAACCTATTGCAGCTGCAGTGGCAGTTCCTATGCAGTTGACAAAAGGCGCCAGTGGTCGTGGGGGTTGCTCGGAGCTGCCCGTCTGCGCCAAACCCAATCTTCTAAAAAGTAGCCATCTTGGGGAGCCTGATTCCTGCCGGGGGTAGATAAATAAAGTTGAGATGATCACTAAGGCTCATATCTATGACGTAAGACTCATCAAACGCCATGAGGCTTGATGTATTTAGTTATAAACTTTTTGCTCAGTTTGGTATCCAGAAGAGCAGAAGTGAGAGCCGAGGACAGGCTTGGGGGTCTGAAGTTGGCGCAGAGTCTGCTGGAAACGATGTGCACTCGTGCGCTTGGAGATCTTGTCGCTGAATGGGAAAGGGTTAGGGCTAAGCTCAAAACAGAGGCGGGGGAAAGAGCTGGATCGTGCAACCCTGGTCGAGCACCTCATCGCGGGAGAGTCGGATGTTTGAACCGGCCGACGTCAGCTCAGGTCAGCGCCGCGCAGCTCACAGCTCTGCTCAAGGTTTGACCACAAACGTCAAGCACCGCCAATTCGATCCAGTCCCATCCCTAACAGACTTCAATATGGCCGGAGTTCAGCTGGGGCTGGAGGTCGCCTTCTACCTCTACCCTGTTGGACTGTTTGCGACCTTGTTGGGGTCGCAGTCCGTCCAGTACTACCGGGAGCGCCATGGCAAGCCGAACCGCGACGCGACCGCCGACGAGAAGAAAGCCGAGGCCACCCGACGCTTCTACGCCCGCCTGATCTGGACCTTTCAACTTGTGCTGTCTCTTTTACTGGTAGGTCTCAAGATGATTCACTCAATGCAAACGCCTGCTCAACCATAAGATCAACTACTGACCTTTGCAATCGCATCCACACAGCTGGCCAGTATCGTGGTAGTCTTGCGCGATGCAGTCGCCGGCCACTCTGGCGGCGCTAAAGCTGCCTTTCCCGACAGTGCTTACTTGGCATCATATGTCGGCGTGCTGCTGTACTTCCTAGCCGGCCTGCTGCCCGACCCGGAGGGGCCATGGTCGCCAGTTCCTGCAAACGGGCACGCCTGGGTCACCGGTGTGCTACTGGAAGCTGTCATTGCCGCCGTCCTCAAGACTCAGCAGCCGGCAATTGGGCTCTCTCGAGATGTCGTCGATACCTTAGTCAGCCTTGGACTGGCCAGACTTGTTGTCCTTGTGGTCATGATCGGCCTTATTGCCCTCAGGCAGTACAAGCTGAGGCCGACTGAGTCACAGTCAGCCCCGGAAGAACAGCAGTCTCTCCTTGGTAATGGTCACGGCCCGGTGGCTGACTACGGTGGTGCACACCCACACGCGCCTGCCATCAAACCTGCTTCGGGCAAACCTCCAGGAGTTCAAGGCACAGGGTGGCTGGACTATTTCGCTGGCTTCCGTGTCTTGTTCCCTTATCTGTGGTATGTGGACAGCGCATAGCCAATCTATCACCCCTTCTCATTTCACTGACACTCAACAGGCCGAAGGATTCGCATCTCTACCAGGCCATCGTTGTCGTCTGCATAATACTCCTCGTCTGCCAGCGTGTCATCAACGTCTACGTCCCCGTCCAGCTCGGAGTCCTGGTCGACGCCCTGGGATACGGCCACATTCCGTACAAGGAGATCGTCCTTTATGTCGTCTACAGAGCTCTCCAGGGTAACCAGGGAGCCATTGGTGCTGCCCGCTCTGTCCTCTGGATACCTGTGTCGCAGTCCCTCTACCGGCGGCTGTCCTGCGCCGCCTTCGAACATGTTCTCGGCCTCTCGCTCGAATTCCATCTGAGTAAGAAGACTGGCGAGGTGACGAGCGCTCTCAGCCGCGGGGCTGCAATGAACACGTTCCTCGAGAACTTCCTGTTCCAGGTCTTCCCAATGGTCTTCGACATCTTCGTCGCTGGCGTTTTCTTCTTTGTGGCGTACGATCCTTTCTACACCATCATCGTGTTCTTCATCATGTGGTCGTACATATTCCTCACTATTTACATGGCCAAGTATCGTTCGAGGCAGAGGAGAGACATGGCGACCAAGAGCAGAGAAATGGATGCCGTCAAGACAGATGCTATCATGGCTTTCGAGACGGTGCAGCACAACTGTGCTGTAGCTCAGGAGACTGGGCGTTTCAGGACCCACGTGGTGATTTACCAGAAAGCCGAGCGCCTGGTGCTTTGGTCCCTCAATGGGCTGAACCTAACGCAGAGCTCGATATTCTCCCTTGGAACCGCCTTGCTTGTTGGTGTTTCGGCATACAAGATAAGCATCGGCGAACAGAAGGTCTCGGAATTCGTTACTTTGATCCTCTATTTCACACAGCTCCAGGGACCCCTGAACTTCTTTGGAACGTATTACACCATGCTGCAGAATAACCTTATCGAGGCAGAGAGGATGCTTGACCTCGTAAGTCACTGTCTCATGAATACATTCACGGCAGATGCTAATTGTTCCCAGTTCAAAGAGACATCTGGCGTCGTGGAAAAGCCCGACGCAATCAATCTCCCATCCCCAAGAGGTGAAGTATCTTTCAACGACGTCAAGTTCTCCTACCAAGGAAAGACCAAAGACCCAGCCCTCGACGGCGTCACCTTCACAGTCGCACCGGGCACGAAGACAGCCATCGTCGGGGAGTCCGGCAGCGGCAAGTCAACTTCGCTCAAGCTGCTGTTCCGCTTCTACGATGTCGAGGACGGCTCGATCACCGTTGACGGGCATGATATCAGGGATTTAAAGATTGATAGCTTCCGAAGGAACATTGGTGTCGTGCCTCAGGACACGGTCTTGTTCAATGCCACCATCATGTACAATCTGCTATACGCCAATCCCAACGCCACCCCGGAGGACGTCTACGAGGCGTGCAAGGCTGCGAACATTCATGATCGCATC
The DNA here is from genome assembly GCA_038088505.1 of Diaporthe velutina. Taxonomy (NCBI): domain Eukaryota; kingdom Fungi; phylum Ascomycota; class Sordariomycetes; order Diaporthales; family Diaporthaceae; genus Diaporthe; species Diaporthe velutina. Next base: position 582,532 of record JBBWSJ010000007.1, on the reverse strand, counting down.
TTGAACTTCCCGGACCAGTATGAGACAAAGGTCGGCGAACGCGGTCTGAAATTGTCTGGTGGTGAACGTCAGAGGGTAAGCTCCTCCCGCCGGGACGAACTATGCTGCTATAACGAGTGTATTTCATGAGGTGTTTGGACTGACGCGTGGCTTGTTTTAGATTGCCATCGCGCGAGCGATCCTGAAAGACGCCCGTATCCTGCTCCTAGACGAGGCCACCGCCTCTCTGGACACTCACACCGAGAGGCTGATCCAGGACGCTCTGGAACGGGTCACGGCCGGACGAACAACGATCACGATTGCGTAAGTAGACACCCGCTCCCCAGGATTATCACCTCCTGTGTTCTTTCATGCTGTATATGAATATGTTCCTGATGTACCGCAGCCACCGCCTTTCCACCATCACCACATCCGATCAGATCGTGGTGCTCCACAAGGGCAAGATCGTCGAGACCGGTAGCCACCATGAGCTGCTGGACCTTGGTGGTCGATACCATGCAATGTGGAAGAAGCAGACCACCATCGAAAAGAGGGACCAGGAGAAAGAAAAATTGGGCGAAGCATCGGAGGCGGAGCTCCAGGAATGAAATAGTCCAAGTGGGTGGTTGCCTCTGGGTGCCGGTGGTTTTCCTTAACCAAAAGTGGCGATAGATCGTGATGTGACTGTAAGGATAGATAATTCTGTACAAATCTGTGAGAGGAATACAATTTCTGGTGATACATCAATCAGCCGAAGTTGTATGCATCGGCACGAGGCTCGCGCCTCGTGATTCCCACCCGCAACGGGCAATGCAGCTCCGGGGTGCCAACGCACAGGGGAGCTTTGCCACGAGCCCGCATGAGAGATATGGGTTCCAGTAAACACTAACGCATCCTGCGGCTCGAGCCGGGATCACGAACATGCCGGTGATTGGCGCATTGCTATCACTAGCACCGCTCGCATAGCACCAACATGACTACATGCGACGATTCCGCCCGAATAATTACCTTGGCGCCCGGCCGCTTTATAAGACAGCCGGCCCCAGGCGGTGAACCTCACGGGCCCTTCTTTCAGTCACAGCACAGCGCAGCATTGCCCTCGAGGAAAAGAAGAGAAATACTCCCAACCTCCACAAGGAGCGCTTCTACTATGTCCTCCAAACCGACCTTCGTCCTCGTGCCGGGCGCGTGGCACCGCACGGGCTACTTCGCCCAGATCAGGGCCTACCTCTCAGACAGCGGGTACCAGTCCGTGGCGGTCGCAATCCCGTCAGTCGGATCCGACCCGCCGGCCACGACAATGAACGTCGACATCGACGCCATAGAGGCGGCGGTGCGAAAAATCCTTGATGGCGGCGTCGACGTGGTCCTGCTCATGCACTCGTACGGCGGCGGGCCCGGGTCCGAGGCCGCTGGGCGGATAGCGGAGGAGGTGCTCAAGGGGAATGGTGGCGGTGGTGGCGGTGAGCCGGTGACAGGGAGGCAGGGCAGGATCAAGAGGCTGGTTTACGTTGCTGCTTTTGTCCCTATCGAGGGCCAGCCGATGGGGTCGCCTGCTTCTGTGGTCCCTGGGTTTGTAACTGAGTATATGGATATTCTCGAGGTAAGATGAGGCGGGCGTAACGCTACTTCCGGTCTGTTGGACGAAGCCTGTCTACCAGACGGTGTCTCTGGGGCGCTCTTTGTGGTGCTAACGCGTGTCTGCAAAGAACGGAAACACCAAATGCAATGAGACGGCCCTGGAGTGGATGTACGCCGGCCTCCCAGAAGAGGAGCAGCGAAAGCACCTCGAGGCAACCTCCACACACCCACTCGCAACGTTTCTGGAACCGCACAAGTACGTCGGTTGGAGGTACATCCCCTCGACTTCCGTGTACGCTACCAAGGATAAGCCGGTTCCCCTGCCGTTTGTCGAGTTCATGGTGAAGCGCGCCCAGAAGGAGGAGGCCCGGCCGGGCGGCGTGCAGGCCTTCACGGGCGAGCTCGGGGAGGTCTTCATGGACTGTGGGCACTGCGCCATGTTCTTGGTCCCTGAGAAGGTGGAGGAGCTGGGCAAGATCTTGGTGGCTGCTGCAGAGGAGTCGTGATTTGTGCCACTATTTCCACGGTCTCGGCTGTGCTCTTTAATCCATACAGAAATCCCAGTGCTGTGGCATTGTGTAATCTAGCTTCAGGGAGGAACTGGGAGCTGTCAACGGCTTTTGGTAGCACGCCATGTCCATCCTTACATGTCTCCGGCCTGATGGTGTAGATAGTGGATGCCGGAAAGGATGTGAGGGGCTCAGATGGCACTAGTGATATCAACCGCTGTGTCTGGCAAACATGCGATTTTCCGTGACCGAAGTGGACGTATGGCATAGCTCTGAGAGCAGAAGGGGCCCCAGTGGGCAATCCTTTTGTAGCGGATGGCCCCGGTAACTATCCTCCCTCACTTACTGCCACTGGCATGCTTAAATTTCTTGTAATTACCCTTACTATAATCTAGTCTCCGCCCTGCCCCCCCCCTTTTACATCGCTTCTGCACTTTAACCATCTTTTCACTGTTCCTAAATCCAAACCACTCCGGATTAAAGTATTTCCGAGCTGAAAACAAACCCGGCGCTCTAGCATCCATCTTGCCCCGTCCCAGTGAGAGTGCTTTAAAACGCAATATGATCAGCCTCTATACCGAGAAGCTCGAACGCTGTTGTCAACAACGGGGCGGCAGCCGTGGAGTCCCGTGACTCCCAGCGCATAGTCGCTTGCAGGTCTGTTAGCTCGTCTGGGCCTTCCTCCGCCCCGTCAGAAAGCTCTCCCTCGTCTATTCCCATGTTCTGGTCCGCGTTCTCGATTGCGGTCCGGTCATAGTTCCCGCCCCGGTCCAGCGTGATACCCTGGTCCCACTCAAAAAAGTTGGACGGGTCCCACATGTGCTTGACCTGCTGCAGCTTCGCGCGGTTGTTGCCGTAGTACGACTTCAGGTGGTCGGTAGCCGGAATACTCGAGTCAGGGAAGTTGATGAAGGCGGCCTTGCCTGCCAGCGAGAACTGCCTCAGCCTGTCCTTGAACTTCTGGGCGAACCCCCGCATGTCTCTCTCCAGCCACTTGTCCTTCCACTGGACCATTATATATGTATGGAATACGGTTTTGCGCCAGCGGAAGGCCGTATCCCAGTCCTTTCTTTGCTCGGTCTGGCCTCCGGCGTGGATGAATGAAACTTGACACAGGCCTGCGGGCTCCCCTGCGAAGAGCCGCTTGAATGCTTCTAGCTCCTCCTTGATGATGGCGGTGATCTTCTCAATTTGAGTGCGTTCTTTCGTGAAACAGAATGAGTGGAAGACGCGGAAAGTGCTGTTGGCTGGGGTTGACCTTTTGGTTTCCTCGTCCCATTGAGCAAACAAAGTCTCATGTAGGAAACGAGAGCTCTGCTCGGGCAGGGCTCGGCGCGTGAGCTGCTTCTGAAGTTCAGGGTCCAGAACGCCTTTGCGAAGCAGCCTACTGAAGTCATCCTGGTTGCCGTCGAAATAGGCGAGGAAGCGGATCGCAAGATCCCCGTTCTGTATCTCGAGGTCGGAGAACCACGAGGTGTCGATCGTCAACTGGTCTGGCCACTCCTGTGTATAAAAGTGGTTCATGGTGGCGAGCAGGCCGGTGTTCTCATCAGGCCGCGGCCGACCCGCGATCAATCTGTAGATGCCTCCCCGACTCCGATCAATGGTCGGAAACCACGTGTGCCTCCCAGCCACGACCTCTTTGGGCGTTAACGGATCGCCGTAGACACTGATCTTTACCTCCGTCACCACGCCGAAGTTTCCGCCTCCAGCACCTGATAAAGCCCAGAATAACATTCCTAAAACCTCGTCAACAACTGTTCCTAATCCGAACACTCGCCGAGGATTCAGACAGACTAGCTTCTCTGTTCCTCACAAAGCAACCCTGATGGTTGGTCTTCAGAATGAGAGAAGCATTTCTAGGTACTTGCCTTCCTGCGAGTCTTGATCATCTTCTCGCCTGACAGTATACTGATCTCCATCCGGCGCGGTAACAATGGTCACCTCTCTCAGGTTGTCGACTGCCATACCGAAGCTTCTGCTAAACGGCCCAATGCCTCCGCCCAATATGAATCCACTCACACCGACGCTGGGGCAACGGCCACCATTGACCATGAGCCCCTCCCCTTCATCGACCAGAGTTCTGTATACGTTACCCCACAGGGCGCCCCCCTGGATGGTCATCATCATTGCCTCCCTATGTCAAATTAGAATAAGACTTGACCGAGTTGAATGAGTTATACGGGGGAAAAGATAATAAAAGGCAGCTCTCTTTGGGTCTAACCAGGTAGAAAATTCATATACGTACCTATCTAGAGTCACCTGATTCATCTCCTTGAGGTCCAACATTATGCCATTGTTCGGGTACGAAGAGCCTGTGTATGAATGACCACCATTCTTGATCGTAAGACGGAATTCCCGACGGACCGCCTCCTTCACGATAGTCGTGACGTGGTCGGCGGTCTTTGGCCGGAGGACGTACGTCGGCCTCGAGAAGCGGTAGAGCAGGTTCGAGCTCGCGACCGCTCGTTCGTACTCCAGTTCGCCGGGGACAAGCACAGTGATCCCCGCCGACTTGAGCATGGCGGTCAGCTCGGGCTCGCGAGCCCGTCTGCCAGTGGCGGGTGCTACCACTCGCGCTGGCCTCGACCGTGTGCTACCGGTGGTCTTACTTACCCCGGTGCCCGTTGTGGTGCGAGGCGGTCTGTCATGGGGTGGGACCGTGGTCGGCCTGGGAAGGGTTTTCGTCGACTTTGGTCCACCGGTATTCCTCGAACCCCGTACGGTGGAAGGTGGCGTCAGCGGCGCCAGGCCTGTCGCCCGACCTGGCGTCTTTGGTGCTGCTCCCTTTGGTGGCACCATGACGACCGTCCTCAATACACTGAGATGGGCAAGCTTGTCGTGTGTAAAGCAGTTTTCGAGTAATCAAGCAGGCCTCAGTGCTCGGGCATCTACCAAGATGAGCGACACAAAAGAGAAGCGGCACGGCACACCATTTTTTCCCAAGGTGTGAGCTATACCGGTAAATTATACGATTGAGCAAAATATTTCAAACGGCAATTGGGCGCCCGTGGTGCTACTGGTCTTTGTTGCAAGATTCCAACGGGGCGCATTACAACCAAAACGCCTACTTTGCGATCAAAGGAAAGAGAATTATGACGAGAACGGAATTGATTCAAGCCCAGTCTCCACTTCCGGTTATTTCTTTGAGTTGGTTCTATGTCTTTTACCTCGAGTCAATTATTACATCGACCGCATTAGACGTCGACTATTCTTCGAATTATCGTCTTGAAAACGGCCATATCAACAGAGACGCAACTTCCGGTCTTTCAATCCATTATATAAGCATTGTGCCAGCTTAAAACTGCTTGGGCGAATTTGCAGTCTTTGGTGTTATCGCGGAGCGCATGATGTGACAACAAATGCAGGATTGTATAATACTCCTAGACTGGATGGAGATGGCAGGAGAAATGGTAGGCTTCGGCTATCGGAACCAATAAACCCCTTAGTCAGGATACAATAGTCCCACTGGATAAATATATATGTGGTGTACTTCAACTCGGGAGACTCGGGGACCCTGGGGAACTGCCAATGCGACATCTTGAGTTCGATACGATGATATCATATCAAGCCCAGTGATCTTATGAATAGGGAACTCATTGCCATTTGTGTGACAGGTTTCGAGGCAATTTCAAAGCTAGAGAGACAACATGTCTACAATAGAGGTATTTCTGAAGTTCCGACAGATACCACCAAGGCCAGGCCGATTTGCGTTACCTCTGGCATTCGCACTTTTCCAACTTCACATCTTTTGCCATGAATCCATTGATTTTGACGCGCACTATTGTTGGTGTAGATAAGGACAAGCTATGAGATCACCATGCTGGCCCAACTAAAAAGGCCAAATTTTCAAGAGAGCAAGCTTGGCCTTCCCAAATAAAACCCCCCACAAACCCCAGTAGGACACTAACTCATAATTCCTGTTGAGAGGAATAGCGCCTTCAATCGGCTTCAGTCACTAGAGCAAAGGCTCGCAGGTCAGCAGTAATATTTGGCAGACCTCATGACCAGTTGACCCACTGAAAGGAGGGACGAATCCGGCGGGCGGGCCAGCACAGAAACCGGTTTCGTGCCCGTGCCGGCGGGAACGGACAACGCCCAAGAAAGTGGCTTGCTTACCCGCAGTCGCCTCTCAACATAGACCTCAATCGCGGGTGGCTTGTTCAGAATGCTGTGGTCATCAATCACCCCTGCTCGTAGGCCCACGTTGTCTTTCATTGATGGTTCGCCACCGGTACGGGACAAAGTCTTGTCTTACCACATGTCGAGCAAAAGTGGTTGTTGATTTCCTATCGATGCCAAATTTATTTAGTACTAGTAATTGTATGTATGAATTCAAATGCTCGTGGGTGAAGCAGAAACCCACATGTGTGCCTTTGGTAAATCAACATTTACGTACTAGCCTCTTAGTTTGCATTGGGAGGTGAACTTGAGTCGTTTCGTCCCTCATTTTCCCAGATCAATGACTACCCATGCATGCTATGAGTGCATAAAGTGAAGATTTGGACCACATATTACATTGAAATACAAAATCGATTTTGAGTGACTGGTCTCCATATTACTTCCTATCAAGTACTTAGGTAGTGAGCTACCTATGCTAATGTGACCACTGGCCGGCCGAGCTTAAACTCCATTGGAGAACTCCGTACAACGACCATTTCTGATAACCTCGCGAGTTCGAAGTTGCCACACATTTACTTTGGTTGAGCAGCGAACAATCAGTATATGCGGCATAAAATTCCATGAGTTTGGGTTTGTACAGTACTCACTTGGCAACACTGGAGCCGTGACCCATATTAGTTTTCTGCTGACAGTTACTGAAATTACGAACGATCCTCAAACTCACATCGAACTATGATGAGAATATTAGTCTGGTCCTCAACGATTGAATATCTACACCGATGATATACTTACAGTGCAAGATTCTGCAGAAGAGCATCGACAAGTCGAGCAATCGACACGTGCTTCCAAGTCAGGAACGTTCGCCGGGCTTGCGATGGCCAAGCTGGCCAGCAGGGTCACAACGGGAATGAAGAAGTTCATATTGAATGGAGGGATGGTTTTTTGTCGAGTTCGAATTGAAAGTATGTACCGTCTTGTTCGATGTACTGCAGCTTTGGATTAAAATTTTGAAGGGCCGGATGTCGGTCTCTTTATAGAACGAGGCAGCCTCAGAGCCTTGTCTCTCATCTACAAGGCAGTCGGCACGAAATACGCTCTTCGGTCAAGTGATGTTGCAATTCTGTCAGCTTATATGGATCCTTGGTTGAGCTCTCCATTGAAAGAAGAGAGCGTGGAAGCGTGGTCAGCATCATACCTTCGGAACCGCGTCTCGTCGTGCAGGTTAGGCGGCTTCTCGGTTCATGAATTCCTTTGCTTACAAGGTGCCGTATATTAAGGTTTCTTAAGGTTTCAATCCGCGTATCCGGCATCCTAGGTCTCAGTCAGCTGAGTAAAGCCCCGGAGATTTAGACTCGCAGTGATGCGGTCCAATCCAGGGGGGACGCCTTAGCCATGAGGAATCACCCTGACCTTTTGTATAGTCAATACCGATAACCATGGTTGAGTGCAGTATCGTCTGATCATGAGTCTTCATTCAGTTACCTAAAAGTGTCAAATTCCCCCACAGTAAGCAAAAGCTGACCGCATGCCGATGGACACCCGCGTCTGCAAGCTGTTAAACCATCCTACATCGTATAACACCGACTCCCGAAAGACAGTAGTCCTACATCATAAATGAGACCGAGTCCCGATATTGACTGGAATTGCGAGCATCAGGCAGCAGGCTTGGGAATCGGCAAGGTGATTCGGTGAGGTTGATTGATTCCGCATTTGACAACCACTAAATAACTCGAAAGGCTGATGGAAAAATGAGTGAGAGGCAAAAATTCGTGGATAATTCCAAGATAGAAACACCCAAACTTCCCATTTCAACCGTCACCAATTCCACACCGAGTAAGAAGATCGCAAAGTACTGCCGATGGACGAACCAGGTCCAGGATCAGTCCGAGCACCTGTGATTGAGGACAAAGATGGACGACGAACAGATGACGGCTAACACATGATAAAGTGCCACCAGAAGGAATGCCTATATCCTAGAGAATTCGAGTGTCTCTACCTGGGTGAGAACGAAGGTTGTAACAGCTTGAGCCCTCGTCATTTCTTCCCTTTAGACGTATCTTTCTTTTCCTCCATCGCCTTGATAAGGTCCTGGAAAGACTTGCCCTATACATCCTTCAAATTTGTCTGGTCAATGTAGCGGAAAAAATCGTCTTCCCTCAATGGCGGCTGTCCTAATTGAGTTCCACCCTTCAACTCCTCGCTGGCCACGGACACGGGATCCTCTGGTGGTGGGCCGAGCCTGTGAGTATCGTTTAGCAAGGCCTGGGCCACAAGCAGGTCGTCGAAAATAAGGGAAAGGGCGTACTACCATTGACAGTATTTGTGTGACCGTTTTCTTTGCCGACGGTGTGGCCGTCGGACGGGCTTTGATGCTCTAGATATGCAGTACGCAAGGATAAGGGTGGAGAAGAGGGCCAGGCGCAAAATCTTCCAATCGCTTCGGGAACTCATTGAGGAAAGACGTGAGAGGTCGTCTCCTTTCGAAAAAGACAGCTCACGAAAATCTACATTCTATGCAACCGCTGCCGTGGTGTCTAGACAAATTCCTGTCTATCACCTACGCACCTGAAAAACTCACTGTAACCCGGAAGAACTCTAGTGATCCTTCCCCACGACAGGGACATCCACCTGCCTTGGTTTACCACCGCTGCTCTCTGGATCCGAATGAACGCCTTCAACAGCCTCTGATTCTGGCACGACCCCAAGCTTGAGCGCCTCGTCGGGTGTAAAGGTGCCGTAGTAATCCACCTCATCAACAACGCCCAGCCCGGCGGGCGGCCAGATCCTGTTCAGTACGTAGTGCGCCACGAAAGAGATCGCAAAGCCTAGCGGGAACGCCAGGTAGAACAGCTCGCTCCAGGCGCGCCCGACGCTGACCCTGCCCGGCGTGACGTTGGCGGCGAACCCGGGCAGCTGCGTGGCGAAGCCGAGGACCCAGGCCACAAAGCTGCGAGGGTTGAACCCGCCGACGAAGTAATAGATGCCGTCCCGGCCCGGATGGTAAAGGTCCGAGAGCTTGAGCCTCTGCCGCCGGACGAGCCAGTAGTCACAGATCTGGATACCGATGATGGGACCGAGAAAGACGCTGTAGGCCGACAGGACCGAGATAAAGACCGCGGCCGACGAAAGCAGCTCCCAGGGACAGAGGGCGATGCTGAGGAGGAGTCCAATGTATGCTCCTCGACGAATGTTTACGTAGGAGCAGAACAGGCCTGCAAGGTCCATCCCTGCGCTGTAGGCGTTGTCGACTACATTGATGGCGACCTGGCAGGCGAGTAGGCCGACTCCTGCGAAAAAGGCCCCGGCCCTTGAGGAAGAGCTATAGTCATTGTCGAGCCACCTCTGGGCCATGTCGGCTTGTGTCGCAGCTTGTCAGCTACAAGAGATTGAAAGGAGGGGAGCTTGCTGTTCCCTCTCCGACTTACGTGGATTCCATACTGCCTCACCCCAAAGACCCTGTGTTGCAGAGGCGGCTAGACAGCCGAGAAATGGGAAGATCGTGCCAAAGAATCTGTGGCTACGTTAGCAAAGAGGTCGATGGCATAATTATCTTGCTCCTTTCTGAGGATTTACTCACATGATCGAGAACCACTGACCAAAGACTTGGTCTCCAGGCCGCCTCGCAAAGCGCGAGTAGTCGTTGGCATTAGTCAGGCCGACTGCAATGCCTCCGATGACGGTGGTCACACCCGACACGATCGACCATCCCAGATCCCACGAAGTCATAGATTTCGCGCCCTGGGACAGCAAGGGCCCGCCACCCTTAGCTGCAGCCAGCGACCAGATCAACATGGCCACGAGAGTCGCGGCCGCGAGCAAGTTGAACACCAGGAGAAGGCGCTTGATCTTGTGTGGTGGTATGTACAGCACGGGCGCCATGACCACGTTGAAGAGAATCCACCCGACGAACTGCTTCGTCTCGAGGTGCGAAGACTCCGGGAAGACGTTTGGCAGGTTGTGGAAGCTAGGGAAGATGGCGGACAGGATCACGGCAATGCAGAGCCCTCCCGTCCAGCTCTGCACAGAGAACCACACCAGGCTAAGAATGATGCGCTGCACGATCTGGAGGAACGCGCCGTAGGGTCCCCAGACGTACCGAGAGACGACGGGGAAGCCGATGTGCCATGTTGCTCCGACGTAGCCGTTGAATATGGCCACCAGTGATATTATGATCTTGCCGATGAGTGTCGCGAGGACGGCCTGCCACACACTCAGACCGGTCGCGACCAAGGACCCACCAAGTTGCCAATTGGAAACTTTTCAAGGAGGTTGCAGTCAGACAGACTTTTCGTTCCAGGCTACACATGTACGGGAGGTGAGTTAGCTTACTGGCGATCTGGTTGGTGAGCCAGAAGGAGATGAATGTCCAAGTCGTCCACGTCCTCCGCGAAGGAGGCAAAGGGCGGATGTCGTCGTTGATCCATATGTTGGCCACTGACTTATCCGTGCTGGACAATCGGACCGAGCTCAGGAAATGTTGTAGCCTCATGTTAGAGGTTCTGTCCCTGTGTAAGATGTCTTGTACATCTAAATCACTCAAGTGGTCCCTGACAGAATGGAAACAAGTTGACTAGTACGGTAGTACCAGAAGAAACATCGGAATTCATCCTGCGGTCGAGGTTGCAGCGACGAGGATCATTCTAATAACAGCATTCAGACACTGGCACCTTATCATCCGTCGGGCAAAATATCAGTTATTGGTCTGCTTTCCCCAAGAATGTTCGTCCGCCAGCTGGGGAACAAGAAACCTTGATAAGGCTAGTTAGTAAATCGTCTCCAACATCTTGTGGTGGTCGGCGGCCTTTTCCTATCTCTCGGCGCGTCGGTTCGGCGCTGTTCCCGGCATATCCCTGGCAACGTCCCCGCCCACTGGGTGTCTTTGCAGGGTGAACTGGTGGAGAACCATGTAGTCGGCATTTGTGGATGATAACGATCTCGGAGTGTCACCATAGCTGCAAGTCATACTAGTGAAAGTTTCCGTCTGCGAGGATGTGATCTTCTCAGGGACCTGATTGCAGGCCTAGCTCATTTCTCCTGACCTGTCGGGATATCATCAGCCCCAAGCCTAAATTCTCGTCATACCCTCCCAGGGGTAACACCACAAACAACGTACTCACCCGACCTCTTTCGCCTCGCATGCCATTCGACCTCCCCTTGAGAAACCATGACACTTGATAAATCGATCCGCATAGGCGTAGACGTCGGTGGCACAAACACCGATGCAGTGGCCGTCGATGTGGCCCTCGCTTCTCGAGGCCACCCAGAGCGAGGCGTGCTTGCCTTCAAGAAGACTCCAACTACTCCAGATGCCACCTCCGGCATCGAGACGGCCGTGCGGGCCGTACTGAGCTCGGCCGGAGGGGAAGGAGGCGGCATCAACCCGGAGCGCATCGCCAGCGTCACCGTGGGCACCACCCACTTCATCAATAGCGTGGTGGAGAGGGATTCGCGCCGCCTGCAAAAGGTCGCCGTCATCCGTCTCTCGCGCTCATTTCTGCGCGAGGTTCCACCATTTGCCGACTTCCCGGAGGACCTGGCGGCCATACTGAACGGCTACTGCGGGATCGTGGACGGGGGTCTGCACATTGACGGCTCACAGGAGGCGCCGCTGAAGGAGGCGCAGGTCGTCGCCGAGTGCCACAAGATCAAGGCGCTGGGGTTGACGGCTGTGGTGGTGGCGGGGGTCTTCTCGCCCATAGACGAGACCTTCCAGCAGGAAAACCGCGCGAGAGAGATCATCCTCCGTGAGCTGCCGGGCGTCGACGTCGTCTGCTCGCACGAGGTGGCAAATATAGGGCTGCTGGAGCGGGAGAACGCGAGTATCCTGAACGCGGCCATCCTCAGCTACGCGAGGAGGACGGTGGGGCGGTTCAGGCTGGCCATGAAGAGGCTGGGCCTGTCGTGCCCGCTGTTCATCACCCAGAACGACGGCACCATATTGGATTCCTTCTCGGCCGCCAGGATGCCCATCAAGACGTTCTCCTCGGGTGCGACCAACTCCATGCGCGGCGCTGCGTACCTGTCTGGGCTCGATGCGGGCGGCGGTAGGTCTGCTGTTGTGGTTGATATTGGAGGCACCACATCCGACGTGGGTGTGATCCTCGCCAGTGGCCTCCCGCGGCAAGCTTCCGCCTACGTCACTGTCGCCGGAGTGAGGGTGAACTACTCGATGCCTCACCTGCATTCTATTGGCCTTGGTGGCGGATCTCTAGTGCGAGAGGTGGAAGGCAGGGTGCGAGTTGGACCAGAGTCTGTTGGGCACTTCCTCACTGAGGAAGCACTGGTGTTTGGTGGCCAGACCTGCACAGCCTCGGATATCGCAGCGGCGTTGGGAAGAGCAGAGATGGGCAAGGCGACCGCAGTAAAGCATCTCAGCGAGGACTTCATCAGCTCTGCAAAAGACCGCATCAAGACTCTCCTCGACGGCGCCATCGACGTGGTCAAGACGTCCGCAGACCCGATTCCCGTGCTGCTCGTGGGCGGAGGTGCCGTGCTGGCCCCCGAAGAGATTGCCGGTGCGTCCGAGGTTTTCCGGCCCCCCTTCCACGACGTCGCGAACGCGGTGGGGGCGGCTATCTCGAGGGTCTGCGGAAGCGTCGACATCGTCCAGAACACGAGCCAGCAGACCGAGGCACAGGCCATCCAGCGCGCCAAGGACCTGGCGGTGCAGCGCGCGATATCAGCGGGAGCTGTCGAGAGTAGCATCTCGATTGCGGAGGTGGAGAGTATGCCGCTGCAGTACGTTACGAATCAGGTGCGGACCATCGTCAAGGCAGTCGGAGACATCGACTTCAGGGCTCCCATGCTCGACCACGCGGCAGACGAGGATCTGTCCGGTATCGACGACAGAATCGAGGAGCACAAGAACCTACACATTAAGACCATTGACGCCCAAAAGGTTGACCCGTTTGCTTATAAGCCTCTGATCGAGAAGAATGCGCAGGGCATACCGGAGTGGCTTCTCAGCGAGACTGATCTGGCTTGGCTCGCAGATGGCTGTTACGTGCTTGGCTGCGCGGGTGGGGGCAGTCCTGCAGCGAGCGTCCTTCAACTTCGCGACATACTCAGAGCCGGCCACAAGATCCGAATAATAGACCAGTCCTCTTTGAGAGACAACGCCCTCATCTACTGGGGCGGTCACATGGGCTCCCCTGCCGTGTCAGTCGAGAGGCTGCAGGCGCTCGAGACGGTCCAGGCGTTTGAGGTTCTCATGGAATACATGGGCCATGAGAAGTTCGACGCCGTGATGGGACTAGAGATCGGTGGCGCCAATGGCATGGAGCCGATGCTGGTAGGCTCTTCAAAGTTCTTTGACAGCCCTATCATCGACGGCGACTGGATGGGCAGGGCCTACCCGACCTACTGGCAGACGACTCTGGCCGTTCATGTCCCACTTGAGCTTTGTCCCTGCGCCATAGACTCGGGGGACGGCAAGAGTATAGTCATGACGCGGGCTCCCGATGATGAGATCGTTGATAGAGCGCTCAGAGCGTCGTGCTCCGAGATGGGCAGCCGTGTTGGCATGGCTGCCAAGCCCACCACGACGGAATACGTTAGGAAATACGGCGTCCTCAACACGTGCTCCCTGGCTTGGAGGATAGGCAGATGCATTGCAAGGTGCGAGGCTAGCAACACCCTTTCGACAGTCGCCGAGTCGATCATCGACGAGGCAGGTGGACTAGGTGCTGCGAAGGTACTTTTCAGGGGAAAGATCGTGGCGGTCGAGCGCCGTCTTGTTAAGGGACACTCGTATGGTACTGTTCACATCGCCGCCTTTGAGGATAACGACTTAGACGATGAGGCATGCAGTTCCTCTGCGACTAGGTCGACCGCCTCGGCGTCTGGAGGCACTCTCAAGATTCCCTTCAAGAATGAGAACATCTTCGCAGAGCACACCGCTGCGGACGGCACCACGAAAGTGATAGCTTCGGTGCCAGACCTCATCGCAATCCTGGACAATGGCTCTGGCAGGGCACTCGGTGTGCCCGAGTTCAAGTATGGATACCGCGTGACAGTGATTGGCATTACCTGTTCACCGCGGTGGACAGAGGTGCCTGCAGGTCTCGAGATTGGCGGCACGAAGGCATTTGGATACGATGACATTGAGTATCGGCCTCTGGGGAAATACGTCGAGCCTAAGAGCGTAATAGCAGAGTACAGTCTTGCTTAGGATTGTGGGAGGATATAGAATGAGAAGCACCAAAGAAGACTTAGTAGCTTCAAAATTTAAGGACATAAATACAACGCTCAAGAACTACATCACCATTGCTGATATCTCTAGCTTAATGCTAAGCTATGGTGCTATTTACTGAGATTATATTGTTTAAATGTAGATGTAATATTACTATACTTATTTATAAAGGCATAAGTACTATAAAGTATTTTATGTATAATTTCTTAAAGGGATGAGCCTCTAGTTATGTGTATATGGCCTCCGAGGTTTGATTTTATGAAGTAGTACTATGTTTTTGGCCCCCTAAAGACCAGACGTTGAAAGGGTCAACCTTTAAACCGTTCCCTTGGTAAAATTCTGCGTGCTTGCCAAATAAGTAATTAGTGTTCGTGATTCCGGGCCTATAGGCAACGTTGTTTTCCTCCATTATATAGACAAGGCATATTGTTATTTTATATGAACTAGCCAAGATGGTATAATCCTTAAATAGACGCTAGAGGGCACCTTTGGCTAGGTTGCGAGTTGCCTCACAGCTCATCTAGGTAATGATCAGGCGGCAGACGTGGTTAATATATGATGACAGAAACAAGTATAATTGCTTTTCCATTCCAAAGATTAGATGAAATAAATTTAACTTTGTAATCGGTTTCTCCATTATAAACGGTGGCATTAGTCAACGCACCATTTAATATTGTCCTCGGATCTTCTTATCATACAACAAGACCCATACTGGACCATTGATTTAATCATGCCAACACAATCATCGAAGGCCCAGGTCTCGCTGTCTTTCCATCCGTCACGAATATTGATGGCCTTCATCAATTCTAAAGTCTCGGTATCCTTCTGTAGGCTATCCTTTATGTAGCTTGCAACGAGACCTCTAAGCGCCGAATCATCTTCACGAGCCTTCTCGATGGCATCTGGATGTTTTGCAGCTACCGCGTCGGCGTACCTCTTCAGCTTATTCCTGAGCTCGTCTTGAGCCTTCGAGACACGCACGATCGTGACGTGGCGATGAACTGTAGTCTGCACGTGGTCGACTTCGTTGATGCTGCCACGACAGGTGGCCAAGAGTCCCTTTTGACTCCCCCAAGCGGAGAACCTGTCCATTTTCTGATAACTGAGGCCTTTCAGATCTTCGAAATCAACACCGCCCTCCAGTATGATTACCAATTGCGCATCAAGGTCCACGTCGACGGGAGCGTCATGCCACATTTCTTCGACGATGCAGTAAAACCATCTCCCATCACCGTCGTAAAGAGCAGCAGCGATCTTGTCGTAGGGAGCCTTTTCAGGGTCAAAGAGCCGCATCATCGTTCTGTGGCAGGATATCTCTCCGTATTTTGGTATGAAGGCCGGCCGAGTGATGACGAGCCCAGCAGGCGAGATGAGTGGAGGGGAGCGCTCCAACATCCATTCGGACCTTCCCAGCTCTGGTGTGACAGTTTCAGATGTCCCATAAATGTTGCTGGTGCCCACCTGAATCCCTTGATCTTCAGTTTCTCTGGGGCTTTTGAGAATGCCACTCCCACGTGGATAGAAGGAATTATGGCCCATATCTTGGCCATTCGCTCGTCCCCATCTTCAATGTCGAGTATCTCTTTCATGTACGGTTTTGGTAGTCGGAGGATCCCTCCTCCGAGGCAGAGTGCTTCATCCTCTTTCCTAGAGGTGGCTCTCGTGCGTAGAGATGTACGAAGCAACTCCACAGAATGAAGAAGATTGTCGTCAAAGCCGACTCCTGCCGCGCCGAGCATTTGCGTCTGGTTGTGGCCGAATAATAGCTCAAAGTTGACTGTCTGTGATGGGACTGTCGGGATGAGTGGCATTGGCTGGTTGCATTCCTCGAGAAGATCGACGGATTTGTCTTTGAAGGCAAACCACGTCCGAGATGGCACGCTTGGTATGCGCCCTTCCTGGAACGTCCACAAGCGCTGTGACCAGCCGCACACTGCGATCAGACCGAGGAGTTCGGACGGGGATACCTCGGATGCGGGTTGGCGCCTCAAATACGAGTCCAGGACGAGTACATGAAGCGCTTGTTCGTACGGCTCGCGCATTCCCAACAGTGCTTTGTTTCTCAGCTCCATCGGAAACCGTGGTATACATAAAGTATCGATCCAGAACGGTACTTGTGCGATAGAACCTGATTTGGGCAGTTCATTCACAAGCTGCTGTATCTCACGCACGATGCAGAGTGGAAGTGAGTTCTCACGTTTGTTGCCCTTGCCGTCTGCCCAGACGTGCGATATGGTAACGAAAGCAGACCCATTTTCATGTTCGCAGACATGGACTCGGTTTCTGGCCAAGCTGACGAGAGGGATTTTCCCGGCATCGATGATGGCTGCGAGCTTCGCCTGGTCTGGCCCGGTGTGAGCACAGTGACACCCTTCTTCCACGTGAGCCTGAACGTATTGGTCTTTGTCGATGTGAAGCGGCTTGCACTTTTCGGGGGTGCAGTCGTCGTGTGAGAAATCTGTTTTAGGAGTTGGCAGATTTGCTAGATACCAGATCGTTGAGACCATCTTGAACTGAGCAACATTGAGCAACTCGATATCGTGTGGACACCATCCTCGTTGCTTCATCAATTTGAGAATCGGTAAACCACAGTCGCAGGGCAAGTCGACGTTCGAGAGCCGGAATTTCTGAGTCACAGGGATCTCTACTTTGACCTCGTTGCAAAGGCTGTTCGTTGCTTTCATCAGGTACTCTGCCAATACTGAAACACCCAAGCATGTCAACAATATCTCGTCATCCCTTTTTGGAATTTCTGTGGCAAGGAGCAGTGTGTGTCTTCTAACAAGAAGCAGCACCTTGTTGAAATATCTCGCCAACTCTCAATAGTGGTTGGTCCGTGTTCCCGACAGTGCTCTGCGAGCGCGGACGTCTTAGCACATACCAATTCTTCCAATGGCTTCGAGGTCAGTAGAGCACCGCCTTGCGCAGCCCTCTCAAACAACCCCATATCAACCGGTTCTTCCAGGAATTCGGTGAGCATTCCGAAATACAGCCATGTCTGAATGAGAGACCCAAGGTTTCTGCTGGCTTGGGAGTTGAAAGAATGTATCAATTTGGGACTTCCATAGGCATCAAGTTTGAGATCCCATCCTGATCTCTCGGGGTGATCATGGAGTGGAGAGCTGTACTTGTCCACAGCTAGAAAGGGTATTGGAATTGACCCAAGACACCGCTGGTGTGGTAGAGGCAGATGATCCATCGTATGTGCTGGACACTTCTGTTGGAAGAGGCGGCCTCACTGCAGCCCAAGGACGTAATGGCCCCGCGTGTTGCACAGAGAAAGCGGTATATGGCAAAACGATTCTTCATACTTCACAGGTAATAAAATGGAGAGTACATGCCATTTGAAAGATGCTGTACCTAGCCCGGAATTAAATACTTTGATGTGAAGAAAAATCAGAGCCTTTCTTGCACACAGGTTACGAATAATAGGATCTTCAGGAGTGCCCGAGTAAGGACGGAGAACGCACGTCGGCTGACCGGTCAACGAAAGGCTGTCATTTCTCACTTGGGAGACTGGCCGATGTAAGAATCGGCTGCAGTGTTAGTGCATCGTTTTACGGCAAGGATCTGCAATCCTCATGCACCTCACTATCCCATTTGACGGCCGCTTGAGATGCCTGGTTGTCCCCAACTTGTAGAGGTGGTGCGGGAGCCACGGGGACACAGGAAGGCAAGGTTGTAGGAAAGGAATGAGGCGAGCAGTGGAGGGCGCCAAGACTGGCTATCTGTGCCAATCTTGGAACTTGGTGGTTGTA
Organism: Diaporthe velutina; assembly: GCA_038088505.1. Taxonomy (NCBI): domain Eukaryota; kingdom Fungi; phylum Ascomycota; class Sordariomycetes; order Diaporthales; family Diaporthaceae; genus Diaporthe; species Diaporthe velutina. Next base: position 564,392 of record JBBWSJ010000007.1, on the reverse strand, counting down.
CAACATTCGCTGATTGATGTTCCTGCTGTGCTACGTGACGGCCTCGAGGTCCTGATTTGTGGAGCAAAAAGACCCAATCTATATGTTCCTTCGTGTTTTGAACTACCAGAAGCCGCTATAACTACATATTAATGTATGGGCACATGGGCGGGGCAACATGAATGGAAATGCCCTCTACTGATGCCAATGGCTTTATCTACAGGCATGTGCGCTTAACTGCTCAGCACCGCTTGGAGGAGATGCCCCCTTCTTTGGCTCGATACTATCTGCATCCCGTGCGGTCCAAACAATCTTTCAGTCACCATATTTCGACCCCTCGCCATTCTGCAGATGCCGGAAATCTACCGAACGCCGAAAAGGCACTTGTCCTGAATAAGGAACTCGAGAGCAGCCCGAAGGCATCTCCATCCTAGATTGGAAAACCTTATTGGATGGATATGCAACATTGAACAGCTGGACTTGAGCATGCGGGTTACAATGCGCAGCTGTACGCCTAGAATGCGGTGTTGGGGAGCACCGGGCAGAACTGCCAGACCATGCTCTGGGCCAAGGCGTGGTACTGTGTTGGCATATCCGCGCCGCCTGCTACTATCACGACGCCCGTGCCGGCTCCTGGCCCGACACAGACTGGTATAATAGCGAGCTGCGTCAAGTATGCGATGGTCGTGGATGGAGATAGCTGTGATGCGTCCGCGTCCCGAAAGGCGATCTCGAACGCCCAGCTATATGCGTAGAACACGGCCAATGGGGCAAATTGCAACACAAACCTGTGGGTCAAGGAGTATTATCATGTAGGCATCTCGTCGAACTAGGTCCTGAAATATCATACGGTTGATAGGCTGATGAGTAATTAAGTACCTCGTATGCTATTGAATGAATCCGCCTACCAACGTAGAAGGGTCAACCCGGAATCTCTGTGCTAGTGCTCGACATCGTTGCTCCTAAGACAGAATGACTTTTTACTTTCGTACACAACACACATCGTATTCCCAATCACAATCTCGCTCAGATATCGAGCCCCACAAACTTTTGGAATCACGCTCTCATCATCTATACCTGCTGTTGCCTCCCTCCAATCCACCACTGCTCGACTGCTCGAATACACTCCTCTTTACGGAAGTTACTGGGCCAACCATGATGTGTATAAATCTTTTTCAAGGCCTACGACGAATCAGCCATGCTGATTACGAACGAATACACATTGATCAACCTGTACGCTGACCATCACTTACCTCAGTGTCCGACCAACCCACGGACCCCGGACCGTCCTTGTCACTCCGCACGTACACCCCCGGGCAGGCATAATCGGAGATGGTAGGCGGCACAGCCAAGTACGTCAAGTCCCGGAACCCAGCCCGGAAGATCTGCAGCTGCGCCTGGAGCGGCAGGGTGACGTCGTCGCACAGCCTGTCGCGCCACGCGCGCGGGTCGTTCTCGGCGTAGGACGCGGGGGACCGGAACCCGACGGACCTGCCCCGCGTCACCGTGCCGTCGGTCGTGTCCAGCATGTAAGCGGCGCCCTCCCGGTCCGCGCCCGCCGTCAGCTGCACCACCCAGGCGGGCCACGAGGCGTCGTCGAACTTTAGGCCCCACAGCCAGCCTGGTGCGGTCTCCTCATCTGCCGACCCGGCGACCCTGTAGTCGCAGGCGAAGGCGGCGGGGGCGACGAAGGCGTGCTCGCCCCCGGAGAGGTAGGGGAGGTGGCGCAGGAGCTCGATGGCTTCGCCTGTCTTGTGGATCCCCCAGGACTCGAGGCTGGACTTTGAGATGCTGGGCCAGCCGTTTTCCGGGGCATGATGGATCAATGACGAGGAGATGTGCGGAAGCGACTCGTAGAAGGAACACAGCTGAGATATTATGTCGTCTCGGTTGTAAGAGCTGGGTGTGACAAGTCGCGGATCGCGGCCTAACGATCCCGATGGTGGGCTTTGGGGGTTTGCCATATTGGGGGTGCTGGAAGTGTGTAGAGGGAGGGGAAACTAGGAATCTGAGATGCCATTGTATTGGAGCTTGGAGACTGGAAATAGTAAGCAATGTTACACAAGACCGAGCAACGGGTGTCATAGCCTTCAAAGAGATGATGTATGTTAAGGATTTATTTCTAATTGATGAATATAGAATATTTCAACTGTTCTCATACATTATGCACCGCAAGAAATAAACAATGCGAAATTTGGAAATGGTAGAAGCTGGAGTCTCGGTTTTCAGCCTTCAAGCAGTTCTCAGCGGGAGCTATTCTCCGACATGACCCCGGTGATGGATGTAACCCCTGTTCAAGCTAATGCAACCGTAAAGCTCCAAGATTTCGCCTGCATGTAAGCAGCCCTGGGAAACAGATTGGTCTGGGTCCCAATGCAAATCAATGCGGTAGATTCCACCACGTGCCTGTCGATCACATTCTCTTGTGCAAAGCCAAAGACGCGCTTTCAATGTACGAAAGCGTCGAAAAGATGAAGTCAAGCGAAAGTCGTAGATTGGATCAGAGAGTTTTGAGCTGGTCTATTTTTTTCCTCTCATGCTGGCGCATTTCTGTTCGTTTGTGTTGCGCAGCTCAGGTCGCATGCCGCGCCATCACCGTTCGAGGCCAGGTGAGCCCATGCAGGAGGCAGAAAACATCATGTCTAGTCCTGTACACGATGCAACGCGCCGCCATGCCGAAGTTCCGTCACAGCTGCCAACAGCAGTTGCCCCTCTCTCCTTATCGCTCCCGCTTCCCAATATTTCAAGTAGTCACTCCCGCTCCTCGTACGTCTCCAAATGGGTCACACGGGATGAAGCGGTCACGAAGGACTCTCGGGAAGCAGGGTTGCAGCCCACGTTACATTGCTCAGATGATAGTTCCAACACCTGCGCGGGGCATATCTATCTAACCTACCTGCCTGATTGAAAGCAGCCCCTCTAGATGCCTCTGCTTCTTCACTTTCTGGTTGTGTCACTTTTCAGATTCATTATTGCAGTTGGGGCGGCATACACAAGTGTTCAAGTTACTGGGGACATCACCTGTCCATTCATAGACATGAAAATAAGCACGTTGTGACCCACTACCCCTGCCACGTCCCAAAGCCTGCCAGCTCTATTCACTCAGACTGGGCTGGTGCAGGGCTATTTATGTCAATCTCCATGGCATAAACCTTTCTCTCATCAAAAGGTTCGTATTGCCTCTGCGGCAACAAGTGGTCTGAACACCTCTGTGTTTCGTCTGCCTGTCATTCCATTCTATTGCATGACAAGTAGTCACCATGGAGCTCGCCTTTGCAATTATCATGGCGGTCTTGTCTTCATCCACAGTAGCGGCTGTCGACTTGACGAGCTACGTTCTACCGAGCGTAGGTCTCTTATCTTGAGCTCTCAAGCATTTGAGCCTTCTGTCATGCGCTAACCTAGAAGACAGACAGGTCAGGCAAATGGGGGCAACACTTTTCCGGGAGTAAGCTGGCCGCTGGGGATAGTGAAACTTGGGCCAGATCTGTACGACGGGTCTGACGCATATTCTGGCTATCGACCCGACGGCAACTTTACCGGGTTTTCCATGCTACACGAGAGTGGCACAGGCGGAGCACCCAAGTATGGCGTTGTTTCGCAGATGCCAGTCCTGGGAAACATTGCCAACCCGCTGGCCGATCACAACGACACAAGAGCATCCCCCGATGTAAGCGAGGTTGGACTCTACAAATCGTTCTTGGGCTCCGGAATCACTGTTGAGTTGGCGGGGACCGAGAGGGCAGGGTTTTACCAGTACACATTCCCGGAAACCAACCAGACGAGAAACGTCATCGTCGACGTGAGCCATGTGCTGTCGAGCTACCGCGGCATGGGCCTGCAACAATCCTACTTAGGAGGCAATATCGAAGTGGTTGGTGGTGATACTGACCAGAGCTATTACAAGGGCTACGGTTCGTATAATAACGGCTGGAACAGAGCACCAAAGTGGACAGTCTACTTCTGCGGACACTTCGACCCTACTCCATCATCGTACAAGACTTTCCTCGGTTCTGGCAACACCGACAGCTCGCTTGTGGAGTACCCTGCCGGCGACAGCGTCACATCAACGTCGCGTCTTGGCGTCGTGTACACATTCCATGGTGCCACCAACGTCACTTCGAGGGTCGGCGTGTCATTCATCTCGACGGAACAAGCCTGCGCAAACGTCAATCATCACATTCCCGCAGGCACCATTCGGGAGGAACTTACGGCACAGACCAAGGATGCGTGGAACAGCAAAGTCCTGTCCAAGGTCACGACCACGGATATGAGGAGCACGACTGATCTGCAGCTGCTTTACTCGTCACTGTACCACTTGAGTATAATCCCGACTAACAAGACGGGTGAAAATCCCCTATGGGCGTCTTCAGAGCCATACTACGACGACATCTTCACATTATGGGACTTGGTACGTTGCATTGAGCGGTGACATCTTCTTAAAGCCGAGAGCTGACCTCCATAGTTTCGATGCGGTACCGCTCTGTTCCACGTAATTCAACCCAAGGCATACGAGGAGTACATCCGTTCGCTCATTGACGTTTGGAGGAACGAGGGATTTATGCCAGATGCACGTTCATCCTTCTGGAATGGCGCGACCCAGGGTGGCTCAAATGGCGACAACGTCCTTGCAGATGCGTACGTCAAGGGCGTGCGGGGAGCGATAGATTGGGAAGATGGATATTCTGCCATGCTCACCAACGCAGAGGTGACGCCGCCCAACAACAACGACCCCCGCGACCCTACTGGGTCTACCAAGGAGGGCCGAGGAGCCTTGCCGGACTGGCTCGAATATGGCTTCATCACCCCGTCCTTCGGTCGGTCTGTCAGCCGTGCGGTAGAGTACTCAGTGAACGACTTCGCTGTCTACACCGTCGGAGATGGCCTGGGCCATGCCAATGCGTCGAGATATTTGGACCGCAGCCGGAATTGGAGAAACCATTGGAATCCTGACGCCGAGTCGCTTGGCTTCACCGGCTTTGTTGTTCCACGGAACGTCTCTGCCTTCATTGAGCAGGATCCACTCAGCTGCGGGGGTTGCTACTGGGCTGATTATTGTAAGGAGATCATGAGGCAGCTGCGAGGGGAGACTGGTGTTTGCTAACAATGTCATAGACTACGAAGCCCTACCCTGGGAATACTCATGGAACGCCCACCACGATATCGATACAATAATATCGTACTGTGGCGGAGAGGAGAATTTCGTTAAGAGACTCGAGATGATGTTCACCCCAGGAGTGTACCCCTCAGGCTCATTTGACCAGATGATCTTCAACCCCGGAAACGAGCCTTCATTCACCACTCCGTACCTCTTCAACTTCGTAAACCGCCAGGATCTCACTGTCTACTACACACGTAAATTCGCCAGAGCCTACTATTCTCCAACACCCACTGGCCTGCCGGGTAACTCGGACGCCGGCGCCATGGAGAGCTGGGTGCTATGGGTCATGCTAGGCTTGTATCCGATGACAGGCCAGACTACGTTTCTCATTGGAAGTCCTTGGTTCTCTGACCTGACGATCGATCTTGGAGATGGGAAGACTCTGGATATAACGACGGTTGGGGGAAGCGAGACGTCTTACTACGTCCAGAGCTTGAAGGTGAATGGGAAGACTTGGAAGAAGGCATGGGTGACCTGGCCGGACATCTTTCAGAATGGTGGGACGATGGAATTTATTTTGGGGCCTCGTCCATCGAACTGGACGACTGGCTCACCGCCACCAAGTCCTGGTACGGAGTCCGCTCTTAAACGCCGGAGATAAAGTCCAGTTAGGTGAGCCGGAATGGCAGTCAAATTCTTTATATAATCCCTGGCCACCAGGGAGCCTGTAACAAAACAAAAGGGAGAATGGTTATGTCTCCTTACCTAAATGAATCAGTCCGGTGCCTAACCTGGATGGACATCTGCATATGGAGTCGCTCCACACACCGGTTGGAGACGATTCACGTTGAGTCTTCTCCCAGGAAATCATGAAATCGCCACTGTACTTCAACTTCGTCCCAGTCATCAACCAATTTCCTCATTTTTATCTCTTTCAACCGCCTCTTAACAAACGGTTTTACCGAGTCGTTTCCTCTATCGGTCACCAAATCAAGTTGAGTGGTCCAAAGCTGTGCCCTGGAAATGCCATCTTGCCTCTTCCTGAAAAACCTCTCGCAGCAAATCTAGATACCATACACTAGTTGACAGTGAAGTTTATCAGATCCTGTGTTCTCTGATGCCTATAATTTCTATACTCAGATGTCGCGGCCCAAATCAAGATTGTTTGGGTCCATTCATACTCCGTCCAAGAAGTACTTACCAAGTTAATACATGTAAATGATGATTTTGAGCGGCCACCTTCTTTACCGGCCTTTTCATACCATGGAGTTTTGAATACTACATAAGGCTGAACGCTGAAATTGAAGGAAATGTATCTTGTCGTTGAAAACAGCTATAGATATGAAGCAGAATTGAATGTTGAAGACCGACATCAATTTCGATGATACAACACGAGCGGCTATCTAGACGTCATCTCTGTGTCTAGTCGGGTCGGGCAACTCGCGGCTGGCATGATTAGCCCCGCTCTCACGCACTACTCTGTAAGGACTGGGTAATCGGATCTTGGACGCTTTTTCAAGGCCGACTGATGGTTCGTTAGATTCGAAGATTACGTAGGATTCAAGGATAGGCTCCACTTACAGACGACCATGTAAAAGTACTTGGAGATAACAGGTGCCCAAATCAAAAGTGCCGCGAACTGTCCCACCCCCCAATTCGACGCTTCGTACACCCATTTGTACAGCGACAGCTGGTCGTGTAGGCCAAAGCAAATTGCGACAACTATGACTAGCTCGCAATTAATAATGATGAAAGCTCTCACGGCTCTCAACAAGACGATTCCTCTCTGACCCACGACGACACGCTTGGACACTAGTGAAGCACTAGATTTGGTGGCCACTGCGTCAGCGATGGTCAAGGCCAGCAGCAAAGACAGAACTATGGATATGCCTGTTGACGTGAGAAAATAATAGCCCAAAACAAGCCCGCCACCTGGTAAAACATCTCGCGCGTCTTCCAGAGTCCCGCAGAAAGTTCTCGGCGATGTCTTGCCTCCGCATTCTTCCAGATGATTGACGTCGCGGAACAGATGCAGCAGCTTGTCAGCTTTAATGGAGAAGTTCCCCACAATTGTCATAGAATGGCAGGTGACAATTGATAGAATTGTCGCAGCAAGAGCCAAGGACAGTGTGTACGCTGAGCTCAGATTGGCTCTGAACAGGGCCAGCTGTGTGAGCGGCACCGGCATGGCACCGCACACGGCCAGAAGCCCAGCCGAGTTCTGGTCCTGTAAGAATCCGAACCAGGACGAGTCTGCGCCAGTAAAGAGCGTGTAATTCGAGTTGAACCTCAATGCAGCTATTTGGACTGCTAAAACGAAGAAGCACTGAGCTTCTTGGAACTCGACAAGTGCAACTTTCAATGTTGCGATGAAGTGGGCTCCCCAATACGGGCTAATAGACGTTGGCAGGCGCCATTTGGACGGCGCATTTATTGCCATCACCATACGAGTCGGCTTGAGAAATTTTGCAAGGGTGTACCCTGATAGGAAAGCCCAACAATAAAGAGCGATACCGGCTTGCATAATATAAGAGATGAGGATCTGAAGAGCAACTCGTCAGCTACCTAGACTTTACATGCAGCTTCACAAAGCTCTATACTCACGCCTGGCCCTACAATATCTGGGTTTGCAGTCCACTTTTCCAGGTTGTCGCACACGGACTGTAGAGCACACCAAGCTTCGTGTACGGCCGAAGAGGCATTCATACCCTCAAGATCAGGTCGTGTTGTAGGACAATTGTTGTATTCGCAAGCCGCAACGGTACAATTAATTGCAGTGGCTAGCATTTCTTTGGCATTGTACTGCCCAAGATCAATGCCATCAATGTTGAGTTCACTAGTTGCGTCTTTGAACTTTGAATCCGAATGCGGAGATTCGCACAGAAGAAAACGGAGGGTACACAGATACCGCCCAGCCGATCTAGCTGCAACCAATCAGAGCCCTCAGTTAACCCCACTTACAACCTCACTCAGCGCACTCCAAAGCCCTTCATTAATAAATCGCTGCATTGCTTAACTTCTCGTTAGGATTAATCAATACAGCGTTAAAAAGCACCCCTAATCACTTAAATATCAACTTTTAGCCTTACAGCGATAGCGGAGGTGCCACATTACACGGTCTTTAGGCGCGGTAGCAGGGACCTTAGTAATAGCAGCAGCAAGAGATCAAAACACTATCAATTTAAGCGATTTACGCTATAGCAAGTATAGCAATAGGGATATTTAGCGTAGCAGTAATGAGGATATTCGTTTATAATAGTAGTAAGATTGAAATAATGGTATATATACTGATTTGGGTGGTGCGCGTTGTATATGCACTTAGGGCTTGCATGTATCTGTATACCCTCCGTTTTCTTCTGTGCGAATCTCCGCATTCTTGAATCCAAGTTTTCTGCATCTGTAGTCGAACTGTTTTGGATATACAATGCAACGCCAGACAAGGTCAAGCAGTTCCAGAGTGCAGGTATTGAGCTGAAGACAACTGAGGCGTCTAGACAATCCAATCTTTTACGCGAGTTTTGATACTCGTAGAGTGTGATGTTGGGATTGTAAGACTCATTCGGGAGATTGAATCCGTCGAATGTCGCCTGAACTTCGCGAAGGGACCGGAAGAAACCTTCCGTAGTTGCCGTCCCGTTATAGTCTTTTAGAACATTGACTGATCCCGAAAACATAATGTCCGAGACCGCACGCCGGACCGAGTGGATCAACAGAGCTAGAATTCAGTGATAGGCAGACAGTACACACGTACTAGTAGTCTCACACAGCGAATGACAGATGCGTGGACGGGGACGGAACCAAGTGTTTTGAATACTTTTGGGGAGATGGGTAGGAAGATTGCTTAGAGAATAACATGTAATTCTTTTGGCTGTCTTTTCTTGTTATTTCATCTCGGGATACAGACTGTGTAACGCTCCTTGTACATTTCAAGAGCGGGGGCCGCTCTTGGCCCGAAGATCGTCATGCAGGCCTAAGTGCACATGGCTCGCGGAAGACCATTCAGCGTCACTCGCTTCACTTGACTACATCCTGTGTAACGCTCCTTGTACACTTCAAGAGCTTGCAGCCAGCTCACGTTGCTGAAAACTGGTTCTGATTACAACTCAATATCTGCACATGTACGTCATATGCGTTATCTAGTCGCAAAACAATGTTCGGCAGCAGATGAAGCCTAGGCTGCGCAGCAGCCGTCCAGAGCCTCAATAGCAGGCAGATGAGAAGATGAATAGTGATAGTCGCCTGGCACCAGATTACTTCTATTAGTACATTAACTATTAAAAGAATCCTAGGCTGTATGAGTTTTGAGGGTTGAGGTCGTATTTGTACAGAAATTGCCAGGCAAGTATCTCTTCTGTCCTTGGATTTTCGCTTTTACTCGTGATACAACTATAAGGACTTACCCTGAATAACCCAAATTGATATGGGTTAAGGAGAGGAGAGATTAGAATGGACGACATATACTTGATAAGAAAATGGGTAGATGATTCATGCGCAGGTGTGTTAAGAAGTGCGGTTGTGGTTTGGAGCTGCTCAGTGATCAAATTAGCCTATACAAATACACTCGGCTATCGGCACTCGGTACTGCCTAGGGAGCCCCGAATTATCAAGAAAGATAGGCCAGCCCCTCAAGTCGTACCTTATCTAGCTCACTGCCTCCGTAATCGCAATTATTTAATGCCAGCCCCGGCAGCCATGTACACCGGCCACGCTGGCAACGGCATCTATTATGGGGAGAAGTATTCTATACTGACTTGAAGACAGGCTGCAAGTTCAAGGGCACGATAACAAGATCGAGGCAATCTCTGGGACGTTAGAGAAAGCTCAGGAAGAGCTTTCCTATGTCCGAGCGTCTTCGGTATTGTTTCAGAAATTCCGAGTTGATGAAGACGACGATGAAGACGAAGAAGATAAGACGGCCATCTTGAAAAGTCTGGAGGACCAAGAGGCCTTGATCAAGTACCTCCGGGGAGATTATACCTCAGGACACGAGAAGCAATTGAAGACAATGCGGATGGCAAGCTGGTGGTCGCCAAAATTGGTAGAACACTCGTTCAAGCATCTATAAGAATCTTCAATCTTTCACAGATATGACCACATTCTCTTGTTTGCACTTTGAAACAGTTCAATGCATGGATAATTGAATATGTGATATCGCGCATAACTAGTTCTTGTATCAAGGTACTACACAATGTGCAACCAACCTCCGTCTTTGGATCGGATCTAATTGACAATCTTTCGATAATTGATCCTGACCGCGTACAAAATGATACAAACCAATCGCCAAAGCCGTGAAAATCAAAAGTCTGTGTGACCCATACCCGCTAAATATCTGGAATTGGAACAAATCAAGTCTGCCCTGGTCTTGATGTCCTCATACCGAAAATAGATTCTTGGTACTGCTTGTTCAAACTTTTCAATCTTGTAAATCGACGGACGCCCCGTCCAGATTTCCCGCCCAGCTTGAATCACGTCGAAAAGTGAGCTCGGGAGCCTATTTGTCCTGCCCATAGGTTAGAATGTCCAACTCGATTGTCAGCAAATCTCTGGGAAGACTCACAAGGCAGTTGGAGCAGCCGCAGTCCGCGCCGCATGTGCACCCCTTCCCAGAAGATGAGCAGCCACAATCCATTTCGATACTGAAGCGATAAAATGTTTTTCCCGTGTTTATTTGTAAATATGGTTGAGAACAGAGATGCTGACTTTCTGAGCAAGGCAAAAAGGATTTGAAGAACTGCGGAAGTGTAAGTGCTGGCTAAGGTCGGGCTCCTCCCCTATTTATAACATTTCCATGAGCCAGGTATGACATCAAGGTAAGGTAGGCATCCTAGATCGGGAAACGCCAGCTTTGCGTTTGAATATCGACAATGAGGCGCGATTGGCTGCGCGGTATAGAGTTAGAGCTAGATCGTCGCGATGGTCAACGCGAGACGCCGCCGCTTTCCCCCAGGCCCAGCGGTGTCTGTGCGGATAACGTAGATACCAACACAATATGCGAAGCGGGGCTGATGGAAAAGGTTCGTCATGTCGAGCTTGTTAGTCCAGCGCTCCTAGCACCTTGGCCAGATGCCGCCTTACTTACTGGGTCTCTTCAGAAGCATGTTCCTGGCCCTTGTTGTAATCTGAGGCCTGTGAGTGGCTGGCGACTATTCTTCGGCCTCATCAAGGTGCCCGGTTTTTGAAACTTCATACGACTGAACTCAGTAAATGTGTCCGACGGATGTTACTGGCCACATGTAGGCTGGGCTTCGCCGTACTTGAATAAATTTTCCGAAGATACGTCACCTGATAGGAGATAGGAATCGGGAAAGAATGTCTGTGCACCACTCTATCCTGAAGCAATCACCTCAATAGTCAAATTAGCACTAAAGGCTGTACGTACAATATTTATGTGCCGGCGCTCAAAGAGAGTGCATTGTACCAGAGCTCAGCCAGGCAAGCCTCATCTAGAACTCTTAAAAAAAGCGCTCATGTAACACACAGAATGCACACGTTGGCAGGATGGCCCGAGACGAAGACGTATGAGCTAAGTCTCATTGCGGTGAGGAGAGACGTGGTGCAAAGCACGGTCCTGCACCAAGGAAAGGGGGTGTTAGAAAACCTAAAGAGGTACTTAACCTGAGCCACAGACAAGGAGAACGGTTCGAAGAAGCATTTAAAAGACACAATGGATTATTAGCTATCCACGAAGTTGGTCAACTCCTCGCCTTCCTAATCGAAAAAAGAAAATTTGTCATGCCTTGTCGCCGTATATACACGCCTCACAATCCCATCAGGCTCCGAGATCTCGCAACCTCATCAGCAACACGCTGTCGGAACTCAGGATCCCTCTCGCTTTCCTCTGCGGCATTCTCTTCTCTGACAATGTCCAGGGTATCCCGAATGGCGTCAAGATTCGTCGATACTAGCTTTCCCAGCTCCTGCTGCAGGCCCTGTACATGATCCTTGAAGCAATTTCGCAACTCCCTCATGATGCCCTCAAATGTAGCTTCATCTGCGAAGGTCTGTCTAACACGTTTCCGCCGCGGCTTGGTGCATCCACGGCCTGTTATGTTTTTGGTCAGCGAGTGGCCAAGAAGTAGTTTTCCGCTCGAGCAAGTTAGCTCACCCTCATATTCCAACGCCTCTCGGCAGGTGTTTGACATAATCCTCGTAATCGCTGAGCCGTTCAGCCAAGTAAGGGTGTCGATGCGTAGAAGCCTGCATTTTGTCAGCATGCCGAAACGAGCTGCTGGCCTTATGGATGGGTAGCTTACGATACGCAGTCATTGAAGCTCTCTATTCTGTCGTCTGCTTTGTCGAAAAGCAAATGCTTCCGAGCCTCTAGGGCTCGGCCGACTTCGTCAACTTGATCGTTCGAAGCAGGCCACTCGGATTCTGTGCGGACAAGGGATGTGAGGAAATTGAACAAGTGATCGGGCTCTTCGACGGAGACAAACCTAGAAGGACAATTGCTGCATCCCAGCAGGCACCCAGGCACTGCTTCAGACTCAACTGATGAGTTCGAATATCTGAGAGCAGGTCATTCCAAGGCGACTCGACGTCTGCTGCCATGGCCTGCATGACCTCCATATTCCAGTTACGGTATTGTTCCGCCTCTGTAGTCCACTCGCCATCATGACGAAGCCAGGCAGCATAAGAAGCTGTGAATATTAGAGTTTTCTCGACACCTTGAAGTACTTCAAACCCTGCGAAGGTGGTTCACATACCGGGATCCCACTAGCGAATGTCAGCTAAGCTCAGCAAAGTGGATATTTCATGAGGCTCTACTGACCTTTTCCCATTCTTTGCATGCATCCTTGGAAGATTTTGTCCATTTGGATATATTCCTCCCTGTGAGGCATCTTTAGCACATAGGTTTCACATTGTCAGAGGCGCCACTCTGTACCTTCCCAAATCCTGGTCTGGAAGGAGTTTTCCAAAGACCTCCTGATAGTTTCCAATGGTGTTGTTCTTCTGGATGTCATGCTCTATCGCGTGTCAGTATCGGCACCGAAGCCCAGCGATTTAGCTTTGGGGGTCCAACCTTTCCAAGATAATCTTCAACCTTCCCAAGAAGATCCCTCACGGCTTGTTTTTCATCAGCTGAGGAACTTCGCGCCCCGGACTGCACCCAAAGTTCAATGTTGTGCAAGAGGATGGGCACTTTGCGCTCGAGAAATCTCTTCGATGCCCGTAGTTGGCTCTCCCCCACTATAGCGATGAGATGCCTTCGCAATTCGATGATCCCAGAAAGCCTGATATACCTCCTGGAGACAGAATTGTCCTGATTTCGCTTGCTTTCGTACAGTTGGTTGCTGACGCAAAAGACGTGTAGCGTTTGACCCTGTGTCTGCCCTTGGTATTCCACTCTAAGGCTTTGGGTGACGTCGGAGTTCCGCGTTCTGACCGCATATTCTAACCGATCTAACTTAATGGTATCACGCTGCGCTACAAGTCTTATCTGCTGAGTTTGTAGCTCCCATCTTATCTCCCTGGTTGCATCATCCTCACTGTGTAAGTGGTCGAAAGTGGTCAGTTCTCTTTTGTTGTCTTCAATTTCTAATTCGACAGCGTGAAGAGATCGGTTCAGTTCATTTATCCGTGTAGGATCTCCGTGTTCCCAATCATCATTCCAATTGAAAACGTCTGAATGAGTGGCGATGATTCCTATCCGTTCACGCTTGGCTTGTTGTGCCAGGGCAAAAACGGTCTTGACACCCGCATCCGTTGCGGCTCGCTTGGTTTCGCAGACAGCGAATATCTCATGGCAATGCCACAAATATTGCTGGGTGATCTTCTGGCGTGCTGAGTTCAGATCTCGGAGGCCGGGCAGGTCTACCAGAATTAGCCCTTTGCTCAGGACGTGGGATTTCAGATAGACCTTGATTTTGCGGATGTAGGGCCACAGTGAGAAATGTGGTGGATTTGGGGTTGGGCTTTGGGATCTTGACGGGGTTGAGTTTAGATTTGGATCTTTGCGCTCCGAGGTGAGCGGTGTGAGCCATGATGAGCACTGCTCTATGGTCTGAACGACCTTCCTGGCTGGTGGGCCGAGCCGTCTGGCTTCTTTCGCCCACATCTTGAAATTGTCAAGAACAACAGCCTCCGGCGCGCTCAAGATCCATTCCTCATCTCGCAGCTTTCCACGAAACATTGATCTGAACGTATCCATGGCGAGCTGGGCTTTCTTGGATTCCTCTTTATCCCCCGTCTTGAAAGCCCTGTAGGAACCCAACAGCTCGGAAAGTTGCTCGTACAGCTCATATGCGGAAAACATCTCCACGTCGATAACAAAATCGCCACCAGCATGAAAATGATACTCGGTTACGACACAGGTGCAAGCCTTGCCTCCGCCTGTCGCTCGTGCTAGTGGGGGTTTGCAGGTGTCCAGGAGGGAGTTGACAAGACTGCTTTTCCCGACTCCAGAGTCACCCACCAGTCCAATTTTCCGCTTCGAAAGTGGGTGGAATTGACTGAGAGTCTCGGCCTTCTCATGGTAGGCCTTTATGCTAGAGTCGGGGTCTAGGACGATGGAGCTGCTGGCAAGAACACTCGCCAGGTTCTGCAGCATATTCTTCGTCTGAGAAAGTCGTCGCTGGAAATCCGGGTGATGGAACTCATCATCCGGTGGGTCCTCGTCCTCGACATTGTGGATGACAGGTTCCGGTCGTGGACTCGACCTCCTGCGTGCGAGTCCCGGTGACGATACAGTCAGAGATCCACCGAATCGAGATGTGTCAGCGTTTCGGACAATGTCGTCAATCGCACTGCTGAGTTCGCCCATCTCTAGACTGGCCGTGTGTTGCTGTGGCGACTGCCTGCTCTCCAGACTCAGGTTTTGAACACCTGGCGTGAGTCCCGTGTTCTCGACCTCGGAAGCTGCGACAGAGCTCCTCGTGGCAGCACTGACTGAGGGCGGAGGTGAAGTAGTCACAGATGGCTTCGGAGACCGCTGGCCCAAGAAGTTGAAAATAGGACTGTTGTTGATTTTGCGGGCGTTGGAAGGCCCATCGCCTTGCGGCGCAACATCAGATATTGACAGCGTTGGCGTCATAACGGGTGAGTGGCTTGAATCGGGTTCAAATGTGAATGATGGGCTTAGATTCTGTTCTATTGATGGAACCAGAGTCTGAAAGTCTTGATTGCCCTCCTTGGGAGTACTTTGACTGGCTAATCCACTGTTGTTCTCGGCAGGTCGGTTGATCATGGGTTGGGTAGAAGCTACACCAGGATTATCTGTGGAGGGAGTGGTGCCTGTCGAAGCAGAAGATGTAGGCCGAGGACGCCTAGATCTCACTGGAAGTATCTAAGAATAAATTAGGGAACGAAACAGCCGATTCTAGATCAAGTGGAAGTGGTCTTACAACACGCGTCATTCTATCGGTACAGCTCTAGGGCTGTGAGCCGGTTCACGCTTCTGGCAGTAAGAAGAGCCGCAGGTCTGTCGATTTGAAAGCTTTCGGGGCCGGGTTCTGCAATAGTGTCATTGAAATTGGAAGAGCTGCCTATATACTTGAATTGCAATGCAGGATCATCGCATTCTTTGCAGAGGGAGTCTGGAGACCCCTTTTGGGGCCCGGGTAAAACTCCAAATATTGCAATAGTGGCCGGCCCCTGCTCACACCTTCTCAAGCATGTTCTGCCTTGCCAGCCTTCCTACATACGCAGCTGTACGGCCAGTTTTCCCATTTTGGCAGATCCAGGCACCATCCGACACATCAAGTTGAAGCCCCTGCAGCACAGCCCGGGGTCGGCCAAGCTCTTGGAGGATTCACTCGCCGACTGCATCACCAACTGCATATAAGCCCATGACGTGATTGGTCTACTTTAGTTGATCAGACCAGGTTGGCCAGCGGCACAGATTTCAGCTCCCTGATTAGCGCTGAAATGACAGCACAGATGGAAGGCAGCAGAATAAGGGGTCACACCCTTAGAGCTCATGATATTCGAATGACACTCCCTGCATTGTAGTAACAAATTCCATTACAACAGCTGATCAAGATTCAAAATGATAGGCCTGCTGTAATCGGTAAAGCCAACGGAGAAGCAGTATTGTCACGTGACTACCTTGTCAAAACCTCTGGCTTCGCAACATTATGCGGAACCCGCGTATATATATACTTGGATTTTTAATTCCAGGTGAGGGTGAGGAATCAGGAAGGATTTGGAAGTGCATGTTTCCTGTATACGCATATGTGAGTTTTGTAGTCTTGGTTGTCTCTATTGGTTGCCAGGTGGGTGTGCTTCAAGTCGCTCAGAGAACAGGTCTGCAAGTTTCATGCGCAAGCCGGTCTGCATGCAGTTAGCATGGAAGCATACCCCGTATGTTGGACCACAGTGGAAAGCAGAATTTCTGCCCAACTACGGCTGGAAAGGTAGACAATCCAAGGTTTAACCCATCAATCCTTTCATCATCACCGAGGTACATTAAGTTGTGACCTGGGTGTATCAGCTTCACCAAACTCAAGGCCAAGATGACCGAATCCATTCCTCAACTCCAAAGGACGATCTGTGATCTTACGAATGTCTTGTCGTTGATCATAAAAAGGGGCCCTGACTTGGGATATGAGGACGAAGAGGCACCGACATCTGATCCCCCACACTCCGCAGAGCGAGACATCGACCTTGAAGAGAAAGAAGAGCATTTAGATGAGGCCGAATTCGAGGACACGATAGCTCTCGGAGACGCAGCAGCCGGCAACATAAAACAAAATTTCCTAGATCGCCTAGCCGAAGTTTTGGCCAGATTTAAGACGGCTAAAGGCTTCGGGGATACGAAGACGCGCAACTCTGATGCCAAACATTTCACTAGCGTGATCATGCTAGAGGAGGCGAGGAATAAGTCTGCCACTTTCCTCTGCGCCAAGAATGAAGGGCTCGATGCCGTCGATTGGGCTTTTCTGAAGAAATTGGAGTGTTTGCTCAAGGATATTAAAGATAACGGCAAGCGAAGTCTTTTTTGTCTTTTTTTACTGGCGTCACAGCTTGCCGGTGACTTTACAAGCTAACGAGGTGAACTGGGAGCAGTGATTGAACGGACAGAGAAAGTCGACCGAGTTTTCGATGCAATATATGTCCACATCAGACCCCGCTTAGAGTATTGTTCTAAGCTGATTCGTGATTCTCATGAAGAGGCCAGTCGAAGTGTTTCGATCCCCAAGACACTCACAAGCCAAGAGGTACAAGAGAGCCTCCACAAGGCTACATATAGGGACTGGGAAGGCAACAATCATCTTCACTTCCGTCTCCGGCTTGATGCGACAGATCGGCCACCCACTTCGGAAAAGGTTGTGGACTGTCTGTCAGACCAAAATGAAGAGAATCTTGTTCAGGAGACGTACCGTGAAATCCGAGATCTCTTTGGGATCGTCTCAACACATCACGACCAATTGCTTCCTACGAGGGATCTTTTGAGGAAATTGTATCGTATCTTACGACACTCTCGACAGCGCCCGGCGTTGAAAGGCCTTCTGAGGCAAGCAGTCCGCAACAATCAGCGATTATTGAAGCAGGCCTGGACGTCTTTGCTGTATTTGGCCCGGACTTTTTACGCTGCAGTCACCTTCGTCGATCTAGCAACCAAGTTGGACTTGGAAGATATCCAGTTCCAGCAAATTCCAAAGGCCGCAGCATGCAGACCCAACATCTCGGATGACAGAAGTCCAGTTGAAGTCCTAGCGTGCCTTGGGTGTCCTCCACCAAGTAAGGAGTGGAGAGACTTCTTCAACTCCAAAAGGAAAGTTGAAGAGTTCATGCGGTCGAGCTCAAAAAGGAAGACGGTACATGGAGAGGTTCAACTCATTCTACGTGTCGAGAGCCTTGCGCATTCTCGTGAACAACTTACTGGCACAATATTCCCCTACATTGGATGTAGCAAGAAGTGCTGTTTCTTCTGTGACCTCTTCCGCGTGAGACATGGGTACTTCCAGGCGCGTGGGACACACCAAACATTGTTTCCATTGTGGGGCTTGCCAGGAGGACTTCTGCAATATTCGCTTCCGATATTACGTCAGTTTTCCGGGTTCCTAAGATATATACTTCGGTCTGTATTCGCTGCGTCATCGTGCCCTCCTCCTCACAGAGATCTGCTTCACCAATCATCAGCGGCATTATCCACAGCACAGGCCGTGCGGAAGGAGGTACCAATATATTCTATTCACCCACAGACATCAAGGTATGTTTCACTTCCATGTCAGCTACAACCTGGGGTGCGTGAATTTTGAGACCATATAGAAGAATGATGCTCGGCCCAGGCGGAGTCTCCGCCACAGAACACCAGGTTGAATTTTCCCCTTCGCCAGGGACCCCTGGATACGCTAATGTAAGGGGCGGGCCCGGCAAACCAGGGCATGCCTCTGTGCCGATTGATGAGGCTGAGAGGCTCAAGATCAACCACGAGAGGAAAACGTCCTCGCTGGAACTGATCGAAGAGATGCCACCCACAAGAGAAATCTTCCGCAAGTTATGCCGAGCCTGTCGCAGTGTTGCAAGATATCGGTGCTCAAACTGCCGGACGTGGTACTGCTCCAAAGCATGTCAGAGACGAAACTGGGCATCTCATGTCTTCGTGTGCCGGGTTCCAGGCCGACCCAACGATGTGGACTTTCTCAGATGGGTCGTTCAGAGAGTCAAAAAAGAATTTGAAACCGGAGATGAAGAAAGAATCCACAATGCCATGCTCTATTTGCTTGCTGACGACCATGTCTGCCGAACGTTCGGATTTAACAACTGCGGGAGTAGGCTCGAGGTTCTCAACCTTGTTTGTCTCTACAGCACCATTTTAACCAAGATTGGTTCAGCTATGAAGGTTTTGCAGCAGCACCTGGAAGGCAACACTCTAGGTGAACTCATGGAACAATTTTGTCGCGTGGAACAGGAAGTTGCGCGAGTCACTTCAACAGACGAATGCGCCTGCGTGACCTGGTTTCAGCAGCATCTGTCATCAGGATCGTTCCTGATCCCAAACATGGAAGAAGACCCTTATAAACTATGGGTTTCGGCAGTTGCGGATGCCATTGAGACACTGGGCTTAACACAAAGGTTCGAAAGCAAGCAAAGGCTTAAATGGTCAGAAGCTGTTGAATGGCCTTCGCCATATGGCTGTTTGTACGTACGTACGTGGTTGTGCAATAGGTCTGTTATTCGTGTCTACTTCCTAAGTTCTGAAACAAGGGAGGGACCATACGATGCACCCTAAGGGGCTGCGTACGGTACCCAGCGGGATTAGTCATCCCGCCCAGATCAGGTGACTGCGTGTGATCAGTCTGAGTGCTATTCCAACAGAAGCAGATGTTTTTCAACTCTACGTCGCCATCCAGCCCACTCTCTGGCTCGTCCCAGATGTCCATTCATCTGCCTGGGTCAACTTCGGTTTCTGCTACTGCAGGTCTTTTTCCCAAAAGGTGAAACTTGCTCGACGATACTTGGCGCTGGCCTCCTCGCCTGCCACGTTTGACGACATTGTTTTCGGCTATGAGACGGAGAGTCTGGCGGATTTGATGCACACCCATGGTATCGACATTGCGGACTTCGAGCGCCACGGCATTCGGCTGCATAGGCCACCTCCGTACGAATACCGTGTCTACCGACTTATAATTGGTGTCGAGCACGCATTGTCAGGGCGTTTCTGTGGCTGCTTTAGCGCACGCCAAGGCCCAAATTGCCATAACGATTGTCACAGGGGTTATGAGACACACATTGACTGCGAATGTGATGTGAACTACGGATCCCACCTGACAAGAACCTGGGAGAGATGGCAGCTCTTGAACTTCTACAGGTACTTGTTTCGACAACCTCGCTTCGATCCTCGTCGTATGGCCGAGGCTACAGAGGATCCGGATCTCGAAGGCCTGGAGAACTACCTGAACACTCTGGTTCCAAATATGAGAATGAAGTTATTCGACAGATATCGAGCTAACCTTCTGTTCCCAAGGCTGAAGGACAGGTTGAGCTTCTCCTTAAAGGACGGACAGCGCATTCCCTATGTCCGATGTGAGTGCAAGGTGCACGATGTTGTGGGACCGCGGGGTTTGTCTTTTGCGAGATGATGACATGAAATACTTGGCACTATGCAACACGATTGTGGACGAGACGGCTGTCACAATTCCAAAGTTGGAGCCCTTGTCTTATAATATCCGACAGCCCTGGAGGTCAAAGCATCTTTTTTGCGCTTTATATCCGGTGGCCCGTGTTGAGATGGCGAGAGTTCTAGGTTTGTTGACACTCATGTTGAGTCTCTCAACTATTTAGCGACAAGGATCAGAGATGCTAACGGACATCAGCTTAAATGTCCATGTCCGAAAAGCCTCATTTTACATTTGGCGCCGAGTAACATGCCGCTCTCGTAAGCAGATTAGAAGTCTTGACAAACACTCAAATGATGCTGAATAATAGACGAATGATTCGGAATGATTCGGTGCCAATTATTGCACCGTCCGGGCCCATAGAATTTAGCTTTTGCGAACTACAGTGTCTGAATTTCCCGAGCATCTTGGCGTTTCCGACTTTCCACAGATGCCTCCCCACTTCGTCAACTTCGCCCGAAAACCACTAAGCATAAGAAGACAGACAGGACTTAGTCCTGTTACTATCCAAGTTTCCAGCACCCGTAGCATTGCTTTTCAACTCCCAAGACCCCAACATCATGTCCTCAGCCAACATGCACGTTACCATGGTCGGCGTCGGCAACATCGGCGCGGCTATGGTTAGGACTTGGCTCAAGAGGGGCACCAGTGTCACTATGTGGAACCGTAATCCCAATCGGCCAGTTCTCAAGGAACTGGTAGAGAAGGGGGCGGTGTACGAGCCGAGCCTGGGCAAAGCCATCGCTGCTGGCGATGTGTTTGTCGTGTGCGTGTCAACTTACGACAGCATCAAGGAAATGTTCTCCCCTCTTCTCCCCTTGGTGGCAACCGCGGCACCGAAAAGAATTGTCAACCTCTCGACGGGTACCTCCCAGCAAGCCCGTGACATGGCGACCCTGCTCAAATCCAACGGCGTTCCGGTCTACCTCGACGGAGCCATCATGGTGACCCCTGACCTCATTCAATGGGGGTTGTGTCGCAAGCAAGTTAGGCGGACGATCGAAAACCTGGAAGGAACAAGGAAGCAATTCAAGATGAAATCTCGTAGCGAGGAGTATCACTCGCGGCCCATCTTCCTGCCATGTAAATTAGGGCTAAGTAATGCGAAAGCCAAGAAATCGGTGTTCTCGGTGTAAAAATGTGGTTCGGCTCCCCTGGGGGCCGAATGGGGGCCGCTGCGGCGGAAGCTGCCCTCCCGAGGTCGTAAGCACCCAATCCAGGAATAGATTTTCTATGCCTGTCTGACCTGCAGTCTCCCCTGACCATTCATCTGTGTTTTGCAGCCGGATGTAACAGTTCCCGAGGGGCTGGCATTGGGGGCAGTGAGCACCCTTCATCGTCACCTTGCAGGTTGAAGTCTCAAGCGAGGCGCCGACAAATTATTCGTTTTCAATATCATGAGCCGCCCTCGATAGTTTCAAGTCCCATCCAACTGTATCCCCGTCCTTTCAAATATTGAGCTTCTGAAGATCTTTGTGGCTTTCTGATCTCTATATCTTGATTTCTGTGCGCACCAGCGTCATGGGCATGCCGATCCTCAAGCCGTCAAGCGATGGAGTGGCCTTGCTAGCTGTCTCTGTCTTCACTGCCACTATCGCAACGATTGCAATGGTTCTTCGTCTTTGGGCCCGACGCCTCATTCGCGTCACAATGGGTCTGGACGACTACTTGGCATTGGCAAGCTTGATAGTCTATTATGGCCAACTCATTGTTTGCTTCTTACACGTCTTGTATGCAGGTATGGGCACGGACCAGACAATCGTGCTCATGCAAGGTCCATCCGCCATGACCTACAATCTCAAGGTTTGTCTGCTCAAGTGCATACAGTATGGCCCGCGGCTAGAATGTAATTAACCTGAACGATCGAATTTTCACAGTTGATGTATTTGAGCCAGTATATATACGGCTTCAGCTCCCCGGCCATCAAATTGAGCCTCCTGATTTTCTACCGGCGAGTGTTTCCGACAACACTCGTTCGCAATGGGGTATACTTCCTCAGCTTCTGCTGCACTGGATGGTTTATAGCTATCATGGTGCGCGTGTCTCTGACCCACATTTGCAGCCTTATGGTGATCTGACATTCTAGCCACAGATTACCAACGGGCTGGGGATTGGTAATTTTGGAACAGGCGAGGGTGAATACCCCGTCAACGGCACAAAGTTTGTCGTGTGGAGCGCGTTCGCAAACATGATCATCGACATTCTAACATTGTGCCTCCCAATCTGTGAAGTTGTCCGACTGCACATGTCAACATCTAGGAAAATCACTATTATAAGTGTTTTCCTTCTCGGGAGCCTGTGTGTGCCCCATTGCATACCTATGTGATCAGACTCAAGCTAAGCTGACTTTATTCAGGGTCATCGTGGCAAGCATAATACGTTTTGCGACACTTTACATTCTGGCAGGCACAGCCGACTACAGGACCAACATGACAAGTACGTTATTTGCCGGCAAGAGTCTACATTATGCTAATGGACGCAGAGCGGTATACCCTGACGTCGGGTGCTACTGTAGCTGAGGTATTCGTTGCTATTTTCGGTGCATGTGTTGTGACACTTGGACCAGTCTACAGACGTCTACGCTATGGTGATCCTCGGGGGAGCAGCAGCAAGTTGAAGAGACCTGGCAGTGGTGTGGGGAGCTGGGAAAAGGAGCTCAGGAGAATCGGACGAATATCGATTCACTCCCGTGATTCCTTCGAGCGACCTGGCGATCATGATGGAGCAAGTGGGACTTCGATCATGAATGGCGGACACCACAGAACTGAACCCCTGAGAGGGATCAAAGTCGAGCGCGGTCTTGACCGGAGCGAGGATCACGGAACGGCATGCTAGCGCTCTGGCTACCTAGGCGCATTAGCATCAAGTTGATTCCGTCGCAATCCACTGCCGTACTCTCGCTGAACGTCAGTGGGAGAAGTATTTGAGTGCTGCCTCACTAGAAAAAGACATGCTTGGGGTGTAGTCAAGAGGGTAGCCGAGAGCCTTAGCACAACGTTCGGACGCAACATGGGATGCAAATTCGTGTTCTTTCAACTGGCTCCACCGTATGTAACAGATGTCCTGATTTGATGGCCATTTAAGATTGTACCTCATCCTCAGCAGCACCCAGGGCATGAGTCTGTTCCGAACCCACAGCAATCCTTTCCCGCCGTATTGACGCAGTCACAACAGCATGACCCCTCGAAGCCGCTGCATACGCAGAGGCTGCATCGCTTCCCCAGCTCGTTAAGAACGTCATTTTCACGTCTGACGGGAGACATGTTGTTCGTCGACCCCTGTGTTGTCTTGCTATGTATTCAATGTTCCTTTGAGTAAAGGGGTTGGTTTGATGAACTGACTGATGGAGCGGCCAGCGCGAAGCCCATGAGGCTAGTGAGCAAAGTTGCTGACAAGACGAGTCTCATATTGTTCCGGGTACTGTGTCTATTGCTTATGATTGTTGCAGGTCAAAAGGTCGTCGGAATTCCGAAGTTCTGAAGCTCTGATGTAGAGGAGGAGAAGAAACGGTCGGGGAATAAGAGTATCATGAGCTAACAAAGATCTTTTATATTCAGCGCCTTCGTCCTTAGGGGAGATGTCCTCAAGCCCAGAGGTACTACTCAATGTTCCCGTTCTTTCCATAAGCACTAACGTGACCCTTTCCACGGAGTCCGAGTCACCAAGTCCGAGATTTTGTGGGAAAAGATGTGACAATGATACTGTGGCGTCGCCGAGCCGCTCATTTTGCCGTGGAGATCAGATCAACATCCAACCAGATTCTCAGGTGATGATTTTAGATTTGTGACTTGAAACAGTGATTAAGATCATGGCGAAATGCCGCCGAGGCCTGTGTAAGCAGATGCATGGAGTCAAATAAGAAACCATTGACAGTTGAACAAGAGGAATGCTTTGCTAACTACAGGACATCCTGGCCTTCGATATCAATGGCAAAACCTTCGGCCGATACATCTGCATAAAAAAAAAAATCATTATGGTCTGATGCACCGTGATACCCATACTCTCCAACTGAAGCAATACCAGTGGTTATTCTTAAAATTTGGGCAAAGCTTGACGGGGAGGAAGATCATGGTCGAGGGTGCAGCTTTTACTCAGGGCGTAGAGGAAAGCTCAACGAGTTTGGATGTGTCATAAATACGGTCTTATTACTTGATTACCGAGGGTTTTGAAAGACATCACTCAACCATAATGTACATTTTTGGCCCCCGAGGACACAAGGCTCGTTTCTTTAGCACTCGAGGCAGTTATTAATGTCAATCCCGGATCTCGGACACTCGGAAGTCGGTCCAGCTGTAAGCCAGAGGCCTGGGTTCTCCTTCCGTCCAGTCTCCAAGCTTGAACGCAACGTCCAGTCTTGTCTAAGCACTAGGACGTATAGAATTTAGTTGTCAGTCTACACCCGCGGGCTCACAAGCCCTCCCGGAATAAGCCCCACTTCGGGAACGCCAACAGCTTAGGCCTGACTTTGGTACGGCGATGGCGCCCGCGGGAGTCCCTGCGAGAGCCCCTTAACTATCGTTGTCGTGACTTCCTTTGGTCTTGAAGATTAAAATGTGATTTTGACGAGGTTGAATGCAATAGATTGGCTATATGACTAGGTAGCTTTCTCACCCAAGACCTGCACGCTCTGAAGAAGAGGTGTGGCATTGGCCTGAGTGACGCTGAACCGAATCTGCGTGGCCGGTGCAGCTGTGGCCAACCTATCGATCCGTTTGTACCCGAGCGAAGTGCCATTGACGACCGTCTCATACGCGCCGTCCACGGCAACCTCGATGGTATAGCCACCAATACGCTGACCCAAAGCAATGTGCTCTTGGACTATGAAAGCATCCACCGAGTACGCACCACCGAGATCGATCTCCACCCATCCAGTGGTCTCATTAGCAGCGACGGCCCAGTACGTAGCGGTGTCATTGTTGATCACGTTGGCCGGTCCATACAGCGCCGCGTCTCCGTCCCGGATGCTGCTCGCTGTCGCGTTGAGCCCAGGCGCCAGGATCTCCCGGTCGAAAAAGGCGTCGCGCAGCCCCTTGAAAGCCACCAGCGAGTCGACATCCACCTGCTGGATGACCCCGTCCGTGTCAGGCGGCACATCGAGCAGCAAGTTGACACTCCTGCCCACAGACAGCATGTACATGTCCATCAGCACCTGGCCCGTCTTGGGCGTCTCATTGCCATGCCAGAACCAGCCGTCGCGGATGCGCGCGTCGGCCTCGGCGGGCGTCCAGTACAGGCCGTCCCGCACTCCCGTCTGCAGCTCCGCCTCGCCGTAGCGCGCGTCGTCCTGGGTGCGGCTGATGGCGTGCCAGTTGGTCGGGACAGTGACGCCGTCCTCGTTGCCGACCCAGCGCGCGTCGACGCCCTGGTGGCCCCACATGACGGCGCCCGGCTGGTGCTCGCGGATGATGTCGCGGAACGCGGCCCAGTCGAACGTCTGCACCGTGTCCGAGCCGCTGGCGCCGTCGAGCCACACCTCGAACAGCTCAACCGGGGTAGAGCCCTCGTCGCCCAGCGTCATCGTCACGAGCTCGGTCAGCTGCGTCGCGTACAGCGCGTTGTAGTCGCCGTCCGTCGCGTCGCCGAAGATCTGCGGCTCGTCGTAGATGGTGCCCGCGAGCCCCGGCTTCGGCATCGCGGGGTCGCGGTGGATGTCCCACGGGGACAGGTACACGCCGAACTTGATGCCGTACTTCTTTGCTGAGTTGGCCGCCAGGCGGACCACGTTGGTGCCGAGCCCCAGGGCTGTGCGGTTCTTGGCCCACGCGCCGTTTTCGATCTTGTACGCTGTCGTGGACGTGTTCCAGAGCGCCATGCCGTCGTGGTGCTTTGCCGTCAGGATCATGCCCGTCATGCCCGCGTCGGCGAATGTCTTGGCCCATTGGTCTGTGTCTAGGCCCACGGGGTTGAAGACGTCTGGCGGGCTCTGACTTCTCCCCCACTCCTCATCCGTGAAGGTATTAGGCCCGAAGTGGATGAAGGCATAGTATTCTAGTTCATGCCAGGCGGCCTGTCGCTCGGAGGGCACCCGGAGGTATGCTGCTGGCGGGCCATCTTGGGCATGAGTCGGAGAAGCGAACAAGGTTGACGAACAGACCAAGGTGAGGAGGAAACCATGACACCAGCCAGGTGTGAGGCAATTCGATGATTTCACCATACTTGCAGAGACAGCTTTGTGGTTTCTCCACCCCAGTGATTCCTAGGTATCCACAGCAAGAGCTGACTTCTGACGATTCGGGACCACTTGGTGTACTGATTCGTTAGACCCGCGGTTCCATTGTGTGGGCAAAGAATGAGGAGTCGGCATGAGCTAAACCGAGCTTTGATGACCATTGCATGCCCGCCCGCATTGTGTCTACCACGGTCCCTGAATTGCCAAGAGATTATTTGACGATGCAACGTTAATCCGGAAAATCGGTATAAACAAACCAGCGGCTGCCATATTAGGTTAGAGCCGGGAACTACCCATGTATTCCTATGTAGCAGTGGAGGTTTTGGAGAGGGGGTTTTCCGAGCAGAAGCACATGATGGTCGTGATGGCCGATATCATGTTTCAAGGGCATATGGGTCAAATCAAGGAGCGAGGCTGTGTCGCCGTGAGTCCTACAGAGGTGGGACGAGATCGAATCGGCGTCATAACGAATCGCATGCATGGGGAGGTGGTGGTGTTGGAACGGATGAGACCAGGATTAAGGCGAGACGTGACGATACAAGTCACCTCTAGCTCCTACAGGCAGTCCAGCCATCTAGTTGGACCCACTATTCATATGTGTTCAAATACTAGTCATCTCTCGAGTATAAACTTGGACTCCGCGTGTATATATTTCTTGGGATGTGGTCTTCAGCGACTAAAAAAAATGGAGACGGAGATAAGGAAATTTTGAGTGCTAAACCGAATTGGTCGTCCGGGCTGTTGACAGGAGAATTCTAATCTTATCAGATCATCTATGACCAATCAAAACCTCTCTCGGGAAGCTTGTACCTCGACTCTTATCGACGGCCGTACTCGCTCGCAAACACACACACCTTCAACATTTCTCGGCCTCAGACAGGATGGCCCCGACCACGGTCCAAGTCATCTCCAGCCTTCTCGGCTGGACGTACATGCTCTGCTGGGCCGGCTCGTTCTACCCCCAGCCCATCCTCAACATCCGCCGCAAGACGACGCTGGGCTTCTCCATCGACTTCGCCTTCCTCAACATCCTCGGCATGGCCTCTTATGCCATCTACAACATCGCCCTGTATTCATGGCCGACCGTACGATACGAGTACGCAGAGCGCTACCCCAGCCACCCAGAGCCGACGGTCCAACTCAACGACATCGTGTACGCGTCCCATGGCGCGATCCTTGCGGCGATTATTTATTCTCAGTTCTACCCTGCGCTTTGGGGGTTCACGCCGATCAAGGGACTCAGACTTAGCCGCGTGGGCCTCGGCCTGTTCTGGTGCTGCAATGCTGCTATCCTGCTGGCGGTCCTCGCGGTTCTTGTCAAGCCGGACTCCACGAGCTGGTCGTGGCTAGATGTTGTGAGTCATAGATGATGCCCAAGGAGCTGCGACTTTCATCCGCAATTCTGCAGCCACAGCTACTGTGGCCCTCAGCTTCACCGGATGCACTTCGTATTAGAGCCTATACACTAAGACCTATCACCCCTATCCGCAGATATTTGTCCTGGGGAATGTCAAGTCCTTTCTTACCTTGGTGAAGTACGCTCCACAGGCCGTGC
This sequence comes from Diaporthe velutina, assembly GCA_038088505.1. Classification (NCBI taxonomy): domain Eukaryota; kingdom Fungi; phylum Ascomycota; class Sordariomycetes; order Diaporthales; family Diaporthaceae; genus Diaporthe; species Diaporthe velutina. The sequence goes on along the minus strand of JBBWSJ010000007.1, from coordinate 536,526 downwards.
TGAACTTCCAACGCAAATCGACCGTGGGCATGAGCATTTTACAGTTCAGCCTGGACCTCGCGGGAGGGATCTTGTCTCTGGCGCAGCTGTTCCTAGACTCGGCCAGCACTGGGAATTGGTCAGCCGTGTCCTCGAACCCGGCCAAGTTTGTGCTGGGCAACATCACCGTCCTCTTCGACCTTGTCTTCTTCTACCAGCACATGGTCCTCTACCGACGATCGCGGAAAGCGTCTTCAACTGGTCGCGAGGGTGGGGAAACTGACCCGCTGCTGCCTGCCCGCGATGATGGCCCTCGGGAATCAGTCGAGGCGGGACGTGGCTGATACGAGAGGATGAGAGAGGACAAGACAAAACCTCAGATGTTCCAGATCTTTTGCCCGACAAGTAGACCAAGTGCCGTCGTGCCTTGGCGGACACGACTAGACCAATGCGATCCATAACCATGAGATACAAAGAGAAGCGTAGATGGGTCTGGTTTATAAGGGAGCACTGGCTTCGAAGCTGCTCTAAGCCATAGCGCCTCAATTGAGCATTTCCACTACCCCTACTCGTTTTATGCCAAATACGGAGTACCAGTTTTTGCAACATCGGATTATAGCTACCCCGTAGCGGGATTCGACGGGCCCGCGTCAACCACTCGCGTCACACCCGCGTCAGACCGTCCAGAAGAGAATTGGCTACTCAACGTTCTGACTTGATCCTGATAATATTACGTCAGGAACATATCACGTCAGAAACATACCACGTCAGCAACATATCCAAAAGGGCCAGATTTGGGTTTGCATGATAGGATGATAACCGAGGGGCTCTATGCTGTCCAGTGCAAGCCTCGACTCCAGTACAGCGCCAATCTTTGACCTGGATGTGAACAGGTGCCTCCTCGGGCTTGAACACAAAAGCCGAGCTGCATGTAGTAGCAGGCAATCACATAATTATGCGGATAAACCTAAGACCCGTCTTACATTGCGCGAAAAAAAAAACGCTTGGGAATGCAACGATTCGGAATGAGTATAAGAACTGATTTCCCCAGAGTGTTATTCACCTCTCATCCGCCAAGACCAGAACCTTTCCTAGAAATCTTCTTCGCCTCTTCGTTTACATAGTTATATGACTCCAACTGTCGCAATAGTGGGCGGTGGCCCGTGTGGACTAATCCTTGCACGTCTCTTGGAGAGCAAAGGCATCGATTATGTCGTCTACGAACGAAGTGAAGCCGATTGTTCACAGCAAGGAGGCAGTCTTGACCTTCACGCCGAAACCGGGCAACGTGCATTGAGAGAAGCCGACTTATTTGGTCAGTTCCGGAAGCATGCAAGATACGTCGATCAAAGATTTCAGGTCTTCGATCACCAAGGGAAAGAATGCTTTCTTATGGGTGAGAGTCACGATGCACCAGAAATCGATCGGAGTGCTCTGCGTCAGATACTTGTTGGTTCGATTCCTAAACATCGCATCTTATGGGAACATACACTGCAAAAGATCTCGTCTGATAGTGATTGCAACCCAATTCTTCATTTCACCAATGGTTCTACAGCTTCCGGCTTCCAGTTGGTGGTAGGCGCGGACGGTGCATGGAGCAAAGTGCGGCCATCGGTAAACGGTTCTGATTCCTTCTCAGCTGAATATTGGTTACTAACTCATCCCTAGATCACGCAAGTAGCTCCCCAGTACTCAGGTAAACATTACATTGAATTCAAGCTCAGCCCTGGACGGCCTGGATACGAGTCGATTGCGGACAAAGCTGGCCCGGGCACCACAATCTGGATGGGTCCCCAGAAATATGTGGGAGCGCAACGACAAGGCGATCTTTCATACAGGCTGTATCTCGCTATCACAGTCGCGGAAGACTTTGTACAGCGCGCAGGGCTCAATCCTTCTGACGCAGAGGCTACTCGACGCTTGTTTCTTGACCCCGACTTCTTCGGAGATTGGGCAGGTGAAGTCAAGCATTTCATCCAAAACGCGGAGGAATTTCGCAGCTGGCCGCTTTACCATATCCCTATTGACGTTATGGGTTGGGAGTCTGTTCCGGGATTGACACTTATCGGAGACGCCGCCCACCTGGCACTTCCCAATGGTAAGGGGGTCAACATTGGGATGGAAGATTCGTTGATTCTAGCTTCTTCGATCGAAGCACACGGCCTTGATGACCTGCAAGTTGCGGTCAAAGAATTTGAGAAAGACATGTTTCGTCGCGCCAAGGAACATATAGCCGACGGGATGACAACGGTAGAGTTAATGTTTCACGAGGATAGTCCGGCCACGTTCCTCCAGAGTCTCCAAGGTGGAGATTCAATGGACTAGGAACGCTACAAACCCATGCTTCTCATATTCAAGTCTTCTATTGGGCATTTCGGTTTGTACAGGTAGTTATCCCCTGCAGTGTAGGTTAGTCATGAAGCATAACACTAGATTTTTTATATCATACATTTCTTTAGAGAAAGAAATCTTCGGATAACACATACTTCGACCTTTCCATTGTGGATGCCTGGGGAGAAAAGATACTGACACCATGGAGCCTGTGCCTACTTGAGCAAAGCAGGCAGAGAGGGCTCCGGTGCTACATATTAGGGGCAGGGTAGGTTTCACTGATAAGGGGTATGGCTTGCAGGCCCAATCACACTGGTCCTCAGCCACCGGGCTTGGCTGCAAGCTGCCTGTAAGCACATGGATTACAATCCTACGACGGCAGTTACATGGTAGCATTTGTATTATGGCGCGCCAGCAGGGCCAATGGCTTCCTCCTGATTCCTGGCTGATCTTGCATGAGTCGCGTCACGTAATTTTCAGCTGCTTCTTTTTTGAAACTCTGAGTCTCATTCATTTGAATCCTTCCCAGTGCCATTTCACCTCACGGCGATGCCTTCGCTGGCGTCTCCGAGGCTTTCATCATTCATCACCACTATTGAGGTTCCGCCGATTTGAAATGGCGACGCATGCAGCAAGTACGCCATGGTCCCCCGCCCTACAGAATAGCTTTGGACCCGAGGCCACAATGGGGAATTATCCCCCTGAAGGACCTCAAGTTGTACCACATGCGGGACCCGAGGCTGTGCCACCACATGCAGCGCCGGAGCCAGTACCATGGCAATCGCCAGACCATGGCTACGTTCAGAAAGCGTACGAATATCGGGGAGATGAGAAACCTCTGCCGAAGAAAACGAAAAAGATACTCGGCCTCCCTGTCGCGCTCTTCTGGGTCATCGTCGGACTCGTCATCTTGCTCATTTTGGGCATCTCTCTTGGCGTTGGCCTCGGGGTCGGCCTAAATCAACGAGCAACATCATCTACATCTCCAGCCTCCTCCGCCTCATCGTCAGCTCAGAATCAGCAGGCGACCACCACATCGGCGAGCACTTTTTCGATGTCGACGTCGCCATCAACCACAACATCAACACAAGCCAGCAGCACATCATCCGCGCCCGTGACCTCCGGAACGACCGGTGTGGCTGACAACAGCTGTACCAACTCGGTCCCAACGACATATTACTCAAACGCCGACTCAAACGTCCACCTCGTGACATACTGCTTCACTGACTGGCCGAACCATGATACTGCCGCTGATGGGAACGGGACGGTCGCCGATCTCAGATACACCATCCTGTACAGTTTCGAGGACTGTATGGATGAGTGCGTGAGGTACAACAAGGACCTCACATCGGGAGAGAGCAAGTGTGCCGGCGTGACGTACAACAGCAACCTGACGAGTATTGTCGCCATAGGCCAACAAGGAGGCAATTGTTTCTTGAAGAATGCCACGGGGGTCAATCGGCAGGGAAGTGCGACAAGTGCTTGCGGAGCTATTGTCTACTGATTAAGACATGGTGACAATTATTAATCGACTAATGGGCATCAATTGTCTACCGACCTCGTCTCTGGTGCGTACGGCCCATATATGTCGGTGCTTGGTGCAATCCCCAACACTTACTCTTAGTTGCACTGGGGCGCTGGCCTCTTGGCGGTTGACTACTATTCAATTGGGGACAGACTACTTAACCAGTCCTACCTAGTAGAGGTAAGATGCGCAGTTGGTCGGCAGGTCAGTGGGGGAACACGAAACCGTTAGCTCACAACTCACAACGCGAAGAATCCTTCGCGTGGATATATTTGCAGCATCGCAAGGAGACAGCACTTATATAAAAGTTAGTTAATAATGACCTTAAGTACCTATACTAATTATACTGAAATTCTAAGGGGATTGCCTCTCTAGGAATGTCTTCCTCCAAATATCTCTACTTCTTAAGACACTCTATACACTTCAGATAATGTTTGATGATGCAGACCATAGCAAGGTTGAGGAAGATCGACGAGACGTGGAGAACCAATGCGTTTCTGTCTATAGTTTTGATACGGCATTTCTGTGCTCGTCGAAACCAGCACACCTCCGGAAATGAATTCGACATTTAGCTATTCGTAACTGTACACGCATGAGATATGACTTCGTCTCCTTTACTGCTAGTCTGTGTGCTGGCACATACGCAGTCTGGCATTTGCTGAGACTTCCGATATCTGCATTGATCGAGTCCATCCCATATCGATCCCAGCCCCGACATCATGCCTGGGCAATTTGCTCGGGCATTCCGCCCAGAAGCATTGTCTTGGGGACAATGGTCGCCTGCTGCTCGTGGGTGGCTGCAAAGACCTCATACTTCTCGTCGTGCCACTGCCCGGCCTTGATCCACCGCCCCTCGCTGTCCTTGAACACCGCATCAACCTCCGGCCTGAGGAAATATGCAAACGAGTACCTCTCGTTGGCTGAGTCGAAAGGTACGACCTGGTGAGTACACGAGTACAGCTTGTTTCCCGACGCGAATCGCAGCGAGTCACCCACGTTGATGATGGCGTGGCCCGGGCGAGGCTCGACGAACTCGAAGGGCGCGTCGGCCCTGTTCGCCGGTTGGACCTGGAACCCCCACTGCTCGCTGAAGAGCAGCGTCAGAGAGCCGATGTCAGTGTGCTGCTGGTGGCCACAGTTCTTGGTCTTGCCCTCGTCGCCGGGAATGTAGCGGAACATGGCCAGCGTGCTGTTCGTCTCCTGCCAGTTGCGGTGGCAGGCTTCGAAGCGGTCCTTGCCCGTGAGACCCAGGGCATTACTCAGGCAGGACAGCAGAGTCTTTGTGATGATGTTTGCGCCGCCGGCGAAATCCGCATAATCTTGAGGTCGTGGTCGTTGTTGAGGATACTGGGGACGTTAAGCGTGTCTGACGTCTTGGATAGTTCGGCGAGGGCCACCTATGATAACTCAGTCTTAGAACAGATTCTTTATTAGAGGTCTATGGCGATTTATTTGACCCCTTGCGCACTGACCTTCAGGCATTCATATCCATCAGCACTGTTTTCGAGGAGCCCCGCATGGAGTCCAACGGGTTCATATCTAATTTTCCCCGTCAGTGAAATCTCCTCAAATCCGTTGGCGAGACAATTATAAGCTCGGCAGCTCACCCATTCTTCAATTCAGGTAGACCAATCTCGTTTTTTTCCTCGAAGCTTGAGTGGAAGAAACGAGCCATGAGGCCGAGAAGTCTCTGCTGGTCATCGATAGTGCGACGACCATCGATTCCTCGAAGGTCGAGGTAGAAGAAGCCCTCAACTTCGCAGCAGTGAATGAGTTTCTGGATCTCGTTCGGCTCGTTGGAGAGAAGTCTTTCGAAGTCAAGGGTCTTGAGATTGGCTACTGGAATGTTCTTGCCCTTGTATGGGATTGTTCGGGGAGTGGCCTGAGACATTTTCAGAGATTTGAAGTAAAATGGAATGATGCGTGAGATAATTTGGGCCCTATTATGCTTAGAAGACCAGTCATGTAGCTTATACATGGGCAATACTTTTCTAGCTTGAAAGACCAGTCAGTGGTTTTTGGGTGATTTTGTTCTTAATCCGTACACGTGCTCTTTTGAAGCCGTAGGGGGTTCCTTCATACAGTAGTAAACACTCAACTATACCACCTCTGGGGCTGATAAATAGCTTAATTACCCGGAGGATTCCATCTTGAAGACCAGTGACCAACAGCATATTTATACTTTTTGATAGACGACAACCGACCAATAATACGAGTTTCCCAAAGCGACAATGGCGATCTACTTGCATACTTACTCTCGTCCCTGATCTCTGGTGCTGCGATCTCAGATCTTGATTCTTGGATTTTGGCTGGAAGGAGCACTGTATGGTTCGGCTTCACCACCACGTTGACCTCATCTCACACCGCCCGCTGCGAGGCGGCTGCTTGAGGAAGCAGTGACGTATCGTATTGAACAGTAGATATTACGTACGAGGCATGATATTACGTCGGAGTTCAAAGCATCACGATCTTACAAGCGGCTTATCACCTATTCAATCCCGGCACAGAGAAGTGGTTGTTCGCCCCTCTGGGATCAAAAACACCCGGCTGACAAAATCAGCTAAGCCGTGGCGCACTAAGGTTGTGTAGTCCGCTCGTATGCCTTTGGTTTAACTCGCCGCTTAAGCTGAGTATGGTTTCACAAGGCCCTCGGAACTACTAGTACCATCACCTTTCAAATGCATTTGCCATTCTCCGTGGCCAGGACCTTTGTCTCCGGTACCCGTAGGCTGACATCTCAGATTCGTGCACCGTAAAATTTGGAGCAGTCATTTTTCTTATGCAAATAGTAATCATGATTATGTCTCTAAAAGTAATGGCCTACAGGCGGCTTATAAGCCGTCTATTTGGTCTTCCTTAGAATACAATCTAATAATCAACACGAGGGGTTTATTTTACTAGCTATTTTGGTACGAATCTCAAAGCCGATGGCTAGGGTGCAGAGTGCAGCCACCAGCGCCTTCCTCTCTTTTGGAGGAAGGCACGCTCACACCCACGCCTACACCTACGCCTGCTAGCCAGAAGGATAGGGAAGGGAAGGGAAGGGAACGAAGAAGAGTTGAAGAAGAATCTGAAGAAGAGGCTATTGAAATTGGAGGTGAGTTGGACTTTAATAAGGGCCTACATATAAGAAAGAATGAGAAAGCAATTCTGAGTGGGCTATTTTGCACGCTGAAGCTGTGTACCCTTCTTGTACTCTGCACCTCTTACGCCCCCTGCACCCTTTAAAATGAGCCGTTTACTACTTGGAGCTGTTACAAAGCTGCTCTAGTATGGCTATAGCTTGTTAATCTGAACGGTGCAGGCACGGTGTAGGCACAGCTCATTGACAACATATTATGCCCGTATCGTGAGCGCCGCACTAACTAATTTCTCACGAGGTCTCAGACACACATCCAGCACTACGTCATGGTTGAATTGCTGCTGAGTTAGCACCAACATGGACCACGTCCTTTGAACGGCCCTAGGTCGTCAATTCCTCCTGGTCAACAAACAACTCCTCCTGTTTTCGCTTCCTGTCAAAGCAGAGCTCGAGGATGTCCGAGCTTACAACAGAACACGAACAAGGCTCCAGTACTGGGAGTACACAACAGACAAGCGAAAAACGGCTTCAAGGGGATTGCATCGTTGGTTTCGACAGCCAGCACGACACATACAACCCCATAAACTGGTCGAGGAAGAAGAAGATCTACACAAGCCTGCTCTACAGCTTGACGAGTTTTGGTTCGGTCTGGGCAAGCACGGCGTAAGCACGCTATATTTACCACGAATATCGAGTTTTGCGCAACACTTTCAGTTCAGACTGACTTGAAGAACGCCCGGTTACGCTCCAGCCAACCAGTGTTGCTAACGAATTTCATACGTCCGAAACTGTGGCTCTACTTGGTACCTGTCTGCTTTTGATAGGGTACGTGCCCCACAAAAATTCCTGAACATTCCGGTGTGTTTTGCACATGTTATGGAAATCCACACTGACTTGGCCTATCCGATCCAGATGGGCGTTTGGTCCTCTTCTTTGGGCGCCGCTTTCAGAGGTCTATGGGAGGAAATGGCCCGTCTTGGTCCCTTTCTTTATAGCTACTGTCATGTCATTCGGCACTGCGGCAAGTAAGGACATCCAAACTATCCTGATCACCCGGTTCTTCAACGGCTTCTTTGGCTCCGCGCCCATAATGTCCACCGGCGCTGTTTTTGTGGACTTGTGGGAACCTCACCAACGGGGACTGGCCATCGTTGGATATACGTTTTGTGTGTGTGGCCTCCCGGTAAGTATCTTGCTTCCCGTTTGGATAACCCATGCAGAAGTCAGTGTCACTCATCAGACACATAGGCTCTCGGTCCTGTTGTAGGTGGGGCGATTATACATTCAGGTGTTTCATGGAGATGGACCGAGTACGTAAGTCCTCGCAGAGCCCAGCTTGCTGCCTGAACTGGAGCTATGACTGAGCTTTAGCCAGATCACCGGTATCCTCCAGGCCGCCGTGTTTCTTCTGGATGCCATCTTTATCGACGAGTCATACGCCCCCGTGCTCCTCACGAACAAAGCCGCAGCTTTGCGCAAGTCCACAGGAAGCTGGGCTCTCCATGCCGAGTGGGAGGAAAAGGAGGTCATTGTCATGGAGCTGGCCACCAAATACGGCCTCCGTCCGCTGCAGATGCTCGCGACTCCGATCTGCCTGTGCGTCACTATTTACACCGCGTTCATCTACGCTTTGTACTATGCCAGTCTCCAGGCATTCCCGATCATATTCGAGGATACGAGGCACTGGGATAAGCTTTCAGCCTCGCTGCCATATCTTGCGCTTCTCTTGGGGGTCCTGTTCGGCGTCGGGCGCAACTTCCTCAGTCAGAGTTATTACAATGCCATATACGAGAAAAACAACTTCAAGGCCGTCCCCGAGGCTCTTTTGCCGGCAATGATGATCGGCTCAGTAGCCCTTGCGCCGGGTCTGTTCCTGATCGGCTGGACTGCGACTCCCTCTGTGCACTGGATGGCGCCTGTCACGGGTATCGTCCTGATGGGATTCGGGTACTATGCCGTCTTCACGAGCGCCTTGAACTATTTGGTAGATACTTTTCCACGCTGGGGGGCCAGCGCACTGGCGGCAAATACATTCGCCCGGAGCGGATTGGCCGCCGTGCTACCGCTTCTGATACGGCCCATGTTCCCGGCGCTGGGAAATGGCTGGGCATTCAGTGTCCTTGGGCTCTTCGCTTCCTTCAACATACCTATACCGTATGTTTTCTACTTTTTCGGAGCGAGGATAAGGATGAGAGGCAAATACAGCTCAAACGCGGGGCGAGGCCGGATGAGGGGGCCGACTAGCAGAGAGACTGGGAGTTTAGATTAAATAGTCACATCAATGAATTATGTTAATGGATGAGGAATAAACGATGACATGGCTTTTGATATCGCATGGCCTGCAAAGATTTTGGACAGATCGGAGAGGTCACCTCATACTATGTGAGTTGATCTGCGTCCCGAGGTCTTCATTCTGAGTGTCTCTCCTCTCCAACGGAAAGCTTTGACTTTTCATCACTAACGCGACCTAAAGGAACCCACTTGAACGAGGAATCGACGTCTTGAATGTGTTTGAAGACCGCCCATGGACTACTGGATGCCCGCCGGCACGGCCTATAAAAGGATAAGGTAAGCCGCAATTAGAACTCGATACTGGGCCTTAGGCCGAGGCCGAGGCCGAGGCCGAGATCGAGGCAAGGCATAGCATTCCTTACAGTACGCCGAGGGTCGCGGCGAGGGCAATTTCTTGCATATCTTCAGGTTAGAAAGGCCTCAATGGTCCAACCTCACCTCCAAATTACCCGCGGTTTAGACCCCCCAAACGGGTCGTGAGCCGCTCAATCACCGCTGTAAAGAACCCCACAGCCGGGCCGGCTGCCCTTGCATGGAAAGCATGCGCCGAACCCTTTCCCCACGTTCCCACAGATGACCATGCGGGGAAGTTACATTCAACATCGATATCGGACAGGCCTCTGGGGTAAACGGGGCCGAGGAAGGCCTTTTCCACAAGTCATTGACGGTGGACGAGGCCAGAGATCTGCCATGCTAACAGTCTTTAGCCTAAAGTGAAGCCAAGCTGCTGGAGGTCCCCAGAATTCACTTCCCCAAATACACCCCACAATGAGGAGAAGAGTTGTATATAATTGCGCGTGACGGCTCGCATCATGGACTGGGAGGCGCGATGGCAGGCCAAACCGGAACGACAAGATGCGCTCGCTACTCTGGCTTGTTTCTTTTGGCCTCGCCACCGCTGAGAACGGCATCGACGGCTGGCTGCGGTATGCTGCGTTACCAGCCGACATACACGGTGACATTGCCGTCCCAAATTCCATCGTCGCCCTGAATAGCACCGAGACCAGTCCCGTGTACGTGGCTGGACAGGAATTGCAAAAGGGCATACGCGGAATTCTGGGTCAGAACGTCAGTGTATCCTCTGAAGCAGTTGGGATCAAGTCGACCATCACCGTCGGAACCCTCGAGTCGTTCCCATCCGGCGGCAACAACTCAGTGGGGGACATCCCCGAGCTCGAAGACGATGGATTCTGGCTCGACACTACAGGCGGCAGCGTCCAAATAGTCGGACAAAATGAACGAGGCGCCCTGTACGGTGCCTTTGAGTACCTTTCCATGCTCGCGCAGGGAAACTTCTCGGAGGTGGCATATGCGAGTAATCCGAGCGCGCCTATCCGCTGGGTCAACGAATGGGACGACTTGAACGGCCATATCGAAAGAGGCTATGGGGGCCCGTCCATATTCTTCACGCCCTCGTGGGCCATTGCCGATGATCTGAGCCGGGTCTCCCAGTACGCTCGGCTGCTCGCGTCGATCCGCGTCAACGGGATCATCGTCAACAATGTCAACGCCAACGCGACCCTCCTGAACGCGGCAAACCTCGCGGGCCTCAGCCGTATCGCGGACGCAATGCGACCATACGGTGTCCGGGTGGGCATCTCGCTCAACTTCGACTCCCCAAAGACACTAGGCGGGCTGAACACCTCAGACCCGCTGAATCCCGCCGTGATACAATGGTGGGACGGAAAAGTAGATGAACTCCACGAGCAGGTGCCGGACCTGGCTGGGTTCCTCATAAAGGCCAACTCGGAGGACCAGCCCGGCCCGCTGACGTACAACCGCACGCTCGCGGACGGCGCCAACGTCTTCGCCAGGGCCTTGAAGCCTCACGGGGACGGCGTCGTCATGTTCAGGGCCTTCGTGTACGACCACCACATCAACGAGTCGAACTGGAAGAACGACCGGGCCAATGCAGCGGTGGACTTCTTCAAGGACCTGGACGGGCAGTTTGATGACAATGTCGTCGTCCAAATCAAGTACGGCCCGATCGACTTCCAGGTCCGCGAGCCGCCGTCGCCGTTATTCGCAAACCTGCGTGACACCGCCATGGCCATCGAGCTCCAGGTCACCCAGGAATATCTGGGCGAGCAGGACCACCTCGTGTACCTCCCTCCGCTCTGGAAGACCATCCTCGACTACGACCTCCGAGTCGACGGCGAGCCATCGGTCATCGGGCGCGACATTCTATCCGGGGAGCGTTTCGACAAGTCCCTGAGCGGCTATGCAGCCGTCGTCAACGTCGGCACGAACACGACGTGGCTCGGAAGCCATCTGGCAATGTCGAACCTATATGCCTACGGTCGCTTGGCATGGAACCCTCAAGACGATGAAGTGGCTATTCTAGAGGACTGGACGCGTCTCACTTTCGGATCTGACGAGACCGTCATCGACACTATCACCAAGATGTCCATGGAGTCGTGGCCAGCCTACGAGAACTACACGGGCAACCTAGGGATTCAGACCCTGACGGACATCACCGGCCCGCACTACGGCCCGAACCCGGCCTCCCAGGACGACAACGGCTGGGGCCAGTGGACGCGCGCGGACGCCGACTCGATCGGCATGGACCGCACGGTCAAGAACGGCACCGGCTTCTCGGGCCAGTACCCGCCCGAGATCGCGGCGCTCTACGAAGAAGTCGAGACAACCCCCGACGATTTGTTACTGTGGTTCCACCACGTGCCGTACACCCAGGTCCTAAAGTCGGGCAAGACCGTCATCCAGCACTTCTACGACGCGCACTACTCCGGCGCCGAGACGGCGCAGACGTTTCGGACGCAGTGGGCCGCGCTCAAGGGGCTAATCGACGACGAGCGCTTCGCCGACGTCGCCTTCAGGCTCGAGTACCAGGCCGGGCACGCCATCGTCTGGCGCGACGCCATAAACGAGTTCTACCTCAACAAGTCCGGCATCGCCGACGAGGCCGCGTCGGCCGCAGCCACCCCTGGCGCATCGAGGCCGAGGACATGGACCTCGAGGGCTACAGGCCCATATCCATCGTCCCGTTCGAGGCGGCCTCGGGTTTCACCGCCGTAATGACGACGAGCAACACCACGGCCGGCACGGCGTCCGCCACGGTGGGCTTCCCCTCCGGCGCGTATGATATTGCGGTGAACTACTACGACGGCGTTGGTGGCCAGGCGCGGTACGAGGTCTTTTTGAACGGCGAGTCGCTGGGCGCGTGGGCGGGCGACCTGGAGTGGAAGCTGGGCCACCAGCAGTGGCCGGCGTTCGCGCCCGACGGCCACTCGGCGGCGCGCGTCACGTTCCGGGACGTGAGCATCGAGAAGGGCGACGTGCTCAAGATCGTCGGCCAGCCGGATGGCACGGAGCCCGCGCCGCTCGACTATGTGGCGTTGTTGCCGGCGGGCATCGTCGATTAAGATTTACTGCGATGTCGTCACAAGGCTCGAAATTAGTATAGCAATATCAATTGTCAAAGTTTTCAATAGATTGCTCGCGTGAAAGCATCGCTGTTACAAAGACTGATAGAAATTGTGAGATATCCAAGTATATGTACATGTGTGCATTAGAATCAATCCCCTTGAAACTATAGAAATGCGAACCGTCGGTTTCTCACTTGATCTTACCTAGGTACTCTACGTACCACCCTATAATAGGCAGGCAGAGCCCTTTGTGGGAGGGTTCTCGCCTACAAAGGACGAGATGATGGGGAAAGAGACCCTGTCTAGTACTCAAAGCCCACAGCCTCGCGTCACATGTCCAAAGACTGGACGAATACAGGAAACGAGCATCAAGTCACCATAAGGCCTCACATATCAAGTCCCAACCAAGCAGTACGACGAGGCACGTTCTCAAAGATGGCTGGAAGTTTTCCTCTCCATATTCATTACTCCCCGATGCTACAAAATTAAGACAATACCTCCCGGGGACGAGAGGGGAGGCGAGCTTCATACCGAATCAAGGAAGGAACCACTCATGACCCGGTCAGGCAGGCCCCCCAACTTTTTCAAGCCGAGTCAAGCCCCTACCGACCCGACCACCCCTCCCTCCCCATGCGTGTGCTCTTCGAGACCGTAGCAGACATCGTCAACCAACAGCTCGCGGCGTTCCTGCCGGCACACATTCTCTCGTGTCGTTTGCGTGTTCCTGCCCTTCGTGTTCTGCCCTGTCTCGGCCTCTTTCTCTTTTTCTCTTATCCCTCCCTTGCCTCCGAGATTGTCTTCGCTTTCCAGCCAAGCCAAGCCAGATGTGTTACCAAATCCGCGGAAAGAAATCCCCTTGTCCCAAGTTCACCTCTGTGGGTATCCCGTTTTTCTCAGTTTCGCTTCAGTCCAGACCCGTAGACCTCCCATATGTATGTTTTTGGTTATGTTTGTACATATACGAAACAACACCTTTCAATGGCACAGACGCAAGGGCGGAAGTGCCCTCAGCCTCCGCGCTCGCGCGTTCCTGTTTTCCGACTTGGTCGCTGTCGACTTTAGGGCGACAGCCTGTCGAGGAGCCTTGCTCAGCGTTTTGACTTCCAAGCGCCCTGGTAGCTCAGCGGGATGGCGCTTTCCGTTCCTTCCTAGTACGACGAGTTGGCGGCAAGAGGTCGCATGGAGTCCGTGATTCGCTGCGTGAGGCTGGTCATGTTCGAGATGTTCCTCAAGGCAGGGTCGCTGGGCATCGTGCTGCTCAGGCGCAGGAATACGTGCTCAAGGCGGCCCTTGAGTAGCGACATGACCTTGGGGGTAATTTCGCGGACTTGTCCCTCCTGGTTCCCGAAAATGGTCAGCACTGGCTTCGTCCTAAAACAATGATACGTGTGAAAAGGGGAAGGATAAAGTTGGGGAAGTGCTTACGATTCGGGGCAGGGCCTCGAAGAATGTGACTAGAACAACCTCCGTCCAGCCGAGCTTGGTGTGCAGCAGCTGTGGGTTCTCCAGATTCGCCGTGACAGTCGCTGCGACCGTCAAGAGTAGCAGCGGGTTCAGGTTCTGAATGAATGTAGCGTCGTACTTGGCCAATACCTGCGAGAAGACCTCTTCCTCGTTACGGGTGTCTTGAATCCAGGTCATGACTGCGTCGTCGAACTTTCCCTGTGTCATATAAGTGCGCACACGCTCGCAAGCCTGCTCGATGTCCAGACGCTCACGGTTGTCCTTCGTAGTCGGCTGGAACACGACTTGTGACGTGGAGAGTTGCGATCCACTGTGTGGCAGTGTTTGCTGGGGCGCCTGCTGCTGAATTTGGTGCTGGCCAGGGATTTGGCTGGACTGCTGGCTGGACGGGCTCCCAAACTGCTGCTGAGACTGCTGCAGTGACAGGATGCTGGGGTTCACAGGCTGGTTGGGGTACTGCTGGTGCTGGTGCGGTGGGGAGACAATCGAACTCGAGGGTGCCCACTGCTGCGGAGAGCTCAGAGCTGCTGCAGCTGCATTTGGGTACTGTTGTGCCGCAGTCTGAGGGCTGCCGTAGTGCTGCTGAGGTATGACAGCTTGCGCAACATGCTGCAGGGCCTGAGACTGACTGTGCGAGGGGCTGTGGTAGGCGCCGTTGCCTGGTCCTTGAGCTTCCTGCCCGATCTGTCGAGTACGAGATGGCTGCGCTGGCGACACCCTTCGCTGCTGCTGCTTGACAAGTTCGGTCTGCAGCTTCAGGATCTCCTCTTGGAAGCCTGCCTGGGCAGTGACCATGGTGTTCAGAGTCTCTGACATGTTGGTGTTGAGAGCAACGAGCTGCTCGAACTTTTGCATGTCCTTCAGGCGTACCTGCTCGATTGAATTGAACTGGTTGTTGACATTGACCAAGATCTCCTTGCCGCATGCTGTCACTGCCTCGGTAGCCAGCTTGGTGAACCGAGGGATGATTCTATCGTCAAGGACTGCGTAGAGCTGCTCGTCAATCTTGGCAGAAAGCGTGTGGACCATCTTATCTGTCATGGACTTGACAAGCTCAGGCTTTCGCAGAGCCTGGTCCAGGGCGTGAGGCAGTGCGCGTTGCATCTCCTTCTGCACCGACTGTGAGACGGAACTGCCAAGCCTGCTTCCAAGCTCCGCAGTCACAGTGCGACTCACGACCTCGCCGACCCTAGGCGCAATGGACTTCTCCATTTCCTCCTCAATGATCTTGGCGAGCACACCTTGGCAGTTCTCGTTGAGGACCTCCGAGACCATGCCAAGGAGCTTGAGCTGACTCCCTTCAAATTGGCCGTCGCGAGCTTTTGCGTCCTTGTCGAGATTCTGGCGGAGACCGGAGAGACCGGATTGGAAGGAGCTTGCAATGTTCTCCACAAGACGCTTCTCCATTGTGTTGATGCGAGTGTCAACTTCTTGCGAGAAAACTGAAGGAGAAGCGGATTTCGAAGCCTTGGCTGGCTCGTGGGTCGTGGTAGCTACGACCTTGGGAGGGTGACCATTGGTCTGTGCAGCTTCGCGCTCGCGTTCGGCCAACGCGGCAGCCTGTGCGGCAGCTTTTTCTGCTGCAGCCTTCTTCTTCCTTCCTTTCTTGTCGGGCTTCTCGGTGGGAGCTGGCACGGCAGACTCTTCCTCCTTGGCCTCCTTGTGCTTTGGTGGGGTGGCGACCTTTCGCGTCGATGGCTCTGCTGTGGGCTCGGTGGCCGCTTCCTTTGGTCGTACAGCCAGGCGAACTGAGGGCTGCGCTGCTCCTTCCTCGGGAGCCTGGTTCTGGGGTTGAGGCGGCGGTGGCCTCAGCTTCGTGATCGAGACCACGCCGGCTTGTGTCGCGTCGACGGGGCTGATAACCTTATTGTCATCGTCCCAACCAAGCTCGGACGCCTTGATGGAGAGGCATGCTACACCCTTGGAGTGCATCGCGTAAAGCTCAAAAAGGGTGGCCTCAGCGCCCTCGCTGGAGGAAGCAGGGTTCTGGAGAAGATAAAGACTTCGCAGAACTCCCTTGTTGGCGAACGAGTACTCCCGCATGCCACTGATGACTGCGGTAGAGTCAGGAGTGGGAATGGAAGAGTCTTGCGTCACCAACCTCTGGATGTAATCGACCTGAGACGGGTTGTTCTTCAACGCGTACTTAGGCGCCGAAAGGTGAAGGAAGTAGACGGAGTTCCGTGTCGGGTGACCAACAACAATGATGCCAGAGGGAGGGTGATACATGACACTGCACACAGCGTCGGATTCCTTACTGTGAGGAAGGTTGAATTCTTGAACGGGCTTGCCCAGTGCCAGGTCCCAGAGCTGCAACGTGTGGTTTTGTTTCATACCCACGATCAAGTAACGCAGCGCCGTGCGTTTCTGGTACGGCCGGAGCTTATCCAACAGCAGCACAGAAGTAGGCCAGGCCTTCTCTCCTTCTGGCGTGGTTGTCAGAGTCATCAGCGGCTCCTTCACCTCGGCGGAGGTGCGTGCTGGCATCGGGTTGCGAGGATCGGACTCCTCGTCGGGGGCCGTCAAGTCACGAACATCCCAGAATTTGACGCGGCCCGACTTGTCAAGAGAGACAACAACAGAGTCATCCTGACTGAAAGTGAAGTCCTTACCAGCCTTTCCAGTGTTGATCTTCAGCGAGCACTCCTTGGCAAGTCGGTCGGTGTCGACGACGCGGTCGTGGCCGGGCTTGATGAGATTTCTCTGCAAGACAAACGACGGCCAGATGATGTTGATAGATTTTCCGCGTCCAACAGCAAAATACTCTGGGTGGTTCGTCGAAGTGCGAGCGCGCGTCTTCAAAACACCACCGGGTGCGTCCCCTCCCTCCTGGGCACTGCTTGGCGGCAGAGCAAAGCCGTACTGCTCAAGATGAGCATCATCTAGGTGGTCTTTCTCGCCGTCCCTGACCTGAACCCAATAGACGGTGCCACTGATTCCGGTGCCAACTATGGCCTCCTTCTGGGTAATGTCTTGGTCTGCAGGGGTGGACGAGATGGCAAGGTTGAAAATGCGGTCCTTAGTATCAGCAAACAACTTGGCATCGCGGCCGTCGTCCTGCCTAATGACTCGAAGACCGCCAGCCTTGGACATGCCGTACGCCAGATAAGCTTCAGAGGCGGCCACAAGGTTGCGGTCGATTTGGTCGAACTCCTTCTTGAGCCGTGCAATGTCGAGGATAGCCTCATCGCGGAAGACAGGACGAGTGTCATTCGCGCCTTCCTGTACCGAGATAGAGATCCACGGCTTCATGGGGAAGTTGAAAACCTTGACAGGACTGGTGGTCTCTTCGATGACAACAATCTCGTCTTCGGCCTCGGCGCTCTCCCAGCTGTCAGCGACAGGGCCTTGGGCTGCATCGTCCACGATGTCTCGTACGGCTTTCGCCACCTCGGGACGGAATGCGGCCTCGAGGGCAGCCCTGTTCTCGTCCTTCTCAAGCTCATCCTTGATGTCTGAAGCAGCATGAGCGGCCGCCTCATTGAACTCCTTGTCGGTCTGAGCAGCCATCAGCTCCTTGAGATCCTGGGTGATCCTGGCCTGGGCCTGCTCATCTTCAGCACGGTTGATTGCCTCGCGTGCCTGCAGATCAGCTGTGTTGGCGATATCGCTGACAGCCTCAGACACTGTCTCCTTAGGCCTAGCCTCGGGTTCAACGGCTGGGTACGAAGGTTCGCCCTTGTGGTCGTGCGAGCTGGGAGCATCCACCTTTCGGCGAACAGTCTCGCGACCTTCCAGGTGGCTGCTAGTGCTTGACAGACGCTTGTGTTCGGGTCCGCCGGCCGATCCAGGCTTCTTCAAGATCTGGACCAGGCCTGGAGCTTGACCCTGCACGTTGGGAGAAGCGGGGACCCCGGGAGTTGTAGACTTTCTGCTAGCCCGGTTCTGAGGAGACATTGAAGCAGTGAGCTCATCAAAAGGGTTGGTATAGTTGAAGATCCCAGACTTCGTAGCAGGGGTGCCATCTCGACTCGACTGCGCGGGGGCTGGGGAAGGCTTGAACTTGGGCTGCGGCGGGGGGCCGGGTTCAGGAGAGGTGAAATCGAACGTGCTCGCAGTTGGAACGGCAGCATTGCCGCGACTAGTGGAGTCGGACAAGGCCCGCTCGAAGGTAGCAAAGTCCTGCTTGTTGGGCTGCTCGCTTGCGGGGGAGGCAATCTTGGTTGAGTGATCGGCTTCGCTTTGCGCGTGAGGCTCGGAATGGGCGTCGCTCTGGCTTGGCTTGGGCCGGTTCAACAAATTGAGCAAGTACTGCTGGGTATTCTCAGGCGGAGGCGCGGTGTTCCAGGTGTTGTCGGTCGCAGGCGCAGCCGCAGGCGCAGGCTCCTGGGCTTGGGGTTTGGGCGAATGCTCCGACCTGGTCTCCTCGTCCTGGAACTTGCCTCTCATAAGTGCAGCAAGCAGGCCGGTGGGGTCGGCGGAGGAGGGCGCCGGAGCATGGATAGTGCTCGGCTGCTGACTTGACGCGTGGCGGATGAGCGATTCACGGTGGAGCTGGTCAGATGTCTGCGCGGGCTGTTGCTGTTGCTGCGAGAAGGCCTGCTGTCCACCTGGGCCGCTGTTCAACTTGAGGAGACTCAACAAGCTTGAGGTGCGATCGTCGCCTCCGTCAATTGGCCTTGTGGCAAACCCAGGAGGGTGCTGGGATTGGTACATGGCGCCAGCTGGCGGGGTTGGCGCGGCAGGAGGGTTGTAGTCGGTGCTGTCTTGAGAAGGGTACGGCTCATCTACCTGCTGGTGCTGGTGCTGGTGCTGGTGCTGGTGCTGATAGTGGGCAGCGTGCTGGCTGTTGCTATTGTACGGATTGAACTGAGAGCGCAGATCGTAGACGGAGGGCTGCTGCTGCTGCTGCTGCTGCTGCTGTTGGTGGTGCTGGTACTGCGCTGCAGCAGATGGATCATGACTCTCATGACCGCTGGACTGCTGCGAATGATGCGAGTGCTGGCGCTGCAGCTGGGCGAGCAGTGAGTTGAGCGAGCCGTCGCCTCCGGCACCTCCGCCGTAGCTAGCCATGATGGAACTCGAGCTGGAGCTTAGACGGCAGCTGGGAGGTGTGGCTAGCACCAGGGCGAGGCGAGAGTGATCCGAAATTGGAGTCAGTCAGCCCCAGTGTTATCTTGACAGCTCTCTCCAGACCAATCTGGGTGGGGATGCGAAGGGGGAAGGGGGTTTGGTTGATGGGTGCGAGTGGATGATGCTGTCAGGTTTTCCGTTTGCTTGGAGGATTGGGTTGCGGCTCAAAAGTCGCGGCTGGGCGAAAAAGAAAAGTGGAAAGTTGGTCGATGATGCTGGGGTATGCAGGCGCATCACTAGACAGACACCCATGTTAGCTTTATTATGTGCTCATCACAGAGCTCGGCGCAACCAACCTCGATCGGCACCAATGTCGGCAGTCCAAAAATGAAGGACCAGCAGACTTCTCCTTGAGCACCATCAACAAGAGATGAACCCAGGACGGGTTGCGCTGATGGAAGGAGGTGACGATGCAAACAAGTTGGTGGACGGAGATAAGAGGCGGGTGAGGCAAAGGCAGGGCGAGGCGGGTTGAGGTCGAGAGGGGGCGGAGGCGTATGGGAGACGGTCTTTTTTTCTGTTTGTCGGCCCAAGCGTCCAAGCCCAGTGGCCAGGCTGAGGTACAGGCTCAGGCGCAGGCTTGCCCAGGCGGTTTGGCCAGAATTATCTACTCTTTGGTAGACTATCTAATAGGGAGTACGTGGCTGGCACATGCCGGCAGCCCTGGAGTTGGTTGACAGCTCGCCTGTCGCCTGCAGTAAGTGCAGCTGCACAAGTAGCTGCTGCGTCAGAAAAAGCAGAGGCGATACGGGAAGAGAGGGGGCAACCGGGAGATATCAAGGTGACAGCGGGCATGCAAGAGCAAGCAATTGGGCCCAACAGTCCAGGCCAATGCCGAACACGCTGCGTCAGTTGAGTGGTTGGATACCCAGCCCCCAGTATTGGAGCCCTGTGTCTACTCTACTGTCGACATCCTGCTCTCGGGCTGCTGTCTATGATCCGCCTGACTGACAACACATTCTAGAGAGCAAGGCGGCTTCAGAGTCCAGACCATCTCCGAATTGCCGGGTCCGTTTCGGCTAAGCTGCAGCGACCGTGTGGAAGGCGCTGGTACCTGGTCCAACCAACGGCACAGACTTACTACTATAGCTACTTGCCTACTCTAACAGTCCACTGTCGAGCTAGCGGCGCATGGGCCAGATGCCCTCGACTCCTGTCAGCCGAATCCGAATGCATCGCCAATCCTCGCCGACGTCAGACTTGCCCCGTCTTTTCAGCAACGTCTTTTCTTCTTCCTCAAATCTAGGCATTTGTACACCAAAGCCTTCCACATTCCCGCAGCATACAAAGCGCGCATTTAATAGAATTCAGCCTCGCGGCCCCGGACTGCCCGTCTCAACAAAATCGTTAAATCTCCCATCTGTATTTGTACCGTAACTGTACTCTGCCTGTGCCTTGACCCTCTGGCCACCAGCCGTGTCCTGCTCTCTATTTTCCATTCCACCAACTTCCCATTGCGCTCGAGTACCACCTAGGCAACGTCGGCCTGACTACGCGATACGGCCTACTCTACCTATCTCTTGCCATGATCCGGGTCTCGAGTCCACCACGGTGAACCGAGGACACATACATTGCCCGCACAGAGACTGCAGCGTCTCTCCAAAACTTCCCTCTCCTACGACACACCATCAGAGTCGGCACCATGTTTTGCTTACGAAGGTGCGTCCCCCTTGCCGTGCCTCGCTCACCCCATGCGGACTCACTCACGAACTGAAGCTGACACCTTTCCCGTGTCCACAGCTGGCTCCCGCTCCTCTTCATCCCGACCAACGCCTCCCCGGCCTTCATCTTCCTCTTCTTCGTGTGCACCTACTTCCTCAACCGGCCCTGCATCTACTGCTCCTTCCTGCTGCTCATCCTCTTCATGACCTCGTGCAACTGGTCCGACCGCTGCTTCTTCGACTTCAGCTCGAACTGGTTCCAGCCCCGCCCGGGCGTCTCCTACTTCACCGACGGGACCGCCTCCTTCACCTGCGCCGAGGCCGGGGGCTGCTCTGATATTGCTGCTGGTGCTGGTGCGCATGAATCCGCCGCCGCCCTGTCCGCCGTCGAGAACATGACCGCCACCGCGAACGCCACCTACCTCGTGGCCAAGGACACCGTCAACGCGACGGCCAACGCGATGATGGGCGCCGCCGCCGAGCAGGTCGCCCAGGCGAGGAGCGAGTGGACCGGCATAGGCATGGAGTGGCTGAGGACCCTGCTGGGGAAGAGGGAGTGGAGGATCGAGTGTCTGGACGTCTATATCCGGCTGTAATCACCAATACATGTTGTTGGCACGGCTTGTTGCCGGCTTGGTTTTGGAAAGGAAATGCATAGCCTGGTTTTGCGCTTCTCCTATGGTCCTTTCTGTGATATCCGGCTTCTCTTGCTTGGGGCACCGAGATACGTTAGACACGTTGGTTGCCTTCACCAGGTCTTTGGAAGGGCCATCGACGGGAGGGGCCACGATGTCATAATACCCTTTTGTTCATAACATTGTCGTACGAGAGCGTACTCAACTGCCACGGCAGAGAAGCGATACATCAGCTACATGAGCCAACCACCTGAATACGTTGTACATTGTGATCATATTTACACGGCACTCGCTACCAAGCCAATGCCAAAAGTCAACAAACTCACCCGCAAGCCTTCTATCAACGAGTATTAACCCAATTTAGGCGGACATCCATGATCTCCGGTAGCATCCAACATATCAGATATCACAGTTTCGACGTCGACTTTTGCTTCTGCTTGTCCTCGTCTTTCCCCTCTGCGTCCCACTGGTCATCCCAAGGCACCCTCAGCGCCAAATGTCCTGCCGGCGTGGGCACATGGATCTTGTGGTGGTCGCAGACGGCATACGTCGTCTTGCCGTCCTCGCTCGTCATCCAGCCCTTGATGTACGCTGTCTGCCTGCCCACCTGGTAGACATAGGCGTGGACGATGACAGTTGTACCTGCGCCGAGTTAGACCAGGTGGCCATTTACCCCAATCCGCCCATTGCATCACATGCCACATGTCATGACGTGCCAGGTTGGTGATATGCCCTCATGCGGGGATCCCGAGGAGAACGGTGCTCCGTCCCAGGCGGTGCGTGCTGGACATGCAGGGGGCCCAACGCTTCGGGTAATGGGGTGGAGGGCGAACTCACCGATAGGCACGGCCTTCAGGTAGCTGATATTCAACGTGCGCGTCACGCCCCCCAAGAACCTGTGAGCCGGGTGATATCATCAGCATCGACCAAGACTACAAACCTGCTTGATGCTCCCACCCTCCAGAGACCTGACCCCGTCGATGATTCCCCCGCAAGCCTGTAAGAGACCAGTCCCACCGAACAAATACCAAGGTACACAAGAAGGAGATCACGCAGAGGCGCCCATGCCGAATAAGAGGAGAGGAAGGAAAGGTCCCCACGAGGACACAAAAAACTCACGTCCAGAACCCAGGCCGCGCAACCGGCCCCAGCGCGATGGTGGTGAGCATATCAAAGATGACGCCCGCCGCACCACCATGCATGACACCGTTGTAGTTGCCCAGCTCGGCACCGATTAACAACTTAGTCGTGCACGACGCCCTGATTCCCACGTCGGGCGTCGGGCGCCCCCCGACGACACCCGGGACATCGTGGGGCGGCCCGACCGACGCGTCCAGCACCTCGCAGTCGCCCATGGTCGCGTTGTCGAAGGCCGGCCCCGCGCGGGCCTGGACGAGCTTGTAGCTGTGTGGGTGTTAGTGACACATGCGGAGGAATATACTGGGTTGGGACTGTGGCGACCAGCGCCGGCGTTGGTGATTTCACAGGGTGAAGGGGGAGAGAATGCAGCTTTGCGTCGTGGTCTGGGGGGATAGGGATGCGACGCGACACAACACAACGTAATACGACGGGAGGCCATTCATACCGGTCAAAGATGGCCTGCACGCCCGCCATGGCCTTCCGCCTGTTCTCCTCTCTCGAGGGGTTGGACTTCCCCGCCGGTCCAGGAGCAGGCATCGCGGGCGGCGACGGCGTCCAGCCGTTCGATCAACAAGAAAAGCAGACGTTCAAAAACAAATCCACTTAGTAAATTGACCACTCCGTCGTGGGCGCCCTGTTCCAGTTCCTTGTACGTATTCAAATCGCCGTCACCATAACAGCCGCTTGCTTATTCGTGACGAACTCAACCCCATATGACATGAAAATTGCCCCGGTCACGGATTCGGCCCGGGGATTTTGTCGATCTGGGACGGACCAGGGAACGAAGGAGGGCGACCCTCCTGTCAGGGTCACGCGGCACTGCCTGCCCACCCCGGGTCTCAAGCCCGTCCCGCCGTCCCGCCGCCACCACCACCGCCTACAGCAGCAGAAGCAGGTTGTCTGGTTGTGTGATTCAGAACTTGGTCTTGAAATTCCTTGGTCTGCGCGGCAGCCTGTCAGCCGCAAGCAAGCAAGCAGGAACACTGGCCCGTCAAGAGTTTTATTTCCGTCCGTCGTCAGGGAGACAAAATATGACAGAACGAGTCATACAACCACAGGCAACTTAAGACGGACGGAGCAGAAACCGTGCTCTGTGTATTTCCGTTCGCCAATGTTTCAATGTCTAGATATCGCGTGATTCCTGGGATTGCCTGGATTCTATTTGTGACTGTATGTGCCCAAGTCCTTATCGTTCAGTGACAGGTGTACCTAGGTAGGTAGCTGTGTAGACGATTCCCACCAAATGTCACTTCCACGGGGACGAACGAACCAGATCAAACCCCACGGGTAGGAGATGGAGGGAGGGATGGCGGGCAGCCGCGAACTGCCTGTCCCCGGGAACCAAACGCACAGTAGTATCTCAGAGCCGGTATTGGGGGGGGGACCAAGCTTAACGCGCTAGAACCAAGTTTCGACCCAACTTGGTTTCCCAATGTCCGATTATGAGAAATGGAAATACTACTTTCAGGGGGACAACCAAACTTGGCCAGTCCCGTGGGATGGGGTCGTACAGAATGTGGCACGGCGCGTACCATTATTGCTCGCATGAACACATAGGTAGAAGGGTCCACGTGCTATCCTCGAGGTAGATCCGGTACATTTTTTCTCTATTCAGATCACGCGCATACATACTTAGACATGGGCCGGCCAGGCCGACCAATATTTTGATTTTATGAGCAGGGCCCCGCGGTCACCTGTCTGGCAGCCCGTCTGTGATAAACAAATGAGAATCGGCTTTAATCCTATGTTCATCTATTATTAGAGACGTCAAGAGGGAGGCCCGTGACCGTTGTCTCACTGACTGCCTGCCTTTGCCAGCCTCACTGGAGAGCGAATATGCTGGCCCCGGACTTAAGACACATGGAAAAGCGGGTGTTAGATGTCCACAGACCCTTCTGGAGGAACTCTACCCTCGTGACAAACCCGTCCACATATCTACTCTGCCTAAAGTAAAACTTGGTCAGCACCCCGGGCGGTGAGAAACCACAGGAGTCGTGGGACAAGAAATGGCGGCAAGAGGTTGGGCTATGTCAAGGCACCCCGAGTCAAGTCGCCTGCTGGCTTGTGCCTACTTTGAGCCGCGGAGTCGGGCTCGCGCAGGGGGTAAAAACCCCTTCAGCTCATCCACACACACACACACCAACGCCTATACACCAGCGAGACCAGCCAGCTCGAATAGCTGCTGGACGCCGGGGGCGCAGGATTGCCAAGACGGAACCGGCAGCTCAATTGTCTCAACCGTCGTGGTCTAGAATCTTACTCTGTCGTCACTGAACTCTGAAAGGTGGAATGGTGAGGATGACGGGGCGTTTGCTCCTCGTTTCTCTTCTCTCCATTGCGCGCAAGCCTCAAGAACGCAGTTTGACCGGAGTGAGGTCTCCGGCCAGGGTCCTTACACTGCCATCGTCTGCGAGTTTATCTACTTACCTTCTGCTTGGCCTGCCCGGTATGTGGGCCCTTGGGGAAAGTGATGAGATCAAGACTCCTGTTAGTGAGGTGAGGCGGACGGGCGAGACGTGGGTCCGCTGGGCTCATTGGCCCCGCGCTGTCCGTCACGAGCCACGCCATCCCGACGAG
This sequence comes from Diaporthe velutina, assembly GCA_038088505.1. Classification (NCBI taxonomy): domain Eukaryota; kingdom Fungi; phylum Ascomycota; class Sordariomycetes; order Diaporthales; family Diaporthaceae; genus Diaporthe; species Diaporthe velutina. Next base: position 511,381 of record JBBWSJ010000007.1, on the reverse strand, counting down.
CGGAATGCTAGACCCTGACTGAACTATGGGAAATACAGAGAATGCCATGGTCTGATAGCGCGGGTCTGTTAGGTTTCCCAGTTTCTGAGTGCAATCAAACTCTGAACCGGCGGTTGTGAGCCAATCTGTCAGAATTTAGTGTAGTCCCCACTGGGACTGCAGGACCAAGTCAATCCTGTCCTAGCCCAAGGGCGTGGGAGCGGTGTCCCGTGGTGGATGGGGTGTTTTAGGGGCGCTTCAAGCTGTCCCTAACTATTTGCTGGTACACGCGCTACGGTTCTGCGTGCCTTGTTAGGTGTCAGAGTGGGAGTTATCAGTGCAGACTTGGATAGAAGAGTCACACCGTTGCGATGAAGTGACACCTGAAGAAGCGCAGTCTCGTCAGTCGAGAATACTGAAGGGCGGTTCAGATGAATGATGAGCACCGCTGGAGTTACCCTGTGCGACGGAATGGGCAGTGAGATGTCGTCACAAGCCCCTCCATTCGATTCTTCCAGAACGCCCGTGGTGGAGAGAAGGGTAAGCGGGATGACGATTGCCAACACCGCAGCACGCGCCCTGCTGCGCACTGCTGTGCTGTGCTGTGCTGCGCCGTGTTCTCGCCGGCAGCAGTAATTCGCGAGCAAAGCGCAGAGGATTTCGCCGTACACATTTATGTGTGTGGGAAGGGAGGTAGTCTGCCGGCATACGTGGTGATGTAGCATCGCATCGGCATCTAGAGCCTCGTGCCGAGCTGTCGAGTCCTCCACAAGCCGAACCTTAAAACCAAGATGGAGGAGTCGTTTAGTCCTTTGTTGGCGTCGTGCCTGGCAGGAAGCCATGGCAGAACCGGGTCGATCTTGTCGGATTCACAAAGAGCCCCGAGAAGCTGGAAATCTGGTTTGCTGTCTCGCTATGTTCGAAGACGGGAGAGCAGCAGCCACGTGAAGTGGCAGCGGTAAGATGACCCCACGGTCAAGTTCCTGGTGGACTTGTGGGACATCGCATCGAACTTGGAAGCGAGTGGAACCTCGTGCGCACATCACCCAGCCTGGGGGAAATCAGTCCCCACCGCATGGAATAATGACTGAACTGGCGGGCGAGAACCAGGATTGGAAAGCTGGACATTGTGAGTGAGCACATGAAAGTCCACGACAAAGATCTCGGACTCCCTGCCGGCACTTAAAGACTGTATCTTGGCATCTCCGAGAGGCCGTGGAGTTTTACCATGGCATTGTTGTGAAGAGACGACTTGAACAGAGTTTGGCAGGGGCTCGGGGTGGACATTTTGCTAGGAGCTGACCGTCCACGGTTGTCATTTTCTTGGAGGAAGCCGGTGACCGAAAGACGGGTTCCATCATTGGTGACGCATCGTCGTACGCACGACGATCAGATTGCTGTGGCTCCTCGAGGGCGCATCGTGACCTACGAAAAGACCGCTCGAGACCGTATCGTAACGGATCCGTCCTGCCGTAAATGACTGAGAGGTTGATTGACTCGACTCGCTCAAATCTCGATGGCTTCAACCATCCTCTTCGCATGCCAGCTTTGCTTGCTTGCTTGCTTGCTTGCACTGACAAACATTCGCTGCATTGCGGCCCGGTACGGTACCACCGCGGTGCAGGTCGCTCCCCCCTTGGAAAGCTGTGGTGGTCTGAGTGAAACACGTCTGGCGAGGGCTGGGCGCATGGACTCGGTTCTAGAAGCACCAAAGTCCCCTCAATGACGATGATGAGGTTTGAGTGGTAGGTGGGGGTGGGTGATAGGGAAGGAACCGCCCGCGCGGGGGACAGGCGCCCTGCGTCGCTTGTCTCTCCCCAGCGGTGTCGTTAACAGCGGGTTCTGGAAAATAGGGGTCCTGGGCTCACTCGGGCATGGCCATTGGCCAGAGCCCCGAATTGAGATGTGACGCTGCTTCGGTTTTGAGTTTTGGCTGCACAAGGCAGGCCCGACCATAATGGGGCCGAAAGCTGGCGTATGTCGTCATTGGTACGCCACCAAGAAGCATGCTTGGGATACGTACCGCACCCGGGCGACTGCCGCACCGCGTGGAACAGGTACACAGCAGTCCCCGCCTGGTATTGGCAATACTGAATACGACCCCGTCTCGATCAGGACCAACCCCCCTCCCCCGACTCCAAGATTGCCTCGTCTGCTCCTCCGCCCACCCCGACACAGAAGGCACCGTACAGAGCCTGTCTACCTGTGTGACTCCAGTTTGGCTGGCTATTTACGGAACCCACCGAGATTTTGGGCTACGGACTGTTGAAGATACTGGACTCTTTACGCATCTTTTGGCTGCTGTGAAACCGCCAGACCAGCTGGCTCTCTTCGTTCGCGCGTGGAGAGTGGAACACCATCGGGTAGTCAAACATGCTCTGCAAGAGGGGAGCGCCCGCTTTTCCCGTCACTGTACTTTCATCATGACGACGGTGACGCCAATGATTGAGGGTGGGGGTAGGCATTCCTCGAGAGAGAGCTCCAAAATGCTTGGGAGAGAGGCGGTGCCTGGTCGAGTGCCCTGTGTGCATGAGTGCCCAAGGGCCTCACCGCAGCAGAGCAGTCCGCCGACAAGATCCAAGGTGGCGTGGCACGCGGGCCGTTTCAGTGATTCAGGCTGGTGTGAGAAGGAATGGGCTCGATTTGTTCGTGTGGACTGGCTGATGGAGACATGCATGCTAGACATCAAACATACACAGAGTATTCCGACTATCCGCAACTCTGTGGAAACGTTGTCAACGACGAATAGATGCACGGGCCGTCATGTCACAGGTTTTGCCCAGCTCGGGAAGAGGATGCAGGCAGAGATTGATAGGCAGTGATGGTCACTCGCTGAAGCAACGGTGTGATAAGATGCCAGTACAATAGCCCATCTCTCGTACCTTGGTGGTTTGCGGGCAGTGTAGATCACTTCCCCCTCTGAACACCTGCTCCGTGACGCCTTCATTGCAGCCGCCTCCCCCCTCCCCCCTCCACCCGTGCCGCCGTGCTCGTGTCTCTGAATCCCCGTTTCTCCAACCAAGATGTGCCTTCTCTGCTGTCGTGCGCTGCGTCAACATACCATCTGCTATTACGGTGTCGGCCTGCCATCCTGTGGCGTGCAACATGCAGGGAGGGAGAGATACACTGCTGAGCATCGCGCTCCCGAGTCACGCTGTGGCGGTCCTGTTCAAGCATGGCCCAGGCCCAGCTGTGTGTTACCGTACCTAGATTCTACTTTGTACTAATTCTCACCTCACCTCATGTCGACATGAGGCTAGTACCCCTAGGTAGATACCTAGTCTAGATAATGGTGCACTGGCTTATCACGTTTGACAGGACCCCGAGGACCCCTCTTTCTCTAGTCCAGGCGAGGGTCGAGACGATGCCCAAAAGAGACGGCCAAGTCCAGCAAAGGCTTGTTCCGCAAACTCACGCTACAGCAGGGTGGTGGTCTCGCCCCATCTCCTGGACCCCTACTTTTCGGGCCTCTCAGCTGCTGGACCCGTGGCCGTGACCTGGAAGTTTGGTCCCTTTTTCCCCTTCGAGTCGTTTCAATCATGCATTTCCCTCACAAACCGATCAGCCGCCTGGTCGCTCTGTTTTCTTGTAATCTCTGACTCTTTGACTCTTGGGTCCTCTGCATCACGGCTGCAGGGACCTGGCAATTCGTCCACTTTGGATCTCTTGTGTCTCCCGAGCTCGGTCGCATCTCCCCGTCCAGGGGTCAGGGTCCATCTGCTCGTTCCTTGACCTGAAATTGATAGGGCTTGACCCCTCCCTGTCCTGGGGACCCCCCTGCCCCTGCCGTCCTCGCTGCAGGGAACTTGCTGATGACATCTATGTACTGTCCACAGCAAGCAGCCTCGACTTGTTGGACAACCTTCCCCACAGGGCACGCAGCAAGGGTCTGGGACCACCAACTATTACTACTATCATATCCAATCCACCCTTGACCCCCCGTGAATCCCATTCCGACATCAATTCCCATTTCCAAGCGATTTCCAACGTCTCTGCTCCAGTCGTTTCTGTGCTTCTCGACAACCTCGCCCCCTCGTAGCCGCAAAAATTACAAGACTCTCTTGCCCTCGATTACCCGAGACATTCGGCCTCCCACATTTTTTTGGTCACACGCCCGCCCTACACCAGGAGGATTTCGAGGCATCAAGATACGAAGACAGAGAGACACGAGTGAGCGAGTCGGGTGCAGTCAGCCATCATCAGCCATACGTCGAAACTCTGCCACCCTTTACCGCTCCCACCAATTTCGACATCACCATTTATATGCAGCCGCCCTGCAAACATGACCTCATGAAAGTAACTCGCAGACAGGACGGCCCTGACACCGCAAGACGTGGACGAAAGCTTCGCTTGAGAACCAACCCACTTTTGCATGTCAGCGGCAACAATTCGCAAAGAGTCCACATTAATGCTGGGAACATGGCGCCGCCAGAACAGAGGAATAACTTCGAGCGCGCCACTCCCACCGTCTACTACAACATGAAAACCTCAAGACCACCCCCCGTCACCTCAAAATCGCACTCATCGCAACCGTACCCTTCGGCCAGCTCTTCCCACACGCGGTCGCAATCAAGTAGCCACTCGAGGACGTCGACAAAGCCCTCGTCACCCATGGCTTCTCCTCGTGGCCCTCTGTCGGTCGCCACCTCACACCCACCAAAGCTTTCTCCATCAGCCGCTCCTAAAAGTCTCTTATCCACACCGCTGGGACAGGCACATGGTCAAGATGCGAGAACTCCGTCTCCAAATTATTTCGGCCAACAGGTCGAGTCCATCGACGCGATGGAGACTGGGGGGGCTGGTCAAGACAGATGGAGTCCCTCGACGTCATCGGTGAAGAGCTTCGGTGCAGCCCTACCGAAGCAGGTGCCCCTCGATGCCAACCCGGATTTCGAAGCTTTTAGGAAGCAGGCAGATGCAAATAGGGGGAGAACATCGTTTAGCCTGGGGTCCTCCCACTTCGGCGGCACCACGCCCCTCACGCTTGCATCGGGACCGCCAGCTTCGAGGCCGCGTCCTCCGAGATGGCACACTACAGGCACCGATACCACCACCACGCCCGCGCTCACCCGCTCGTCCAGTCATGCCAGCGACATTCCAAAGTCAAAGGAACCGATTCCCGAGAAGATGGATGTGGATAATGCCAGTATTAGCACACACGACTCCGCATATGTTTCCGCTGATTCAAAACGCGGCTCAGAAGCGAGCGTCAACCAGCCCAGCTTTTTTAATTTGCCAAGGCACGACTCGCCAGCGCAGCTTGATTCGTCTTTTGACAGGAGAGGCGGGCTGTCAAAGGTGGAGGATCGTCACCCAAGGTTGTCACTGGCACATGACAAGGCCGAGCCGCCGTCACCAGCCCCAAATGCGAATCCCAAGGCTCGATCGGACACTGTGCCTGCTACATTGGAGGCGGCTGGTCCGGCTATGATTTCCCCGACACAACTCAAGGAAATGCTTGACTCCCCGTCAGAGAGCGAGGTCTTGCTCCTGGATCTCCGAGTTTCGCCACAATATGCCCAGTCTCGCATCAAAGGCGCGCTGAACCTGTGCATCCCAACGACACTGCTTAAGCGTGCCACCTTCAATCTTCAGAAGCTCCAACAAACTTTTCAAGGCAATTCAGACCAAGAGAGATTTGCGAAGTGGCGAGACACGAAACATCTGGTGGTGTACGACGCCTTCTCGTCCGAAAAGAAGGACGCCGTATCCGCTATGAACACAATAAAGAAATTCACTAACGAGGGCTATACCGGCCAATGCTCAATCTTGAGGGGCGGCTTCAACGCTTTCGCAGCTTCCTATCCAGCCCTCATCGAGAAAACCAAGACATCAGAACAGTCGCCCGGCCGGCCGACACTGTCATTATCTGGCGCTGGCGGATCGGGCAACTCGGCAAGACCCAGTATTGCCCCTGTCGTTGGCGGAGTAATGCTTCCCAACACGACCAGCGCGGCGAATCCTTTTTTCGCCAACATTCGCCAAAATCAAGATCTTGTTGACGGCGTCGGGCAGATGGATGTGAAGGTGCCAAAAGGAACAGAGATGGAAGCACTTCCAAGATGGCTGCGTGAGGCTGCAAGTCCTTCCGACAAGGGCAAAAAGGTTAGCGACAAGTTCCTCAAGATCGAGCTTTCCGAGCAATCACGCATGAAGGGTGCATACTCCTACCTTAATCCCGGAACAGCTGCCGGCGCCGGTGGAGAAGCGGATGAGAAGGTCGTGTTGAGCGGCATCGAGAAGGGCAGCAAGAACCGGTACAAGGATATACTGCCGTTCGAGCATGCTCGGGTCAAGTTGGAGGGCAAGCCAGACAACACCTGCGACTACGTGAATGCCAGTCACATCAAGGCATCCAGAAGTCACAAGAGGTACATCGCCAGCCAGGGTCCACTGCCGGCGACCTTCGAGGTAAGATACTTCGCCCTGCTCCTCAAATATTGAGCGTTAGCTGATCAACCCCTTAGGACTTCTGGTCCGTGATCTGGGATCAGGACGTGCGTGTGATCGTGATGCTCACGGCGGAATCCGAGGGTGGTCAACTCAAGTGTCATCCGTACTGGAAAGACCGAGAATTCGGACCTATCAAACTACGGGCGCTATCCGAGAAGAAAGTATCGCTCGACGTTGATAAGAACAGCTCGCAGCCTGCCACATCGACCGACTCCAGCGACTCGAGTTCTTCCTCCAGCACAGCACAGCCAGACGATGCCTTCGGGTTCGGTGCTGCCGCTGCTGAAATGGGCCGGAGAAGAGCGAACACCACCACGACTCTGGACGCCAGCCCACAGCAGGGGCAAGCCAAGTCGGCCACCAACGCCTCGAGCAGTGGCGAGACTCCATACGTGATCATTCGGAAATTCGCTCTGTCGCACTCTACCCATCCCTTCGCCCCCATGCGCGAGATTACCCATCTACACTACCCCTCCTGGCCCGACTTCGGCGCGCCGGCCCAGCCCAGCCACCTCCTTGCGCTTGTTGACCTCGCGAATGTCATGCAACGGGCGGCCCTACCTATTGACGTGAACACCACGCTGGCCACTGCCAAAACCCCTCAGCAACCCGAGCCTTCCGCACAAGGCAAAGCCACACGCAGTCCGAAGAAACGAACTCGTGCTCAGAGCGGAATGCCCCTCGCTTGGTGGGAAGAGCCCGAGGCGGACCAGAACGCGCGTCCGATGCTTGTCCACTGCTCGGCAGGCTGTGGACGCACTGGTACCTTCTGTACTGTCGACAGCGTGATCGACATGCTCAAGCGTCAAAGAATGCGCAACATCAAAAGGGCTAACGCCAACATCGAGAAGAAGGTTCGTGCGCACAAGCTGCAACCTCGTCCGCAGGACACTCAGGACCGTGAGGGCGATGTCGCCATGGCTGGCCTGTCTTTCAGCAACTCGCTTCAAACCGCATTCAGCGACCGGACCGAACGGCGAGACCCTTTCGACGACTGCATCAGCCCCGGCACCGCTGCCCCGCCGAAATCACCTGCGTTCCCCGACGTGACCATGGCATCGCCCTCACCTGCTCGGTCCTACTCGTCATCCGACAGCGAAGACGACTATGGCAATATCGACACGTCTTGGATCGATGATGATACTATGGATCTTATTGCCTCCACAGTCACCGACTTCCGGTGCCAGCGCTTGTCGATGGTACAGACACTGCGCCAGTTTGTTCTCTGCTACGAGACGGTTGTCGAGTGGGTGTGGCGACTTCAAGAGCGAGGCGGCCCGGCCGGGTCTGTCGTTGGCGCACCCGGGACGGGAGCCGGTGGGACAGCCGCGATGCGGGCGAGAGGCCGCAGCGGGACCGTGGCCCACGTGGGACATTCAAAGTAGGATATTGTTTTCAACCCACTGGGTCGTAACGAGTACTTGCGAATGCCCGGGGCGATGTTAGTCATGGGGTTATTTTGGAGTATGGCCAGTTACGACTGAGCCGATTTTCAAGCGACAAGCATAGGCCATCACGGCCTCCCTTGTTATTCCTTTACTACCAGTACTGGTTGCATTGAATATATCATGTAGTACAGGCGGGACGGGGCGACATTCAGCCCTTGCTTTTAGGCGTTATAAGGCAGGGGCACACGGGGTCGGCGCCGGGGAAATAGGCTCGGTACAAAGACCAAGATGGTTCATATTTTCTTCAAAGTTCTTTTCTCTCTCTTTCTGGTCTTTGCATGGTCCATCCAGAACAGTAAAACAGGCACAGGGTTCGGTTGGGTTTGGTGCTGGGTTTTTCTTCGTTACAGCATCTGTACACAGCAGAGGGTCGATCACGTGTCCCAACCTTACTACTCAAATATCAATGATGTTCTCGGTACGGGTTTATGCTTTCGTGTATTTGTGTGTGAGAGTGTGTGTGTGGCATGTGCCTTGGGGGTCTGAGATGGGATTGCATGGTGGTGAGTCGGCTTCCCTGTGGAGGGCGGGTTGAGCCCTAGCCTGGGTAAGAAGGGGGGGGGGGTGCTAAGATTGATAAGGGCTTATGAGTCCTCCTTCGTGTTTGGAAAAGAAGGCCCCCCTCTGGATTTCTTGTGTTTTGAGAGCTTGAATTCTTTAAGCCATAAGTTAAGGTACGAAGGAGGTGACGGGGTGTTCAAAAGTGCCCGCCGGGAGCGGGATTGCGTTTCATGGTCCCGTGCCGAGGTAATACCCCAAGCAGCAATACGTGAGGAGCTGGCTGGATTCACTGTTCAAAACTGGACAGGCTATTGTGTCCACCTTGACGAGACAAGCAGTTCTCACACGGTTCATTTGGCTCTTCCAGAACCCGTAATCCGTTCTTCTATCCCGTTGCCAATTCACTTTTGCAGTCACCTACAGTAACGACTATGACAACACCTGTGTCTTATGAACTGTCGAAAGACGGCCGCGTTGCCAACATCATCTTGAATCGACCGGAAGTACTCAACGCAATCGATTCACGCATGCCCTATTCCATACGCGATGCAGTCCGCCGCGCAAATAGTGACCCCGGCGTGCATTGTATCGTGCTCAAAGGAGCTGGGCCAGGGTTTTGCGGCGGCTACGACCTCAAGATATCAGCTGAAAATGCAACTCGAGGACAGACCGCAGGCAGTCAAGACGTCAAGCACGGGTTTGACCCGTTGGCTGACTATTCCTTTATGAGGGAGTTCACCGCCTGTTACACAGAGCTCTTCCACAGTGCCAAGCCGACGATTGCGCAAGTTCACGGAGCAGCCGTTGCAGGGGGCAGTGATATCGCCCTCTCTTGCGACCTTGTCATCATGGCCGATGATGCCCGCATCGGATATCCGCCCTCCCGAGTCTGGGGCTGCCCAACGACAGCCATGTGGACTGTGCGGGTAGGGCCCGAAAAGGCGAAGCGTTTGCTCTTTACTGGTGATCTGATCAGTGGCAGAGGCGCTGAGGCCATGGGACTAATATTGAAATCCGTGCCGCTCGCGGAACTGGAAGAGACTGTTCAGCTTCTCGTGGAGAGGATCAAAACCGTTCCAGCAAACCAGTTATGGATGCATAAACAGGTGGTTAACAGCTTCGCTGAAGGTCCGCTTGAGCAAGCTCAGAGGTTGGCGACTGTCTTCGATGGAATCACCCGCAACTCTCCTGAGGGAGTGCATTTCCAAAAGCTTGCGCAAGAAAAGGGTTTCAAATACGCAATCGCAGCTAGAGACGGACCTGGCCGGACAGACAAATATCGTAAAGTCTGGAAAAGTGTACTGTGAAGCAAACGGCTCGAGTCGCAGCAATGACAATGACAAGTCAGGGTCAAGTTTCATCGGCCATGCTTTCAGAACGGTACTTGATTCTTTTCGCTTCCTTATGAAGATGACTTTGGCGGGCAGCTGCGTGGAATTATTGTGAGATTCGGGCCGTGAGTGACGTACTAATAATCGCTTGGTCCCCGACTACGATCGTGTCCGCATATACTGCACAACAAAAAAACAAGATGATAGATGGTGGCCTCAACTAGGCTTGACTACAACTGTTCATGTGGTCTTTGTATCATACACAAGACGGTACAAGCATTGAAGAAGCTTCGTGCCGGTAGAGACGAGACTGGCTGCCGCTGTCTTGGCCGCGCCTGCGATGTTGAAACAGTCGAATGGGCTGGGCCGGCTTCTTCTAAATGGGTTTGCACGAGAGTATCATGGGTAGCATCAAGCGCACGAGATGTGGTCCATTCGAAATATTATCCATCGGTATTACGAGATCAAGCTGATGTCACACCTAAATTCAAGTGCTTGCTATTCTAGTGTGCCATTAAATAGGTTCATCTCAGGCCCAAGCTTGACGAAGAAGTCACGGGGTGAGAACGGCTCGCCCAAGGATAGTTAGTCAAGTCTGTTAATTATCCGCAACGACTAAAATCATCTATTCATAACGGTAACATTCCCATGTACGGTGTATAAAGTTAAGACGAATCCGCTTGTTTGCTTGTCAGTGGACATTAAAATCTAGAAGAACACAATGTGTCACTGGTGGTGATGTGCACCCGACAAAAGGCTGTTATTTAACGGAGCACCTGAGCAATAGCCAAATCCGTGAAGGATCCGACCAGCTAATTAGATAGAAGGTAGCGCCGTCTTGCTTGAATTGACGTATTGAGGACAGCTGCCTCGTCTCTGTATCCCCTCTCGTGACACGGCCCAGCAATGCGGGGGCTTGAGAATATCTCGGTTGAAACAACGTGATGCCGAGGTCCACCTCCAACGGCTTACATACCTCGACCCTGAGCTCCCAAACTTCCAGCACTTACAACATGTGGAAATTCAACATCAGTCCTTTCAATCTTTAACTGACTATAGAGCAAGGTTCTGCTGGACGCACGCTTTATTACGAGCGCTGTTGAGGTGCATATCAGACATCATGGCAAACACCACAACCTCGTCGTCCGCGGTCAATGGATTCTTCCAAGAGCTTCCGATTTTATCACCTCTTTTCACCCTTCCGGACATTGACAAAAGCCCTGACGCTGCCGCATCTCTGGATCCAAAATTGGTATCAGATGATGTTGCTCTCGCCCGTGTCCTCCAAACCTACCTACCACCAGCCGCAGTCGAGCCCGCACGAACGATCCACCACCTTGCTCGGCTTGCGCTCGAGCCAAGTGTATTAGCCCATGCCGTTGATGCTGAGGTGAACGGTCCGACCCTGAAACCCTTCAACACTTTTGGCAAGGAGAATAAGCTCGATCCTCTATGGACTACGGCTGGGTGGAAAGCTCTCAAGCGCATCGGCCAAGAACAAGGACTCGTATCTGTGGCTTATGAGGACGCGAGGAGGGACTACAACCGCCGGGTACATCAATTTGGGCTAGGTCACGTATGGACCTGTACCGGAACTATGACTGGCTGTCCGATGTCAATGACCGATGGCGCGGCGAAGCTGCTGCGAAGTCATCTTGATACCGAAGATGGGGACCAGCCTGGCTTGAACAGAGTGGTGAAAGAGACGTACCGGCGGCTCATCTCCCGGGACCCTTCAGATGCCTGGACCACCGGTCAATGGATGACAGAAAGAGTAGGGGGAAGCGACGTCAGCGGCACGGAAACTGTGGCGAGGCGGCTATCACAAATGCATGGAACCCAGAATGAATACGACGCTCACGGGCTTCCACTGGGGCCGTGGGAAATCAACGGCTTCAAATGGTTTAGCAGTGCCACGGACTCAGATATGGCGCTCATGCTGGCGCGTACAGATGCCGGCCTTGGGCTCTTCATGACTCCAATGAGGCGTATGGTGCAGGACAAGGCGCAGCAGAGTCATCCGACTCTCACAGAACTGAATGGAATCCGCATCCAGAGGCTGAAGGATAAACTGGGCACCAAGGCGCTGCCCACCGCTGAGTTGGAGCTCAAGGGGGCTCGCGCTTGGCTGATCGGTCGCGAAGGTCAAGGCGTCCGAGAAATCTCGACGGTATTGAACCTCACGAGGTTGCACACGGCGGCGGGCGGCGTGGGTTATTGGAGCCGAGGTCTGCAAATATCTCGTGCCTACTCAAAGATTCGTGGGATCCGAGGGGGACTTCTACAGGACAATCCCCAACACCTCCGTTGGATGGCGGATAATACAGTGAGATACACTGCCGGCGTTCATTTCTCATTCTTCGGGCATGCCATGCTGGGAGCGACCGAACAAGACTGGGACCTGGTCGTCAAGCCCTCGAATGCGGCGCTGTTGATCCCACAAGACAAAGCAGAGCTTGCGTCCCTGTTCCGACTTCTGACGCCCGCCATCAAAGCTCAGGTCAGCGTCGCATCAGTGATTGGCCTCAGGGAACACATGGAGAGTCTTGGAGGTGTTGGTTACTGTGAGAACAATGAAGACGGCGGGTTGCTCAACATCGCAAAGATTTATCGAGACAACCTGGTCAGCCCAATATGGGAGGGAACCGTGAGCGTCATGGCCGAAGACGTCGTCCGCGTACTCGCCGACAAGCGGATGAACAATGGACAAACAATCCAGACCGTGTTCGCACCATGGGCTGAGAAGATCCAGGCTGGCTACCGAGACAGATTCCCAAAAGAGGCCCTTCTAGTGACGGATAAGATACGTGTTCTGGTTGCCATGGAGAAAACTTGCGACAAAGAGGAACTATCATTCCGTGGAAGAGAGCTCCTCCAGCACCTGGAATACATCGTATGTTCTGTTCTCTTGCTGCACGATGCCTGCACCGACGACGACGAGGTTGCTGTTGAGATCGCCAGACGATGGGTGCTGTCTGAGGCCAACCAAACACCCGTGAAGGAAAGACATTGGAAGCTTCAGAGCGCTATGGACAGGAAGATCTTTCTCGGTCAGTATGCACGAGAGCCTACGAAAATCTCGGGGCGGCTTTGACCCAATGTCCATCAGTGATCGCGTGGTCCCAAAACCGGCATCGTGAACCATCGCTGGAGCCAGGTTGGAGAAAGTGTTTGGACTGGATCGCTCATTTGATCTTGCAAAAGACAGCGCTGGTATCAAATTAACTTACTTTACAACATTACTAGTAGATAGCCCTGCAAATAAACTGTTCAGCTATCACACTTCTGGGCTGGTAGCATCAATTGATGTTGTCTGGTCAAGTTACTCACATGGCCGTATCTACAAAAACGTGAGCCTTTGAGATGTAACGGGACTTGAACTATGGAATCTAAAAGCGATAATAATAGTCGGGACGAACAACACGGCTAGGAATGGTTGCCCCCAACTGCCAGCAGTCTATGATGTCACCTGCAAAGGTAGGTTCAATATCGTCTCCCATTGAGACAGATTTCTCATCTCATTCTGTAATTTATTCGCAGTGAACATAAACAGTAATTTTATCGATAGCCATCACATGCACTATATTTGGCCTCTATACATCATGTCTAACGCCAGTCTCAACGGTCAGTATGACAATCTTTAGAGCTCCATATACCAGCCATTCACCTGCGGAACCAGAAGCATTTTCTAATAATTGTACAGTCTTCCGCCAGCCTCTCAAGCTCTTCTCAACACAGCCCATGACGGGCTTCCACCGCGACGGCTACTGCCGCACCAGCGCCATGGACCGCGGCAACCACGCGCTGGCGGGCGTCGTGTCCGAGGACTTTCTCGACTACACCGCGCGCCAGGGCAACGACCTACGCCCCGTGGGCCTCAGCGAGGGCTGCAAGTGGTGCCTGTGCACGGGCCGGTGGCTGCAGGCGCTGCGGGCCTTTGAGAGCGGCAGCATCCCGAGGAGTGCCGTGCCCAGGGTCGACCTCGAGGCCACGGAGGAGAGCGCGCTGGGGAGCGTCGACCTCGAGACCCTGAGGGCGTTTGCCGTCGAGGGGCAGGGGCGGCAGGGGCAGCAGGGGCAAACTAATGGTGTAAACGGCGTGAACGGAGTCAATGGACATTAGGTTGAGAACACCTCGTATTCTACGACTGGCCCTGCTCTGCTCTGTGAAGCTTGTATCTTACACCTATCTCGCCGTTACTGTATCTCGCTTTAATCTATGCTCTCTTTACTGCTCTGAGCCATACGGAATCAGGCCGTCTCATCTGCAGCGTGATCTGGGTCTCGCTGTCCTCTATGACCTGGAGGCATCGCTTCCGAGCCTGTTCCTCCGTCTCTAAACCCTCCGGGACGACCTCGATCCTATAATCCCGCAGGATGCTCGACACAACGGCCAGCACCTCTACCTGCGAGAACTTCTTGCCCGGACAGACGCGGCCCCCAGATGACCAGGGGAAATATGTGATAGCCTTGCTGTCGGCAGCCGTAATCCTTTCCCTGACCGAGGCGGGGAGGTCGAGGAGCACCTCGGAGGCGGCGTCGCCGGGCTGATCGATCCAGCGCCCAGGCCGGAAGACCATGTGATCCTCTCCCCAGTGCTCGGGCATCGTGTGAGATGCGATCACGTTCGGCGCTACTGTCGTCCCCGGCGGGAGGAGGACGGACCTGCCGTCGATCAACAGCTCCTGGCCATGGGGGCCGACGGTGGCCTTGTTGATACTCAGCACCGGGGCGTAGAACCGGAGTGTCTCGAACTGTTGGAACGCGGTCAGTCAGGTTGAGCGATGCACGGGGCGCGCAGTTGGGTTGCCTGTCTCATAGACAGAAGCAAGCGGCAATAACCTACCAAGAATGCGCGGCAGCGCTTCAGGTTGGGAAACACGTCCTCGTAAGCAGTGTTCACCTGCCCGTCCGCAGATACAGTGTACACCGCATCGACCTCCTCGCGCACCCACTCCTGCCACTCGGGGAACGCGGCGAGCAGGTAGACGGCAAAGCTGAGCGAGTTGGCCGTGGTCTCGTGCCCGGCGAGGTTGTAGGTGAAGAGGTTGCCGTAAAGCTCATCGTTGCTCAGGCTCGCCTTGCTGACACCACCACCACCACCACCACCATCGCCGCCCTTCAACCCGCTCTCCTCCTCGCGCCGCACCTCCTCGGACTTGAGCACCAGCGCGCTGAGGAACGTCGAGTCGTCGGTCCTCGTGTCCCCGCTCGCGATGTCCGCCTTGCGTGCCCGCACCATGTCCTCCATGTGCCTCCCAAAGACCCGCCGCGTCTCCACGAACCGCGACAGGTACCCGCTCGGGATGCACCACCCCGGCAGGTGGTACACCCACTTGGGGGTGACGACGAGCGTCCGCACGCTGCTGAGGAGGACGTGCAGGCTCTCGCGGTAGCTCGCCGCGGCCTGGCCGTCTCCCTTGCCGCCCGGGCCCCCACCATGCTCAGCAGCAGCCCCCTTCGGGGAGAAGTCCCACGACTCCCCCAGCGCGGCGGTCGCCAGGATGTTCAGCGACACGGCCACCGTGTCCTCGGCGGTGGTGTTGAAACCCCCCGCCCCGCGCCCGCTCCAGCACGCGGCGACCTGCCCCGCCTGGCGGAGGGCCTCGTCCCACACGAGGCGGTTGTTGCGCTCGTTGAACGGGCTCGCCGTGACGCGGCGGTGGCGCTTCCACTCCGCGCCCGTCACGGACGAGATGTTCGGCCCATAAATATCAACGAGGTGCAGCACGGCGGCGGGCTTGTCAAAGTCGGCCCTCCTCCCGAAGACCTGCGCGTTGACGGCCGGGTCCGCGCAGTGAAACTCGAGCTCGCTGGGCGTCACGTGCAGCCAGGACTTGCTGCCCAGCTCGGCGAAGAGGAGGTACTTGTCGTCGAAGAACCAGCTGAGGACGTTGTGCCGGGTCCAGGAGCTGAGGCGGGCGGGGAGGTTGCGCCGCATCCAGGGGGCGAGGCGCCGCTGGGCGACGAGCCATATCGGGTTGAGCTTGCTGATGGGAGAGATGACCACGGGGAGGCCGGTCTTGCGGGCGGCGGCGTAGTTTGTTGCGAGGGAGTGGACGGTGCTGCCCAGGAGGTAGGCGCCGAGGAGGGCGAGGGACCAGATGAGCCACATTGTTACGGCTATGAATCCTATGCAACGATGAGAGATGACAATACTTGGTAATGAATTAGCTTGGATTGGTTGACATAACGAATAGTGATGTTGAGAGGAGACTTATAAGGTTCACCTCCAAAGGCAAAGTAAACATGAGGTGCATTAAGGAGTGTTCATGCCCACGTTTCGCTACCGTATTCGTACCGCTGGCCAATCGCATGAGACCTTGGATCTACATTGCCTCATTTATCCAAGCCTTGAAGCGGACATAGAAGCGGACATAGGAGTACAACATGAGCCCGGTATACCGGTCGTATATATCAATGGCAGCGGCCGTTTTTAGAGAGATATTGCGGACATAGGCAAAAGTCCGGGAGTGTAAGCCTCAATAGTCAGTATGAAAATACACCAGCACATTTCAAAAGTGGTACGTCTTGGCAACGGAGGTATTGACGAATGACTCAAGAATGTCCAGGCACAGAAGAGTGCACAGCTACGGAGGGGATAGTAATGTGTGTTGTTGGAAAGAGAGGCTTTGTATCTGTCTGGACATAGCTAGACTTAATCGCATGTAGGAAGGCGTTCGTGGGGGGACCAATACCCTGGCTGCTTTCAAGGCTCTGCTTGTAGGCTGACGTTGCGTTCTCTTCCCACACAATTTCTTGAGATGAAGACGATAACGAGTGCGAACATAAAGTTGAGGAGCATAAATGTGTGCAGTGTATGAAGGGGCCGTGATGGCCCTGAGATACTGCCAGGGATATCAAGATGCACGGGTATACGTTGGAAACTTAGCTTCTCTCAGGGGTCTACTTGGGCTCAATGAGAGTCTATTCATCATTTCATCAATTAACACCTCTACCCATAGTGTTGTACAAGTCGGACAAGTGCCCAAACTGTTTCCTCTGCTTTTTTTGCCTCTGTAAAGCACCGGTCCAGGCTTCCAGTTCCGACCACCGCCACGCCAGCACCACCCAGCCAAACAATCACTTGAACAGGCGCTGTAAGCTGACCTCCTTGCTGCCGTCGTGCTTGTTCAAGATCTTGGCCGTGGCCAGCTCAAAGTCCTCCTGCGTGACGTGGACTCTCCTCTCACGCAGGGCGTACATGCCGGCTTCCGTGCACACACCCTTGAGCTCGGCACCAGAGCAGCCGTTCATCTTCTCGGCAATCTTGGTGAGGTTGAGCCCGCGCGTCAGGTTCATCTTGCGCGAGTGGATGCGCAGAATGTCGGCACGGGCCTCAACGCTCGGTGGGGGGAACTCGATCTTCCTGTCGATTCGGCCAGGCCGCAGCAGCGCCGGGTCGAGGATATCGAGACGGTTCGTGGCCATGATGACCTTGATGTTCTTGGTGGGCTCGAAACCGTCGAGCTGGTTAAGGAGCTCCAGCATCGTGCGCTGCACCTCCGAGTCGCCTCCACTAGAGCCCTCGACCCGCGAGCTGCCGATGCTGTCGATCTCGTCCATGAAGATGATGGACGGGGCGTGCTCCCTCGCCATCACGAACAGCTCGCGCACCATCCGCGAGCCCTCACCAATGTACTTTTGCACCAGCTCCGACCCGGACACACGGATGAACTTGCAGTCAGTGTGGTGGGCTACCGCTCTTGCCAGCAGGGTCTTTCCTGTTCCTGGTGGGCCGTAAAGCAGGACACCCTTTGGTTGTGCGATTCCGAGGGACTCGAAGAGCTCGGGGTGCTTGAGGCCGAGCTCGATGACCTCCTTGATTTCTTTGATCTGTTGGTCCAGGCCACCTATCATGTCGTAGGTGGAGTCGGGCACCTTTTCGACCATCATGAGGGAGACGAGCGGGTCCACGGAGGAGGGCAGGATCTTCTCGAGTTTGTATGAGTCGGACAGGAGCGTAACCCGTTTGCCAACTGTGAGCTTGGCGATATCGACGGAATCTGATACATCGACGACTGCAGCGGTTGTTAGCAAGGCGACGAGACCAAGACAGTCGCTGCATCAATGGTCTTTTCCCGTCCCACTGCGCAGTGACAGAATTAGAGTGCTACAAATAACATACCGTATTTGCCCTCTGGGTGGACTTTAACCAGCACCTTCTTAGTGCCCATGACCTTGACGACCTCTCCGACGTAGGAACCCGGTTGCTGCAGCAGGCCCAGCTCTTCCCGGAGAAGCCGCACCCTGGAGTTGTAGTCATTCCTCTGGGCTTCGAGACGGCGCAGTACAGCTTGACCCTTGAGGATCTCGAGCTTCATCGCCTCGATCTTGTTGTGGTAGTAGTTGTCGAGCGCCATGGTGATGGAGGCTGCTCGTCGAGCTTGGGCTTCTGCTGGGGCTGACGTCGAGGGGCAGGAGTTTGGAGGAGACTCGTCGTCGTCCTCGGTGGGCGAGGAGGTTGTCTCGTCTGCGAGTGGTTCAGAAGCTGAGTTGTCAAGCTGCGCTGGTAGTTTGTTGTGATGCTTGATGGATATGAAGATGTCGGTCGTCACGATGCGGCGCAAGCAGAGGGCGAAGAGCTGCCACAGCCGTTGCCGCAGGCAGTCTCGGCCAACGCGTCGTCCATCCCCAGTGGTGGCCCGTGCTTCTGGACCCATGTCTACTCTCCTTGCTGCTGTCGAGTGCTGGACGGGCTGAGAGATTAGATAAGCATGAGAGACGTCATATTGGACCGAGCTTCTAACAGCTCCGGTCAGCAAGACTTCAAATTGTTTTGGTTCGTTCCATATTCTGTCTGTCTGTATATATCGAATCTGATCCTGTTTGTTACAAACTGAACCAGGTTTCACGCAGCACTGGAAATTCATGTTTATCCAGCCTCAGAGAGAGACTGTGTCTTGGTCTCTGGGTGTTTTAAGGCCGTAGTGGGAGGATAGCGTAGTCGTTTGTGGCCTGTGGCTCCCGAGGTCATCCGTCTGGACGAACTCACCCTCCTTCACAACTAAGGTGTCACGCGGCCATGCATTTCTGGTGTTCAGGTCAAAGTCTAGACATCATCTGGCGCTTCCGCTCGAGCCGCATAACGCCGCTTGTAAGAAAAAGGAACTACGACAGCCTACACATGAACCCTTAGTTCAGATCCCGAGTTCGTCCCAGCTGCTGCCCTGTCCCGGCTTGACTTGGTTTGGTCGTTGAGGGGGAGCGAGGCATATCCCAGATCTTCAGGTCTCCAGGAGTACCCAGACAACCTCTACTATCAAGTTCTAACCAGAATGCCGTAAACTCAATCGGAGCCCAATGGAGAGAGCAAGATGGCGGTGAAGCGCCACCAGATATACCTAGTTGTTGGGCCGCCCCTCTGCACCCCGGCGATTTCTATTGAGTGATGGTCCGATTTGACTCTGCGGCTGCAACCACAACTACCGTGTCGGATTCAGTGCAGCCAACGATTCGGGCATGTTGGACGTGTGGGCCTGGGACAAAGAGGCGCGGCTGCTCAGCCGAAGCACGATCAAAAGTGGAGGGGCAGCCCTGTTTGTGAGGATACCTGGGCGTGCAGGGCGTGTTAGGCGCTATACTGTACTACTTATGCAACAACAACATGTATGAGTCTCGAGACAGCGGTGACTGGCGGTAAGCTCACAGTCTCGGGAGACTAGATACTAACGGTCAAACCTGACACACCTACACTAGAATGCAGCACCGCAACCACACCACTGGGGAGGCTCGCATATCATGTCACATGGGTGGCAGAGAATTAGGTGGATGATCTGAGATGTGGACCCTTTGGGTTGCGTCCGACCCAGCCAACTCTGACCTGCACAGGGTTGAGGCGGCTGCAAGGAATTTGGGGGGATCCGATGATGGATCGATGGGTCCCGGGTTCACGATGATGAACACTGCCAATCTGGGGGGCACCGAAATGTGACCAGTGACCAGTGGATTGTGGCCAGTGATATGATGCAGGCCCAGCTCGATTGAAATATTTGACTTGTAGTAGTGTGTGCGCAGCAGATACAGTTGGTTGATCAGATACCTATCGGTTCGCATGTGGCTGCCCGTGCTGCAGTAAGGTCTGAAGGTGTGGTGGGCTGAGTCGGGACGGATCTGTACCCCTCAACAAACATGACACTGCGCCAGGCCAAATGCAATGCGACATCATCGGGCATGAGGGGACCCTCTTCCCATGCGATGCCGTGCTATGCACCCACGGCCGCATCAGAGATGAATGTCGATGTTGGTGTCAGCATGTCTGGAAATCTGCATGTCAGAAGACGGGCTGATACCGCGGCGGCAAGAATGTAATATCGTCAGCAATCCAGCTGTTGCTACCCGCCTGCTGTGTGGTCACTGTGGTGTTGGTGTTGCTATTTGGATCCAAACTGATCGGCGTCATACTATACCTAGGCAGCCAAGTACCAAAGTACTGGTCCACCTAGGTGCACTAGAAATTGTACATCCAGTGGGACGTGGCCGAGGCTTGATCGGCTCGGCTCCGGTTTTCTCACTTCTTGGGGCTGTCTGGAGTGGGCACAAGGCAGTAGACGGTGGACATTGGACAGCTGTGTTTCCCTCATCTGGCAGGCCCAGGCTCATTACAGCACTGGGCAGGTCTTGTCCCGCCTGTAGTCTTGGGGCACCCGTCTGCCCGTGCGTCTCTCTGCGGCCCTGGACCCGGCACATGTGCCGCCCGCTGCCAGGCCAGCCCAACCATGCGTCGCAAATAGCCTGCTCAGAGCAGGGCAGCACGGACAAGTGCCAGGGTGCCGGGGTGCTTGCTTGCTAATAATACAGGCGAGCAGGTTGGAAGGATCAGCCTGCTGCGGTTGGTTGGCTGGGCATAGGGCCCTTCCTCCAAAGTCCCCAAGGCTTTTGTCCGATGTTGATCTTCGCATCTGGTTGCGAGTCAAGTCGAAATTCCAAGAAAGTTGCGCGGGCAGCTTTTCCTGCTTCGCCCTCACCTACGGCAGCTGCACGCATTGAGTGCGAGTCCATCTGTGTGCTGACCGACCGAAGTACATACCAAGGCCTGCTCCTCGACGAAACCGTACCACGGCCACGACGACTTCCTTTGCCTTCTTCCCTGTTCTCACCGAGCTTGTTGTTTTTGGTTCATCCTCCTCCCACTCCTCCTCACCCTCCTTCTCATTTGCCTGGCTTTGACACAAGCACTGCCATGACTTCAACCTGCCTTTAGACTGGAGCTCCTCTCTCCGTCAGCTTGACCCACACCAGCTCTACACATGATCGGCCCTCTTCGATCTCCCCAGAATCACCACTACATGTAACTAACGCCCCGGGGGCCCAATTCCACCCACATCTCAGCTTCGCCCCTGTTCCTTGTTTATCTTTTTTCTCGTACGTACTCGTAACTTGATACCCCTCTCATATCGAGCACGCACATCAGCCCAAAGCTCCAGCCGGCCATACCGTGATCGTGCCCGACAGACACAACGCGACCTGGCTCGCCTCGCCATAAGTCAAGCAGGCAGTGAGCACATCTCGCACCCTCACTCAACCTGTGTGCATGCGCGGATGATATACGGTGCAATTCTGGACGAGACTGTCGGACACTCGGATGAGCAGCTCCGCCAACATGGACGAACCTCACCAAAACAGACCGGACGACGCCAGTGAGGTGTCGCGCCGCTCTTCAGTCGCGCCCTCGCCCTCGGACGTCCGAACTGCGAGCAGATACGAGCCCATCACCGGCCGAGACGACGACGGCTTCTCGGAAAGCTACCAATCTACGGATACTGTGCGGAGGAGACCAGATGCTACGGCAGGATACGGTACATACGGTACGTGTGACCTGCCACTTCCCGTCATATCGCGTCCCTGTGCCCCTTAGATCTGTCTCTGCTGCATCGTCCAACTTAGCCGAGATAGCAAGATCTCTCTCGCTCGTCCTACTTCGAAGGTCCTAGGCTAACCTGAGTCGCTCGGCTTGACAGGCACCAGCAGCCCCTCTGTTGGCACCGCATCCTCGTCGCAATATCTCGAGCCCACGACTTCCAACGAGCAACGACACCACCAACGTATGGGAACCAACTCGTCACAACTGTCGCGCTCGCCCGTACCACCATCGGCCCACGACCGCGGAAGGGGGGCCAAGCCGCGCAAGCCACCGCTGTCGCGACGAGCTTCTTCCAATGTCCAAGCACCTCATCGTGGAGGCGTCTTCTCCGTGGACGATGCCCTCGACGAGATCGAGGCGGACCAGATTAATGAGCTGCAGCAAAGCTACTCATCCGTGCGGAGGAAGCAAGCGGCAGCGCCAAAATTGAGCAGGATACAGTCGAGCCGGGACGCGACCGGATCCACCGAGGACTTGCCACCACCGAAGACCCCGGTAATCGTGGAGGAGCGGAACGATGACACCCCAGAAGCGGAGGCTGCGGAGGGGAGCGTGCAAGCAGGTGACGGTATAGACGAGGATACACCTGCCGACGACGATGAAGACGAAGACGACGGTGACATCAGCGACGCTGAGAGCTTCACACT
Source organism: Diaporthe velutina (assembly GCA_038088505.1). Taxonomy (NCBI): domain Eukaryota; kingdom Fungi; phylum Ascomycota; class Sordariomycetes; order Diaporthales; family Diaporthaceae; genus Diaporthe; species Diaporthe velutina. The sequence goes on along the minus strand of JBBWSJ010000007.1, from coordinate 489,160 downwards.
CAAGGACAGGCAGACAGCCATCAACGAGACACATCCATTCGGTATCAGGCTATGGAAACCCGCCCTCTACAAGAAGGATAGATCGGTCCAGAAGAATGCAGAGGTGGACATACACAGCTCGCCCGGCGGTAGGGTCAGCAACTGGCTACTTTTGTTTAACATTCTCTGGACCCTCTGTTTTGGCTGGTGGATGGCTTTCCTCGCCTTTTGGGGCGCTGTCGTATGTTTCCTCTTCGCAGCGGCTCCTAGCGCGCGTGAGTATGGACGTGTGCTATGGGGTCTGGCAAGCTACCTCTTCTACCCCTTTGGCAAGTTCATCCGACTCGAACAGCAGGAGGCGTACATCGACGAGGACCAAGGCGAGGGCAGAAGCATCAGCGAGTATGAGCAGTGGCAGAGCGGCGATCTGGAATACGGAAGACTGTTCTTCGGTCCCGACATGGGCACCCGTTCTATCGTCGGAAGATCACGAAGAAGTATCGATTCGGAGCCCAGCGAGACCGACAGCCTGCTAGGACGGGGTCGGGGCCACCATGGCCACGACAGCGACGACGATTTGCCTCGTATCAAGAGGCGGCTTTTCGGCCGTGGCCAGTGGAACATTGGCCGGCTCATCTTCTTCATCTTCTTTTATGCCTTCATCACCCCATCACTGTTCATCGTGTCGGCCATATGCTGGTTTCTGGTCTTCTGGATCCCAATGGGCAAGGTCACACTGCTCCTCTTCGATCACCTGCGCCGACACCCCTTGGCCTTGTCGTTCGAGACCGATAGCTCATACGCTCGAGTACCGGCGGCACCTCACTCGTCTGTTATTGTCTGCACCTACCGGGCTGTCGGACTCAAATACTGGAAGTACACGGTTGATGGCACCAACATCTTCCTCATCAACCTCATGGCCGTTGTGCTATTTGTCATCCTCGATTGGGCGCTGCTGGAGGGTGTTTTCGGGGTCCACAACTTCATCACGTCCCCCGGCTTCCTCTTTATTGCCGGTCTGTTCTCCATCATTCCCTTGGCCTACTTCATCGGCCAAGCCGTGGCATCCATATCGGCACAGTCGTCCATGGGGTTTGGCGCCGCCATCAATGCCTTCTTCTCTACTGTCGTGGAGGTCTTCTTGTACTGCGTCGCGCTCAAAGACGGAAAAGGTGCGCTTGTAGAAGGCAGTATTGTCGGCTCTATTTTTGCCGGTATCTTGTTCCTGCCCGGCTTGTCCATGTGCTTTGGAGCCATAAAGCGCAAGACGCAGCGCTTCAACGCCCGCTCGGCCGGTGTCACATCGACGATGTTGCTGTTCGCAGTGATCGGCGCGTTTGGCCCCACTCTGTTCTACCAGATATACGGCTCCCATGAGCTCAACTGTGTGGAATGCGTCAGCAGTGGTCACTCCAAGCACGGAATGGGAGCCAGGGACTGCCGCCGCTGCTATTTCAGCCAGACTCCCGCCCTGGACGAGCGCTTCTACCTCGAGGCGGTCCGCCCCTACTGCTACATGGCGGCCATACTGCTGTTTTTCAGCTATGTCATCGGCCTCTGGTTCACACTACGCACACACGCCGCAGTGATCTGGAACGTCGAACAGGATGAGAAGAGGCATGAGGAACAAATGCACCACTCTGCGATGGGTGGCCGCTCAGCCCCTCGCAGCGGGTATCCATCCATCGGCGAGACCAGCGGTGCAGACGTGCGCGAGAGCCAGATTTACAAGCGAACTCTGGGCCAGACCCTTAGGCAGGTAGGTCTGCAGCCCAGTACTTCCAGTAACGGCGCCGCTACGACACCACATATCCCTCCTCCAAGGTCCGGCACCGTCAGCTCAGCAGTGAACATCCCGGGGTTCTCTGAAGCCGAGAATAGTCAGCTCGTGCAGCAGATCGCCGAGATCGCGAGCACGGCTGCTACCGCTGCCGCTAGAGACGCGCGGAGCAGCGTTGCTAAGACCACTCCTGCCACGACACCTCACCTGCCGCAGGGTCACTCCTCCGGTCGGGAAACGGCCATGAGCTCGCACCGGCCGCCGCCTATTCGCACCGCAACGTTCCCCCAACACGAGGACCCCGTTGGTGCCGAGGCCCACGCGGGCGGTCATGGAGGCCACGACGCGCCGAACTGGAGCAGAACAAAGTCTGCCGTCATATTGATGGGCGCGACCGTGCTGTACGCGATTATTGCGGAAATTCTTGTGGACACTGTGGATGTGGTCCTCGAGGGTTTTGCGATTGACGAGAAGTTCCTGGGTATCACGCTCTTCGCGTTGGTGCCAAATACCACGGAGTTCTTGGTAAGTCTTAATGACATTTTTTTTTCTCCCTTGTTTCTGGTGGACATTGTGATGAGCACTACGCGTTATACCCAGCTCACTCAGACGCATATTTGCGGATGCTGAGAACACGTTGAATTATCTACTCCTGAATCCCTTTCACCCTCTCTGTCTCTCAACCTCTACTTGAGCCCTCATCCGTCTTGCTTGGACCAGGCCGACTAACCATGGACCAGAACGCCATATCCTTCGCCATGAACGGCAACATCGCCCTCTCGATGGAGATCGGCTCCGCATACGCGCTGCAGGTGTGCCTCCTCCAGATACCCGCGCTGGTGCTCTTCAGCGCCGTGTACACCATCACGCTGCCCAACGGCGAGGCGCCGCTCGACATGGCCAAGTACACGTTCAGCCTGCTGTTCCCGCAGTGGGACATGGTGACGGTGATCCTGTGCGTGTTCCTGCTGAGCTACATGTACGGGGAAGGGAAGAGCAACTACTTCAAGGGCTCCATCCTGCTGCTGAGCTACCTCGTCGTCGTCACGGGGTACTACTTCACGGGCTTCGGCGTCGGCATCGACTCCATGGGTGCGGGGAGCAGCAGGTTCGACACGTGGGACGCGCAGGCGGGCGCCTGGTCTTCGGCCCGGGACGCCGGCGCTTCTGTTCCTGAGAGTCTTAAGACTGTTGGGAGGACCGCCTCGGGCGTGATGTTTTGAATGAGTATTTCGGCGGCCGTTGGGGTTTAGAGTTGTGATACATTGTCTGTCTTTCCTTCCTGGCCTGGTCGTGGCGTTGCTGTTGTTGTTGTTGACTGTTGGGGAGCGTACGTACTATGTGGCACTGGCCAGGCGGGGCTGGCTGGCTAGGTGTGCGGGCGAACTTTGTTGTTTCCATGAGTTGTTTAATATGTTGTTGATTTGTGTTGTTGTTCTTCGAACTGTCCATCTGAAAACTCTGAACTTGGATGTATAAATCGCGTGCGTGCGTGCATGAGAGACGTGCCGTGCTTGAACTTAGATACCTCACATACAGCGCGGCGACTTCTCTTGTCCTTTCTTTTGTTTCTTGTCCATGACGGGTGTGTACGTAGCATATTCGATATCCCATCTTCTCTTTCTCTTCTCATCTATTGTCTATCCTCCTGGAAGTGTCCATGCCTACGTGCCTACATGCTCAATTATAGCCGCCGCGGTCCTTTCTTGTCATTGGGACTTGTCTGACTGACCGAACTCAGACGCAGAGTCCTCCCCCTATGCCTGTGAATCGTGACCCGTGGCCGTGCATGTGTGTTGTTGGTGCATGTGGAGCTGTAGCGAGACAGACAGCAACCCGCCCCTTTCGTACGCGTGGGGGTCCCTCTCACGTTTGGCGAGACTTCTTTCTGGCATTGCGTGAGCATTGACCGAGGAAAGTGGGCGAGTGGCTGCTTGCTAGCGCGTCGTGTAAGTGATGAGTGAGTGGCTGAGTGAGCGGAGTAGGCGGGATCTTATCGACCGCGTTTGGTCGGCGCCGTGGCGTTTTAAAGAGGCCTGTGTGGCAGTATGCGAAGAGATGGTCGTCTGTTTCTGTGCGAGGGCATGGCACCGGCTTCTGCGCGGTGCATGTATGTACGTATGTGTGTGTGTGTGATTGTTGGGCGCGGAAGGAAGTGCCTCCGGATGTCTGTCCTCGGCGTAGCTGTTGTTTCTAACCGTGTGCCCTTTGTGCCCTCCTCTCCAGCTCATATTTCCGGACGTTTATGTAAAAGTTCCGGGGATGTTTTGGGAAGGAGAGGGAACAGCGTGTCTCGACCGCTCAAGGCCAATGTCTGCTCTCCTTGCCCGCCAAAGCCCCCTCGCCGACAGTGGTATGTTCCCACGGGACACTGGGTACTGCCTAAGCAGGACCGACTAACTGAAATTCAAGCCCAGTGTCGGGTCAGGGTTCCTGAACGGTCTAGGGGTCACCTCTTCAGGCTCAGACTCGGGCTCACGCGGTCGCTTCAAGGGGCGACTGCCTCTTGGAGTTACGAGCATGAGCTCCTCAGTCTGGGTCTGGTCCTCGGTGTTGAACCCAGACTGCTCCTCCTCAGAGCCCCCCTCGGTGTCCCCCTCAGTGGCGCCCTCAGTAGTGTCGTAGCCAGACTGCTCCTCCTCACTGGGCCCCTCAGTGTCGCCCTCAGTGTCGCCCTCATTGTCCTCCACAGACACTACCTTCCCAGACTGCGCCTTCTCAGACTGCATCTTCGCAGACCGGCGGATCGTCTCGGCCTGTGCGGCCACCCCGAGCTCTGTGAGCGCCTGCTGGTTCTGCTCGATGTTTTGTCGACGTCGGGAAGAAAATCTGGATTCGGGTTGATTCTCAGGTGGTCCCACGGGTTGCCCCCCGGATTGCAGCCCAAGTTGCGCCCGAAGTTGATCCCAAAATTCCTCCCGAGGTTGCTGCTGAGGCTGCTCCTGTGTCTTTTCTCGAGTCTTCTCCTGTGCCTTCCCCTGTGCCTTCTCCTGTGCCTTCTCCTGTGCCTTCTCCTGTGCCTTCTCCTGGGCCTTCTCCTGGGCCTTCTCCTGGGCCTTCTCCTGGGCTTTCTGCTGTGTTTTCTCTTGGGTTTTCTCCTGAGGTCGCTCTTGAGGTCGCTCCTGAGTTCGCTGCTGAGGCTGCTGCTGAGGCAGTCGATCCCGTGGCTTGCCCCCGCGATCCCTCCCCGCGCAGCCACACTCCCCGCCTTCGTTCAACTCAGCCCGCTTCGCCTCCGCCTGGCGCTGGAGCCTCTCCAGCGCGGCGCGCAGGCCCGCGTTGCTCCGGTCGCCGTTGTTGAACTCGGACCCCTGGTGGCAGGGGAACCTGTCCGTCGGGCAGTTGCACGGGTTGCAGTCGCAGCCGTTGTCGGCCAGGTCCGGCGGCGGGGGGTTGTCGACGCAGAAGCAGTCCCTGCCGCCGGCGATGGACTCCTGGAAGTCGCGGAACTCCTGTTGCAGGGCCGCCAGCTCGGTCCGCAGGAGACTCGCGGCGGGCAGGGGGTATTCTTCCGGGAATCGTTCCATTGTGGGTTGAGTCTGACGGGTGTGTTCTGGGAGTTGAGGTTCGGGGCAGTCTCCCTGTGAGTGGTGGTTGGGCTGTGATGAAGCTGCCTCATCTGTCTCTTGAGAGTCTCGCATTACTTGCTAGGTAAGCTACCTAGGTACCTAGGTAGTACCTTTGTCAAAAAAATTAGGCAGAAGACCGGTTGCAGTCAAAGAGATCAACTGCAATGTAAAACAAAGAACGGACAGCTCCTGCAACCTGTAAACAAAACACCTTGTTCGGAATCAAGCATGGCGATGTTCTCATATTCGTTGGACCTGATCTGAACCTTAAGCCAGCCAAATGTTTGGTGAGAGAGTAAATATGGGAGGGTGCTGGGCTAGGGGGAAATGGATGCATCAATGGCCACACTTTGGAATGTCGGTTGAGTGAGGTAGCTGGTGACAACAACTTCAAGAGCTTGCATCGGCACTCCGCTCCCGATTCAATCCAGACAAGGCCCTAGAATCATCTCAGAAGTCACCAATAAAGAATTGCTAAGTTGTATAGAAACCCTACTTCATTTTGAAGCCTAATCATATATACAATATTTCCTACCACTAAGCCTCAGGCAAAATGTTAAGACTATAATTTAGATAAGGCTTTGGCCCTTTACTTCCTCCCAAAAGGTGCATGCTGAGTAGTCGACGATACCAGGTACAGGGACGTCATTGAAGACGACTCCCAACGTGGAGTTCTCCGTGAACTCAGCCCAGTCAGGGCCCGGGTTCCCAGCCTCCGCCATGCTTGTCCAAGCCGTCTGTATGTACGCGCTCTGGGCGACCTCGTCGTCGGTCAAGTTACACGAGCCCGTGCCGAACGGCAGTTGGCTCACCTGGCCGAACACGAAAGCGAGTTCGGATGTATGCGTGGGCCCAAGCAGCTCTACCGCGTCCGGGGCAATGAAGGGCAGCCACGGACAGGTGACGGTGTGGTTGAAGACATAAGTGTAAACCGGTGCCGTGTTCGCGCTGCTCTTCAGGGCATTGAACGCAGCGCAGTGGATCACAGACGAGGTGTATACATCGTCGATCGCGTAGAAGACGGGCAGTTCCGTGTTGCTATAGCGTGAGACTGGGTAAGTAGCATTAACGATGGAAGACTTTGAGCCGAAGTTGGCCACCAGAGTCTGGTCGTAGTCTGTCTGGTTCAGACTGGCTACTGCATCCCCGTAGGTCGCGTAGAGGAGGAGCGTCCCCTCGTGCGCGGCAGACCCTATCAGGGAGGGAACCTTGACGCCTGCTTCCGTGGGATGGGCGAGGATGAGGTTGCCGTCAATCGCAGGCCCGAATCCGTTGAACTCGAAGACAAAACCATCGCCACCGCTCAGAAACATACTCAGGAAAGTCGCGTTGAGGTGTTCTGTTGTGGCTCTTCGAAGACAGGCGACCTTTGGCGAGAGAATCAGATTTTGAACAAACAAGACATGTATACTTGCGAATAATGACTTACATCATCAGTGGCGCACGGCAAGAGGGCAGCGAACTTCTCGCTAAATGCAGCGACGGAGCTCAGGTTTGAAACAGACTGGCCGGCCCCGGACTCCATTATGGCGCTCTTCATGAGCGACGGGGCCTCGTCCAGGCTGGCCAGGATGTGAGCGTCCACGCCTCCGGCAGACTGTCCGAACACCACCACTTTGTCCGTGGCACCCCCGAAAGCCTCGATATTCTCCTGGACCCAGCGCAGGGCCAAGATCTGGTCCTGAATACCATAATTACCCATGAGGCCGGCAGACTCTGAGACCAAGAAGCCCAGTGCGCCTAGTCTGTAGTTGAGACTGACATGCACGGCTGCGGTGTCTGAGTTGCACCCGTCGTAGAGTGGGAAGGAGATGCCCCCGGCCGAGTTTCCGCCGCCGTACAGCCATACCTTGACTGGCAACTTTGAACCCTTGGTCGCATTTGCCGGGGCCCAGACATCAATAAACAGGCTGCAATTTTACTCAGAGAAGAGAGCACATTGAGAGGACTCAGGCACAGATGGAGACGTACCAATCTTCGGACTGGCCCGCTTGGTACGCGACGAAAGCAACGGCGAACTGTGGGCAAGAAGGGGCGGGCGTGGTGGCATCAAGAACCCCAGAGAAGGTCTGGTTGTAGGGCTGCGGAGGCGCAAAGCGAAGATCGCCCACCGGCGGGACTGCGTAGGGTATGGAGAGAAAATAATTCACAGGGGCGGACGCGCATCGCCCGCCGCGCAGGGTGCCGTTGGCGATCTCGACCTCGGGTGCCGGATTCCCGGCGTCAGCCAGAGACAGACCGGCGCCGACGAGCACAGCAAGAGACAGCAGGACCCTCATGGTTAAACGATGATCTGATGAACTTGCCTCACTTTTGACTCGAAAAAGATGTTTGCTGAGTGGAAGGAGAGGTTCGTAGAATGCCCACATAGAAGACCGCTATTTCCACAGTAAGCAGTAGCAAGGGCATCTCTAGTTTGTGATTCGTTGATGCAAGGTGCTGGACTTGCTAACCCAAATCACCACTTCCCCCGTCTCTTGGTAAGATATGCCCTCTTTAGGTAAGATGAGCCGTTCATTAATACGGCATTCAGCAAAGCGCTGTACAAGGTATTGACAATCCATTCTACCATGCCAGCAGCACTCCTTTCCCTGACATTGCTAAGTATCATTGGAATTTTCTATAGAAGCCTCTTACCCTAGATTATAGCAAATATTTATGATTCCTATAAAATTATCTACATATATCCTACGTTACGGCAGTATGTTTATAACTGTAGGAGATATGCTGCATAGCGTTGTGACGATGGGTATCCAGAGGCACAATCAGGGGAGAAAGTTCTCAGACAGATTGAACAATTCATTGAGATCCACTGATCAAATTAAACCCTATAATTCATCTTTCCCACCGTTGCGGTAGTTCGTACATCGATCTTGGCTCGGCCAAAGGTAGTTCTATTATTGGTTCCGCCACAGGTAGCTCGTGAGTCGATCTCGGTTCAGTCAAAGGTAGTTCGTTAAATGAACTAGTGTGTCGATTTGAAATTGTCTCCGGTGCCAAGTCCTTAAGATCCAGTTCCGTCCTGTCCGATGGTGTGCTACTATCACTGCCTTTACAGTGTGTCTGGGCCAGCCTTGCCCGCCGTCTCCTCCAAAGAATGAAAGCCGCGATCCCCAGGAGCAGAACTGCGAAAACAATGCCAAGGGTTATCCCTATGCTTAGTCCGAGTGTTGACGTTCCGGCAGATGATGCGGAAGACTGTAGAGATTGAGAAGATGACGAAGGTTGTGTCGTCGAGGATGGAGTCGCCGTCTGCTGCGTTCCCGCAGCGGCGGAGTCCGTCATCGTGGCCTGGCTGCTGGTGGCAATGTTGAAACCATTGACTGGCCCGGCGAACATAGTCGCCGGGGAGGTGAACACGGTTGTCGTTGAGAGGCTCGACCCCGAGACCACACCGGTGAACCATGACAACGTCTGACCCTCGGTGAGCATTGATGTACACTGCGACGGAAAGACTGCGGCCTTGTCTGGGTGTGCGGATAGAAGAGTGTATCGGCTGGGTTTGTATGTTAGCTTGAATTTCTTTCCCTCGTAGGTAGGCCCTCTCGGCTCCGGGCTGGGCACATACGAAGGACAGCAGTACACCTTCTGAACGGAGCTCGCGGTGACCGTCGTGGAAACCGTCGAGTATGCCTCGGGGCAGGCGAAGGTCGGCCCCAGAGCTGTGTATAACAATGCTTCCGGGTCCTGAAACCACCATGTCGAGACCTGGGACGGGATGCAACTTGCGGCGTCGGTGATGCTCTTGCCGTAGGCTGGGTCCCACGCAAGGAAAGTCGGTGCCGCACTCGTCAACTGGTAGATGTTCGTGCCGCAGCCATCCTCGGAGGGGTATGGAGTAGGCAACGGCACAAAGATTGTGGGTGTGCCCCCTATTGTCATGACGGTAGAAGTCACACTCGCCATTGTGGTTGAAGCTAACCCGGCCGCAAACTGGAATCCAGTTCCTGAAAGGCTACCACTGAGAAGGAGGGGCTCCGGTCGGTCTACGACACGAGGAATCTTGTCTCTATTTACGGCACACTCACTGCATTCATATTGTCTAAGCGCCGTGAGGGCATCCCTGACTCGTTTCACAGTAGTACCAACAACATGCCTAGCGCCAACAACACGTCTAACATAGTAGCACCAACAACATGCAGGCAGATTGGGAGGGTTGCCCTATCCAGTTGGAGGGCTTCGATAAGATGAGGAGTGGACACTCGCTTAACAAACTCAAGTCCATGTAATGAGGCTGATTCCTCCCTGGTGCCTTGTGGGTCTCATGTCCCGCCATTTCATCTCACCGGGCATTGATTCACGCTGCGCCGCACGAGTACACCTGTTGGTTGTTCGCGAGCGGGTTACGTTGGATCTCCAGCCAACGAGAATAGACACCCCGGCTGAGGCAAGTGAACCGTTTACTTTGAGGACTGCCAGCACTTTGGTACTCAACGCCCGGATTGGAAGGCCCCATCTGCACATGCTCTTGTCCACTAGGGACGTCCATGCGGATTCACCTGTAGCGACACACCCTGAAGAGGAGTATGTTGATTTCGCGATCGCCAGAACCTATTCGAGCGAGTCCGCAACGGCAAAAACCACCTCTGGCGCATATGATGGGACGTGGACGTCGTGCTAGACTAGGTCGAAAGCGAGGCCGACTTCGAAGTGAATGGATGATTTGCAATTTACGAACAGAAGAGAAGTTGTGCCCCCCTTCGTCAACTGCGTACTGTGTAACATGCAAGTTTCTAGCTCTGGGCTCAAACTATATTGATAAGCACATAAAAAGACTTTTCTCTTTTACTTATTCTTTTCACTTAGCTAGAGAATTTAAATACACTTTAAATGAAGCATACTAGTATATAGTCCAAGTCGTCCTTAGAGCCAGAGCAAGGGCTGTGATGCCTCTACCGAGAGGCTATACAATTATGTTTCGGACCTTCTCGAGGAACTTGATCACGTCTTCGAGAAAGATCTCCGGTTGCTCCAATGCAGCAAAGTGGCCGCCCTGTATTTCTGTCAGCTTTTGAGTGTAATAATGTTCCAAAGCCCATCCTTACCTTTGCAGGCTTGCTATATTGTACAAGGTTAGGGTAAATCTCTTCTGCCCAGGCCTTGGGGAGCAGGCAAGTTTTCGTACGGATAGGCCGCATATCCCAAGGGCTTCGTTTTCGACTTGCTAATCTGCAGTACCCCACCACTCGCCAGGACTGAAGCCAGTGGACGGTAAGGATAGATACTGCGCGGAAAGGTTTCGGTGAGCCAGTACAGACTCGTCGCCTCCAAGATTGTTTAGAGACCGAGCGATGGACAGGATCAGTCCAGGTTAGATACATCTCTCCGATCCTGTAACTCGTCAATCAAAGTCAACCTCATGGATCACGGGACGTGGAGGTTTATTTGACCAAGCCAGTAGCGCAAGAGGACTCGATGAAATACATAGACCAATGGTAGCAGGCCGGAAACCATGCTCTAGGACATATGCATTGCCGGTAGAGCCGAAACTTTGACCACGGTCCAGCTGTTCACGTTCCTCCATTGCAGTTGGACCTTCTGCTCCTGTCACATGTTCGCCTGGCTCTAGGAATAAAGGCTCTAGGAATAAAACGTTTACTGCTTAATGTGAGTCAAGTGCCCATTACAATCATCCCAATCCTGCCAGTGACTTACAGTGATATGCTTTACATCCGTCAAACTTGGCCGACATCTGCTCGGCTGAGTTACTACCGATATCACCGCCCTGGGCGACGTACCCTTGGCCAAAGCCAAGATCCACCATGAGCTGATGCATCGGTCGCGGGGCTTGATCAAGAGTAAACTCTGATTCCAAGTTTCCGCAGGAAGAAAAGCCGTACCATGGTAATGAGGGTACTATGGCCTGGTACGGTAGTGTCTCGGGCGTGTACTTTTCGGCTAAGAGTCGAAGCATCGGCCAGAATTCCAAAAAAAAGCCTGGCCAGCCGTGCATGAAGATGACTGGGATGGCGTCTTTTCTCTAGGAAAAGGAGCGCTGCGAAGTGGATCGATAGGAGTCCACACCTCTAATATGCCACTCGGGTGTTTAAAAGACGCGCGACACCTATCTTAATCCTCAAGTGATGGCGGTCGGGCCAGCTAGACAGCCTTTTCGGAGAGCTAGGTGTGCGGGTTGAGGGTAGGACGAACGAGATGGGAATACATACGCAAAAGCTTTAGTAGATTAGCCTACAACGTGTTCTTCAATGCATTTGTCGCCCATGGTATTGATGAAATAGTTTCCAGAATTCCATACAATCCTCTCATTTCTCAACGGTGCTGAAAACTAGAATACCCAATGCTATCTGTCCAACCCATCAAGCTCTCTATGAGTGCCGGGCTCAGGCCCCTATTGGTCTGATGAACGGGCTGGCGTCGGCCTCAGACGCGCCTGATGCTGGACCCCGAGTGACAGAGATGAGTGAGTCGTAGGAGACGGAGACCGACGATGGACCCGTCGAGGCCATTGTAGTATATAAGCATCGCCAGATCTTGGCCAAGGGTCAGCGCAAGCTTGTAGTTGGGATGCGCGTGGTAGGTATGAGTGTATCATACCCAGGTCAGAACGACCAACATGGAAAAGGCAGTGAGTAGATTCCCAGAAACACGGGGTCGCGCGCGGTTGTTGCATGTGTGCATTGCGCTCGAATGTGGTGGCCCCATTGTGGAACAGCAAACTCTGGAAAAGTCGACGGGAAGTATCGAGCAGGAGCGACGTGGTTTGTGATGCGCATTGAAGCAGGGATCCTAAGTTCTTTGCAATTGTATCTGCTTGTATGGAAAGGTCATGACGGGATAGCGAGTACTCAAGAGTTGTGAGTATTGGTGGCTCAGCGTAATACACGCTGCCTGAGATGATATGGAAAAGCAGCGGGACGGCAAAGCCATCATGGTGGGAACCAGCCCTGTTACATCCAATACAGCTTGTTGAGCATAGGGAGAAGTGCGTCAGCCGTGAAAGTGGCGCTCTTGATTAGACAGAAAGAAATACAAGTGGCGCTCTGAACTATGCTTCGTACTACTACACGACTGATACAGCAAGCCAACGCAGGGATAGTCTTTGAGCGTTTACTACTGTATGAAGGGACCGCCTACGGCTTCAAAAGAGCACGTATACGGATTAAGAACGAAACCACCAACGCAGGGATAGGACGCCACCACAGCGATAGTGGGGTCCAAGTTCCGCCCTGTCTCTGGTTGATAATTCAAGTACGACATGTAACTGGAAATTGAGTCATTCGGGCTCTCGAGCTTTAATTTTTTTTTTTTTTGAGCTTCATAGAATTGCAGAGCAATAATTTGACTAGCAAACTTAGCCTCTTGTATTGTACTGAAGACAATGATCACATCTGATGACGGAGTTTGATCGAGTCCGAAGGCTTTGGTATAATTTAGATTAAGTGAAATCAGGAGCGTTAGACTTGCAATTCTTAAACTTCTGGGCCAATTGGGTGAGTAGATATCCCAAGATACCTAGGTAGTTTAAAAGATGTAAATGGCTGCATTCTTGATGCATTAGTTGAACTTGATCCAGTGCTGTCATCAGTTTAGAGAAAGTCCTCCTTGATGTCAGTACCACCACTTTTCCGGAACGATCCATGGATGGTTCAAAATGAACCTTCCTGGGTATCAAAGTCTTTCATCTTTAACCCTGGCCTCGTCAATGATGCCATGATGGCTTAGGTACGGACTTGCAAATGTCTTGAAGCTAGGCGAGGGCCTAGGTCCACACGTGTGGTGGATTAAGGACGAGTCGGGCATTCTCGCACGGCGCTTTACCAATAGACACGTGGGAGACAGTTAATACAATGTTTTATTGTTTTGCAACAAACGTATTCGATTGTAATCACCGTAACCCTCAGGACCACACTTCACAAGGCCAACTGCTGCCTTTTCCTTGCCTCCTTTGCCACAATCTCGAGTCCCAAGGGCATATGCCTCGGGGAATCCGAGCCTGACGGACAGCTACCGTCAATTAGGTTTCCTATCCGCGCAAGCAGCCAAAGTGAGGCGCTATCTTCCGACCCCAATCCACATCAACGGTTACGTATGATCAAAGACTTTCGGAATCTCAATGGAGTAAGCCTTTGGGTCGAGCCCTCCAACGACGAAGTTATAAGACTGGGGCGCGACGAGTGGGCACCAGAGAGCAGTCAACTCCGACTCCCGCACACAGTAGTCTACTGAACTATTTATATGTGGCCTGTGACTAAATAGACGTCGATTCACGAATAGCAGGCTGACACGAAACATGATCTGTGGGACCAGTGGCACAGTGAATGGTACGTTGCGAGCTGCTCCAGGGCGGCGCGGGTGTGTGAGTATTACAAGATTGACATTGTGAACAATGTGCGTCCTTTCCATGGGCCGGCTTGCCGTGGACTGGTTTATAGCCAAGGAACAAGGGAGGCTATAATATCGAACAGAATTATTTCCCCTTCAAAGGTCGGGAACCTCAATAGCGATAGACTCCTGCCAATCCTGTTCTATGGGTCGAGATTTCAGTGATGTACCCGAAAATGTCTCTCATCGGAATCCGCGGATTAAAAGTACTGTTAGACATAGAACAGCGGCGCAGCGGCTCTAGCAGGTGAGGATGAGGGTCGTCAAGCTAGAACAGATCACTGCGAACGATCCTTATTTTTAAACATCAAACAAGAGTGTGAGAAGCCTAGCGGATGGGACCGCGGGTATCCTGCCCGTAATCACCAGGTTCCGCCTGAGAAGGTTGTTCAGAATCAACGGCTGAATAACTTCGTAGCCTCTTTCAACGTCTCCAGGTGCTGACAGGCTGACTAGGAACACGAGCGTCAAATGTGTTCGCCCGCACACTCCGATGACGCGCAGCTCAAGTCTTGGCCAATACCGTGATGCAAGTCCTGGCAGGTGAAGGGCCACGATCTTCAAGAAGCTCTTCGGCTTGTGCTGTGGCCTGGCTGCAGATGCCCATCGGGTATACAGGACGTAACCGCCAGCCATTAACCATGGGGCGCTGACATATCGGCCGGTCAATCAAGATCTGCTCTTGGACAGCTCCCAAGCGAGTGGCTCGTAACGTAGCCTTGCCAGGCTGTCCAAGTTGCCTCGGCTCCGTGGCGCAATCTCCGGTCGTTGCAGGTTGCTGGCGGTGTTTGAGTCTGACAACACGGGCGGGCGGGCGGTCTGCGGGCTCAAGCCAACAAGATGGCCAGTTTAGCCGTATATTCATCACACCAGTTTCGTTATGATACTCCAGTCTCAAGTGTATACAAGAACATGAGAGCCCAAGGAGCAAGCAGCCTTCATTCAGCCAATGTCCGTCAGGTACGGCGAGTCTCCGTGGTGTTTCATTCCGGCAGGCTTTTCCGGCGACGGGTCGATGGTAGGCGGCCACACTGCGACGGTGGCATGGACCAGATCGGTGGGTTGGTCTGTTAATAAATCATATCTTGCGTAGTGCAAGTCCGTGGGTAAGGAGGTTTGTATGTCCTTGTGGCCGAGACCAAAGACTATGAACCGCAGTAGGAACGATTCGTGGTCACTTCGCTCCGAGGTATGGCTTGGCAGGGCTGTCCATGATGCAGTCTCTCGAGCGAAATTGGATGCAAAACAGGAGGACAGGTGTCTCGTATTGTCTGTCTACCCTGGCAGCAATAGAGCTGGTTATATCAATGGCAAAGGGGGAAGAGAGTCAACATAGTAGAGTACGTATGTAGAATAGGTTGAAAGAGGAAGGACGTCGTCGCTGACAGGGGCGTTGAGCTGGCCGACCGGGGTGCATGTAAGTCGGCGGGGCGCAGGGATGGAAGCTGCATTGTCGTGCAGGCTCCTGCTCTCCCAGCCTCCCTCTTTGTCGTTTAGCTAAGCAAATTCCCGGCCGAGATTGGCTGCTTTGCGGCTACGTCACTCGCTAGCCATGCAGGAACCACTTTAAAATGGGGATGTACCCGCCCACACTAGTCCTTATCGGGCTCGGTTGCTGGCCCAACCTCCGGATTTTTGTTTACTGGATCCTGGGGGACGGTGGAGGCTGCTGCTCACCCCTTCCGTGAGCCTCATTCAAATGAAAAGAAGAGAAACAGGTACCACCCCTGGCCTGGCCGCAGCTTGTCCTGTTGCTACTGACGACCGTGAGGTACATGCATGCCTGACCCCAGGAAGTTCAAAAAAGTGGTGGCGCAGGTTTGGGATTGTTCTCTTGGCTGTTGTTGTCGATACCGCCCAATTGGCCCTACGTAAGGCACATCCACTCCTGCCCTGCCCTGCCCTGCCGTCCCCCTTCCTGCAGGCTTGCAGGGCCAGAACTACAAGTTACATGATCCCGCGGGTGTGTTTCCCAGCCATCGCAATACTCGACGCCAGTCCAAGATTGTACACGCGCGGGCACCGGGCAGCGTTGCGAGACAAGAGGAATCCTGCATCGGTTTTCCTCCTTCTCCTTCTCTTCCTCTCTCCCCATGACAACCACACCACATACAACAATACACTTTCGACTTGCATTCCACCCGCAGCTGTAGTCTCACTGCTATCTCCATCTCCATCTCTGCCTCTGCCCTTCCTTTGTTCACCTTACCCACAACGGTAGAGTGTGGCATATCTAGAATTTCAAACATTCCAGTCTGCCGCCCACCGGCCACCATCCACCCCAAAGTCAACAAGCGGCGCCGTTCCTACGTGCTCGGTCTACCGAGCCGTTCCTCATTCCAGTCGCAGGCTTCGCCAGCCCCAGAGCGGATCCTGTCAACAGCAACAAGCAGACGGCAGCATCAACAGACCCCGCCGCCCTGACAGCACCGTCCGGTCACCTGGCCCGCCAGGGCGCCTTTGACGTCCCTCCGACTCTCCACGGAGAGGTCGGGCTTAGGGATCAGCACCGGCGGAGGACACAGGCGGCAAGATGGCGAACGAGAGGTTCAAAGTAGGGTGGTACCGTACGTGCAATTCCGCACCCCGATCCACCAGCAGCAGCAGCAGCAGCAACATTCCAGTCCCTCGATGTCTCGGAGGCCACATGGGCGGAAGGCAGGCAGGCATACAGACAGACTAGCTAACACGCTCTCCAGGCTTCGTACCATTCCTCGGTTACCACCATGTGTTGATGATATTAATAGCGATAGCAATTATCCTGCTATGTAAGTGCCGTTCCAGCGTCTCCACAACGACTCCACGCACGCACGCACGCATGCGCGCGACACACGATACCCAACACCCCAGATGGGGGCACAGATCAAAGTGAAGACCTTCCCGACTGACAATACCCCCTCTCCGCAGCCCTCCTCCTAGCAGGCTGCTCGTCATCGAGCCCGCTCATCCCCGACATCTTCCTGATATCCCTCTACTATGACGACTACGTGCCCCGGCCCGACACGGCGCAGGTCAACTACGCCGCCTACTCGAACATCAAGAGCCTGGCCGGCGACGCCCACCTGCAGGCCCGCGTGGGCTACTTCGGCATCTGCATCAACCCGGACGGCGGCAGCTGGCTTTGCTCCAACAACGCCACCTCGCTCGCCCAGGAGGTCTCGGTCGACCAGGACCCCCTCAACCTCATCTGGCTGGCGAGCCAGTTCAAGGACTCGATCGTGTTCCCCTACCTTATGTGAGTAGTATACCTCCTCTCCACCCCCGTGGCCCGTTCAAAGCTGACCGTGTCCCCCCCAGAATCATCGCCATAATCTTCGCCTTCATCTGCTTCCTCCTGCTCGCCACCTTCCCGGGCTGGCACGAGGAGGAGGACAGCGAGGGTTCCGACCGCGAGGTGAAGCCCTTCCCCAGCCGGCCCGTGTCGCAGGTGGCCCTCGCCATCATCTTCATCGCCTCCATCTTCGTTCTGGTGTCCGTGTTATGGCAGCACACCGCCTCCGTGGCCGCCAGCACCATCGCCGAGGACTTTGGCAACGGCAGCGTCAAGTCCGGCGTCGGCACGAGCGCCATGGTGCTCGGCTGGTTCTCCTTCACGCTGCTCATCATCGTCACCATCGGCCTGCTGGTCATGATTCTGAGCATAAGGGTGCTGAGCCAGATGGCTGATTAAGGCGGGATTGGACTCATGTCTCTCTCTGTCTCTCTATGAAGTATCTCCAAAGGGGTAAAGGGGGACCCAGGATGATGGGCAGCGCGGAATAATGCGCATTTGGAAATAAGAGATGTCACGATGATGGATACGATATGATAGAAACGGGTACGAATCAGGAAAAAAAACATTATGAACATGGTCGTCCTACCTACGAGTGGAAAGGGAATATGCCCCACCCTCACCATCACCAGTTTCTTCCACACCCCATGACGAAACGAACACAGGCGACCACGAACCTCCTCCAACCTGGTCCTACACGCTCGATACGGTATATATAATGAAACGGACGGGGAGACCGACGACGATGATGACGCGGCCGGGCAGGCAAGGACACGGTTGGAACAGGCGGGCGGGGCGGGGCGGTATTGGCAAGGCATACTGTACATGCAACACGATCTGGGCTACCTCTCTCCCTCTCTTTCTCCACTCACGCAAGCAAGCAACCCCCATCTCAAGCCAACTCCGACCGAGACAAAAACACGGGGAGGGAAAGAGGAAAGCAGGGAGAGAAGGGAAGCCCAAAGAAAGCAAGCAAGCATCTGGGAAACGGAGTTTTTTATATATCCATCCACAAAGAAGGGGGGGTGGGGATTCTTGGTTTGGCTTGATCCAAGAGAAACGAGAGGGAAGGCCAACAACCACCCCTTTTTTGTGCTTTTTATTGTCACTTAATTCAGTTTATTGCAAAATTCTGTTCCTTCAGATCAAATTTTCTGGTTTTTTTTCTTTCTCTTTCTTGTTCTCTTATATTTGTTGTTGACTGCCCTCGAGCAGCAATGCTTTTTTTATTGCGCATAAGGTCATAGGATAGAGAGAAGGGAAAGGGATTAGGATACCTGCCGCTGTCAGCCGACGGGCGGAGACCGTTGGCGAGCAGGCACCAGAAATGAATAAAAGCTTTGAGCATCAATCAACTACACCGTCTTCATCCCCATACCCGTCACAATTCATGCATGGTCCATGCCGTAAAGAAAGATAGAAGTCTCATTAGAGTTTTAGAGATACTCTGTTTAGGATTCTAGGTACGCCATGCTTGTATGGTGTTTGCTTTCGGCCCCCAAATGACAAAGGGGGTTTTGATGATGGTACCGCTGCCTATCCATGATATGCAATGCCTTTTGTTGTTGATACGCCAAACTCCATCCCATGCTCGCTTACCCAAGCCATACACGAAAACAATTCCAAGGATCTGAGAAATACGAGAGATGTTCATCGAGGACGAGGAAAGGGGTGTGCCTCAGTGTTCAGTACCCAGTCGTCCAGGCTGATGAGGTCCGTCGAAGAGAACAGGAGGTAATAGTACTTGAGCGTTTCCGCCAGCCAGAAGCTCTCCATGGAGTCAATGGGCGTGGTGACGCCGTCCTTGCTGTTAACCAGGTCCACGGCTGTGTTGGCGACCTGGCTGCGCGTGTGCTTGACGACCGCCTGCCACATCTTCCACCCCTTCTCCTGCCAGATGGGGTCACCCGTGATCCGATACATGTACCAGACGGACTCAATCGCCTCAGGCCTGCGTTGGGGGCACAAATTCGTCAGTTCAATGGCCCAGAAAGGAGTCAAGCCGAGTGCTAAGGGATGCTAGCTTACCGCAGAATGTATCTCTTATCACCAATCCGCGTAAATCCTGGTGGAAGGCCCTCGCTCATGATCAGATTCTGCACGTACTCCTCATGAGTATCAGGCTTGACTGGTCGTGGGGGAACCAGGTTGACGAGAGCCTGATCGATGGGCACCTGACCCACTGTCCCACCAAAGGCCCCTGAAGATGAAGTACGGCCCGTGGTATCGTCGTAGCGCTTGAGCTCCGCCTCGAGCTTCTTCACTTTCTCCTTGATGGCCTGCTGGTCCAACGTGGCCGGGTCCACGGTCATGGTGGGTGGCACGTCATCGGATGGGTCAGGCGTGGGCAAAAGAGATGCCTCCTCGTCAAGCTGGCGCTTGTTCACTGCCGGCCGAGATGAGGCGTCGTCGTAACGCCGGGGAGAGCCATCTGCGTTGCTTGCTGGGCTGCTGCTGCCGACACGGTTCGCCTCGCCGTACCCCGCTGGCACTCCTGGCTCCTGGGAAGCCTGTCCCGTCTTCGGCCTTGTCTCCCCGGGATACAGGGCCTTCCGGGCCATTTCCTCTGCTGCTTGAAGTCTCTCGGCTTCCGTGCGCAGAGCTTGCTGTTTCTCAGTCTCCCAGAGCCGAACACGCTCGTGGTAATTCTCCATCTGCTGCTCCCTCCATTCGGGGTTTGGGTCCAAGTAGTCATCAGTCCATGCTGTTTCGTTCCAATGGCAGTTCTCAGCATCGCTGCAAGGAGCAACTTGAGAGTACTCCGGCATGATTCCGCTCGGCATCGCGAAATATGCCCAGACGCACCCGTCTGTGAGACGCTTGCCAATTTCCAAGTCCTCCGGTGAGTCGAAGATTTTCGCACCAAGGCCGAACATGCCGCCGAGGAAACACGTCAAATGAGTGATCTCATACTCGTATGTCATTCTCTCTGACAACGTCATGTCCTTGCCACTGGAGATTCTAACCTTGGCAGAGAAGAGAATGTCGGCCTCGTCCGGAACCATGGGCCGGAACAGGAGCCACTTCTTGACTGCTGCCACCGTCTTTTCATGCAATGTGCGGTATTTGGGCTCAAGACCACCCAATAGAAGATATTGCTTTGGGAAGTACTCATAGGCAGAGTCCTGTGATCCTCCCATAGAGTAAGTCTCCATACCCGGGGCGGTAGTGAGATTTGAAGCCACACACTCCCAATCAGCAGGCAGACCATTCGCCGCAAGCGGCTCAAGTGGCTCATTGCCCTGGAAGCGAGAGCTAGCAACAGCTCTGTGTGGAGGGCTCATATCTGGTACCTGGCCCCGGTTTCGAGAAGGGGCCTCCACCTGGGCCTCCACCTGGGCGTTGTCGTCGCCAACTTGGCGTTTCTCCACACTCCTAAATTCACCAACCCCGGGGCTTCGCTCGCCACCCGGCTTGACCTGGAACTCTACACTGGGTCTCCCCTGTGTTGAAACGTCGAGCGCGCCTGAGTATCCAGCCGCCGGTGGTACGTATCCCTGGGGGTCATCAACAATAAGAGCCTCCTGGGCCTGCTGCTGAGCTCGGAAGCTAGCCTCCTTAATCGCTGAGGTAGCCGATGCGTTGCAACCAGACGTGTCCACATTCTCGGGGAAAATACCCGGCAGTGTTGGCGCCGTCTCGTCGTCGCGATTTTGCCACTCTTCTAGAGCATCTGTAATACGGGCAATAGCATCGTAGTACTTGTCTTTTCCGGTCAGCTGCGCCAGTCTCGTGAACTCCATAGACAACGTGCCGAGCTCTGCTATGCCGGCGCGTGTGCTGGCACGTTTTGGCTGAGAGGCGTAGGCCGGCTTCCACTTGTAATACAGTACGGGCATTCTATTGGGCGTGTCGAAAATGCCCATCAGGACCTCGGCAAGCTCGACGGCCTTCTTCAGCAAGAGTGGATAGTCGCCCTTGTGGCCACCGCTGACGTCGTATGCGGCGAGTAGGCCCCCCAAATACCGAATTGTAGTTTCGAAAACCGGGATCTCGTTACGATGCGGAGTCGTGGTGAAGTCGATGGTCTTCAACCCCTTGTATGCGGAATCGAATTCCTCCTTCAAGCCCATTATCCACAGCGTGTCCATGGCGTCCACCAGAGTAGCCGCCCAGCCGCAAAAGGGGTCCTTGAAAGATTTCTCGATGGGAACAAGCTCGTCGTGGCCAAAGGCGTATTTCTCGTAGCCGTCCCATGCCCGCTTCATCTCTGCCTTGACCTGCGCCAGGCGATCCTCCCGCTTCTCCTTCGTCTCGGCGCTCTCAGAGCCGAAATTGTGCTGTACCCTGGGGACGGACTTTGGCTTGCCGGTGGGCAGAGGAATCAAGGAATCTTCGGGAACTGGGAACCACTCCGGTTGCTTCTCCCAGTAAATGGTAGTCGATGTGGCGGTGGCCACAGGGGTCTCTGGGAACCTGCCCGGCGGGTCTTGTATGTGTAGGGGCTCGTCAACCGCATGTGGGTAGGTATCTCCAACCTTGCCAGGTCGTCGGTCAGGAATGAGAGGAGTGGGCGGCTCGGTCGTGGCGGGTGGCTCCTGTGCTGGGCCTTTGTCTTGGTCAAGCGGTGCCAGAGAATCCGCCAGTGTGGGAGCAGGTGGCAAGGCAAAGCCATCCTTGACTTCAGTTGTGGTCTTGAGGTTGGGTATCTTGACCTTTTCCTCTGCAGCATCTTCGGCCAAGGTGTCCTCGACAACTGGTTGGGGTTTCTCGGCAAGCGGCTTCTGTACCTGGTCCCGCTCGGCAGCCTGAGGCTGTGGATTAGGTGGCACAGCGGCTTGCTGGTAATCGAAATTGTTGGTGTCCCAAGCCGAGTTGACAGAGACTCGGTAGAGCAAGAAGACAAAGACGAAGGCGCACGCGACGAAGACGCGGTATCTCCTGAGACGAAGCATCTTGTAAGGCTAGCTAGCGACTGGCCGCCGCTATCGTCACTTGGACAAAAGAGGGTCTGCCCTTTTGGGACGCTCAGAGGTGTTGCGACAGGTGTCGCGCAGATTGTTTATCGAGATATACAGTATGACATGTCAGGTAGGAGGGTAGTGGGAGCAAAGGAGTGGCCAATTCTTGTGCGCAGGAAGCTATAAGCTATACGGCGTGGTTGCAATCTGGGTGGTATGCGAGTGAAAGGAGCTGGACGAGGCCGCCGATCATGTTGTTGGCCGCAAGGAACAGGTGCGGGTCGCAAGTCGCGGGCTGCAGTCGTAGGTCGCGGGACGCAGTCGCAATTCACAATCGGGCAGACACAAGAAGCTGCTGTCGAGCTTGGATGCCGTGGTCTCGGTCTTTAGGTCAGGAAATAAGGTGGAGAGGAGGGAGGGAGAGACGGCGACATGGCGAATGCGATAGGAGAAACAAGAGCAGTCGCGAGACAAGGGAGCAACCAGCATGATGAGATGGATGGGTGGCCAGGTCCAGGTGGGTGGATGAATTCGGGTCGGGGATGGAGCCAAGACAGACGAGGCCTGCACCTGCATGCTACGGCACTGTATCCAGGTATCTAGACTGGCACACTGGCAGAACAGAGACAATAGCTGGGGTGGTTGGGCTCCGTGCTTGCCTTGGCACCGTCTCACAAGGGAAAGAGCTGGGGTGAACACACCTCAACTTGGACGACTAAGCATTCACTAGGAAGGCGTGGCGTTGACGTGTTTGGTTAATTGGGTTGCAAGGAGAGGCAGGTCAAGGCAAGGCAAGGAAGGCAAGGCACGCGACCTGTGTTGCCGAGGCCTAGGCCTGTCCCCTTTGCCTGTGCCAGTGCCTGTGCCTGTGTTTCTCGTCTGCATACGTAGAGGACTACGTAGTACAGCAGTGTTCTCCACGATACCTGCATACATACTGTGTAGAAAGGTGGTTCTGCTACAGTCAGCCCAAGTAGTCATCGGTCAGGACCGACCGACTGTGGGCCAGCCAATTTCTAGAGACGAAGGTGAAGGGTCCAAGCACCGAGCCCGCCCAAACAGCCAAAGAGGGCACGAGCAGACACAGGAACACAGCTGAGAGCGAGAGTGCCGGCCCGGCGGTAGGCGGGACGGAGCTGGGCGGAGAACTGTTTTGTTTCTCTCGGTCTAGCCCCTTGTGGACCACGGCGACCCCCCGAAATGGCAAGTCGAAACATTGAGCCCAAACGAGCAGGCGGACTCGATGGACACACGGACACCTTGAACTGAACCCTGAGCAGCAGCAGCAGCAGCAGGAGCAGCCACGGTAGGGCGGGCAGGCTAGAAGAGTGGCTCTTGCCCTCCACTCTTTAAGCTTGTAATTTGGCTCAACGCACGAGATCAATCAATCCTCATACGGTCATTTTTGTTCAATCAATATGGCATATCATCGTTGTACCCTGCTGTTTCGATAACGGGAGTAAATGACACGAATGGGCCGCGTAGTACATGTGACTAACTGATGGCCACCCTCGGATGCCACCTTCCGCCTTTCTCTGCCTGTCTGCCAGTCCCGGAAGTCTGGATTGGCCAACCAACCTGCTTCGACCTCGACTCGACCGACCCGCTCTTCAACAGTCGCCCGCCAACTCTTGTTTCGCCAAATTAATACAGATTCACCACTGTCCATTCGCCATATATCTGGTAATACCGTGTCAGCTTTCTCAGCTCACATCGTACCCGGACCGTCACCGAATAAACACACCATATACCCCAATGCTTGGCAAATTGTCACAGGGCCCATGTGCCCCTCCAGATCCTGTGCCACCAAGACTACCGAGCAAGGCCTGTTCAGCCCGCCGTGTGCCCCCAACGGCTCCACAGCATTTTATTTTAGTTTAGGGGTCCAACGGCCCCCCATTCCTCTCCTCCTTTGTTCCATCGCTTACCTAGCGCCGCCTGCCCGGTCGGCGGCTCATCTCCGGCTGACACCTTTCCCAATCCATAGATTGATTACCCACCACTGCACGCCGCAACAATTGATCCCATCTCACGCCGCTTCCGGCCGTTGAGGACCTGGGTGGGGGAGCTGGTGGGTGGCTCTCGGCGCGGCGGCAGTCGCCTGACTCCAGCCCACGAACCACGGCGCTTCTTACTATGGTAGGGTAGCATTCTTGAGGTCGTGCCTCTCACTGGCATGCGCCCGGGTTCAGCTACAGTTCCGCGGCGGCAAGAATTCCCCGGGCAGGCGTGCATATTTCCCGTGGCCAGAGAAGGGCAAGCCGGGAAGGGGTTAGTTGTGCATGCGCCGCCACGTGATCGCTTCTCTGATCGTCTTCGTTACGCCAGTCTGCCTCAACTGGTAGCCATTGTATGCTGATCAAAGCAGCTCACGGCCGTGATGACCGTCTCGCAACCTCTTGTATACCTGCCTCCGGGGTCGAGCACGGTCAAGGCGCAGCTGATATCAGGTCCTGGCGGTTGCAAATGGCCACCATGAGAGCAAACAACAGGCGCAACGGCTTCAAGACAAGCTTCATGACGGTAGAAACCAACGGTGTGTCTGTGTTGAACGCCATGTCGGTGTCCTCTAGCTCGGATCTGCCAAAACCAGCCGGCTACAGAAGGCCCGGCCCGCCACGCCAGTTCGTCGACTTCATCAGGCGCCGAAGTTCCGAATCGGGAATCGATAGATCCAGGTCGAATTACTTTCTCGTGCAACAGGACGGCTTTTTTGCAGGATTCACAAACATGCAGCCACCCTGGAAGATTTCGAATGGGCGGGCGCTGGCACCGAGCAGGGTTATGTTGGCCGGCGTTGGATTTCACTAATGCTGGTGGTCCTTCCCATCGCAAGCAACAGGACAATTTGTTCGCACCGGCAGCCACTGGCAGGTGACTAGTTCATGGCTGCAACCATTTGGGATGGAGTAACATGTGCGGCTCGCATTCTGGAAGCCATCGTCGCGACGGAGGTTGTCGTCTTTGCAACAGATTCGAAGTATGCCTCGAGCACACCGAGAGACAGACACGCCTCTCGCAGAGGCGGATCCAGCACTGCCATGCTGTGACACAAGTCCTTGAACTGTGTCCTCGAGAGCTTGCCATCCGCTCCATCAAAGAACGTACCATAGCGTGTTTGTATGTATCTGAAGCGCGTTAGTGAGCGTTACTGAGCCCCTTCAATGTTGCGAGTGATCCACGAGTTTGCATACCGTGATAGCTCTAACTGCTCGGACTCCATCCTCCCGCTACCCAGCCAGCATACGAAAGCCAACATAATGCACCCAAATGACAAGATTTCGAGACTGAAAGGCAAATAATGTCCCGCAGAGTGGTACTTAAGCTTTGGTGCTCCGTACATATCCCAGTTACCAGATGTCTCTGGGACAGTGTGGTCGAAATTTGAACTGCGTAACTTGGCGAGCCCAGAGTCAGAGACCTTCAAAACATCCCTTTCTTCACGGTCGTCATCATTCCTAGGAAATAAGGTGCTGTCTAGTTTCATGTCGCCGTGTACTTCGTGGCTGACGCCAGAATCTCCGTACGAGTTTGCGCAGTCACCTTCTCTGGCAATGGTGCTGGTGGAACAAACTGAAACGAGCGAGACAGGACTGGTGATGTTGGACTCGTTGCCATTTTTTATTTCATTGCTCATTTCTCGAATCCAGGAAGACTCGCAGGTTCGGCGATAAACCTTGGAACCAAACAAAACAGAGTCGAAAGAAAACTCGCTGAACTCGTTCTTTCTGTCGAGCTCGCTTGAAGATATGGTTAATTCGGTTGGCATCGATGGTGCTTTCTCAACCACCTCCTTGGCATTCTTCAGAACTGTTGTCTCTGCCTCGTTTGAGTGTCTGTGCCTCATTAGCTGAGCTCGGAAGTCCCAAGTTCTCATCAGTAAATCCAGTTGACGGGCGTTTGCGACCTACAGTTGAGCTAATTGGAGTAACAGCATCAACGCTTGTGTCTGTCCCGATAAAGTGGCACTCCATTGTGTCACCTGGGCCGATTTACGCAGATGCCTCAACCTTGCCCTGTTTCTCGACGTTTGAGCTTCCGTCCTGATCGAGTGGACGTAGTCTTGTATTTTCCGGACGGTGCTGTGGACTGTGAATATTGAGTCACCGAGGTGTGATCTGAACGAGGCCGGAAATGTGTGAGGTCGCTGGTCACATATTGAACATATTTCCCGAATCGCCAAATCTATGGTACTGGTCTGCTGTGAGATATTGTCAATGTGCTCAAGAGCGCCGCTGAACTCCATTTGCAGGTGCCGGCAGCCCATGCCAACTCTCGTTGTAATTTCTGCCACGCTCAGCGCGCTGGCTATGAGCCCGATCATCGTGATTGGATCCATGGTCGAAAAGTAACACCTGTCAAAGACTTAAACGCTGGATGGAACGTCGTCTTAGTCGATTCTGGGGAGATGGAGGCAGCCAGGCTGAGGCCAGTACGCACATTAAATCCCACGGCCCTCCTCATCTAGGCAGTCCGGCAGAAACGGAACCCAACGCTGTTTTCGTCACTAGACCTAGCTGCAGAGCTGACCGAGGCAGACTCGATGCAGCTTTAACTGAATAAGGCCAACCAGGAGATTCGGAGGGTAACACAAGCCGGTGGCGCAATGTCAGTCTCAGCATATATATGCAAGTGAGCATTGGATCGACCAGTCGAAGTTGGCCGGTGTGGTCGAAAACAAGCATTTCTCAACCCCACTATGATTCATAATTCGATGGTCGCCCCCGGTGACCATCCCATACTTGGGCAATTTTGGTTGTGGGAAACGTGATATAATCCAATAGAAGTTGATAACACACAGCCGCCAAGTCCAGATGTCCCTCAACACTCCGGGCCCTGGACGCCTGAGTGGTTAAACAAAACACACACAGGGCAGTCGAGGCCGGCAGATGATGCCTTGTATCACTATGCGAACGGTCATCACCGTCATCATACTTGGCACCACATTGTTGGCCTCCATCATCAACTTTCCGGGAAGCTCCGAGCACGCAACTGCGGTCCTGAACCTGAGAAACGAAGCGAAGGCCGGAGATCGATGCAGTCGGCCATAGTCAGATGCTCTCGGCAGGTGAGCGAGCAAGGCGGCTAGAGAAGCCTTGGGAGTCTCGCTGTGGCCGGTTCAAGCTCTGGCAAAGTGAGGAGATCTTGTATCTCTTTGGATATGGGCTACATACGCTTAGATAAAACAAGCCACGAATGTAAATCAATTTCAGGAACATCTTGAATACAGATTGCTGCCAAAGAGACGGAAACCTATACTTAATTTAATAAAAACAAGTGCTCGTTGTCTATCTCCTGGAAAATTTCTACCTTCCGATTGATGTTTCCAGACTGTTGCCGCTTATCCCTTTCTCCAGCGCGTTGAGAACGTCCCGGTAGTCCTGTTTCCACGCCTCGTCCAACCTCGTCGGGTTCCACCCGAGCAACTTCTTCGCTATCGTCCCTGTCATGACTTTATGCCCTGCCCAGCTCCGTTCGGCCATATCCACCATGCCGGACATCATCTCATCCGCGAGCTCCTTGAGCTCGACTTTGTTGACTTGCTTATTGGTCGGCGTACCCTCGCGAGGCAGCACGCCAGCACCGAATGCAGTGTCCAGGCACAACTGCATCATTTCCGTCTGCAGGACCCGCCCGACCGCCGTCGAGATGATGCCATGTTTACCAGTCGGGATATAGCCGACCCCATGGTCCTCTCTCTCAATGATAGCACGTACCAAGAGCACATAGACGTCGGCGAGATCTTCTACATGGACCCAGTCGAAATTGGCCGTCTCGTTGAGTTTGAACCCATACCCATGCTTGACGACATAGCGCATGAAGAGCGGGAGGATGAAGCCTCGCCGGTTGAAGAGGCCGGTGCCCGTGCCGAATATACACGGCGAGTTCAAGCTCACCGCCTGCACGCCTGCTTGTTCGGCAGCTGCGAGCACGCCGACCTCGGTGGTTCTCTGCGGATACGGATCGTGTGCGTCTTCGTCCTCGAGGAACTCATAGACCGCCTTCCCGTCAGAATCATCCCATACTCGGTCCGGGTGAGCAGCCCGGGTCAGCGGTCGATCGGCCAGATTTGAGCATCCAGAGGTATGGATCATCCACGGCACTGGCAATGTCGGCGCAGAACGGCGAGCCAGCCCGTCGACGAGAGCCTTGGCTCCCTCTGCGATGAAGCCGGTACCAGTATTGATGATAACATCGTAGTTCCGAGCCGTTTCAGTGACAGACGGAATATCCGTGAAACCAGTCCATAATATAGGCCTGACCCGGTTCCCATATTCCTTGCGGAGGATCTCGGCGGCGTCTTTGCTTCTAACCAAGACATCGATGGCAAGGGACTTGATGCTGGGCTCGGCGCTCCTGACCAGGTGGTCGAGCACAGTGCCCCCAATGTAGCCGGTGGCTCCGGTGAGAAGGACTTTAACCATTGTTTCAGATACGGCGGAGTTCAGATGATGTCAAATGGTAATGAAGACAAAGGTCTACTATCCATAGGTGTTTCTTCGTGTCCCTGGCTGCAAGGACTTTTGGAGTAAGTCACAGCCCAGTTGTATTAGTAATGTGCAAAGAGATATTCATTAACTTACCGACAGTTCCGGCTGTTGTTTCGACACGTAGCGGCGTTGCCCAGAAAAGGCAGTGCGAGATGCCCACACACATTCACTCTTGGGGCACATAAGGACCAATCTAGCAGTACTTAGTAGTTGGCAAACATGGGTTCATTATTGCAGGTTCCTGCCCCTGGCAACGATTGGCGAATTCTCTTTTTTGCGAGGCGCCAGCCTTCATCCCCTCGCCCACTCACGTGCCGCTTGGGCGAAGCTTGGGCGCAGTCACACAGTACCTACGTGACGAGATGAGCGTTCCAGGGTATGCCATACTTTGAGCTGATCAGTGAGTGGTTTCCCTGGCCGTCAGGGTGAATGACACGCACACAGCACCATCGGCACCTACTTTGTTCAACACAGAGGTACAGTGATCACAGACACACACGTATTCTTCAGAATGAACATCTGGTGGATGGATCTATGGACGGCTCATAAGCCGAGCCAAACTTTGAACTCAGCAAGCAGACCGAGCAAGCCTCGTGGTAGGTTACCTCAGTATCCCTCTGCTCTATGCGGAGGGTACAAAGACAGGTAGTAGTAAACATGACAACTCATTA
This sequence comes from Diaporthe velutina, assembly GCA_038088505.1. Classification (NCBI taxonomy): domain Eukaryota; kingdom Fungi; phylum Ascomycota; class Sordariomycetes; order Diaporthales; family Diaporthaceae; genus Diaporthe; species Diaporthe velutina. The sequence goes on along the minus strand of JBBWSJ010000007.1, from coordinate 460,155 downwards.
CCGGTACTCTCAGATAAACACCAACACCAACTGACCTTAACCCCCCGTCCTTCCCTCTCGCATGGCGATTCCATAGTAATGCTGCCAGATTCCAGAACGCCAGCAACCACCGACCTATGCAGACGATAGCCTTGCCCCCCAAAAATGCACACACGCACACTGGCCCTCCAAAACCCCCGTGAAATACAATTGCCATCCGTCCAACCGAATGGCCAAACGCCTCCTGCCTCTAGTTTCGTGTTCCTGTAGACCCTGCTCGCCTGTAGTCCCCGCCTCATATTATCACAACAATCCTGTAGTTGACTTGGATCTTTGTGCACGAGCAAGTCCATGGTCCGAAACTAGGATATTGTCGCTTCGTTGTCGCTCGTAGGTGGCGTATGCTCGACAAGATCGACCGAGATCCTTTTCTGCTCCCTGGCGAATACACCGAAGTACCTGTATTCTTCAGTTGCGTGGCGCCGACCATGGGCTTGTTCGTGTCCACCGCCCCTTCCGTTCTCGTTCTCGTCCTGCTCCTAAGTCAAGGCCAGGTTCCTGTTCAACCCGTCCTACGAGTTCATGATCCCTGCGCCGAGTCCAGCCGAGAGTGAAGGCACAGATGCATTGGGTCCGACCAGCCCAGCCAAAAGGCCGTAAGACCCAGCCGAGTTGCCGTTGGTGCCGCTGTTTGACTTGGACGCCGCCAGCTGCTGGGCCTTCTGCTCGCGCTCGGCCTTCTCGCGGTCCAGCTGCTGCTTCTCGGCCTTGGTGATTCGAGGTTTGCGTGTTGTGGTGCCGCCGCGGGATCCGGGTCCTCCGCCACGTCCTCTGCCACCCTCGCCGCGGCCTCGTCCCCCGCGGGATCCAGGGCCGCCGCCGCGTCCACGACCTCGCTTGGCAGGTCCCTCACTGTGTGACAAAGTCAGTAAAACCGCGAAATCACGAATTAACTTGAGGGGCAAGGGTAATGTGACATACCGCTCAGGAGCCTTTGGAGGCTCTTGCACCAAGGGGCCGCTGTAGACGAAGAATCCGTCTTGGACGGCTGCGGCCTGTTCCTCCCATAGAAGCTCCGAATCGTCGACGAAGTCGTCGCCACGATCGTACTCGTCCTCACGCCAGTTGCGCTTCTTGCGCTTTGGTTTCTCGGGCGCAGCAGCGTCAGCACCACTCGTCAGGCCGCCGTTGTTACCCATGCCGCCCATCTCAATATTACTGTTCTCGTCCTCGCTCGCATTGAACTCCGGATCCTCTTCCTCGGCGGAATCACGACCGGATTGCTGCCTCTCCAAAGCGGCAGAGGCGGCGGCAATTCGAGCCTTGCGATCACGATTGGCTGCCTCGCGAGGGTGCAGTGCATCCCAGCCGTACTTGCTCTCGGCCAGGCGCATGAAGTTGACGTACTTGTTACCATCGCCGTTGAGCGGGATGTGCAGGATGATTGACGGTGCTTCCTTTTCCTCTCCCGGCGCAACCTTGCCAAAATCGAGAATAGACCGATCGTTTGAGGCACCAGCCATTGGGGCGACATCCGGCAGCGCGTTCTTGAGGCTGCCCATCTTGGGAGAGGAAGACGTCGAAGACACAGGCTTCTTTTCCTTGCGAGTCTGGGCGACGACGGTGGTGACCTTCTTAGATGGAGCGGGCATGGTGCTGGGAGCTGGCATTCCAGAGCTGGCTTGCGCGGCTGCCTTGAATTGCTCGGCTGCCTTGGGAGGCTGAGGCATAGGAGGTGGGCCAGGCTTCTTGATCTCGACTGTAGACGACTTGGGAGCAGGACCGGACAAGGGCGGGACGTCCTTGCGCACCTGATTGGATGGCGAGGGCGGCAGGGAGGAGGGGTCCTGGAATCGGCCCTGGGCGGTGGTATGGAAAGACGAGTGTGCCTGTGTCGGCGAGACGACCTTGGAAGCGGACGATTGTGGTGGTGCATCAATCAAGCTTGAAATTGAGGGCGATGCGCTGGCGCGGTTGGTCATTTGAGAAGGACCGCGAGGTGAAGCCAAGGCAGAAGTTCCGTAAGGGTCGCGGGTGACCATTGTCTCCCGGACAGGGTCGTAGCTGGAGGACCGCACAGGGTCAAAGGCCATACGCACTGGGGCAGGAGGGGCAGGGAGAGGTGGGGGTGAGTCGCGGTTCAGCAGGGAGGACATGAAAGAGGGACCTTCACGCTTTGGGACCTTTGCTGGATTAGACTGCGGGTTGGGGGTGTTGCTGCTGCTAGGTGTGGCCGCGGCTGCTGGGCGAGAGTCCAAATCCATGCGCATCGGGCTGGCCTCAGTCGTCTGCTGTGGCTGGTGCGCCACAGAGCCGCTCGAGAGGGCGGCGGGCTGCTCAGGCTCGGCAACCTCCTGCGTGGCTGCTATCTTGCGCTTTCGCTGGATGGGCGGGGCGTTGGGATCCCTAGGCTTCCGAGGCTTTCGAACCTTTGGGGCTTCAGCGACTGGCGTGCCATCAGGGTTGACCTTTGGCTTGACGGTGCTGCCAGGCTTTCGGCCGGGCTTCTTTCTTGGCAGGCCGGCGGCGGTCAGTGGCACATCGGGCGGAGGGGGCGCGGCTGGGGCCACCACTCCGAACCGAGGTCCTGATGCTGTGTCGACAACGATCTCGTCCATTTCGATGTTGGCCCTGCCCACGTTGAGGCGGGAAGGCGAGGAGGGGTTGCTGATGGAGCTGGCTGGTGGTGACGAGAGAGAGGTAGGTGAGGAGCTCATCGCACCGCGACCTTGCAATGCCATATGTGCCTTCCAAGGTTTGGGCAGCCGCCTTCAGCTGGGGAAGTAAATCGGCTGAGGCCTCTCTGTCTTGCTGAGTGAAGCCTTAGGTTTTGTCGATATGTCCTGCCAGGTGCGTTGTGTCGTGTCGTGTGGTGTTGACAGAGGGTGGGTTCTATTGTGTCTGCCAGAAAGGACGTCGGCGTGTCTTTTTTTGAGAAGAGTACAAGAAAAGACCGATACAAGCACAGGGTTCCTGGTTGTTGTATGCTACCCTGCTGTGCTGTCTGCTGCCTGACAATTGTAAAAAAAGAAAAGAATTATTGAAATGTTGCGTGGCAGATCAATAGCAACAATCAAATGTCTCTTTTGGTCCAAGGTTGGCCACAATGGGAAATAACGACGTTGAGAGTAGTACAGTCGCTAACAGCAATGGCGATATTCCGGGTTGCGGATTGCGGGGTGGCGTGTTAGGCGGTGACCAAGTGTGCCGGGACTGGCAGGCGAGGGGTGTGTGTCGCGCGGTTGTCGGCTAGGCTTGGCTAGCGGGCAGTGGAGAAGGGTCAGTCTGAATAACCTCAGAAAACACAGCCGCCGGATTATGGACACGTTCCGGAGCGGATGCACGACACTTGCACTGGCAAAAAAGGTGCCAAACCGGGGTCGAATGCGAGAAAAAAGGTCGAAAAAGAAATTAGTGAATTGAGAGGTTCAAAATGATTATCTTTTTGAAGATTTAATCGGATGGCGCAGGGTCGTTTTGGATGGATTTGTGTGTTCAACACCAAAAGGCGGTGGTGAAGTGTTGTGTGTAGAAAGCGGGAGAGGATGAGGAAACTGGGAATGCGGGCGGGCAGAGGGTGTTGGTACGAGATTGGAGATGGTTACGTTTTGGTCGGGAACATCAAATTGGATTTTTTGGAGGGATCAAAAGGGCAGGGGAAAATCGGGGCCCTGGCCACCATCAGACAGAGTCGGAATAGAGGCAACGAACGAGAAAATGTTATTAAACGCGAGTTAAAGCCAAACCAGACCAAGGCAGGGCAGGGCAGGCCCCAGGGTAAGGCAAGGCGAGGGCACGGCAAGGCGAGAAGGGCGATGCAAGGCAAGACCGGACCGGACCAGACCAGACCAAACCACCAGGGCGAACTAGAGCAGAGGGAGAGAGGCACGAGGAGAGAAGAGACAGGGAGTAAGACCCAAGACCCAAGGACCCATGAGAGAGGGTGGGGGGTGGGAGGATCAGAACAGGAACGAGAGAGTGGGAATGGGGACGTCCAGCTGCACGGAAGGACGGGCCCAAAGGGGGCATGGGGATGGAGACGGGGACTGACCAGGACGACGAAGAGGGTAAGCAGATGGCAGACTGAGCGAGGAAGGCAGCAAACCACCAACAGCCTCAAGGGGAAGGGGAGGATGGGATGGGATGGGACGGTCGGGATAGTGACTTGACTGACAGTATGGGATCCATCACAGTCACACCCAGAACCACACCAAGGGCTGGCTGGGTGGGCATGAACAGGCGAAGGAACTAACCCAACGGTGGCATCAGGACGACAAGTGAATAAAACACCAGGCCCAGGACCGAGATGCGACAAGCGACAGCATCGACCGGAGTCTGATTGAGGGAGATGCACCAGATGCAGATTGATGCACGCGCAGGGCCCGACAGAACACGCAGATGGCCGGCAGAGCGAGCATGGACCACCACCCACCATGACAATGGACCGTCACTCACTCGCTCCATCATCGTCACCGGCCGACCGCTCCATCCAACCCATGCACCATTAATTAGTCTATTCGTCTGATGTGTGCGCGAACACTTCACTTGTTTGGCGAGGAGGTTGCATTGCCAGCCGGCAGCCGCCCTCAGCACAGTCCAAGCAGACAGCCAGATTGCCAGATCCAGCCTCCGACAGGACAAGGAGACACACGGGGGGCTACCCTAGCCCGTGGGTAGGTTTGGTCGTGGTCGTGGCAGGGAGATGGCAGGAGGCATGGGCACATGATTGAGAAACTTCGACGGGAACGGGAGCGAACTAGACTAGGGGCTGGCCAGCATTGCTGGCATTTGCTGGTGTGTGTGGTGGCTTCTCAAGGTACTTGTATAGTGAGGCAGGGGTGGGAGTAGGATTTACCTGGGCTGGGGGTGGGGTACGTCAAGTGTTCCTGATCTGGAAGGGGGTATCCGCGCAAAATAGTACTCAAGGGTCAAGAAAGGCCAGACTCCTGGTGAGAGAGAGGAGGACGAGGAGATGGAAGGTACGTACTGAGTACAAGTGCCGACCAGGTGGGAGGGCGGAATCGGCTGGGTGCTGATGCACTGCTGCCAGGTGGTAGGCGAGGTACCGTCAGTCCAGGTGGGTTTGATCTGGATGACGGCCGAAGAAGAGGTCGACAATCGGAAAAAGAAGAATCGAGGCGGCTGTAGCATCCCTGTCTGGGCAGGACCCCTGTTCTTGCGGGCGTGTGGGTGCGGGTGTGGGTGTGGGTGAGCGTTAAGTGCGTGCCTGCCTGTCTTGCCTGCCTGCGGGTGCACCTGCGCACTTGCATCACAAGTGTGCAGTTCCGCCGCGGTACTTGGGTACATGTGTCCTCGTACCTTCCGCGGCCGGCCCAGCTCACCCCTGTCCGTGCCGTTCCACGCAGGTGGTCGAAGAGTGGAGCTGTCTTACTGTGGTACAGATTGCACATACGGTGCCTGGGCCCTGGGTGCCTGCGGTGGTACAGGGCCCAGCACACAGCAGTCGACGTCAGGCCTGCGCCAAGTTACTGCAGCAGCTGCAGGAGGTGTGGAAGGAATAGGCGCAGCCATTTTCTTTTTTTCTTTCTCTCTCTCTCGCTTCTCTTCTGTTTCTTGGGGGTCCTGTTCCCGTCTCGGCCGGTATGCCCAGCCTGGGATACTCCATCTGATCTTCAACCCCTGACGGAGGAGGGGCTGACTTGCCGACGGACATATTACACAGGAGATAACTTTTACGGATCATAACTGTCCATTTGCAAGGTTTTCCAGGTATCGACAGGAGCCGATAAATAAATGTAGACACGAATATACAGATACGGGCCTAATCTCAAATGACCTCGGCCTCTTGCACAGGCCACCGGCTCCTATTCAGGACCCCCCAGTTCCCGGGTACGTTCGGTTGCATATGCAGCATGATATCTAATCAAAGTCTTGTTGCTTTTGTGCGTGTGCAGTATAGTACTCTGCACAGCCAAGCACACGCATACCAAGATCTGTGGGGGCACGGGCATTGCCTGCCTCCAAAGTTGCCTCCCCCGAGTCTGTGACCGACCCGATCGACGGTGCAGGCAAAGCGCCATTCTGGCTGTCGGCCTAGACGGTACGGGACAGCCGTGACCGTTACACGGGCGTGGCACGATTCACGATTCGTAGACGCACATTTTTAGTTGCACGCTGTGTGACGCGATAGATTCGATCCTGCATCTCAAGCTGCACTGGCTTATTTATTGATTGCATCCGAACGACTTGCATTAGCTCTCATTGCATATGCACTCACTTCGCGACAAAGTTGTGCCCCGGGCGCAAAATTCTCCGCCAGCTACATCCCGTCAGCCTGTCTGCTGCAATCATTTTGGTGCCATGCTCATGTCACCACACTCTACGGATCGGGGTGAGAGAACTAACTGATGAGCTGAAACAGAAACCAGGCAGATCATCTCAGGCAAAATTGATCCTGAATGGGGTTCGACAGCAATGAAATACCACGGAGATGTGACAGACCGACATTTGGGGGTCTGAGCTGGGTTAGATGCAGGTTTGGCTTGGTTTGGTACCATCGCCTCCCTCAGATTCCGAACTCCAGGAGGCAGTGGTAAGGGAGGTGTATGCCACCCAGTTGGATGTGACAGTAGAAATGCCTTCATCCTCTTCGTACTCAATCATTCTCAACACCCTGCCTGAATCTAAACATCCGTATCACTGTGACCTTTGTTGCTTGCTGTCTGCATCGGCACTCCTCCAACAAGTAGACGCAGGAGACTGGTCGCAGGTTTCAGGCTATAATCGTCATCCGGTTGGATTGAAACGGCCGGACAGAGGCGTGGTTTCCTAAGCTGCATGGCCGGTTGACGGTGGCCTGATGGCCGCCTCCACGACGTAGCCCGGGCAAGACAATGGTGCAGTTGGGGTATATATTTTAGGTTGCTGCGTGGGTGCGCTCTCCCTCAACCTTCAAAGAGGGCAGGGGAAATGGAGTGATCGACGCTAATGCAAGTGGCCTGTCCCGGCTGTCCCACTGACACGTTCAGAGAAACCTTAAACCCCCCGAACAAAGTTAGGCTCAAGGAAGGGGAGGTGCCCGAAAGGGCTTGGCGCGGGTTGCAGGGGTTGACAACGGAAGGTGGATGGGGTCGGCGAGCTCCAACCAAAAAAAAAAGCTGGAGCAAAGATCCGACGAGGCTATCTAATCCATCTGCCTACATACATACATACATGTAACTACGTCGTGCGTACATAGGGCTGACTATTTTCTGCATGTGGTACAAGCCACGTATTCCTCTTTTGTTTTGATCTTGAATTAACCCGTCGTCTTCCTGCACATCGAAACCATGGACTTCTCCCTCGACATTAAAGAGAAGGACGTCGGCGCCGTCAAGCCCCCCAGCTTCCCCCAGCCGAAGTCGACCGCCACCGGCTTCCCCGAGCACAAGAAGCGCACAAGAGTATCAGCTTTCAAGAAGCAAAGACAAGGCGCGGACGCCGGTGCTCCTGAGCCTCAAAATGCCCCAACCACATCCACACGGCCGGTTCCGGTAGCCCCGGCGCAAAATCCTCAACCGGCTCGTCCGGGCTCAACGATGGAGCAAGCTGCGATTGATCGGGAAAATAGGGACCTCCTGGCATCCATGTCGCGAGAGGAGATAGAAGAGGAGCGACAAGAACTGCTGAGCCGCCTAGATCCTAGCCTAGTCCAAATGCTGCTCAGGAGGGCCAATCTCGACCAACCGAGTGCGCCCTCGCCGTTTGACGAGCCCGCAGGCGCAGCTGCCAACGCGGCAGAGCCCCTGAAACCCCAGGACGCCCCCGCGATCGTGGTAGACGATGCAACCGCTTCTGTACCCAAAGAGAAGAAGCCAAAGAAGTCAGTCCGCTTCGACGAAGACGCGCCGCCACCAGAACCACCTGCCGACCTCTTCGACCCGAGCTCCGAACCCCCACTATCACAACAACCAGCCTCCTCCTCCTCCGCCGCCGACACCTTCGCCGCGAACACGACGCACTTCCCCCACCCGAAGCCCCTGCCCGATCTTGACCCGTCAGACCCAGACTTCCTCGAGACGCTGCACTCCAAGTACTTCCCCAACCTTCCCGCCGACCCCACCAAGCTGGCCTGGATGGCCCCGATCCCGACCCCCGGGTCCGTCGCCGACCAGGAGTCCCCCTACTACCCGGGCCAGTCGTCCCTGTCCATCGCCGCCCTGCGCTTCGACTTCAAGGGCCGCCTGCTGCCGCCCTCGAGGAGCAGGTCCATCCCCGTGACAAAGGGCCTGCACCACCACGGCCAGGCCCCCGAGGCCGCCGGCTACACGGTCGGCGAGCTGGGCATCCTGGCGCGGAGCGCCGTCCCCGCCCAGCGGTGCGTCGCGTTCCAGACCCTGGGGAGGATACTGTTCAGGCTGGGCCAGGGCGAGTGGGGCGGCGGTGACGAGGATGGCGACCTCGCCAAGGGCATCTGGCGGACGGCTCTGGAGGCCAAGGTCATTGAGAGCCTGCTCGAGGCGGCCGAGGTGCCTGAGGGGCAGGGCCACAGGGGGAGCAGGTCGTATGCTATCGAGGCGCTCTGGCTGTTCGAGAAGGGCGGGTGGAAGGAGAAGTTCCAAGGGAGGTGAATACGAGCAGGCATTGCGGGTGAGCTCGAGAGCGGTCGGCTCTGAATGGAGGGCGATTGGTACGGGTTCGAGCTGCTCCCAGCTTCATGAGAAGGCCGTTGGCGGTTCCGGCGAGAAGAGATATCTCGTGGCTGGCGTGGCTAGGTTCGAGGACCGTCCGCCCGAACAGCAGTGGCAATCAAGCAGTAACTACTGCGTAACCACCAGGATCTTTGCTGAAAAGTGCCATGTGCAAACGCTGATGAAGGTGGAATTACTGCGCTTCGCCCGAATCCGGCACTGAAGACATGTTTAGAAGCATGAAATCTGGAATCCAGTTTTTCAATTCGTTGTCGATCAGGAAATACTGGGCGTATACTACCTGTACGGTAGCCACTGCCCCCATATTTTCTCGTGTCGTGACGACCATGGGCCAGGAACGACGGTGAGGAGATATGCCCTCCGCAGCAGAGGCAAGACATGACGTACGGACAGAGGAGATCGAAGCATGGCGAAGATGTCTCTGTCGCGTGCTGAACAAGGCTCAAGTGCCACCCTCAAGCGGCATCGCGGTCCGGCAGATAGGATGTAGATAGGTTTTATGAGTCCCTGGCTTGAGCACTGGTGGGCTATAGCAGCCGCCTGTTTGGTGCGCAGTCATCGTCGCGATCAACAGCGAGTAGGCTACGCAGTTAATGTATGCAACTAACTCCTGGGGTCGCCCGGCTGGCAGCCGGAGTAGGCCTGAGAGAATTGACATCGAGTCTTCCTCCCCTAGTCTTCACTCCATCCGTTGACTCTCCCCGCTCGCGAGAACATACACGTCCCTGAAAAGAAGTCCCTGACAGGGTCTCGTTCCTCCAACAGACAGACAGCTCCGGGCTCTCCTGATCCCCATCTGTGGTGGCTGGCCGAGCATGAAACAATTTTCCATGAGCGGCTTGCTCCGAGCACGGCTTCACACGGGATACGAGGGCGTTGGACCGAGGAAAATGTGACCTTCGCCAGAGACGGCTATGGCGAGACTGACGGCCAGCGAATGAATAAGTGAGTGAGCAGCAGATTGGACACCCAGGTTCCCATGTGACAGCCAGCCAACGATCCCCGTACCTGGTACACTAGGACCGAGGAGAGGAAAGAAGGTTACTCCAAGACGCAAACGCACCCCAAGGCCAACGGCCTGCCTCTACCAGGGAACTCAGCCCAACCTCACCTCTATCATACCTACCCACCCGAAAAGCGGCAGGTCTTCACGCGGCTAGCAAAGAGGTCTGATCCGACCAAGCTCCAGAGGCGGGCCGTACATATGCCTAACACATACGTACATCACCAAGAGAAGAGGCAGCAAGCACGTATCACGGAAGAAACTATCCATCGGCCGGCGAAGCTGGCAGGTAGTCCTGTAGACATAGAGGCATGTAGACAGACAGGCAGACGATTCACTCACTCACACATTGGACACACCCAGCATGTAAAGGGAAGAAAGTAGCAAGCAGTAGGTATTTTTGCTAGATTCCAAAAGAATCAAGAAAAATCAAAAAGGTTTTCGCAACATCAATTCCATGTTTGTCTCATCTATACCATGGGCAGCATACGCATGAAGAACGTGAGCCAAATCATCCATTCCAAGAAACAGAGGGGAAAGAAAAAACGGGACGAGGAAGGCGGAAAACAAAACGAAAAAATCATTCTCGTGTCCGTCCACTTCGCCTGAAGTCCCTCCCAAGAAACAACCCCCCGGAACATCCCTTCCGAAGATTCCACCCACGAATAATAGAAGAAAAAACAAAGTCGCCCCAAGAATCGCCGAGTAACTTCGATGCCTTGCAAGCCTAACAACTCGGGGACCCCTCCTTTCGATCCCTAACATCCCTCCATTTTCACCACAGAACCAAGAATCTCATGTGGGAATATTCACTACGCCAGAACAACGACCAAAATTTCGAAATGAGGTGACTGAACCCGGGGGATGGGCAATGAGGTGGACTGACAAGGACTGATCAACTCCAATGCTTGCCGTCTGGAAGCCGCTCATTCAAAAAAGACAAGAAACAACGACGCCCCTTCCACCTCATCTGTGTAGCGAAGCCAAAAAGCCGCCGGTCCAGCCGAAGCATAGCCAGCCACCATTAATGTGTCCTATAACAACAGAGCCGAATGGAACGCGAGACAGAAACATGAGGGTTTCAAAACCGCCAGGAACAAGGCCACACCGAAAGAATTAGATATTGATAGAGGCTGTGCCCGTGGATGTGCGCCCCAGAGGACGGGAGGGCGAGGGACGTGCAGGATGGAAGAACTTGGTCGGTCGGGATATATTGTGGGCAAGGTGAAGGTGCAGGCGCGGGCGACCTGAAAAGACGGTGTTGCTTATAGGCGGTGGTATCAAGGAGTATAAAAGTGCACGCCGGCTCCAAAAACGCCGACAGTCCCTTAGCGATACATGATGTTGTATGTTGAGATGGCAGAATGATCGATCGTGAGATATGTGTTGTGAAGAAGTAGGCCAGGCCACTAGGGGTGGGTGGTGACCTGGTGCTCCTCACTCTCTAGGATGCACACAACGCTGAGTGACGTGTAACAATCCCTTATTTACCAACCCTTCTTCCGAGCGAACCGCTTGTTCAGAAGGGCGAGAACTTTCGGTACGTTGAACTGGACATACTCGAGGTCCAGCTCCTCTTGTCCGTCTTTCTGCATCTCCAGAAGATCGTCGAGCTTGAGATCGAGCTCCAAGAGGCCACGATTACGCCCTGGGATGCATGTCAGTAAAGGAGTCATCCAAGATGTCGGATTGTCTTCAGCAATAGAGCTGGTATACTTGCCCTTATAGTGCAGAGAAATGACAAACGTCCCCGGCAGTGGGCTTGTGAAGTTGAAATATATGTTCGCCCGCCTGTTGTCCGGCACGTTGCTCTTCTGAATGACCCCTTCTTTCTCCAATTGTTGGTGAGTGAACTTGTAGGGGCCGAGAACCTGCTGCTTCTGCTGTTTTCGTCGTGTACCCTCACTTTGACTGCGAACATTGTGCAGATAGCTCTTGTATGTCTCCAGCTGGCCAACCAGATACGTGTTGTGGTCGCGGATCGTCTTGTAGACCTCGTCAAGCTTGGAAGTCTCCACAAGGACTGCATCCTTGAGAGATCCCAAATGCTGCAATTCCTGCTCGACCTCATCTCGTAGCAGGCTGAACTGGTCGGCCTTGTCTATGACTCGCAGCTCCTGCAATTGACTCAGAAGTTCCATGGCACGGATACCCTTGCGGACCATAACCGCGTCGTTCCGAGACGTCGCTGCTGCATCGGCGATGCGCTCCAGGCGAAGGGGCCTTCGCTGAACAGAATTGTTCGACGGGATCGAACGCATAATCTGTACGAAGACGTTTTTGGCCTCCATGAAATAAATCTCCTCCTGAGTGATATCGAGCGCGGCGGTCAAGTCATCCATGGCCGATTCCCATCTGCTGAAAAGTGGTAAGGTGATCGCCCGGTTCTCCTTCCTAGGCACCTGTGGAGGAGAAGGGCCAAGTTCGGACACGATGATGTGTAGATGCGAGGTCTCTTCCTTGCAGATTTCGTTCCGATGCTTGTCGATGAGGCCGTGCATGGCATATATCTCATTCAGCGTGATGGACAGCTCCAGGTCCTTCTTTGAGAGCGCCACGTAGTTGTCCATCTCCAGACTTTCGTAGAAGTCCTGCACGTCGCAGAGATCAAGCATGAACTTGTTAATCCGTTCCTTGTTCGACTGGATGAACGGCTGCAGCTTAGCCATGTAAGGCTCTTTCGCATAAGACGGCTTGTTCGCAAGGTTTTGCAGCATTTTTGCGATCAACGTCAATGTCCTTCTCGGCTTGTCCGCTGGCGTTCCATCTATCAACATGTACGACTTCGGCGTGACGATGGCAGGGTTGATGAAGCGCAGGAAGAAGAATCCTCCGATCAGTGTGCAAATGACCTGGTCGTTGGCATCCGGGTACTTTCGCTTCGTCAAGCTGCGGATTTGTTTGCAGATCCATCGAATTCCGTAGGGCGCTTCGTCCAAACCGTCGATGATGGTCGACAGAAAGCCGTTCGCGATTTCGGTGAGCATGGTGAGTCTTGGTTCGATGATAGCTTGAACCTGAGCATTTTCCGCGGCCTGTTCAGCAGTGATGCCCCTTGGTAGAGACGGCGGAAGACTGCCCGTGTCCTGCTCGATTTGGTCGCACATTCGCTCGTAAACTTTCAGGGGGTTGATCTCCAGATCCAAATCGTTCAACTCAATAAGGCCATTGATCCTGTGCGCAAGCACTGATCTCAGGAAGCTCTGACCCGGGCCTCTCCTCGTATATGTTGTCATCATCCGCGAAACTGGTGTATTGGCGCGAAGCAAGGACGAGTATTCCGGTGTGTTATCGAACTGATACGTCAAAACAGACTGGGAGCACAAGTTAGTGCAAGAAATCACTATCATGTTGAAGAGAAGCATACCTGAAACATGGTTAGCAGCAGATGCTCCTCTCGGCTCTCGTACTGGTTTCCGTAGATGGTGAACATGACTGTCTGCAGCAGGGAGTCGATTTCAGACATGGACACAAGCCTGCAGAGGTGCGCAATGTGTCTGGGTTCTGATTGCAAGAGAAACATGAGATTGCCATATCTCTGCGTCTTGTCGTCGTTTGGAAAGGCGCCCTCCTGGACCTCTGTCCCGTCTTCTAAATGGCTGGCGACTTCGTTCTGCTCCTCCAAAGCCATGCGGTTCTGAATTAGCAGGGCGATCCGAGAGTCGAGGTACCGCACGTCCTTTTCAAGCACGAAGTTCTTCTTGGATTGAGAGGAGATTTTGGACTTTAGGTCACGAAGTATCTTTTGCGCTGCGGACAGTAAGTAATGGAACCTCACCCAGGATTAACAGCTCGGGGGACGGGGGTCTGGAGACGAACCTTTGGCAAGATCGTCTTCTATTTCTAAGTCGGTCTCCTGTGCCGACATTGACATATACAATGCCGACATGGAGTACCGTTTCGACTGGCGGGCTGACCGCGAGCCATCGTAGGAAGACATGGTGTTCTGGCGGGAGAGGGCCTGGTAGGAGGAGGAAGATGCAGTTGAGGCCCGGGAAGGAGTTTGCAGCATTACGGACATGCTCACGATACGGCCCGACGCCGTGTAGGCAGGTCTATCTCAGGGGGCCGGGCGAGGAAGCACCCGAGACCTCTGGAATGTGTGTAGCAGGATGCTACAAGACACTGGAAAGGCGTCTTCACTGGGCTCGCGGCGGAAATTGGACAATGTCTCGCAGGACAATAGGTGGTGTATGTCGTCGAGGGTCGGCGGCTGGGCGGGGGGGCGCTGCGTGGGCCGCCGTTCAGGTGGTGTGCGTGTGTGTGTGCTTGTGTGCGCGTGCCTCCACCGCTGCTCATCCAGACTCTAGGCGCGCCGACAATTGGAATCGCGGCGGGGTGACAGCAATCAAACGGGAGTGAACGACCGATCGCAGGTGTGACGGCGTTTGATCGGGTCGTGAACGAGGCGCCGGACTGTGAACCGAAAAAAAAAGTCGGCTCGAGGGTGTTAGGTCCAAGATGGGCGGGCGGTCGAGAAAGGGCAAGGGCAGTGAAAGCGGAACGAGATGCGTAGTTTGGGTGGTCGTTCTTGGGGGCTCAAAGGCGCATGCGTTCAATGATCAGCGCGATTGATTGTCGACCAGCGAGCGCCCTAACAAAGAGGAAAAGCGGGACGTTATCAGAACAGGAACAGGGCCTTGCCGATCTGGATACGGTAGCAAGCAGGGTGGACGAATATCGTTTGTCGGCGTTTGGTTGCTCGATTAGGCGGCGCAGTGGAGACGAGAGGCAGGATTTGGCTTGTTGCTGGTGATTAAGAGTTGAGCGGGCGTGCGGCTTCGGGTCGCTCTGGTTTGCTCTGGTTTGCTCAGGTTTGGGGCGCTTCGCTTCGCTTCGAGCGAGGGAAAGGGGGAGGAGAGGGAGAGAGAGGCGAGTCAATTGCTTGCGCGATGGATGCAGTATGTAGGTGCATGTGGATGGAGTCTGGAAGAAGGCCGTGGAGGATGGGCGACGGCTGGCTGAAGGGCGGTTGTGATGGGTGTGCGCGTGTGTGTGAGTGGGTGGGTGGGATGCGACTGGGGGATAGGGAGGGGGCCGTCGATGATGGCGATGGAGGGTTATTGACGGAGGGAGGGAAGACTTGGACTTGGGAGGAGCAAGGCACAGGCACAAGCACAGGCACCAGACGGAGATGAGTGGACAAGCCCACTCTCGCTTTCACTCTGCACTGGCTGTCACTCACACAGTCACAACTGGCCCCTCAATCGATTCTGCTAGGCTCTGCCTACAACTGGAAACTGGCATTTCGTACCTGCCTGCACCTGCACCTGCCCACCCACACTCACACCCACACACGTTCGCCCGCACCGGCAACTGCACCTTCTAGGCCCTGCTGCTGCTGCTGCTTGTGCTGCTACTGCTGCTTGCTCTTTCCCGCTACCGATGCGCTTGGGGAAACTGCGACTCTGCAGCGCTGGAACGGGAAGGAGGGATTGGACGGTGGCGTGGCTGAGAAGGGCTAGCGTGTCGCAGGGCCACTGTGCAAAATTGTGAGCTGTTTCAGAGTATTTGTGAAGGAGGGTGGAGGGTGGGAGGGAAGGGGAGGGGGAGGGGGGTTGCTGCGAGCACTTTGAGGCTATATCGTACGGTGCATCCTATATTATATTACTGCCCAAGCCGCACGATAATAACACATCTGCACGTCTGCACAACTTATCGTCTGTCTGCCCCGTCACTCAGTCTGTGTCTTTCTGCCGGTCTGCGCGGTAGAAACGTACGATTGTTATGACCCAAGACGTACTTGCTGCGCACACTGCAGCGGACACTGCCAGACCGGTCCAAGATTCCTCAGGGTCCCTCAAGGTTCGCCCTGGGCCTCACCACAGTGGTCAGCATGATCCAGCAGGGAATACTCGACTCTGTGCTCTGGCTCTGCAACACGTGTCTCTCTTCTGCTCAGCCTGTTCAGCCTTGGTCTTCCCCTGGTGACCGGTTATACCTCAACCCCTAAGACGGGTGTCACTGTGGCTCATCCTCCCTCGGTGTCTTCATGTTCATTCCAAGTTCATGCTCGGGTTAAACGACGTGGCAGGCCGTGAGGGAGTAGACTCACATAGCAAATGGATACAGAACCCGCAACGCTGCAGTGCATGCAGCTGCTGGCTGCATCGCCCAGGGGCAAGCAGGCGCGACCGCTTCAGAGTGGGACCCCTCCCATCAAATGTTCCGTTTGGCGCTGGGCCAAGTGCATCTGACCATCTCCAAGTTCGGACGAAGAGAGAGAGTCACTCACTCACCTCTATCATGGTGCAAGATACAATCGGCACACATATGCATTTTCGCCCCTGGCCCTGACGATCGATGACGGACGACTACCGTAGGCCAGTTCACCCACACCTATCAATCGCCCATCACATCACATCACAACGAACACACCCGGCATACGTAGTGCGACCTGGTCAATTCACACGGGCTGTGGTCTGAAGGCTCCTCCGGTCAGCCCAAGACGACGACAGGCCCGGCCAGATGGAACGAAAAAGCCACATCTGGCTGTCGACATCGGGCCGCTCTCTGCCCCTGTCTGCGCAGCCATGAGCCACACCACATCAAAGCCGTACACAATAGGAACCAGGCGCTGGCACATTGGAGGACACCTCGTTCCACAGAGCCGGGTGACGTCCCGGCACCACAATATTCTCACGATGTCTTGCGGCTGGGACATCGTCCCCTCCTCCGTCCCAGCATCCCCTCAAGAGTGCAAGCTACGTATTGTTGTACACATCGAGGACCCCCACGTGCGCGTGATCGGGTGCAGTAACTTCTCGGAAACCTCGGTTGGCCTCTCTTCGGATGTGTCTTGGTGTCCCTTGGGACTCGACACATCTCTGGGCTGGGGTGGCTGTCAAGCCAGGCGTGTTTGAGGATTCTGCAGGGGAGCATCGAGATGGTGAGGGGCATCTGTCTCTGACTGGCTCAGGCGGGTCTGGTTGGCCCGCGACCAGGACCAGCCGCCTTGGAAAGCCGTTTGACTGAGAAGAAACTCTCCGACAGGTCGACCACCGGCTGCCGCTAGCATTCGGTAAACTCTACTACTGCTCTGCTTGTCTGCACGCACCACTCTGCGATGCGATGCAATAATATCGCCCAGCCCCTCCCTCTCGGAAACAAAGTTCAACATCAAGGCCCAACTTCGGGCCTCATTTACGCTCTGGTCTACGTTTTACACCTTGGCCCCTCGGTCCTTCAAGGTTTGAAATGTACTGTAGCTCTGCTGTGACCCTAATGTCGTGCTGGTGCGCGCGCCGAACATTCCACGCACAAACCGGTCTTCTACGAACCTTCTACTGTGCAACGGTAGATCTCCCACGAGTTTGCCCCTGGTGAGATTGTGTAGGAGCTTGGGCATCGTTGCTAACTGCTTGTCAACTGTTTGCGTTCTTTTCTGCTTGCTCACATGGCCAGGTTGACAGTCACAGCGCAACATAATAGCCCGCTAGATCCGCAAATCTTACATGAGCCGTGCGCCTCATCTTGTTTCCTGACAAGGCTACGATACCAGCCACTAGCTCAGTCACCATGAAGGGTGTTTTTCCGCCTAGTTCCCTTTCCAGCACTGGTACTCCAGTCAATGACATTGGGGAAGAAATCGAGCGGCTGTTCGTGCTCGACTACAGCCCGTTGCATCGCCATGTGCCAGAGTCACAGCTCATTACGTACTCGGCGGAGAAGCAAGTGAGCCAGCTACAGATGCTTCACCCCAGGACACAGGCAATTGAGGTCGACAAGCTGTCGTTGGTGGTCTCTATTGACGGTGCCTGTCGTGACAATGGGACGCCGACGGCTCGCGCTTCGTGGGGTGTCTTTTTCGGCCCTGGCTCCCGATTCAACTCTAGCGGTCGGCTCAGCCCCTCTTGCCCACAGACGAGCTCTCGTGCCGAGATCGAGGCTCTTTCCCAGGCTGTTGATGCCATCAGGGGTATCAGCCATGGCGATTTGACCCTGCAAGAGATCAAGATCCGCTCCGACTCGGAGTACCTGTGCCAGGCCATGTCCATGTGGGTCGAGGGATGGATTGAGGACGATGGATTGCGGCCGAACGGACAACCAGTGGCTCACTTTGACAAACTAAAGGAGATCCACGAAGCACTAGACGAGATGACCTATGGCGACGACGGCGGCCTGCAGTTCCAGTTCTGGAACGTGCCGAGAGGGGAAAATCGTGAGGCTGACGCACTTGCAAATAGTGCGCTGGACGAGTGAGCCTCATCTCGGCTTCTCGAAAGGAATAGTGCTTAGTATGGACGGCCTTGGGATTGCGCCCGGGACTATCGTTGTTGAGGACCGGGAATAACCTCACGCCAGTGGCAAGCCGGGGCGGCAGGTCCGTTAAATCCAAGCTTATGTGTGCTCGACAAAGAACAGCCTCGGCATGCCGAGACAGGGCCGCTGCGACTTTCGGCGTCTGTGAAGTGATGTGAGAAGCAAACACACCGGACCGTGGCGGCCGCCACAAATTCCCCTGGTGTAAATATGCACTGTTGCTAGGACCGCCCGGAAGCGAGCCCTTGTTAAAAATAGAGATCCGCTACACCCAAGGAATCCCAAGACGCAACCGCGCATGTTTTAGTCAGGGGTTGGGAGCCGTGCTACCAGGTGGCTAGCTGCAAGGGGAAAGTGCCAGAAACGCTTTTGCTGCGCACGTGGACGCCTCTGGGGGCCGCCGTGTTTCTTTATCTCACGACCAACACCTTCACTATCACCACCATCACCACCATCGCCGTGATAGACCTCGTGTCTGGTCCCTTAGACTCGAGGCTACGGACGGGAATGCGACGTTGCCAGGCACCCACGGACCTGGAGCTGACGTCTCCCATCGATAGTCCTTCCGGAGCTTCCATACCAAGCCTCACGGCAACAGGCCCTCGGTATTCTGTCTGTCCGCACCAGAACAATGGTACCGTACGGTACGGTTCAGTACGTCACGACCTTTGAGCCCCACAGGGATGACGGCCTGGAGAGCACAGACTCGAAACACAGATCTGCCGATGCAGGACAGGTGACAGTATGTGAAGCACTGACACTGTCTCTCTTGTCATCCAAAGAGGCAAGCCAGACTATTGCATCTGACTGCCTGCTATCTCTCCACGCAAAACGCAGCTCCTCGAGCAGCATCTCTCACACCGCGCGCGCCGCGCCCATCGCTTTCCTTTTTCGGCCCGTTGTGTATCTGACAGTTGGCAGCTGGCACTTGCGCCAACTTTGCTTTTTTCCCGCTCCATCAACGTGGCGGATTTTGTCAAAGCAGAAGGAGAATGGCCACATCCAATCTTAATTTACGGCCCCGTCAGCTGTACCCACAATGTCCCCGCTCCAGATCCAAGTTTCAGGGTCTCTCAATCATTCAAGACTGATGCTTGGCACGTTCCCCTTCTGCCGCCGCCCCAAGGCGATTGGTCGATCACTTCTCGCAATGGCGATCAGGGGAGTTACGCAGGCCCGGCGGGTGGGCAGGCAGGCACTGGCGAGGACTGGCAATGGGGTTCCGGGAAAAGGGCCAGTGCCAATATCGCAACGGCGCATGCGAACCAAACCTACCTGCTCGTTCACGAACCATAACCCGCACACCTACCATGGTCGACCCAAGAATTCCGCCCCCTCGCTCCCACATTCCCCCACTCCTTTCTCTAAATCTGATATATGATGCACAAATCTGTACGTTATAGATTAACAGACCACTGCAGGAATCTTTTCTCCGGAGGGGGGGAGGGTTGGACTGAGCTTTCCCCTGGCATCCGTCAGGCAGAACGAATCGCCCACCCGTGTCTTATCCCCGTCTACAGTCGCAGCCGAGGCGGGGTGGGGTTCTTTTAGCAGGACAAGGTGTCGCCCCCGAATGATCGGCATCAACCCGTGGGGACCGGCGGGGCCTCCACCACACCTCTTTTCATGCGGTGATCGACCTGCACCGCCCACTCTCCCCCTCCTCCCACTCTCCTATCACTGAATTCCCGGGGCGGGTAGGCACGCAGGCGGGCGGGCTGCCCAGCCAGACTTGTGGGGTTGGTGGCCTTGGTCATCGAGCCCAACCCTTGGAACAAACTTTCATTGTTACAGTATTGTGCATACATACAATACAGTAGGCTACTGTTACGTGCTTCGGATCTTGGGCGGTGCGAGGGCCCGGACGGTGGCCCTGTGACCGGGTCTTGGCCGGCCCGTGGGAAGGGTCCTGGCCGCGGCGCTTGCTGCGGCAAAGGATCGGGGCTTCCGAAGGGGAAAAAAAATCCTTCCTTTTTCTTTTCTTGTTCTTCCAATATTCTTTCCGCGATTACCACGCGATCGTGACTGGGAACATTCCTGTCCGCCCATCGCCTCGCATGGGCAAGGGCACGAGCGTGTGGGCTACGTATGTCGTGCATGACGAGTGGGGGGAGGTGCCCGTCGCAGGCCGCCTCGTCTCGGGCTTCCTGCCGTATCCTTGGAAAACGGGAGGGACACCGCCTCCGTCCGACGTCCTCTTTTTCTCTCGGGTTTGGAAAACTTTCATGCAGTTCCCAATCCCTTTATCATATGATTGATACCTGGTGTACCCACCCTCACCGCGTGGACCACGGCCCTCCTTCATGCAAGGCCGCACCCGCCGCGTCATCGGGAGAGAGGGCCGTCGGGTGGTTAACCACCACCCAGCCAGCGTCGCACCTCGTCCCGCCCTTTGGGATCAAGTAGATTGCTTTGGGCGTGTAACCGGGCCCGGGGACTGCTGCCGGAGTTTGGTGGTGGTGGTGGTGCCCCCTGGCGGTAGAGGCGGTTGTGGCTGCTGTTGTGCAGTTACGTGCATGTACGCGTAGGCGAGGGCGCGGCGGCTGGGATAAATAGGAGCCGGTGTGACCCGTTGCTAGGGCTGGTGAGATTTGGGTCGGGTTTTCTACATATGTACTCGACTAGGGGTCAGATCCTCCCTGCATATTCAGTATGTCGGTCGTTGCCATAAGAGACGGCTTGAGGCAGGCTTCGGATCAGGGGAGGGCTGTGCCTACTGGATAATGCCTGCTGGGCGACGCAGACGTGAGTGGACTTATCTGCTCCATATGTGTCCGAATCAAGTTTTATACAATGGTTTTGAGTAGTCCCTGATGTTCATTATCGATCGGGCTCAGCTCCTCGAAAGCTGGGAACTCCCGAATTGATGCCGTGCGGCAAAGTAGAATCTGAATATGAACACAAAAGCATACACCATGCTGCTCTCGGAAATAGGTACAGGGAGACTCAGACAGCCTCCCACAAGTTGCTCCTACCAGCGGCATCCGTATCATCCTCCTCGGATTCATTCTGCTGGGTGACGTCCTCACATTCAAGAATTGCCGCCCGTACCCAGAGACCTAGCTCGCACACTCTCCAGCCTCGCGTTGCTCGCCTTGTACAAAGCAGTCATGGTGCTGACATCCTTTCCCAGGTTCATCTCAGCCAGCTCCCGCCGCTCCAGGTAGCCCGCCCACGCCTCTTTCAGGCTTCCCAGGAGCTGCCCCCAGCTCTTTCCCTGCTGCCGATACTGGATTACGCAATGTGAGTTACTATAGACTTGAGGAAAAAACAAGAAAGAAAAGGCGATGGAAGGTAGAAACAGGGCTGAAGCCTCAGGTTACTTACCTGCTGAGCCTGGTGGAGGAAATGAGCAATCAGGCCGTCATCCCGGCGGAGCGGGCAGTTGTTGATGAGAACACGCGTCTCCACGCCGTAGTACACCGTCCTCATCCAGCGGTCGAGGTTGTCCCGGCAGCCCTCCCTCAGGGGAGCGTTCGGGTAGCACTTGTAGCCCGGGCCGTCGACGCGGGTGGCCAGGTCCATGAAGAGCGGGAAGTCGGGGGCGCCGACTGAGGCAGCGTGCTGCGTGAAGCGGGTGATCTGGGTCGAGTCCCAGTCGTTGGGGATGAACCACATGAAGTTGTTGTTGGTCACTGTTATGATGCACGTGTGGTCAGCTTTTTCCCCCTGCGAACTTGGGGCGAAGGTGAGGTCGCCAGTCGTTGGCTGACGAAGTGAGGGTGCTTGTGCGTACAAAAGAGCTGGCCATAATCGTAACGTAGCTGGCGACAGGTCCGTAGAATGGGGTGGACGTAAGTGCAATGAAAGAACGGGCCCTGGAGGTTCTGGCCATCACTCGGACCGGCCAGGCTGTTCTGCTGTTGGCCCTGCTGGGTGATGGGCAAGATGAATTTGACGATCTTGTCGCGGATGGCGCGAGGAAGGCCCATGAGACATGGGCCGGTGTACTGAATCCATGGAGGATCAAAGCGGTTCGAAAAGAGGGCCTAAGTGTTTGCGAGTCAACAAAGTCAGTCTTCACACCACGACATTCCTTGCAGACTCACCTCTCTAAGACCAACTTCCTTCATGAGCTGGGCCTCGAACTCTAGGTCTTCTGCTTTCATGGGCACACTTGACCTCTTCTTAGACCTGCTGGCTCTCTTTGGCTTCTCAATTCGGCCGCTGACGGTGGCAGGTGTGGCAGGTGTGGAAGGTCTCTGGGGCACTTGTGCCTGGGAGCCTCTGCCCGACGACCTGGTGGTCACCATGATGCTTGTTGATGAGCGGATGTCTTACTCCATTCCCGAATATCACAATTTGAGACGCCAAACTCTGGTCGAGGCGTCTTGAAAAGGGAAAGCAAGAGAAGATTGCGAAGGGGGTTGTCGTAAACTGGAAAGGTCAGGTTGGCGAAGGGACAAGAGCAGAGTGGGCTTGCTGGACATCAACAGAGGCTAGGGGACGGTGGGGTTGAGCCCATTGACAAGATCTTCTGCTCAAATTTAAACATTGTGAATGATGCGATTTTGGGCAGATGACTTGGCCACTTCACCGGCCGAGCCTTCACTCCTGGATAAGTCAACAAGCCAAACTGGGTGTGCTGGATGAGGATGAAAGCTAGCACGCATCATCTTATTGCATGCGAAAGGCAGTCCATGGCAGTTATTTGAGTACTGTTTTGATTCCATCTCGATTGATAAGGTTTCGTTTGTGTATGTGCTGGTATGTGCAAAGTTGTTTTGTTTGGGCGAGGCTGTGTAAACAGGCAGCTGATTTGCTTCAGAAGCTTGATGCTCATATCTGGGAACCATGGATCGCTAGTACATCCTCTATGCAAACTACTATGAATCTGTCTGCAAGATATGGGGAGTTATGTGCTCCTCATGACAAGCTTTTTTTTGTTCTATTCAATGTACTATAGCATTCTCTATAGCCAGAAAATGTTACCTGACTTAATTCAAGGCACTGCCATATAAAACTCTCTCTCTGTGCCATTATGCTGAGCCACAGAAGACCTTAGCAGGGTTACTTATACAAGAGTAAGGAGACAGTACTGTTTTACAATTAACTGAACACTACCCAGCATGAGGTTGAAAACTGGATCAGATATCGTTTTGCGGAAGGTTGAAGACAAACTGAAATTGGGCAGCAGCGTATCGTACCCGCATGCTCAGATGGAGGCAGTTGCCTGGGAGAGCGAAGAGTGTATGGGTTTGGACCGCTCCGATATAGAGCACGAAGTAAGCGTTCTCCGTATGATGATGCTTTCCAGAAGAAGTAGATGAAGACGTCTTAACATGGCCACAAATTCTGATAGATGTCGTTGACACCAAACACAATGGAAGCTGTCCAACCTCATGTGTATTGTGGTTCTGGGCTGTCACGACAACTCCCCTAGTTGTCTGCTGTCCCTGTACGCTCACGTGCGGTATCCCGTGAAATTATACGCAAAACGGAAGTATGTTTCAGGACCTTGTAATATGTATATTCTCTTTCAGCAGTCAGGCCCGAGACTTCGCTTAATGGCAGATTGTTGTACGGACCCGGGGCCAAGATGCAACGTCGCACAGTGAGATTTGTGCACCATGGGAACCTCAGCTCTCGTCACCAGTAGCCGTAACTGGATGCCTGTGATACAGAGAGCCTGCGACGCGCATGAAAAAAAGATTGTGTGTAATCAGCACATTGTGAAGTGAGTGACAAGTAGACTGCTTCGGGCGCTCCCACATAAGACACACTTGCCATTACCAAGGATCCCACAATGTAGACCCAGGTGGTCGTCGATGGGAATTGGTCAGAATCAGGAGAGAGTAGTTCCATAGTCCCATAGTCCCAAAAAGAAGCTCCGGACCCAGCTCTGTACTCGAAGATACTAATCATTCGGACCTGTGGACCTGTCAAATTAGCATCAAGTCCTACACTCGATATGTTTGGATATGTCATTGCAGCCTTATGAACGGCCTGGCACTTACACGAGGCTGCGAGGATGTCTCTTTCATCGATCACAAGACTAATTTGGAGAGAAAGATGAAATCGAGTTTGATGATTAAACTAATGTCGGCTTGAATACCTCGCTAGCCGTCTGAGATAGCCCCCGAGGGCATGGATGCCCCATATGGTGACAGTGCTGGGCATGAGGCTACCTTTTCCGTGCCTGCGCTACAAGGTTCCCACTTTCCCATGATTTCCCTCTGGGAAAGGTGTGATAGGAATGGAGAAGTTCAGGGGGCAATGGGCAATAATATAGTTCATCCCATAGAGGACAGCCAACACCGACCCCAGCTGTAGATCAAGTCCACGGAACCCGGAGAGCTTCCTTCACTCTGGGCTCCGCCAGCCAGCATCAGTATGAAAGTCCCCCAGCTCACGAGGTCAGATCGTAAGTGTTTCTCGACAGCCTCCGGTCTGGCCAGCCTCCAAGGGCAGGGTAAGGGTGGTTGCTCCCCTGGTCTCAACAAGCCTGGACGTTTCATCTGACAGTGGAGAGAGGGGGATGCATGGCTCCCCCGCAAGAAACACGGGGAAGCTCAATGTCGACCTGTCAGCAGCATGCACAGGTAGTATTCGAGTCAGATCGCAAATGGTAGGAAACGTTGAGTTCTCGGCCGCGGGGGTTGTGAGTGTGTGACTTGCTTGCTAATGATCCGTGTCTGCTGCGAAAGGGGTCGTGGAGTCCTGTACTTGTGTACTCGTCTTGGGCAGCGTTTCCGGATGTTTTGCCACGCGATAGGGGCCATCAAATGAAGTACATTAGAGAGTTGTTGTTGGTGAAAAGCAACCGTGGATTGAATAAACCATGCACTCACACCCGAAGTGCAGGGGTGGGCGGCTCTTCCCGCAGTCGACCTTTGGCGGACGGCAACCCTGCATGGACCCTGCAGCGCACACGACTCGGGTCTCGAAACCACAGCTGTGGACTGGGCACTCGAGCCCACGTTTCAGAAACAAGCCGTATCATGCCACAACCACCCTCCCTCTGTCGCAGGACCCTAGCACATTGCACGATGGTGCTAGAACTCGCCACTCACTGCCCCCGGTTGGGCATAAGCTGCTGTCAAGATGCAGGCGGGCACGTTCGCCTAGGAGCTGGTCTCTTTTTTGTTTCGTTCCCCAGCCCTGGCTCTGACAGACTCTTGTTAGAGAATCCGCGGGCTGAAGGAGCTCTGGGCCCCATCTGATGTTGAACCATTGCCACCTCGAGGGGAGGCAAGGATGGAATAAAATAATACTTGTCGCCCAGGAGGCATAAGCTCAGCTTGGAGCTTCGTCCAAATTATCTCTTTCGTACCGCAACGTCCTGCAGCACGGGAATTTGTCGTCGCACTTCTACTTCTTTTCCGGACGATTACCCATCTTGAAATAGCTCTTTTAATTCTGAGGCACGACTCGAAAGCTCGAGAACAACTGAGTCGACTCGTAGGAACCCAAGCCAAACAACGAATTGGTAGAGTTCATCGAGTCAATACCCAAGCCCCGTGCACGAACACAAGCTTCACCCAAGGCCACCGAAAAGACACTCGTTGCCAGCCAGCCCATCAATCGCATAAACAACTTAATCCCACGAAACCACACACACAATGTCCAACCCAGACCATCCCCCCAGCCCGCCAAACTCAAGAGGCACGATCTCAAAACCATCCCCCGGCGGGCCCAGCTCGACGGCAAACCAGCTCATGGACCACCTGCAGAAGCAGCTCAAGGAGGAAGGCGACACGGTGTCGGTGTCGGGCCACTCGACGCACTCGACCACCAGCAGCAGCGGCCGGAGGCGGCGGCGGCGCAACAAGAATGCCCTGGCCAAGGCGAACGGCCCCGGCGGCGCGCACTCGCTGCTCGGGCTGGACGGCGGGTCATCCGGGATCGGGCCTATGATACCAAAGCCGGCCCAGAACGGGGACGGCAAGACGCCCAAGCTCAAGATCGACCTGAACTTGGACGTGAACCTGGAGCTGAAGGCGCAGCTGAAGGGAGATCTGTGCCTGAGCCTGGTGTAAGTTTGATGACCCCCCTTTTGCCCCTCCCTCGTCCGGTTTGAATTTTCTAGGGGGAAGAGAGCTTGAAGTGGCGGCTGACTGACTGACTTGGTATCTGAAGAAATCAATAACTGAAATGAAAACACCAAAACAGGGTCGAGGACAAGTACTCGGACCGCGAGAGCCCGGAGATGAAGATGCCCAGGGAGGGCGAGCACGTAACCACGGAGCTCTTCTACATGCGGGTCGGCAGGCTGCGGTTCCGGCGCACCTGGGTCGACGAGCGGGCCTTTATGCGCGGCCAGTTCTTCCTCACGGCGCTGTCGGCCATCACCCTGCTCCTGGCCGGGTTCCTGTTGGGGCTGTCCGCCTCCGAGTACATGCACGGCGTGCCGTACCGGCAGCAGCACATGGGCGGGCTGGTGGTGTCGTCATCGTCGTCGTGGGCCGGAGACGGCGGTGTTGATGGTCTTGTCGATATTTGTGACTGTAATATAAACACGGCGTTGGGGGCGATTGGGAACACGACGGCACTGTTAAGTTGATTGTGTCTGTGTTCGGTTGGCTTTTGGAATGCCACAATTCTTCTGAATGATATTCTCTTTCTCTCACGGAGCACAGCGTTTCCCTACCGATAGAAACCACGGCGGGCGCATTGCATTCGGTGACACGAGGCCGGCGCCGGCGACCGGCGGAATCAGTGGGACCCCTGTGTGGATACCTGCCTCCAGTTCCGCACCGGAAGGTCCACGAAGGGTGACTCCGATTAGTGTGTGTTGCCGGCACACCGCACACAACCAACAACAGTCGCACGAAAAGGTGGTCACGCCGCCTGTGTCCCTTGGCCATGACCCGGCCACTCAAGGAGAATTAAACATGCTGCCAAGGCCTCGCCGCCGCGGCCGAAAGCGCGAAGGGCCGAGGGAGGGGATCGGCAGTCATGGTCAAGGTTGCCTTGACTTGGCACTATGGTCTTGTCTAGCTGTCCAGGTCCAAGTCCCCAATGCCCACCAACCCCGGATCCAATGGCCCGGAAGTGTGGAAGCTCCATGCAAGCACTGAAAGTGCATTCCCACCGTCGTACCCTGCCGATTGGGTTTTGATCTGGCTGGCCATGTGCACTGGCTAGGTGTCTAATTTGACAACATGCCTTCTCCTTTCGCACGCGAGGAGCGTCGAAGACGATGAGGAGTCCACAGAGATGACTCGGGCTGAGCCCACAACTGCGTTGTCATATCTGCAAGGGGATCAAAAACACACCCGGTCCGGCTTGTGCCGTAAGACAAGCTCCCAAGAAAGAAGCGATCCCAAACCGGGCCTGGGGTCCATGGTGCCACACCGGTGCCCCTTTGCCAACGACACCCTAAAATGGCGTGAAAACTGAGAAGAGTCGCGGGCCCCTTTGTCCCTCTCACAGGCCATGCCGAGGCGAAGACGGTAGCCGTACCAACACTGCCGGCGCCGATGCCGGTCGCCATTGTTTGGAGCTACTTTACAGGCCGCAGTCGCGAGGCTATAGTCCGTACTCCCATGCCGTGTAACCGGGCCATTGTATAGTACAGACAGCTCTAGAGCCTCATGCCGTGCTAGGCACGTCCTCTGGAAAAAAGCAGAGGCTCTTGCGGGGTATCCCCAGACCCATCACCTCTCTGGTGCGCTTCTCACAACCCACGGCATCTACGCTAACGTCTTGGGCCTTCCTGCCTGTCCCTCTGCCACGAGGACCAGGGGGTGGTGCCCGCGTGCAGGATTCGTGATGCGGGATGCGGGATATGCCCACCGAAGAGGCGAGGGGGACCCGCAGCGATCAGCAGCCACCCGCAGCTAACCTACTGCCCGATTCCTGCCAACCAGCAAGCCCAAAGGGTCGTGGGGAAATAAACGGCGGCGGTTTGCAGATGGAGCCGTCACCCATCATCCCTCTCCGTCGCGGCAGCGGTCACAGCAGCAGCGGTCACGGCAGCTCCTATCGCCTCTGCGCGCGGTGTGGTTATCTCCGGGCTCCACTTGCCGTCTCCCGTCTATGCGCGTTTGCGCCTGCTGGGCAAGATTTGGTGATGCCAGGGAGGGGGGAGAAAAAAGAAGGAAAAAACTGCTGGTTGCTTATCACACCCTTCCTTCCTTCTGCAGTAACTCTTAGTCAATGCCCGGGGAGCTGCTTCTGTCACGTTGCCACACCTCCAGTTCTGCTTCTATCATACTTCCCACAGGTGAATACTCGGTTGGATACCCCGAGCTGTGTTTAGAATCATTGATTCACCGGCATCTTCCACACGGTAATAAGTCTTCACAGCCGGCTGCTTCCACGCTCGAAAGGCGCACATCGTTAGGCCCGCCGGCGTGGATCTGTTATAGATATGTTAATTGACACCATTGTTTTCTGAGTTTTGTTTCCAATCAGCTCCAGGAAAACAATAAACCCCTCCGCGAACTCACATACTCCCTCTCTCCTCTAACCACTCTCGGCAAGACTGCCGTGTGGCCGCAGCCGACGAAGTCAACCATCGGGCCGAGCTTCTGCATAGCAGGCCCGCAGTCAAGATGGAGGCCCGCGATTTCGCAGCCGAGAAGACATCGGAGCGGTCCGAACGTGGCGAGGAGGCCGCCCAGGACCCCGACCACACCGAGAACTCATCCACAGTGGACGAGAAGGACTCATTGGAGATCGTCCCGACCAGGGAGACGAGGACGCTGGCATCTCGCCGGTCCCGGTCCCAGCCCCGGAGCCGCGCGGCGAGCAGGCGCTCTGGTTCCCGAGGAGCAACCGGCGCCGCCCCCGATGACGACGACAGGTCGTCTCTGTACACCAACAACACCGACCCCCTCTCGCCCCTGGAGAACGCCCTGTCCAGACCGGACCACGACGCCGACTACCAGGAACACGTGTCGCGCGTGCGGACGGGCGCGACCAACGCCACCGGCACGAGCGCGTGGTCTCGCCCCCCTGACTTCGAGGTGACCTTTGACGCTGACAGCCCGGACCCGAAGAACCCGCGCGAGTGGTCGCTGTGGTACCAGGGGTGGGTGATCTTCGCGGTGAGCTACTCGACGTGGGTGGTGGTCCTGTACTCGACGTCGTACACGGCGACGCTGCCGGGGCTGATGGCCGAGTTCGGGGAGTCGAGGCCCACCGTCGTGACCCTGGGCGTGACGACGTACCTGCTGGGCCTCGCGTGCGGCAGCCTGGTGGTGGCGCCGATGAGCGAGCTGTTCGGGCGCCGGCCCGTGTACCTGGTCTGCATGACGGCGTCGGCGCTGCTGGTGCTGCCGTGCGCGCTGGCCACGAGCCTGGCCGAGATCATCGTGGTGCGCTTCTTCGGCGCCGTGTTCGGGGCCGTCATGATCTGCAACGGCGCGGGCACCATCGCCGACATCTCGACCGAGGAGAACCGCGCCCGCTTCATGAGCTGGTGGAGCATCGCCCCCCTGAACGGGCCGGTCACCGGTCCGCTGATCGGGGGCTACGTCGCGCAGTACCTCGGCTGGCGCTGGGACAACTGGCTCGTCCTGATCCTGACGGGCGCCGCGGTGCTCGTCATGGCCACCGTGCGCGAGACGTACGTGCCGGCGATCCTGAAGCAGAAGGCCGCGCTGCGCAGGAGGGAGGAGGATGACGAGAGGTACTGGTGCCAGTACGACTCTAACAGGTCGACGGTCGCGCTGATGAAGGTCAACCTGAGCCGGCCGTTCGTACTCAGTTTTACGGAGCCGATCCTGTGGTTCTTCAATATCTGGATAAGTATCATATATGGAATTCTGTATCTGGTAAGCTTTGTACCACGTTCCATTTTGATATGCCTCAATGGGCGTGCGAAAGCTAACCAACGTTCAAAAAGTGTTTCGTGGCATATCCCATCGTGTTCCAGCAACAACGCGGTTGGGGACCGGGACAGACGGGCCTGTCCTTCGTCGGGATCGGGATCGGGACGTTGATCGCGATATTCCTGGAGCCACTCTGGCGAAAGATAATCAACTCGCACGCCAAAGACCCGGAGACAGGCCGTGTACCTCCTGAGGCTAGCGCCAGCATCATGTGCATCGGCGCTGTTCTCACGCCACTTGGCCAGCTGGTTTTCTCTTGGACCTGCCTCCCGACGACCATTCATTGGGCCATTCCCATCGCCTTTGGCATACCATTTGGATGTGGAGTGAGTTTTCTCCCACCCCGAAGAGACTTTGAGTCTTGTCATGACGAGTACAACGTACTGACAACCCGCCCAACAGAACACCCTCTGCTTCATCTACGGGTCTAACTACCTCGCGGGGGCCTACGGCTACTTCGCCGCGAGCGCCCTCGCCGGCAACGCCGTCATGCGCAGCATCTTTGGCGCCACCCTACCCCTTGCCGGCGCACGCATGTACGAGGCCATGTCGCCGCGCTGGGCGGGCACGTTCCTCGGCCTGCTGGAGGTCGCCCTCATCCCCATCCCGTGGGTCTTTTACAGGCGCGGCGAGCGGATCCGCGCCAAGAGCCCTGTCATCAGGCAGATGCGCGATGAGCAAGCTCAGATTGACAGGAAGCGCGCCAGGTTCGCTGCTAAGAACCAGACCCACCAGCAACAGCAGGGCGCGGCGGCGGTGGTGGGTGCTCCTGAGGCGGTTGTTGGCGGCGGCGGTGGGGACGGTGGAGTGGTTGGGGCAGTACCTAAGACTGTGAATGGGCAGGCCACTGCGATGCCTGTGGATGCGGATGTTGAGAAGGGGGTTTGAGGATTTCTTATGCCCTTACAAGGTGTTTAAAGTCTGTTGAGGGTGGAAATGACCCCTGAGGCGTCCCTTGACTTTTGTATTAGTCGCTTAGTACGGCATTGAAGCATCGGCATAGCGTGGAGATTGCTTTAGACGCATTCGCATTCAACAGGGCCAGAGGACAGGACAAGAGTTTCATATGGCATAGTGAGCACTAGTTAATATTGCATGATACATGGTCTAACGTCTACCGAAATCTGGAGAATTGTGAGTGCACGGGAACGTGGTTGAGAGGATCATAGATATCGGTGTTCTTGTGCCTCGACACACTAAATCTGCCACAAAAGCCTTGAGTTTCCCCGGACTTATTTTGCTGTCAATTTACAGCATGAGGTCTTTGAACCATAGCCATCTTCCTCAGGTCACGGCGAGCACCGCTGGAGCCCGCGGGCACATTAGGTGGAGTTGGAGGGATTGAAATTCTTCCAGCTTGCTCTTTGTACCATGTTTGCACTCTACCTAATAGGGGGAGTGGGATTCCGTATTTGAGTACAACAAGCATGTTAATTAAATAACAAATTTTCAGAAAAGTTTGAGGGCAGTGTCATGAACACTATTAATCCAACTTAAGTAAGCAGAGTATCCAGCATAGTAATGATAAACTATTAATTCTCCTGACTTCTACCCCTGTCAGGCATAGTTTGCCTATTAAGATACCATAGGAAGGGTCAGGTCGCCCTTAAGGATAAAATATACCTCCAACTTCGTGGTCTTGGATGTGGTTATGTTGCAATTTGTAGCAATTTGTAGTGGCCATTTCCTCAACACATGCTTGTCGTGCGGCCAATAATGGAGATAACTTTGCCAATACTGGCTTTTCTATCCATTACCTTTATGTTACATCTAATAGCCTTGGAGTAGACCAATTTCGAGTCTTTCGCACGAATTCGAGAGCAGTATCAACAACACCATTAGTCCAACTCAAGTGAGCAGAGTGTCCAGCAGGGCAGCGATATATCGTGAACTCCCCCGTCTTCTGACCCTGCAAGGCAGCCATACCCTCTTGATATTCCTTGGGAAGTGTCAGGTCGCCCTCAAGGACAAGATACGCGCATGGAAGGGCTGAATAAGCATCGTTGGATAGTATGGTAGTCAGGATAGGAGATGCCGTCAAACCTGCAGCGTATCTCTGAGTAACAGCAGGGTCCACATCATTGAAGAGAAACTTTTCAGGTTGAACCATCGTACCGAGCCCTGCAGCGCCGTGCTTCTACCAGACAGTGGAGATGATTAGCGCATGTCCCTTTTCAAAGGCTCTCCGGGCAGTCGTGTTGGTTACGCCGAAATTAGGGCCTCAGGTATGGGAATAGGAATATGTTGCAGTCAGCATATACCGAAGAAGTGATGGATGAGAGAAAAATGGCGAGCATGTTGGTGGGGTACAAATATCAGGTGGAGAGTAGGTCCATTCGGTATTGTGGCCCACAGCTGCTGGCACGGCGACCAACTGGCAAGACAAGGAGAATGTGGTGTTGAGCTTTTCATTAGTTGCAAATGTATGGCTCAACGGCTGATTTTGCACCAGACGAGATAGGGCTGTGCCTTCGACTTGCAGTAGTGTCTGAAAAACTAACACCCCTGTACATGATATCTCCAAGTTGTTGGCATGCGATGCAACCAACGTCTTGGTCCCGCGGGCCCGGCCTTACCCCCTCCTTCGGACCGAGCATGGGCTGTCGAGAAAAATGACCATCTGTTCAGGCGATCACATTCGCCGCATCGATTGTAGCGACTTTTGTCAGTCAGCATTGGAGGGACAATTCTGAAATGCGAAATCGACGTAGTGCGGATTCGCTCAGCCACCCGCCGGGCTTTCCTGTGAGCCCAACAGGTCGGCGGTAGTGACTCAGAGCGGCCTAAGCTCTTAAAATGTAATACAGAATGATCGCTTTTGCCAACACAACCAAAGTTGCTGAACTAACGACGATTCTCAGCTTTATCTATAAGGAAAGTAACCAGCGAGACCGGACATAATGGCCGACCGAGCGACAGAAGCCACAGCCAAGCTCGAATGTGACGAAGAGACAGGGGAGATGGTCTCGAAGAATGAGCTCAGGAAAAGAGCCAAGAAGCGGGCTAAGAGGGCGGCCGCGGCGGCGCGTGCTGAAGACGTTGCAAAAGACAACGGTGAGCCCGGGCCTGGTGCGACGACAGTAATCCAGGAGAGCGCCGGCCCGCCCGGTCCAGACGCCATCTTCAAGCAGGGCTGGCTCGCAGACGTGTATAGGGAGCGGGCTGGCCAGGGCGAGGTGGTGACGAGGTTCCCGCCGGAGCCGAATGGATACTTGCACCTTGGCCATGCGAAAGCCATTGCTGTGAGTTTGGGTTTGCGCGTTATCACCATGGGAGGACTATTCTGAGATTCGATGACACGAATCCTGGGAAGGAGGAAGGGGCTTATTTCGTTGAGATAGAGAAGACGATCAAATGGCTAGGCTTCGAGCCTTCAGCCGTGACTTACACCAGCGACAACTTCCAGAGACTATACGAGCTGGCAGAAAAGCTCATCGAGCTCGGCAAGGCCTACGTCTGTCACTGCGACGCGGTCGAGACCAGGAAACAGAGGGGAGGCAAAGACGGCAAGGAAGGACAGCGTTACCGCTGCGAGCACGCCAGGCAGGACGCCGAGGTCAACATCCAGAAGTTCCGGGCCATGAGGGATGGCGCATATAAGCATCAGGATGCGTTCCTCCGTATGAAGCAGGACATTGACAATCCGAATCCGCAGATGTGGGACCTCGTCGCCTACCGGATCCCGCCGGAGGATGAGGCTCATCACTACCGCACCAAGGACAGGTGGAAGATCTACCCAACGTATGATTTCGCGCACTGCCTGTGCGACAGCTTCGAGGGGATCACGCACAGCCTTTGCACGACCGAGTTCTTTCTTTCTAGGGAGAGTTACGAGTGGCTCATCGGCACACTCGGCGTCTACGAGCCAATGCAGCGAGAATTTGGTAAGTCTCCTCCTCTGTAGTGGCATATCTCGCTGGTCTCAGACTGATATTCGCACCGCCAGGTCGTTTGAACATCGACGGCACCGTAATGAGTAAACGTGCTCTTCATGAATTAGTTAATCGGAAGATTGTCAGAGGCTGGGACGACCCCCGGCTCTACACTTTGGCCGCCCTACGCCGCAGGGGCGTCCCTACCGGTGCAATTTTGGCCTTCATCAACGAGCTGGGCTTCACCACAGCGAAAACCACCATCCAGGTCACACGCTTTGAACAGTCGGTCCGCCGGTTCCTGGAGACATCAGTCCCTCGCGTAATGCTTGTTCTGGATCCCGTTCCCTTGGTCATCGAATGCTTCGATGAGCTCGCAGTGACGGAAGCCGAAGTTTCTTTCTCGAAAGATCCGAGCATGGGCAGTCACTTGTTACGGCTGACCCCGACTGTGTACGTCGACAGATCGGACTTTAGGGAAGTTGCTGATGAGAATTTCTTCCGCCTTGCGCCCGGGAAGACGGTTGGTCTCCTGAATGTCCCGGCACCCGTCACTGTGACTACGTTCACAAAGGACGATGCGGGTCGGGTGTGCGAGATACGCGCAGTTCCAACCAGCGCTTCCAACAAACCCAAGGCATACATCCAGTGGATCCCCGACGGCTCAACAACTGTCGAGGTCCGAGTACACGGCCGTCTCTTCAACTCTGATGACCCTGCAGCTGCGCCAGGGGGGTTCTTGCAGGACGTCAATCTTAACAGTGAGACCATATATCATTCTGCCATGATTGAAGCTGGGTTCGAGGAGATCTGCCGCTCAGGGCCGTGGCCTCAGCAGACTGGCGAGACAGAGTCCCAGGAAATTGACCATGAAAGCATCAGGTTCCAGGCCATGCGGGTAGGATACTTTGTAAGCGGCTCCGATGTTCATGCCATGTCTTCCAGCTAACAAGGCCACAACAGGCAATCGACAAGGACAGTAGCAGCGAGCGCACCGTCTTGAACCGGATCGTGTCGTTGAAGGCAGATGCTGCCAAGAAATAGGATCTAGAGGCACTCAATCACGGCATATGGAGTAAATTAGGCTGGGACACACGTTCTTTAGATTGCTCAAGATGTCACTGATCATAACATCGGATTGTGTTACGCAGCCGATGGCAATATTCATTGTGAAGGAGGTAGACACCACTTTCACCGACACCGGTCCCGGATCTCATCATCGTCTCGCCTGATATTTCTCAATCAACTTCCCCTGGACGGTCTCGCCCAACCGGGCCAGGCTCTCCGCACGCACAATCTCAAGAACCGTCACCTCGGCGCCCAACCTCCTCCGTATCCAGTTCTTGAGCTCGATGCTGACCAGCGAGTCGATGCCGACAGCCCCCAGCGGCGCGTCGAGGTCCAGGTCCCCCTCGGGCCTCATCATGAACCCCAGCAGGGTCCTGCCGACCTCGCGCGCGAGCAGGGCGGCCGCCTCCTCGGACCCCAGCAGCGCCATGCTGGACGCGATGTCCCGGAGGAACCTGCTCAGCTCCTCCCCGGACGACGAGTCCCCCGAGGCGGCGTCGGCACCGCCGCCGGCGCCCTGCTCCACGTTGCGGTAGACGAGCATGCGCGGGTCCCTGCGCCACGGCGTGCGGTTGTTGGGCGCCGTGATGGGAAGCAGTGAGCGCAGCCCGGTCCCGAGCTGCGATGGCTGGGCATAGCGAAAGGTCCCGGGACCTGTTCTTGTTGCTGCCGAATTATGCCGTGCCGCCGTGCCGTGCGATGCTGTCCCGGACCGCTTGAGCATGAGCTCCAGGCAGTCCAGCAGCTCCGGCTCCCTCATGATGTACTGCCCAGTAGCTCTCAGGGAGTCCAGAACGGAGGGGTTCTCGCTCACGTACCCGACGTCTCCGACAACGCCGATGTTGACGACGCTGGCTGCCAGGCCGAGCGAGTGGCGGTACGAGACAAAGGCGTCCAGGAAGGTGTTTCCGGCGTTGTAGTTCGCCTGGCCCCATTGGCCTGTCATCGCGCCCAGGGAGCTGAAGAGGAGGAAGTGGTCGACCGGATGGTCTGCCTGCTCGTTGAGAAGGGCGTTGTGTAGGTTGCACGTTCCCTGGATCTTGGGCCGGGATGCTGCGGTCCACTGGGCCCACGACATGTCGTCGAGGCTTGAGTCCTGTGGCACGCTTTGCTTTAGAGTTCTGTACAATATAGAGGGACACCACTCTCGATTTAAACTCACCTGCAAAACCATTGACGCTTGCAGAACGCCAACGATGTGCTTGCCCGCCGCTTTGATGGCACGAACGACGTCTTCGTAAACAGTCACGTCTCCGGATACCCTGCTGACTGTACAGCCCAGACTTTGGAGTTCCTGGACAAAGGGGTCGTCATCACGCACTTGGCCGGCCGAGCGCGAAAAGAAGACAAGGTGTCTTGCGCCTTTCTCGACCAGCCAGGTAGTGATGGAGCGACCCAGTCCGCCCAGTCCACCAACGAAGAGATATGCGCCATCGTCCCGGAGGCTCAACTCATCATGGCCTGTCTCCGACGGAAGGTCCGCGTGGTCATGTGGCATGCTCACAACCAGCTTTCCTATGTGGTCTCCTTTCTGCATAGTCCGAATCGGCTCTGATATTGTGCTGGCACTGAATGTCTTCATGGGGTAGATAGGCTTGATATGGCCTTGCTGATAGAACTTGACGGCCCGACGCAAGAGACTGTGCATTTCGTAAGCATAATGAAGCAGTCTCAGGAAAAGAATTTGGAAAGGCCAGGCGCTTTGAAAGAATAATCAAGAAACCATTCAAGGGACTTTTTACGTACCTTTCTGCCACAAGCGGTCGCTCCACGCCCAAATGCGACAGGTCGAATCCCACAAACGTCCGGTTCGACAGGAATCCCTCCATCGCCAATTTCCCCTGGCCCACAAAGTCACGGCGCCCAATCTCGACAAACGTGCCACACTCGGCGACGCAGTCCCACGAGGCGTGGAGGAGCTCGCCAGATAGGGCATTGAGGACGACGTCGACGCCTCTGCCTCCTGTCGCCTGCTTGACACCGGACAGGAAGCTGGCATCGCGCGAGTTGAAGACTCTGTGGCGTGGGATCCCAAAATTCGCCTCGAGGAACTCGATCTTCTCCTGGGTGCCTACCGTGCAGTAGATCTGCACATTTCGGTTGTTGTAAGCTTTTAATACACTCAAGAATCGCAGAGGGGAGATTGACTTACCTCGGCACCAACCATCTGAGCAATCTGAATTGCTGCGATTCCTACGCCACCAGCCGCCGAATGAATTAGGACGGACTGGTAAACGTAACATGTCAGTATTTCTGGCGCCATAAATCATCCACACTCTCTAGAGAGCGTACTTACCATCCCTTTAGCTAGTCTCGCGGCATCAAGGAGACAGTATATGGCCGTGCTGTACACCACCGGCATGCTGGCAGCTTGCTCAAACGTCATGGTGTCCGGAGCCGTGACGCAGAGGTGCTCGGACATGTCCATGCTTGTAGTAAATGACCCACTGGAGCACACAATCACACGATCGCCCACACGATGCTTGGACACGCCGGGCCCTATGTCCGTAATGACACCACTGCACTCGCAGCCCAGACCTCTTCCTATGGCGGATGGCTCGGCGACAACTCCCACTGAGATCAGAACGTCCTGTTTTGTTTTGTGTGTCAGCTCAAAACCATGGTTTTGACAAAATACTGCTGGTGCAACACATGATTGCATCCTTCTCACCTTGAAGTTCATCCCCACAGCCATGACCTTCACCCTTACCATACCAGCACCTAAGCTAGGCTCCGGCATCTCCTTCCAAAACAATGTGCTGGCCAGACCGGCCCGGTGCTGCTCCAGCTTCTTGACTATCCCCAGTGAAGTGCTGTCCTCACCACCAGATATACAATTCTTAAGCTCCTCCGGGACTCTGACGAAGTGATACCGGCCAGTGAGCACCTTGCCGCCGACCACGGCCCACTCGGTCTCGGG
This sequence comes from Diaporthe velutina, assembly GCA_038088505.1. NCBI lineage: Eukaryota > Fungi > Ascomycota > Sordariomycetes > Diaporthales > Diaporthaceae > Diaporthe > Diaporthe velutina. Next base: position 422,620 of record JBBWSJ010000007.1, on the reverse strand, counting down.
GCTCACGGACCCATCAGACTCGTCCTTCTCACCATCTCCAGAGGAGCGGCGTCTTTGAAACTCGGACAGAACGCCCGGCACGGACCGAAAACCACCACCCCGGGGGAACCCCTCCAGCTCCAGTGTGGCGAAGCCGATGCCCGTCTCGTTGCGCAGCACGCGCGCCACACCGATCACCGGCGCATAGTGCGGGTCGGCACAGCCGCCCTGGCTTGCGCCCGTGACCCAGAGGATGCCGCAATTTTTGCTGCCTGCCTGTCTGATCAAGTCCTGAAAACGAGCCAGCTGCTCCCCCGTGAGATCATGGAAAAACGGCCGCGTGATGTCGAGGGCTGCGACGATGTCTTGGTTGGGCGGCAGGGCATCAAGATCTTTGTCAAAGGGGTGGATGTCGACTTCGAATTCGGCCCCACTGAGATGGGCGATTAGGACCCTTAGGACCCTTTTATCCTCGGGGCTCCCGCCGAGATGAAGTAGTGTCACGCGCTTGGGGCGGACTTCGACCTCAGCGGGTGCGGCGATGATGTTGTTGTTCAGGTAGCCGTCGTACGCGACCGTCGCCGCGCCTGCGAACCCGGCCCGGCGGAGCTCTGCGTCCCAGCGCTCGCTGCTGATGTACGGTTCTTCTGCGCGCCCGTCGTCTGACCCGAGCCACCAGCCCGGGAGGACGCCCATGACCATGTTGATCCATTTGGTCTCTGCCGTTCGGTTGTCAGTCAGATCCTGGGACGGCTTTTCTCGTTCACCGTGCCTGTTTGGAGGAGTTTGATGTTTGGGATGGACTCACTGGGGGATAGCTCCTGTAGAAATAGTTTGCCACGGGGATGTAATAGCTTGCGGACGTGCGATAGGGTTTCATTGGTGACGGGTGTGGCATGCAGAACCTACGGTTGTGACAGTTTAGCAAAGCGCACCTTCTCTACCACCGGCAAGAATCTTAAAAGAGGAATTAGATATTCTTGAATTCTTCACGGAACGGTGCACTTACATTGCAAGCGATAACGAAGTCGAAGCTTTCCGGCTCAAAGCCCTGTTCCAACGGGTCCTTGGAAATATCAAGAACCGCGTACTCGATCGCCGCATAGCCCTTGAACCGCTCCCTGGCCGCCGGGAAGAAACCCGCAGACACGTCAGTATATGTGTACGAGGAGTACATGCGCTCGCCATAGGCGGATTGCAAGGCAGGCAGGACGGTCGCCGTGGTGCCGCCTGTACCGGCGCCGATCTCCAGGATCTTGATGTTGGGCTTCTGGTGGGCGACGAGGTCGAGGAATGTCGTGTAGTCCGAGTTCTGCATGAAATCGTAGAGATCGTGCAATACGTTGTCCTCCAGGAGGAGGCCCAGGACGTCGGTGGTGCCCTCGCAGATGGAGACGCAGTCCCTCGTGATCCTGTAGATCGCCTCGGCTGCGGCGTGTGCTTCTGTTTGCAGAAGCTGGGCGTGCAGTGAAGCGATGGTACTCTCCCGAAATTCAGAGCTCATTACAGCCATTTTCTCATCTTCTCCTGGCGCCAAGTATGTTCCGGCCGTGATATCGGTTGTGACACCGTTGAGCCAACCGTGATACTTCTCGAGATGGGCTCGGGTTGAAGTGACCCCTGCAAGGCGGTGGGCAGTCTCGAGCATACAGACCGTCGAGAACCTGTCCAGGAGAGTATGAACCTCTCGCCTGTCTTTGGATTGACGTATCAAGGGCGCGATATCCATGAGGTTGATATCCTCCTTCCACTCGAGCTCGACAGCTGCGTGTAAGTCTTCGTCAGCCTCGTTGCCAGAGTCGCCGATGAACGACATCTGCACCCCCTTGACCAGTACAGCCAATTTTCCATCTGAGACAACCACCGCATCGCCCACGTACGCGTTCCTCGGCGACTCTGATGCTACAATGCGCATGTTCATCTCAGGCGATGCCGGTGGGGAGATGTACATCTCTTCGATGTAGGAGGGTATTCCAACAGCTCCCATTCGCCGCGTGAGCCCGTGGCTCACGGCTGGTGCCACGGCTTGCAATACACAATCGAGCGTGGCAGGGTGTATCGCATACGGCGACTCCCCGTCGCGGATAACATTCGTAACGCTCGCAACAAGCTGGGGCTCCCGCGTGTCGGCCGTCATGTCCCTGAGGCTGAGGAAGCGTGGTCCATATTCGATACCCATCGACCGGAACTTGCGGTACCAGGCTTTTGCCGACACGAGCCGGGGGAGAGTGGCGATGTCTGGAGGGGCAAGCTCTCGTTCTGGTCCCTGGCCTGCGCGGACCTCACCCGACACGTGCTTCAGCCAGCCGCCATTCTGGTGGCTGGATATGCTGAAACTGTACCAGTCCGACTCAGACGCGCTCGTCAGCGGTATCTTCTGCAGCTGGGTGACGACCTCGAGGGCCGCCGTGTCCTGTGTCACGATCATGGCAGCCTTGATATGGACACGGCGCGCCGTGAAATCGCCAGCGCCCGTGAGCTGCCGGATCGCCTCGCCGGCCATGGCGATGTACCCGACGCCCGGGAAGACGATATCGCCGGCTATCTCGTGGTCTTTGATCCATGGCACGACGTCTAGGCGTAGCAGGTTGCGCCAGCTGGGGGCGTGGTCGGTGCTCTCCAGGACTCGCGAGCCCAGGATGTCGTGGTGCGGGAACTCGCGGAGGCGCCACTCGCGCGCCAGGCGGCTCTCGTTCCATAGTGTCTCTTCGTAGTGCCATGGATATAGTGGTAGGTCGGTCAGAAAGGTGCCATCAGTGCCGAAGACAGCGCCAAGATCCAAATTGTGGTTCCCTGACCAGAGCTCGCCAAGGGCTTTGAGAAGGCTAGCGTGCGAGTCTTGGCCCCGTGTCAGAACGCTCGTATACTCGGCGTTCGTTGCGTTGGCACCCTTGAAGATCTGGCGGATGGGGCCGGCCAAGGATGCGTGTGGCCCTACCTCGACAAAAGTCTTGCGTCCTGGCTCGAGGAGGATGTTGTTGACGGCAGTGGAGAACCGAACGGGTGAGGTGAGGTTGTCAACCCAGTACTGCGTGCCGAGCTCGGCACCGTGGAGTATCTTTTGACAGGTAACGCTGGAGTAGAACGGCACTTGGGGGTCATTGGGGACGCTGACATCGGGCATAAGGTGGAGATATTGTGATGCTAGTTCCTTCATGTGATCTGATCGCAGACGGTTCAGTGTTCATTCTTAATATGGTTTGTGCAGCCGAAGTATACACATGCAAGCGCCCAATGAATAAACATGGGAGGCTGGCGCAGCGGGAGAAAAGGCTTAGGAAATCGTCAGTTACTTACGTGAGTGGTAAGCCCTGTCAACTCGAAGAGCACGGACAAACACGTCCGGGTGCGCATCCTTGATCCTCTGCATAGCTCGCTCGACTGCGTCCTGGTCGCCAGTGATGGTCGTGCTTTCAGGACTGTTCTCACAGCCGACCAAGACTCCCTCGTCAAGATATGGCTGAACCTGGTCCGATCCAAGGCCGATCGCCGCCATCCTACCTTGCGTCGTCTTGGTGTTCCCGGCTTCTTCTAACATGACTTTGCCGCGATAGTAGGCAATCGCAATCGCGTCCTCTGCTGAGATTGAGCCGCACGAGTGTACCGCAGCGATCTCGCCGCTCGAGTGTCCGACAACCATGTCGGGCCGTATGCCGTATTTCTCGAGAAGCTGGACGAGCCCCACCTGGATGGCCGTGCTGCAGGGCTGTGAGAGCTCTGCCTGGTTGATGCGACTAGTCTTCGTGGGTGCCAATATCTCGTCTGCCAGGCAATTAGCATGTTTTCAATCCAGTCAGGTCCTCGTATGTAGGTGTATTTGACAGTCAGGGGGCACTCTGCTCACCGATCAAACTCCATGTCGGTCCGTCTGGAAGCCCGTGCAAGAAATCATCCATGGCTTGAAGACTGGCCCGGAATTCGGGAACATTCATAATTAGTTCCTTGCCCATCTCGGCCCACTGGGCTCCCTGTCCTCCGAAGACAAACACTGTCTTAGGCGGCTCACGGGAAACAGGCCGAGGGGAGTACATAGCAGTCCAGTCACCAGCTCCATCTGTGACGACAAAAGCTCGCTGGTTCAATGCCTCCCGCTTTAACGCCAACGAGTAGCTCATGTCTGAGAGGCTCCACGGGCTCGAGAGATGATACGACTGATGATCTTCAACCATCTTTTTCAACGCCTTTTGGTGCTTAGCTGAAAATAGTAGAAGATGGGGGCCAATCTTCGGATCAAGCACGCTTGAGGTCTTGCATGATTTTTTTCCGACACCAAACGACTTCGCAGATGAGAGTACCACCTAGTGAGCACCTGAGTCAGCCTTTTTCTTGCAAGCTGTCGCGAGGGCATAGAAGGGGGAAGGGGAATGGGTGTCCATCACTTACGTGGGCATTTGACCCTCCAATGCCGAAGCTGTTCACTGCGACGACGTGGTCACGATTTTCGGGCCAAGGTAGAGCTTCGGTGGGGACAGTGAGCTTGCGCTCTTCGAAAGGGACTACATGGTCGTTAGCACACGGTTTTGAAAGCTGTGCAACTTCGCCACTCGATGTGACAGAATACTGACTTCTGGGATTTGGCGTCTTGAAGTTGAGATTCGGCGGTATGGTCTCGTTTTCTAGCGCCAGGGACATTTTCAACAAGCTCGACAGTCCTGAAGCACCCTCGCTGTGCCCCAAATTCGTTTTTACCTTAAAAAAAAGCAGCGTCAGCTCAGAGTCCTGCCACAATTTGAAGGGTTCTACAAGTTACCGATCCTATGTATAGGCCGTGGTCGCCAAAGACATTGGCCACCGCAAGCGCCTCGATGGGGTCGCCAACCTAAAATATAATCTTGTTATCAGCCAATTGGTCAGGCAACAGATGAACAAAATCCGCCACGAGTATCGACGTACCGCTGTTCCAGTGCCATGGCACTCCACCATGGCCGTCCTGGAGAGATCCGAGATGCCGGCAAGTTCGTGGCCGCGTCTGATCAAAGCCTCATGGGCGGCCGTGTTTGGCGCAGTAAGAGTAGAAGACCTACCGCCAGCATTAACACACGTCGACCGGATGACAGACCTCACTGGGTCCCCGTCCCTGATGGCTTCGCTCAGCTTCTTCACGTAGACGGCAGACGCGGCCTCGCCACGCGCGTAGCCATCCGCGTCGGCATCGAAGGTCCGGCAGAGCGCGCTAGGCGAGAGGACCCCTTGCTCGTGCATTGTGAAGGTAGTTCGGGGTGAGTAGATGACATTGGCACAAGCCACGACCGCAGACTCGCACTCTCCGGAGTAAATAGCCTGGCAGGCATCGTGGAGGGCGGTGAGTGAAGAAGAGCACGCAGTCCTGATTGTCACACTGTTCCAAATGTTAACGTCTCACAACCCACTCAGCCATAAGACCTTATGACAGAGCTTTCCAGGAAAAGCCACGCACCTGGGTCCCATGAAGCCGAAATCGTAGTGGATACGGTTGGCGGACATGTAGTCGCCATATCCCGTCAGGCGGTACATGTGATAGTGCTGGGTATCGCGGCCATCCAACTCCATCCAGTCACCCTCAAACGTGCCCACGTACACGCCGACCTTCCTGCCGCGAAGCTCGCTGGGCTTCTGCCCGGCACTTTGCAGGCATTCGTAGACAACTTCCAGAGTCAGCCTCTGCTGTGGGTCCATGGCCTCTATCTCTTGCCTCGTCATCGACCAAAAGGACGAGTCCGTGTTGCCAAGGTCGATATCGTCAAGGAAGTAGCCGTGCTTGCTGGGCGTGTGGCCGAGCTTGCCGGGCCCGTACCAGGCGTCGGCGTTGTAGCGGTCCTTGGGTACCTCGCAGCGGCCGCTGCGTCCGTTGTAAAGCATGTCCCAGAACCCGGCCGCGTCTTTGATGCCGCCGGGGAGCCTCATGCCCATGCCGCAGATGGCTATGGGTTCGACCATCGGCTGTTCAGGCGCGATTCCATTCTGGTGACCGTTGGTCATGTTCGGAGGCACTCCATTGTGGCCCTGTGCCATTGTCGGCTCAGGATTGTTGTTGCCTGCTTCGTCAGAAGTGCCCATGATTGCACAAGCATTGGTCGACCTGCTGGTAGAAAAGCTCTGGAGGGCTAGCTTCCCAGGCTAAAAAGAAAAAGGATTTTGTGATACAGATCTAATTTGGCACGCAGACTTGAAGAGAAGGGGTCCTCACTTATTATGAAGCCAGATCACGAATGGCAAAGGATTCATACCTGGCAAGGCACACGGAATGGGCCGTTTTGCTGGAAGCTGAAGAAACAGTCCGACTCGACAGTTGAATGTATGTAGATCACTTACTGGCCACTCACACGATACGGAGTACAGCCAAGCAGACCCACGTCGTCAGCTCCTCAGCGCAGCCAATGCCCGTGCTTCGGGACAACATAATCGGACGAACTGTTCTACAATGTTGAACATCTGCTGGACGTGCCAAGGAACTGGCTGCTGACATACAGGATCTAGTGGTGTTCGTGTAAGCCGCCTCACCTGAATAGGAACTGGACTGCACAAATACAGACAAGCATTGCTGACATGGTGCAAGAGGACATTGAGATCCCGAAGCAACCGATTCTTGCAAATGTGTAATCAGATGGATTAGAACTTGAGAATTGGAGTCAGACGTATCGCCAATCTGAACATTAGTATAACTTGGCTCACAGAAATAACAGAATCAAGATATTCCGTGGTTGGTGCTTACGTTTACATTCTGTTCTGTGACCAGTCAATCTGATCATTGACTTCAATGACCATAGTTACGGGACCTGTCAAGAGGTTCATGAATTGCAGAAACCCGTCCACGTCACACATCTGAGATAATATTTTTATGATCGTCTGGTTTTCTTGGATATCGTTCAAGCCGACAACGACGGGCGGCGGTGAGGCTTCACCGCCACATTCGATTTGCCTGTCGTAGCTGTAAAATCAAAAGTGCCCGTAGTAAAATGGGTCTCAGGAGCTGATGGTTTAAAGTGCCGGGGCAACAGTCAGGCGAGATTTCGCGTCTAGTTTTCTTCAAGTGTAGCCAAGCATGAATACTCTCTTGCTGTCTGCATTCGCAAATCTTAAGTGGAGGCTGGTACTTTCGACTTTTGGTGAAGCGCTTCTCTTTCTTCCTCACTGCTTTTCGATGGCAGACTGTCTGTCCTTTAGAGGCTGTGGTGCGTTGAGTGAGATGTGTTCGAGGGCTGAGCAGCGTCTATCCTTTTCTGTGAGGCTCCGTGTCGTTAAAATGAGCGAGCTTTCTTCAGAATCAAGCTCGCGGCCTTTCCATCAGCGCGGAGTTTGTTGCATGAGCAGCGGAGTTCGACTGACGGATCATCAAGAGTGCCACAGCCTTCCGTTACCTCATTAGCAAGCCGGAAACGGTCGACAGCGGTGTAATTAGAAACAGAAAGGGCGAAAGCGAGCGTATGTAAAGCGGCAAGTTCTACTGAGATATCATGCCGAAGAAGAGAGATGTTGCTGTCCCTGGTGATGGCCGTTTCGATGTTCACAAGAATCTTTGTAGGCGTGATGCCTACTGTGCTTCCAATAGACAAATTTTGGAAGGTTTTTGTTAACAAGCCGCTACCTTGGTGGCTCAATTGCATGTGAAGATGATTTGCTTGGCTGTCTTTGAATGGCTTAAAGTTCGTATGTTGAGAACTCCGACCAACTTGACAATCTCGGCTGTCATTAACTTTGCTTTTGGGATGCTCGGTTTGCTTAAAGTCGGTCTCGCTGAGGACAACATCCGACATGCTGCGAGAAGCACAGCTAGATTTGCAGCCTGAAGTAGGGTTGAATGTTCCAAGGGCATCTTGTAAGAAATGGTTGGGTTGTATGACGGTTTGAGGAACACAGAAGTAAGTACCGTTGACCTCCCACCTTCCGTGTTGTGTCTGATCCGGGACTTGGACGGTACTCCGTAGGCCAACGGTCACCCGCTCAGCCCGGGGGGCACCCCTGCCTCTCAGTGCACGGGCCATGTATGCCCTGATTCAGTGCCGGGTCCGAGGAAACAAAGCCCCACTTGAGCTGTCGATCTGCCCCGGCGCGTCACCCAAACAACCCCACAACATCCACGATGCGACAAGTCAATTGACCCTCCTGTGCACTCGGATTTTGGTGGTGATTTAACATCAGTTTCACACCAATGACAGCATAGCCCGTTGGCACCTGTCTCAGCATTCCCTCTTAGTGCTCTCTAGCGTCTTTGTCTCGTCCCAGTTCAATTGCGCCGCAGCTTTGTCTTTCGCGCCGACACAGCCAAGACTGCCTTTTCCAGAACCTGGCAGGGCACATCTTGCCGGCATATTGAACTCAGGAATTACAGCTGTGTAGAGTAAAAGGAAGACACTCAGAAGATGGAAGACAAAGACCTCGAATCCTCTATCCTTGCCACGGTCAAGGAGCTCTTTTCCGGCGCCACCCGAGAGGACCTCTCCGTCAACACCGTGCGGACTAAGTGCGAGAAAGAGAATGGCCTCGAGGAAGGATTCTTCGCCAAGGGCGAGTGGAAGTCAAAGTCAAAAGAGCTCATCAAGAACCAAGTGGTCTGTCATCCATCCCATATTGCCGTCGTGCGTAGCGTGGTATGCGCCAAAAGCTGACCCATTGCCGACAGAACGAGCTCATGGCAAAAGAAGAAAAGGGCGAACCCCCTTCCTCGCAAGTAGCAGTGTCTGAAGAAGAGAAGGAGCCGTCTCCAAAGCCCAAGGGGAAGAAGGCGCAAAAGAATGGCACCAAGCGCGCACCACCGAAGGCGACCAAGCCTGCCCCGAAGAAAAGACAAACAAAGGCTGCCCCGAAAGCCAAAAAGCCCAAGTCGGAATCGGAATCGGAGCTGAGCGAGCCGCCAGAGGACGACGACGACGGCGACGAGCCAGATGAGGAGGACGATGCATCTGATGATTACGATGAAGAGGCGGCAAAACCAAAGAAGAAGCAAGCGAAGAAGGCCAAGGCACCGCAGCGCGGTCGCAAGCGGAAGGTCGCCGAGACAGACGAGGAAGCGGATAAATCTTCCATCGCGGCTGACGGCATAGAAGTCTCGACCACGAGCGTGAAAGGAGAAGCTGACGAGAAGGCTGATGAGAAGGAAGACTCTCCCCTGTCCGAGCCCCCCAAGAGCGAAAAGGAAGAGACGAAGCCTTCCGCGGCCGTCAAGGACGAGGATGATAGCAGCTCCTTGTCCTCGGTCATAGACGACGAGCCCCCACCGCCCAAGAAGCAGCGCAAGTCAAAAGCAGCTCCCGTGAAGAAGGCCAAGTCGGCCGTGGAGGACGATGACGGTGACAGCAGCGAGCTGTCCTCGGTGATAGACGACGAGCCGCCAGCAAAGAAAAAGCGAAAGTCCAAAGAGCCGGCGGGCAAGAAGACTGCGGCAACAGCCAAAAGCAGCGGACGCAAGTCGGGCGGCGCGGAAGACGCGGACCCGGACGAGGCCGAGGTCAAAAAGCTGCAGGGGCAGCTTGTCAAGTGTGGCGTGCGCAAGATCTGGGGTGTCGAGCTCAAGGAGTGCAAGGGCGACGCCAAGGCCAAAATACGGCACCTGCGCGGGATGCTCCGGGACGTGGGGATGGACGGGCGCTTCTCGGAGGCCAAGGCGCGCGAGATCAAGGAGCGGCGGGAGCTGGCGGCCGAGCTGGAGGCTGTGAACGAGATGAATGACCTGTGGGGCGTGGGCGGGCGGCGGGGCCGGAGGGCGGCAGCGCCCAAGAAGCTCGCTGAAGACAGTGAGGATGACGACGGAGATGGTGATGGTGACAAGGACGAGCAAGACAAGGATGTGGGGAAGGCCGTTAAGAGTGAGGGCGACGATGATGAAGAAGAAGATAGCGACGCGCCCAAGACCAGCTCGAGGAGGAGGAAGATCAGGCCTGAGCTGGCGTTTCTGGGGGACGACGACAGCGACGAGGAATGAAGGGTGCTCCCTCTGTCTTCTTGTCTACCTGCCTGCCTGAGGTTGCGAAAGGCGGCTAGAAATCTACCGATCTTTGATTTGATTTTTCGAACTGCACTATTGACCGGTCTTTGGTGAGAGTTGAGGCTCATAATGTTTCTCGACCGCAGGAGGAGAGGGACGGTCAGCTCCCATTCTTGTTTCTCAGCCAGCGCTTGTCTCGCATTTGATCCTTTTGTGCGTTGGGAACTTGTACAATTATAACAGCCGTGATGGAACGGATTGAACGGGATTAATGCACAATCATGATGCACAGCACAGCATCGATTCGACTTTGAGTGCCTCGCGTATTTGTCGCTTATGAGTGAGTGCTTAAGTATCGTGGGTAAGATAGGCGTGAAGCTGACGAGGCGACTGGGCCCTCTCGTGCTCCTTTGCCGAGACCCAGATGAGGTCCGTCCAGACATCCCGTGCATTCATACCTCCTTGCGTCACTTGGCCTCGCGCCCTCACTTGCCCGCGTTCATCCGCTGGGCTATCAGGCTGAAGACGGCCACGGAGCCCATGAACAGCACGGCGTTGTAGAACTGCGTAGTATGAAAAGGGGGAGTCAGAATGCCTCTTTCTTGCCTAGATTGAGTACTGTGGAGTGGGGGAGAGGGACGACAAAGGCTGGACGGGAGAGAGCTGATATGTGACGGCGGTCAGGGTAGGGCGGACTGACTGCCTTCCTTGAGACCTCTCTCTCCTCGTCCTCGCTCCTGGCTTCTATGAACAGCCTGCGCAGATTGGGAAAGTTGGCCTGGTTTGGTGTGTCAGTTTTCATTCATCTGCCTGTGAAGGACGTTGTAGATGCATACCATGGTTTTTCTGCGGTGCGACGGTGTTGAACTCGTGCAGGCGTGGTGGGCCTGGGATTGGAGTTATTGACCGGAGAAGCTTTGCCTCATGGCCGGATTGGAATTTGCAAAGTTGGTTTGACCTGGGAACTTTTCGATTGCATTTGTTCCCACAGAAAAGACGAGTGTAGATTAGCATCAAGTGAATTGCCGAAGTCGTGGTTGGGTTGAAGTACAGTTTCCCGGCTCATCATCAATGGCTTGAAGTCAAGATGATGACTAAGCTGTTGCTTCCATGCCCCCTGCTGGGTCTGGGGACGACTTCCCTTAGCAGTGAATGAAATGGCCTTATCAACAATACATTGCAACCACATGCCATCGCTACAACTGGCCCTCTTTCTCCCAATTCAATAAAAACGAAATATCTTATCTGGGATAGGCCTGTTGGTGTGCCCATTGACAATGGATACTCAAACAACGCGAGCACGCTACATGCAGGTACGGCTAAGAAAATGATTCATCGTTGTGCCGGCACCTGGAGCTAGCCTCGAGCTACGCAGCTACCCCGGATTATCCCACCACGTCATGCCCTGTCCTAGATGACGGACGTACCGGACCCTACCGTCGCATAGGTAGTACTCTACAGCTGCGGAAGGCGTGAAGAACGAATTTCCCCTGATGTTCATTCCTGAAGGTGACGAGGCCTAGTCAACCTTCTTAAGATGGTGAGCTGCATGCACCACTTACACAGGACCTATTAGGTCGAAACTTACTACAATATCAGATCGTATACCTACATACACCACCCTTCTCAACCATGTGGTCTCAGCTCGAACCTACTCCTCCCCACCTCACCTACCTTGGCTTATCCATCTTCCTGATCGCCTACTCCCTCTTCTCCCTTCTCATCAGGGACCGCCTGCACCTGTCCGCGCCGCCCCTTGCCGTGCTCTTCGGCGTCCTCCTTGGTCCCGCCCTCCTCAATGTCTTCGCACCCCACGGCGACTGGGGCCTGAATGACGGCTTCACCCAGGAGTTCACGCGCGTCATTCTAGGCGTACAGTGCTTCGCCGTCGGAATAGAGCTCCCCGCCCACTGGTTCTCGCGTAAGGCCCACTGGGCCTCGGTCCTCTACTTCCTGGGGCCCGTCATGACCTACTCCTGGGCAGTCACCAGTCTGTTCGCCTACCTCGTCTTCCGAGTCAGCCTTCCCACTGCGGTCATCATCGGCGCCTGCCTGTCTCCCACCGATCCCGTCCTCGCCGCCGCCGTGCTGGGCGGCTCGCGCTTCAGCGCCCGCGTGCCCCGCCGCCTGCGGAACCTTCTGTCGGCCGAGAGCGCGTCCAACGACGGCGCCAGTTTTCCCTTCCTCTACGCCGGCCTGTACGTCTTCGAGACGCGGTCCCCTGGCGAGGCTGCCACCGACTGGCTGCTCATCACGGTGCTGTATCAGTGCGCGCTCGGGCTCGCCATCGGGCTCGCCCTCGGGTGGGCCGCCAACCACGTGCTGCGCTACTCCGAGGGCAAGGGGTACGCCTCGCGGCCCAGCATCGTCGCGTTCTACTTCCTCATGGCCGTGCTGTGCGTTGGCATCGGGAGCACCCTGGGGCTGGACGACTTTCTCGTCGCCTTCGGCGCGGGCATCGGCTTCGCGCACGACGGCTGGTTCTCGAACAAGACGGAGGAGGTCCAGGGCGAGGCCTCCTTCAAGGGTGTCGTCGACCTCGTGCTCGACTCGAGCATGTTTGTCTACTTTGGCTCGTTGATCCCCTGGAGGTCGTTCGCCCCCCGGGCAGGCGATGTGCTCGACGGCCACATCGGTCCCGGCAGCCTCTTTTTGTTCCTCGCGCTCGTCCTGGTGCTGAGGAGACTCCCCATGATCATGGCGCTGCACTCCGGCGGTCTCGTCCCTGATATCAAGACGTACAAGGAGGCGCTGTTCTGCGGGCACTTTGGCCCCATGGGCGTCGGCGCTCTGTTCCTAGCCATCGAGGCGCGGGCCCACCTAGAAACAGGCACCTCGCTACCGCTTCCCAGACCCCAACCGCCTCCCCCTGGCCCGCCCGACGACAAGACCGTCGCCAAGGAGCTCATCTGGCCGGTGGTCTGCTTCGTCGTGCTCGGGAGCACCGTCGTCCACGGCCTGAGCGGCCTGGTCATAAGCGTCACCGCGTCGCTCGGTAGGAGGGTCGGCGAGAGGGCGCCATTACTAGGGACCGAGGTCGACGGCCTGGCTGGGATGGTGCATGATGATTCGGATAGAGAGGACGAGGATGAAGACTAGCTGGGGATCAGGGTAGTTGGTGGCGGCCGAGGTGCTGCGGTATGAAATGCAAATTCAGTGGATGTCAACGCACCTACACACGACCAACGTTCGCACGTGGTATCTCGAGTCGGACTCGCTGTCTACACTGCTATCATTCTAAGCAATGCTCTATCCTCATGTGTAGGCCCCCAGCAGATTGAGAAACATGGTTCTAGCCCAAGTTTGCAGGGTGTTGGCCGCTGCCTAACCATAAGTGCAAAGCAGGAGCCCTCGGGAAATGGTATTTAAATGCGTATGTATATTTCCGCCCGGCTAAGCGAAGCAAGCCATCCCGAGAGCCGAAAGCTACTTCGTGAAGGCCACAATCACCTGAGGGTCTATTCTGCCAGGGTCTTCTCTCTTGTTCAGCCACGCAACCTCGTCGAAGCCGGCCTTGACCAAGCTCTCTTCCCAGAAATCTAACTCGGCCATGGCGTGACGCCTCCCATCGTTGGACATCCAACCAACACCCTTCGGAAAAGCCAAACACCATATCGAAGAAGTAGAGCCTCGGCATCAGCTCGATGAGCGCCAGGAAACCAGACGGGCCCCCGGATGTCGGCAGTCGACTGCGCGGCGCGGCCTTGAGAATGGGGCCAGTCGGTGTAGAGGTCCTGGGCGAGCTTGCTTGTTGAGCCTGAAGATGAGGAATTCATAGCATGCTCGGAGGCAATGAAACTACCAGTAGTAGTAGTAGTACGTCACAGATTTGAGACACTCGGCGTCGACTGGAAATTTCGACACAAAATTATCGGGTGCTTCTCCGCATCTTCCTACCGGCGGCGCTGTAGCTGCGAAGCTTGCCGTAAGCGGGCTGAAGTAGTCTAGATATCGTGCACACACATCAACACTTGCACGGTCGGGAGGCGTAGTCCAGGGCTCAGCAAAGTGGTTGGTGGGGTTGCAGAGTCCCTCCTCGAAGAGATGCCTCTGATGCGGCTGACTCACTCGAGCAGCTTCGTCGAGAAAGGCCCGAAAGTCGACCACTGATAGCATGGACATGTAAGTGTGTGTGTGTATGTGGGTGAGTGTGCAGAGGGGGGGGGGTATTGTTATGATGCAGAGCAGGCACTCAGTATCCCTGCTGCTATAACAAGCACAGTAGAAGCGTCTGATAGAGTCATTCAGACGTGTGCTATGAAGTGCAGACTCAAGTCTTTAAGTATGTCAACATGCGTGTGAGATTCGGCTCACCTACAAGGTGGGCGGGCCACAATTTCTAGCCATGGCCTGGATCAAAATATTTAACATGAAGTCGCGCGGGTCGAGCCGGAAAGATCGTGTAGTGAGATGTTTGAATTCTGGGCAGTGGGTTGCAGTATATTCTCCCGTAATCACAATCTTCTCGCCGACCCCTCAGATACACAACATGCTCCTCTCATCAAGGCCTGCGTCCCCTTGCAGGGCATTTCGACGTCGGCCAATGAATTATGGCAGTCTCATTGCGCCACCGTTCCGAAGTTGTTGGCGTCGCGTGGCGAATGCCGGAATTGCTAGGCAGCACGTAGTCATTCGCGGACACACGAGCAGTGAAAAGGAAAGGACCCCAAAGCAGGCAGATGATCACAAATCCGACTGGCATTCATTACAGACATCTCTGATATTCCTCTGTTCTATATTTTGCTTTTGTCCCTCCCACACCAACCAATCATTGCCCGAATGACCGATGAGAAGAAACCTTCATACCCCTACCCCCATTCCCACAACAATGCACCCAATACCCTCCCCATTCACCTAAAATAGCCCAAGCAGATCATCGCTCCCGCCACCACCGCCCTGCTGCTGTGGCTGCTGCTGGCCGCCCGTCCCCTGCGGGTGCAGCTGCTGACCGGGAGGCGGCGGCGCGCTGGTCCCGCTCAGGTCCATGCCTGCGAAGCCGTTCATCATGTCGCCCATGGCGCCGCCGCCGCCACTACTAGTAGCGCCGAAGCCACCGCCCATCGGCGTCGCCGGCGCGGCCGTCCCGGTCGGGGAGCTCACGTCAAACAGCCCCATCATGTCCGCCATGCCGCCCGACGCACCGCCGGCGCCGGCGCCACCGACGGCTGGGCTTGCGACCCTGTCGGGCGTGGCCGCCGCGCTCTGCTGCTCCTGGGATGCGGGCGCCGCGCCGTCGAAGTCGATGTCCAGGAGGTTCTCGACGTTGTTCTGCGACTGGGCCCCGCCCGAGCCGTTGGCCGCGGCCGCTGCGACCGAGGCGGCGATGGGGTTGTCCGCGGCCTCGCGACGCTGCTCCTGGATGGCGGCGCGCTGGATCTCGTCCGCACCAAAGCGGCCCTTGCCGACGAACGACTCGGGAGGCTTGTGATAGACGGACGCGAGGGTAGAGAGCTCGCTGAGGAGCTGCTCTAATAGGGCGGTTGGAAGGCTGGAGATGGTGGTGGAGATTGCGGGCTTCTGAGACAGGATGATGTTCTACGCGAGAGTTAGCCCGTATCGCGAGATATAGGTACAGGCGCCCAAAAGCTGAGACTTACCTTGGCAACGTCAAGGTCCCCTGACAGAAGTCGCCAGTAGACATAGGCTCGATCCCTAATATCCGGGTTGTCGTTGTCCGCCGTCGCTTGTTGTAGCACCTTTTGAACGAGCCCTTGGTTGTTGCTCGGCTTCTTGAGGAATAATTTCACCACTGCTGTGAGAATCTGCAGTTGTGTCTGCGGAAATTGTGTGAGCACCTCCATAGGACCGCGGTCCGAGTCTGGCTGCTTACCTGTGTGAACTCCTCCATAAATTCGTCCACAAACCCAGATAATATCTCATCCGCATTGTTGATCTTTTCAGCGTACTCTCCCACGATCCATATCAACGACCCTCTCGCGTTCGGCTCGTCAAGCTCATCAATATGGTTGCACAGCGTAGGGATGACCCCTTCGTAGCCGGGGTATTTCCGCAGAATATCCTTGATCACCACAATGACCTCTTGCACCACATAATTGACCTTGGTCGCTATCAAGTCCAGCAAGGCATTGACGCACTTCTCGGCTGCGCTCTCGATCTTGATGGCCACCTGGCCAATGGCCCTGATGGCGCGGCGCGTAAAGTCCATGTCGACTTCGAGGGCGTACTCTTTCAGCTCGGCGAGCAGGTGGTCAAAGTTTTTGTCGTTCGCGATTCGCACCATAATCTCGAGCTTCTGCATTTTGACGTACGGGGGATCGTTGTACTTGCAGAAGAACACCCTGAGCTCTTTGCTGAGAATATCAGGCTTGGCCTGCAGGAGGAGGTCGATATTTCTCAGGGCAACGTATTGGACTTCAGGTTGGGATGCGACAAGCGTCACTAGGAGGAATAGTTGTCAGCGTATTCGAACCGGCTGTACAATAAAAGGTCCAGACGAGCATACCTAGAGGAGGAGCCATCTTCTTAAGGTACTGCCGTACCAGCTCCGGGCTGATGATTCTCATATGGATGAACACCACCTTGACAGCCGCTAATACCACACTGGGATTGACGTGCTGGAACTGCGGCGCCACCCTCTCGCAGATGTGCTCCGACTCCTTGACGTCCGCAGGCGGGTAGTCGGCCAGCGTGGACAGGATGGTCACCCTCCCCCACTCCGTGCACTCCGCAATAGCCATGAGCAGCTTCTTGAGCATCGCGGGCGTGACGATGAGCGCCTTGGTCTCGGGCGCGGTCTCGTTGATCTCGGACAGGGCCTGGACCGAGTTGGCGACGACCATGGGGTTCGGGTCGCCGATGAGCTCCTGCAGGATCTCGAGGAAGCCGTTCTCGATGCACATGCTCGGGTTGAGGTCGAACAGCTTGGCGACGCAGATGGCGGCCGTCTTGCGCACGTAGGGGCTCTCGTCGCGGAGGGTCTTGCGCAGGGGCTCCTCCATGTAGTCCACCATCTTGTCGACCCTGATGCAGCCCATCGTCCGTATAGCCAGGGCTCTTATGAGCGGGTTCGGGTCTTCTGAGTCTTGTACGAAGGTGTTGACGGCGAGGATGCAGAGGTCGGGATGTGATTTCGCGTAGTTCCTTTCCGAGGGCGGATGCATTAGAATACAGCTGGCCTGCGTTGCGATCACCGGGCATAGCTTCGAGAAGGTGACAAGGGCCTCAGTGCTCACATTAGATATAGATAGACAAGCTTCTTCTGGTCGAGGTCGCCGGTCGCGATGTTCTTGAGGACGTCGGGAAACAGGGCAGACACATCCTTGCCCAGTGTCATGGCCATGATGGTCTTCTGGATCGCCTCTTTCCTCTCGTACGCATACTGCGAGACGAGCCCGGCACGCAGCTCGAAGGTCTCACCCTTTCGGGGGACCGCGAACGCGCCCTTGATCCGGTTCACCGCCATCGTTGGGGGTTGTTGTGCGCCGTCGCAGAGCTGCTAAATCGGGGCTTCCTCTGGGAATGTCGGACGCAGCGTTTCGAGGGTCCGCGCGGCACGGAGCTAGAGGCGAGACAAGGCTCGAGGAGGAGTGGACAGCTAGTCCGCCACGGTGCAGAGTCACAGCATGCGATTCGGGAGGTCTCGTGAGGTTGTGTAGGTTGGCTTCGGCAGAGGTTGTCGCCTTGGCCCGGGAAAGTTGCAGGTGGTCACTACTGGGGTCGGGCGTCGAGGGGCAGAGCGCGACGTTGGCCAAGCTGTTCTGACGGGCCGTGACGCTTGGGCCACTTTTCTTTAAGTGTTGCTTCCCCTTTCAGGGGTTGCATGCGCCTGGGAGCGGAAGGCCCGACCCTTGGAATTTGACCTGGTGGGGGACGCCCGGGGGGGGGGGGAGGTCGTTGCACCAATACAACTCAAGCAGTCCAATGAATGAGTGACCAGACAGGAATTCTATAGCATCCTCCTATCACTATCAATTGGAGGTGGTGTCGTCCATTTATGACTGTGTCAAAGCTTTTGAAGTATTCTATTGGGTATCTCGATTTCCATACTTCTGGATGCCTCCCATCTTCGCAGCGTTCTTCGATGGGTACTTGTTCGTGGAACTATCTTCTCACGCCTGCGAGTATAAAATGATTCCCGCCATGCCCTTTTTTTGTGTGCTGGGTTCTATGGCCCCCGGATATCATCCTGCAGGTGGGTAGCCAATGCCAAACACACCGGCATCCTCCTTGTCCTTAGTCGTGGCAGGCCCAGCCTCCCCGACGTCCACTCCAACTTGGTCGTCGGGCTCGGGCGTCGCGAGGACATGACCGACGCTCATCTTAGAAAGGTCGTCGTGTTCTCCCCCAGAGCCCGGAAGCTCAACGCCAACCCCGACACCCACGTCAACATCGAGTCCGTCGACCTCCATCCGGGCACTTGCCTCGTCAGGGCCGTCGTCGTCAGCCTGCTCCATGAGTATCATGTCAAGGTCACGGTCTACTGCATCATCTTCAGCGCCTTCGACGTGGCTGTGGTGTCCGACTGCAAGCAGGTCCTGGAAGCTATTTGCCTCTGCGTCGGTATGGTACGGGTGATATGAGTCGTGATGGTGATGGACGGGTATGGGATGGTGATGCGCGTATGACGACGGGGAAGGGTGACTTGGGGGCGACTGGTTAATGATCTGTGGGTCAATGGGTTGGTAGGTTGGGGAATGCACGAGGGGAAGCGAGTGGGACACGGGCGAGTGCCGGTGCAGGCTATGGTGCTGCTGGAGTGATGTTATGTGCGGATGCCGGATCATCACGTTATGGTGCTGCTGGCCGGGCGGTAGGGGAGCATGTTGCGGCACAGGTGAGTCTGTAGGCGTGTGTAGAGTCTGTGCCGGATAACTCACGGACATATCATCATGGTGGACCGGGTATGGAGCCGGGGAGAAACCGGGCAGGTGGGCGTGACCGGGCAAATGGGCGTGACCGGGCAGATGGGCGTGACCGGGCAGGTGGGTGTGAGCGTGGGCGTGGGCGTGGCCAGAGTCGTCTCTATCTGATCTGTCTGCTACTGGCGTTGAGACAATATTCGCGATGGCCGGGACGATAGGGGCAGACGAGACAGTGGCAGCCGGAGTAGGAGCAGCAGGAGGAGTAGCAGTGGCATCACTTTGCTTCTGGGTTGGCGTGGGCGGCTTCTTCTGGTGGACAGAGTTGCCGTTCGTCAAGCTTGGGATTGACTTTGGCGAGTCTTTGCATTCGGCACACGCCCTAATTACATCGGAGACGGTCTCCTTTATGCGACTCCAGTGGTACTTCTCAGCAATGGTGGCGGTGGTCTTGTTTATTCCGCCATGGTGCTGCGAGTGGACCTGACGGGAGATGTCATACTGTCTCTGGGGGTCTGAGATGACCTCCTTGTCCTTGAGCATGAGTTTGTCGTCATCAAGCAGCTTGTAGTGTGTCGCAGCGCTACGAAGCCTGCTTTTCTCGGCGCGGTCAGCGCCGTTCGGGTATTTACCGTATTTGAGATAGAACTTGATCTTGTCGAAGCGTTCTTCACTCACAAGTTCCTCGCTGTTTTCGTCGACCGAGAGGTCTCGTCCGTAGATGATGGCGTCGATGAGCCGCCCCGGATAGCTCTTGAGGTTGCCGCATCCCTTGACCCTGCCGATGCGCTTGAACCCGAGCGCGTCCCAGATCTTGCAGGATGCCACGTTGGTCTCGTAGACGAGGTTGAAGACCGAGTACGTGTAGCCTAGCTTTGGTGCATAGTCAAGGTAAGCCTCGCCCATCAGCCGGCCAACACCACGGTTCCTCGCGGCGTCCGTCACGAGGAAGCCGGCATTGCAGACATGAGAGCTCCGCCCCGGGTAGTTGGGCTTGATGTAGAAGCTGCCGAGGCACTCCTTGGACCAGTCCTTGCCGTCTATCACGTCCTCGGACCTCTCGATCTTGCCCAGAAGCATGATGGCGCCGAAGTTTTGGAACCAGTAGGATGCAAACTTCTCAAAGGGCATTGGCTCGATCATGGGATATGTGTCCCCATTGTTGACCTCCTTGGCGAACTGGTCGCTCATGTACCTGAGAAGCGAGAGAGGCACTTGTTTTCGAGACGCAAAGGGCACAATAGTGGCGACAGTCTGTCTATCTCGCAAAGTTACTTGCCGAGGGACAATACTGGCCGGCAGCGACGGGCTGCTGGGGTCTGGATATGGAGGCTCCCCAGTGATGCGGTAGATGGTGGGAGAGGCCGGATCATCCATTATGGCCGGCATCTTGGCCCGAGGTCACACAGGACCGTGGTTGTACAGTGCCGTGCCTTGACTTGTTGCATGTCAGCTTACAATTTCCTCAGTCTCTGAACACCAGCAGGTTTCCGACATCAGATGTCAGGATGAACGCTGTGTCGTCCCGGCCTTCCGTCTTTGGGAGTGTCTGGTGGTGCGGTGCAGGCGCCATACCTTTTTCTTGCAGCCGACTAGGCTAAGTGTGGCGCGAGTCTATATTCAGAGTTCTTGTCGACACAAGGCGGCAGCCAATGGGGTCAGCGTTGCACTATTCTTTGATGGGCGGGTGCATGTGTGAGCGATGATGAGATGTGCTTGAGGAAGAGAAGTGCGCGCGGGGTGGGATTTCCAAGGTTGAACGCCCTGCAGTGATACCCGAACCTGAAAGCCTCGGGCCGTTGAAGCCTGCCACTGCCACTCACTGCCCACTGTCACTCACCAAATTCCGACTTCCGATCCCGGACTAGAAACCCTCCCAGTAGTGCCGGTTATCCAGTAATCAATCCGAACTTGACCAAGTAAACATCAACCTTTTGCCTTCATTCACTCTCTAATGGCAAAGGGAAGGCATACATGGGCCTCTTTATACTTGCAAATGCATGCGGGCTGCCGACACCTAGAGACCCACCCAGCACGACAGAGTATTGCTGCTCATCCGCACCCAAACCACCCAGCGCGCATTTGCGCATCAAGCAGACTCTGTCGGTGCCCAGCCTGTCCGTCTCCACCAGACCAGCGACGCCTACCGCAGGCCTGGGATGCGCACAAGCCTGGCCAGTCCAACAAGCTGGCCGGGATTGCTGAGCAGATTTGTGCCGCCAAGTAGGCTACAAAACGCTTTCTCTGGAGAGGCCGTCATGACGAATGTTGCCACCCAAATAAGTTTCCACGACTCATGAAATATTCAAAATTGAATTGCATACATTTGGCTGGCCATCAAATGACAACAGCGACATCAGGGGTTTTGAATAATCAGACGGCTGAACACCTAGAGTCCTCGACAGATTTATGGCTGTAATAGGTACGGTGCACGATGATAAGAAGACTACAAATGGCTCTGAAAAGATGTCGAGGCCGGTGCACTTTTTGCATGCCTACCGTAGGTACAACAGGCCCGGAGATACAATCGAGCACTCTAGAGCAACGATGGTAGAAGAGTCACACAAAGGCTCTGAAGGTAATATATGACGTGTATTCAACAGCGCCTCCTGATTTATTCTGGAAAAGGGGGTGGTTTCGTTCTTAATCCGTATACGTGCTCTTTTGAAGCCGTAGGCGGTCCCTTCATACAGTAGTAAACGCTCAAAGACCCAGCATTAGATAGGTACATAATGCTGATAACAATAGATCTGTGAATATTATTCTGAAAAAGTGATGATCGTACGGGAGTTTCTGCAGCTCTCGCCAATTTTATGGTGATGAGAGTGCACGAGTTCATTTGACGAGCTGGTATGCGGCCTGTAAAGGTGATAGCGTTCCTGACTTGAGGAAGGTTTGCGGCGCTACGACATTGGTCTTCTTTTCAGTCCGAATCCACGTTGACGGGCGTGGTTAGCAGTGGGCGTACGATGGTGAATCACGTACAGGCTAAAATCTCCATTGTTGGACAAATCTATCCTTGCCCGTCAAGCTGTCCTTGCTCCCGATTCCCTCCCTTATGCGATGGATTTCCTGCCTCTGGTAGTCGAAAACTCGTGACGGCCGTTGCTTCCTCGGAGCGTTCTGTATCAACCATTTCGAAATACCAGACTGCGACCACAATAAAAATGAGCGCGATCAGAGCGGTTTTTCCCACTAGCTTCTCCCTTTCTCGCTCCGTATTCGCTGAACCCCACGCCTCCAATACGGCGCCGGCGCTTCTGTACAGTTGACCGCTTTGTGTTTCACAAGGATCCGGCCCATAAGTGGCATTCAAGCCAGGTAGATGCCTTGCAAGTAGCATTTTCGCCCTCTCGGCCTCTGCCCATGAAGCAAATCGGACCGTGAACTGCAAGGGCAGAAAACTGAACCAGACCCGTTCCACTTGTAAGATGTGACTCTTGCTCTTCAGGAAGTCTTCAAGGCCACTTGAAGCGTCCGCTCCAACCACCCTGCGCAGACTCAAAACACGCGATTTGGACCCGATGACTGGTAGCTTGTTCGCTGACATGATGAGATTGACATGGGCGATACGCTCGCCTTTGATGAACAGGCGATTCTCCTTGGCCAAATCAAAGACCTTGCGTGCCGCGGTCGCTGTGCAGAATTCAATCTCGGCAGTTATCTGGGACCGAAATCCTGCGCGGAAAACAGGCCCAGGAAGTAAGTCGACCAGAGGCTCCAAGAGATCGACAAGCTCGGTTCCTTGGGGAAGACCTCGGATGACTATGACTCTCATCTGCTGATGATTGTTTCGTCTGGTCTTCTCGGCGGCTGCGTCCTCTGTCCTCTTTTTCTCCTCAGCAGCGGCTTTCTTTTTGGCAAGCAGGTCGTCTGCGGTCTTCTGCTTCCTCAACCGGTCCGCCTCCGTCTCCTCAGCTTTTGCCTGTTGCTTCTGTTCCTTCCGAGGGGCCTCTGTGGTGCTTTTTGATTTGGACCCTTTAGGCTGTTGGGAGTCTGCTCCTGGGCCGGATGTCTTTGATGGTCTCGCGCGCTGGTGTCTCTCTTGGCTCGTCTTTCTGGCCTCTCTTGTTCGTACATCATCGGCCTTTTGCAGAGCTTCCTCACCAGCCTTCCACTTGGTCCGTAAACTGTCAGCAACCGACGGCTGGGTGGCCGTCATCCGGGCAGCTGCATCTGCGGCCACTTTTTGCCTGGCCAGCCTCTCTTGATCATGCTCCTTTCGCTTCGACTCATCGCGCAGATTGTTGAATGTATCTTGCAGCTTGAAGTATGCTCAGTCAGTAAGGACGGAAGCAATGCTGAGCATAGCGATGTGTGAGGTTACTTGCATTTTGGAACCTAGCCTTTGCACCTGGTGTCTTGTCGTGATCTGGGTGCTCTACCTTGGCTCGTTTGTAGAAGGCCTTCTTAAGATCCTTCTCTGACGCCTTTGGATCTGCGCGAAGCCTTGCGTACCAATCGTACCACTTCTTGTCGTTGTTCGAAGCGAAGCGCATCTGCTGGACCGGTGACAGCCGCCAAGTCCATCCCGGCCTTAAAGCTGGTGACGCTAGATACCAATCAGAGTCGAAGCCGTTTCGTTTGACAGCTGGGACAAATTGTCCACGAAGGAGGGGAAGACTGCGCGTGCGGTCGACCACCCCTGCGATATACGGGGGCATGGTTGGCGATGAATTGTCTGGCCATCTACTTGCAAAGACGAATGCCTAGTAGCGATCAACAGTGCCCGCAGAACTCAAACAAGTCTTCATTTAGAATACGCCAGTGGGTTGTTGTTTTTGAGATTGATCCTATCTCATGCAGAACCCATGCTTCTGCATCAGGGGGCGGCACAGCTGACCACTCAGGGTTGCAGTTTCAGAGAACCGAGACATTGCGGCTCTCGGCACAGACCATGGTCATAACAAGGGAAAAGATAGACACAAATATGGGTCCGCAACTACGTGTTTATTTACACTTGAAGAAGGAAGCAATTATGATAAGGGTCTGGGCAGTAGGGGAGGCTTGGTGTGAACCAGAATACTGGGACTATGGTTTAGATTAGGCCTAGGTGATTATGTGAGCTATGGTCTGAACCAAGCCTGTTATTCTGTGTAATTATGTGTGCTAATAGGCCAATTCTCCAGAAGTTCATGTTCAGTTAGTTTGCTACTCATCACAACTCATTATACTGAGTTTCGAATGCAGAGGACCCATTGGACGCTTCTAGGGTAATCGTTTCGCTGATTTTTGTTCCGACCTTGGACAGGTTGGTTTGCCCATGGGTGAGACTTCTAGTCACGTAGCAAAAATGCGTGGTAGAAAACCATTATGGTATTTAGGTGAGTCAGGTGAGTTGATGATTATACTTCATTCATAAATACAATGCCTCTGTTCTTGTCAAGGCAAATACGAAGTTGCCGTCTGTCATGTATACCATGCATGCTTGCTGGGAAAGCTCCTTGGCGTAGCCGGTCTAGATAGATCTCATACGCCGGCATATATACCTGCACGAACGCAATGACCTGCTCATCTGTCTGACCGGTCCCCTTCGCTGCCCGTAAGGCCTCCTCTTGTTGTATCCTCCAGCGGTAAACGTTGTGGAGATGCTCGGTGTCAAGGTGAACGAAATAGTCAAACTTCTCCGGGCCCATGAAAAATTCATTGTACCTCCTGAGGTTGTCATTCACGACTTTCAGGTGTTGCAGAGGGTGCGTACGCACCAGCATGGTGGACAACGTGTCTTTGTCCACAGTGGCGGTATCGACTTGCTTCGAGGCGGCCCAGCGTTCCTCCAATTGATCGTCTGAAATCGCCTGGAAACCTACGCACCAACCCTCAAATAGTATAACATCAACGGGTGGACTCGCAGACACATGCTCCCATTCGGACTGCGGGACGCGGTCTCCTTCTCCATCAAATTTGCTCTTGTCGAACGAAGGCACATCGACGGCTTCGCCAGCCAGCAAAGACGAGAAGAACTGTTCGGCAAGGACCTCGTCGTGTGTTCCAGGCTGACCACGGTTGCGAAATAGTTTGTTCGATGAATTTTGTTCGCGGATTTTGACCAAATTCTCGTGGGTATGATACAAATCGTCAAGGGACAGGATTAGTGTTTTGAGTTGGTAGGCGGAGCGCAACCTTCCCGCGAGGCTCTTCGCCCATGTCGACTTTCCAGACCCCTGCATACCCGAGAGACCAAGGACAAAGGGCTTTGGTTTGCCATTTTCCTTGTGGATCGCATCCTTGAATGCGCGAACTTTTGGTAAGATGAAGGAACAGGCCTCGTCGATGGCGGTGGTGAGCGCCGTCATATTTTTCAGTTTGAGAGTGTGTCTGTACAGAATGAGTGTATGTACGCACGATAGGGACATCCAGCCTATATCGAGCCAAGTGCACACTTTCCAGAATTTACGCAACGAATCACGATCCTTCCAATTTCATGACCCGAAAAATTCATGACCGGCGTCAATAGATAAAGTTGCGACATGGGCGGACAAAGTCAAGTCCGGACGGCCCCGGACACCCCCTCCGTGGCGATAATTGAACGACTCAAATGGAGCATTGCAGAGCACGAGAGCTGCTTGTCTCAAGCGTTGAGTCGACTATTTGGTCAGAAAAATATCCTTCGAGAACTCGACTTTTCGCTTTCATCAATATCCCGCCTGTAACTTAAACAGGTGCCTCTTTCACCTGCGCTCGTTGCCAAATCTTATAGCACTGCCTCAATTCCGGCCGACGGCATCAATCTGGTATATCATTCTTTCTAGTCAATAGATTGACCACCAGATTCTCTCTCGCATGGTAGCTCCGTGGGATCAAAGTTAGACTACTGGGCAGGACATTGGTAGAGACCCAGGTGAAACGCCATTATAACATTGATGCCACCAAGCCTAGATGCCATGTTGCACCCCAGCATTGACACTAGGAACAGCCGCATACAGACAGGTGTCTGAATATTCCTTAGGGTTACATGGTACCCTTAACAAACTCGATGCAATGTGCTCCTGGCGTAGAAATACCAAGCTCGTCGGTGTTACTTTGTGATAAATTCCCATTCGGCGAGAGTCCGCATGAGAATGAGAGCCAGTCCGCTCTCGTTTGGATGGATGTTGAAACGGGTAGGGTGACCTGGCCCAGTGTGGGTGGGCCACTCATCCAACCCCGGGCCTGTGGTGTCGCTCATGGCGGTGTCTCCGGGAACGTGCTACCAGGTATTTCAGCTGATGTCGCTTTCCTCCTAACGAGGCATATGGGGTGTTTGTCCGGGGATGCTACGGCCCACTCACCAAGCTTTGCATCACTCAAACAAGCTTTGCATCACCCAACCAAGCTTTGCATCACCCATGATTTTCTTCGGCAACTCAGGCTTCGTCATTCTCTTCCACAGCTCTCCAGTAATGATTCTCTCGTGCGCATACGGTGGTCATCGGGGGTGGATTCGTCACCAGGTAATTCTAGACCAGAACTGTGCCGATCTCTCAGGCAAAGAAGCGTAAGCTACGACTGCGCCGGACTTGAAAATGTCCAGCGCCGGACTTGACATTGTCCGCATGATCATATTCAAGGCAATACTTGCAGACGACAACCCACCAGTTGACGACTTCGACCGAGTCAACTCCCTCATCCGGGCATGATCCGACCTTTCTCCTTTATGGACCCAACCCCGTTTACCCTCCGCAATTCCCAATTTCCGGGGCAATGGGGCTGGCTGTGGAGCAGTGGAGGGCTTTGGAATTCTGTACTTAATGACTTTCAGCTTTCAAAGCTCATTTTCCTGTGTTTAGGTCTGTTAGGTTTCACTCCGACGCAGGCAACTCAGTTATGTCTTCAAAGTCTCCATTTCTTGGCCTCCGCGGCCATGCCCTTCGGGCAGCTCAAATCATCTTTGTAGTCGGCCCTGGCTTTACATTGTTTGGTTACAACCAAGCCGGCGTCGGGCCGCTGGCCACGCTTCAGACTTGGGTTGATACCTTTCCTACGATCGATACCATCAACACAGAGGGCGCCCAGGAAGCCGTCAACTCTATGAGAAAGGGTGCTGTCATTGCCTCATTCCAGATCGGGGCTCTAATTGGCGCTCTCTCCTGCCTCTTCCTAGGAGATTGGCTTGGAAGACGGAAAACGATTTTCCTGGCCGCGATTTTGACCATCATCGGGGAGGTTCTGCAGGTCTCGGCATACAACGTGATCCAGTTCGTTGTCGGCCGTGTCATCCTGGGTATCGGTGTCGGAGAGATCAGTGTTGCCATCCCTGTATGGCAGTCAGAATGCTCATCGGCGGCGCACCGAGGACGCGATGTTATCACGGCGGGTATCTTCATGTGCCTTGGCTATGCCCTGTGCAACTGGATCGACTTTGGCTTCACCTTCATTCGCAACTCGACCCTCGAATGGCGCTTGCCTCTAGCTCTGTCTCTCATCCTTTCCCTCACGGTCGCCTCCTTGATCTTCTGTCTGCCGGAATCTCCGCGCTGGCTCGTTCGCGTGAACAAGGTCAAAGAGGCTACTCGGAATCTAGCTGCACTAAAAGACTTGCCTGAAGATGACGAAGCTATTCGGACGGAGATTGCCCAAATTGAGTCATCGCTCGAGTTCGCCACGGCTCGCAATAACTCACTCATGGAGATGTTCTCCAAAAATGATGACGAGAGATTGTTCTATCGTTTCTGTCTTTGTTTCGCACTCCAGTTCTTCCAGCAGATGTGCGGTGGAAATCTGATATCCGTCTGTAAGCAATTTCAGAGACCAATCATCATTTCGTAGCGTCCTTATGGAGAGGTCCAGATGGGCCTGAGACTTCTAGAAGTATATCTTACACATGGCTAATACGCTCATTCTCACCAGACGCATCGACAATCTTCGAACACAACCTAGACCTCGGCACGAACCTCTCGAAGATCCTAGCATCATGCGCGCTAACGTGGAAGTTCCTATGCTGTTTCTTGGCCTTCTTTGCCATTGACCGACTCGGACGCCGCACAGTCTTCATGATTAGTGGAACGGGCATGTCGTTGTGTATGGCTTGCTTGGCAGTGACGGCAAGCTTTCCGACGACCAATTACTCAGCTTCGATCGCCTCGGCGTTTTTCATCTTCATGTTCAACACCTTCTACCCATTCGGCTTCCTCGGTGGCAATTTCCTCTACTGTACCGAGGTCGCCCCGGTGAGATTGCGTGTTGCCATGAACTCCGTGTCCACGGCGAACCACTGGCTGTGGAACTTTGTCGTTACTATGGTGACCCCAGTGGCTCTCGATACGATTGGGTTCCGGTACTACATCATGTACGCCATCATTTCGGCATGCATACCCGTCTCGGTCTTTTTCTTCTACCCGGAGACAACGAATCGCAATCTGGAGCTGTTAAACAACGTCTTCAAGGATGCTTCGTCTCCGTGGGACATCGTAAAAATGGCTCGAGATTTGCCACAGGGCGAGGTGGCAGATGGCGACAGCGATCATAGTGCAGCCAAGCAGCAAGTAGAACAGAAGGAGAATGCTTGAAGAAGGAATTGAATCATTTTCAGCTAGTTTTGTGGCCGTCTTACACCGTCCTAAGCT
Organism: Diaporthe velutina; assembly: GCA_038088505.1. Taxonomy (NCBI): domain Eukaryota; kingdom Fungi; phylum Ascomycota; class Sordariomycetes; order Diaporthales; family Diaporthaceae; genus Diaporthe; species Diaporthe velutina. Next base: position 394,376 of record JBBWSJ010000007.1, on the reverse strand, counting down.
GTTATACTGAAGAATCAGGGGTATAGCATGTCACTCGATATCGCTGTACAAAGAATGCTTAGCGATACTGGCTTCATTCTGGATTATAGAGTATAGTTTGGAATTGATATATCTACAACAATATCGCAACAAATCTTTGGTCTTTTGATATCCACTGCCGAATGCTCACGCGCCTAGATAATCTAAACTGGAAAAGGCCAAGCGTTCAGGTAAATTTGACATCCGACTTGTCGATGGATGTGCATCAGCTCGTCCCGGTGCATAATGCACCGTTGTCTAGTCTTTGACTGCTCCTTCCCGGAGTTTTGTAGTCCCTGTCGATGCAATCAGCCCTCCTTACCTCCGAGGAGTACGATGCTCCGTCTCGGTAATAGTGCCTCGGCTTTGATGGCTCGGTACGCCGAATCCACCATATAAAGTTTTTCGTCATGGCACCCGAGGTTGACCGGATGGCCTTGGTTCGATTCCGGACTTAGACAAGTCCGCCCCAACGACGCTGCGAAACGACCCATCCTAATACAGCCTTGGTCTCTAGACTTCAATCTAGACTTCGATAAGATATGGTGGGGAAAGATTTGGATATTACTGGGGGAAATGATACAAGATGTAGTCATGTAGAAAGCCACGACTAAGCGAATAAAGAATGGGAGTTTACTCGTCTTGATTATGGTATTGAATCATTACACAAGCCGGACATATCTCAAGATGGGCTCCCTTGGGAAGAATGATCACTCCAAGGCGAAAGTCGGCATCAATGAATTTGGTCGTATAGGTACCGACTCCTATGTGACTCCAAGAGGGTCCTAGTAGCTAATCACGGAACAGGTCGCATTGCACTTCGCCAATCCCTCACGAGGGACGATCTCGAGGTTGTGGCCATCAACCATACGTGTGAAACGACAGACGACCTCATATACCTTATCAGGCACGACACGACACATGGCCTTCTGAGAGACGAAATCGACATCAAACAACTCTCCGAAGACGCTATAGCACTAAACGGAAGGATGATCGCACTCTTATCAACGCGAGACATTGCCAAATTGAACTGGCACAAGCTTGAAGTGGACTACGTGCTGGAATGCACGGGTAAGTTCACCAAAGTCGACCAAGCTGTTCGACACATCACCGAAGCGCAGTGCAGTAGAGTTGTGATATCGGCCCCGAGCGCCGATGCTCCCACATTCGTCTACGGGGTGAATTCCGAAGGCTACCATGATTCTGCAGTCAATCATGTCATATCGGCTGCGAGCTGCACCAACAACTGCGTCACGCCCATACTGAAAGCTTTGAATGATAGCTTGGGAGTCTCCCAGGCTTTTTTCACAACAGTACATGCCGCAACCCAGTCCCAGCAGATCCTTGATGGTTACAGCAAGAAGAACGGGAGGCTGGGTAATTTATCGGTCTCAATGGAGACTATGTACTTCCACTAACAAGTGTAAAGTTCAGGGCGGAGCGTTTTCCACAATATCATACCCACAACCACAGTAGCGTCCAAGGCTATCTCTACCGTGATCCCTGATCTTCACGGAAAAGTCAAGGGTATATCCATAAGGGTTCCCACGTAAGAATTCTTGCCCCAAACCGATATTGAAAGTAAGGAGACTCTACTAATAGGTGCTCCGCTAAAAAATACAGATCGGATGTTTCGATGGTAGATCTTACTGTGGCCACCAGCAGACCGTGCTCGCTCCAGAAGTTCTGGACATTTTTGTCGGGGCATCAAACGGAACGATGGCGGGAGTGCTGAGTGTGAGTGAGCAGGAACTGATCAGCAGCAACCTCCTCGGTAGTCCCTTTAGTACTATCGTCGATAGTAACGCGTGCTTGGAGTTGAACACACAGGTGATTTACCATCAACCAAAGACCACTTCGAGGCACAATTACTTACATGTCCTGATTGACTGCAGTTTTACAAGATCATCGCATGGTACGACAATGAGTGGGGTTATTCCAGCCGTCTATTAGATCTGGTCTCCATGATACACTGCAAAGGACAACAGGATTGATTCGATAATATCTTGGAGCATTTCAGTGAGCTTAACATGTTGTTGCATATTGACTAGTTAGACCAGCATTTTAGACAGCGCAAAGGGGAGAATTCTACCAGAAGCTTTTGTGAAAATCGCGGCGCTTTTCTCTAGACACAGGCCACGCTTTAGACTCACTATCTGCTTTAATAGATCAGTGAGGATATAGGTTCTCGAGTTGATATGCTCACATATTATCGTCTCGATAGGCCGGGTCCACGACCACTGCCACCTGATCCGGACGCCTTACTTCGAAAGAGAGCCCCCTTTTTCTTAGAGATATCCGATACCGAATATGAACCCATGTTCAAGAGTAAAACATATGGCCGGACCTATTCTTCCACAACTAGTCTTACATAATTCCCAAAGCCCGCTGAAAAGTCGACTCATTGAGACCAGTGTAGAACCGCCCTATCCAAGCACAACGTCAATGGTTGAAGGATCCAGAGACTCCCACGTTCGCTTGTGAACCCTACCAACAGCTTCTCGGTATGCAATGCCTTTCTTCCAGGAGATCCACATGACATTGTAATACTCGTATGAATCGCCATCCTTCGGCCGTTCTTCTACCATGTACTCCTCAATGGCCGTGTTGCCCTTCCCAGCAGCGAGGCTGTTCGGGACTGATCCTTTGGAAATCGCAATCATTTCCACCTCGATCGGGGACTCTACTGGATCCAGGCCGTCTCTTGGGAAAGTCTCAGAACTTTGTAGCCGCAGAACGCCAGCCCACTCATTTTTGAGGTTCCTGATTGTGACAAAAACAGACAGGGCGTTGGGATTGTTATGGTCAGGCGACCAGTGGCGGTGTCGGTAAGTAGGTCCTGCCATGTAGAGCCGCGCAGTCTGAACAGAACCGAACAGAAACTCAGTTTGAGGCGTCGAATGTGGTCGAGAATCTTGGTCTGACAGGGGCACTGGGTACCAGAAGCTCGCCCTGTCACAGGATTTGTTCGAGTATACATACTTGCCATATCCATCGGGCGCGTCATTGTTCGTGAAGGTCTCAGAGGTCCGGCGTCTGCGCTTCTTCCAGCCCGGCGGGAGCTTGCTGGCCGGGCTCTTGAAGCGGTCTCTCCACGTGCTCCATGCAACCTCGATTCTCCTCTTCTCAGCTCTACCTGAGGCGTCGTTGCTCGTGTACCAGGTAGTCACGGGAGATGTCTGTTGCCGTGACAAGCCGATCCAGCCGCTGCAGCTGGCAACAAAGTCGTTGCCGGTGTCCCAGCCTCGGAAGTCTACCTCGCCTTGCCATCCAACCCAGGACCACGACGGCAAGCAGTCGTTTGCGAATTTGTAGCGCTTCCCGGTCTCGATCGGAACGCGTCTCTTCAGGTAGCCGATGGGATGCCAAAGCAGGGCGGCCTCGAAGAACATCTCTGGAAGGCCGCACAGAAAGCCTCCCGTGAAGACCTTGTTGTACAATGGCAGCATCCCTGCCATCGCAGAAAGGCAATCCTGAGGGTACCTGAGGTACCTCCGATTGAAATCGGCCGCCAGCCTGGAGTAGACGGTCAGGGAAGGATAGCCGACATCTAAAATCCAGTCTCGTTTGTCGTGGTAGTGCTGCGGGTGGGAATGGTCCTCAAAGACTGTGTTACGGCAACACTGGAACAAGACGCTGTCATTTTCGAAACATATTCGCCTTCGCGCGAACAAGAATTCCTGAAACGTCCATCCCCGGTCAAAATATACCTTTTGTATGCCTGAACGTTTTGAAGACCGACCTTCTATGGAGAAGTTGGTGCGCCTCAGGATGCTTCTGTCTCCAAAAGGGATGGCTTCCTGCTCGAGGTGGCGTGGCTCCTCAGATGGGGCGTTTCTCAACCCATGGATACCGCTTTCAGCGTGTTCCCCATCAATCGGAACAACCACCCCGTTGGCATATGCGTAAATTGATGCCATCCGATTTAGGTGCTCATTCTGTGACTCCTCGTCGTCTTGAACAATGCACAGGCTATCAACCCATAGATAGCGCTCACCCAGGAGCCTCGTCAAATGCATGGCGTGCCGGATCGTTTTCGGTAGGGTGACCTGCATCTCCGAGCCGTCTAAAGCTCCTGGGCGTTGCAGTTGATCCAAATTGGCTGCCACCACCTTCGTCACGTCCACTTGGCCCCAGACGTAGCTTAGAGCAAGATACGGGGCATCCGGGGGTGCAGGAGCTAGGCAATTCCTGACCGTGTCGATAAAATACTTGGGATCGGGTGCCGGGAGCTGCTCTAAATACGGCGGTTTCCGACACCCGCCATGCTTGTTGACACAATTCTTGTACCACTGTATGAGGATCCTGTCGTCGATCCACTGCGGGTCAACTCGAACTCCATATCCAGGGAACTGGCCTCGCTCCGAGCTTTCCACCACGTCAAACTCGGGGCTGCTTCGGTCATAATGATCGCCAAGATGGAACGAGAAGGAAGACGACCAGGGGTCTCGGTGGAAGTACAATGGTTGTGTGGTTTCTAGATTCTCAAACCACTTGGATAACCTATCAAGCAATGATCTATGAGTCCTGCATTCGAGTGCGCAAGCTTCTTCGAAGGGCCCGAGGTTGATGGAAAGATAGTCCTGAGGTGTCTTTTTGAGAGCAGGTAGCAACTTCTTACACAAGGCGCAGGTCTGCAGAGTCCAGTCAGCCCCTCGAAACATCAACTCACATGTACCAGTGAGAGCTCGATTGAGCATTATGAGAAGCGATTAAAGGCTTTTCACATACCGTGGTCCTTTTGATTGCCAGCCGAGAGTTGCGATTTTGCTGATTGAGCCAGTACATGGTATTCTTAGCCCACGACGTTTGTTGAAAACAGGTGATTTGTCCACACCTCCGAGCGGAGAGGATTTACAGCGTTGCGGATGACTGAACGACAAAGCGAGTCCAGGCTGACATTGCCGGGTAGCAGGGCTATACCTGACTAATCCTCGTTGTAATTGGTGGGATGACTGAGTATGACACCGCCGAAAGGACCTATCAAGTACACATGCGATAAGTGGGCAGGGTGGCACAGGGTCATATTAGGAGAAAATGTTGAACAATAACTGAGTGGACACTATCCTTGTTCATCATGTCATTGCATAATGTGATCCAAAGCTTTCAAACAGAGATTCTCGACGATGTTTTAAATCTATATCCTGCATTCTCATGAATATCTGCCTGGGCCTGAACCGGAGAGACCTGTGCAGTGCCAGATGCTGTGACGTTATATCGCCTCACGTCAGAATTTCGGGCCTTGGCGGGCATCGCGCAGAGTGAGTTGCCATTCCACAAACAGCGTGTGAAATAGTACCTACTCCCCATCATATAGAGGTGGCAGAGGAATTGCTCTGGTTTTGAAAGCCTTTCAGGTCTCATACATGAGAACCTATTCCGCCAAGATTCACTCCCATATTTGATGCTCAACATGGATCTATAGCCACGATTACACCTAGCATGTCACAACAGCCTCTCATCTCCCAGTACTCACACAGCATATATGTATAGCGATCATAACAAGAGAAGTAGTATAAATGCCAGCTCCTGATGTGTATGGTCTATATTTTGTATTCTGGGTATCTAACATTCGCGTCCACCACAAACCAGGCTCCTACTGGGTAAACCGCCAATCCTGACTGGACTCAAGTGCTCCTAAGCTCCGAGGACGTGGCTATTCGACGGCTGCTGCCATTGCTCACCCGGCCCCTTGGCGTTCGGGTTCGCGGCCAGTGCGGGCGGGCCCTGCTCATCCATCCACGGTTGCAGGGTGGTCCACAGGCCGTTGCGCTTGCGGATGACGACGACAAAGATGAGTGCCACAGCAGCGGTGTAGAGCCACACAGTCAAGACCGGGTCTACAAACATAAGGGCCGTAGTGGTCTCATAGCGATCATAACTATAGAGCCAGAAGTCGGAGAGTATAAAGATGAAGACGTAGATAAGTAGGTACAGGTGGCTGATGAAGTTCAGGACAGCGGCGACAAGGAACAACACGGCGGACTGTAGTTGTCGTTTGGGTCAGTAAAAGGTAAGACATGTTGGGTTTGCTTGTCACAGCTATGCTGGTAATGCTGCGTGCAGCAAGCATGGAGCGCAACTTACGTTCTTCAATATGTAGTTGTGCTTCGTCTTGTGAAAGACCACAGCAGCATAAGCCAACAGTGCCAAGGCCCAAACAAAGGTAAGGATGTTAAAGGCGCCGGTCATCTTCTCCGCAGACTCATCCAGAGAGTCGTCGGTGTAGTAATACCACCGATCGCTGATATAGCGTGAATACAGGGCGTTATAAACACCAAATCTCGCGATTGCCAGAATGGAGAGGATGACACAGGAGGCAATAGCAGTCAACCTGACCGCCCCGTGTAGCCTTGTCAGGGTCTGCGTGACGCAGAAGAGGAAGCCGTTTCCCATCTCGGCGAGGGTCATGATCATCAGGAGGTCTGCTATGTTGGAGAACAAGCCTCCCAGCGCAGACGTGCGTAGTTGAGCGTCGTAGATGTCCAGTGAAGACGAGTAGATCACATCAGTGACCACAGCAAGGATACCTTGTATCATGTACATCAGAAGCCACCTGTTGATATTCAACGTCAGTGGAAACAGCCTCATGATCACGAGACACCAGAGCAAGGCGCTCTGGACAAGAGAATCTCTCTTTATTTTGGCTGCAACTGGACATACAGTATTGCTATTGGCAGCATGACCTTGAAATATGTAGTGGTCACCCGTGCCGGATCTTTGCTGCGCCGTGCTCGGAAGAAGCTGAAGCCCATGATAACGGCCAATGGCACTATCATGATGGCTGTAAAGCCAATGTTGACGCCCTGTGAGGTAGTGTAGTTGATATACCTCGCCATTGTTCTTGAGTTGACAAGACTATTCAGTCGTAGATCGTGGGGACGATTGTATCATGCGAAAATCCAGGCAATGAGTGGGTAAAATTAATTAGGAGATTCGAAAAATTAAAAAATATGAGAGTCAGAAGGCATGTAAAGAACTAGTCCCATGGACAGAGTGCGGCCCGCATTCGTCTTATAGATGACAAAGGCCCACCGCAATCGAAAATGACGAGAGAGTAAGAACCAAATTTCATGCCACTGGCCACAAAATTTTAAATAATATGCCTTGTGAGCTGGCAAAGTGGCCAGGCATGTGCATCGCACAGCCACGCGGCAGTACAAAAGGATTCACAAATAATGAGTGGATGAGATTGAGACGCAGCAGAACGCTCCTTCGTATGCTGGGCGGCCCAGGGAGTGTGCACTCAGCCCTAATAATAATAGGGTCAGGCAGCCAGGTTTGCACGCTGGCCGAATCATAACGGTTGTGCGGCGCGTGAAGGATGCGCCAAGATCTAACCCCCGTAACAAGCAGGGTCTGCTGACTGTATGCTTATTATGTTCGCAATGAGCCTAGCGTCTACCACATCGTCCTTCTTGCTACCTTTTGTTTTTCCAGTAATGAAATGAGGGAACCCAGCTTGCAAGCCTTGCTTGGCCTTTCTCGTGTCGCAAATCTAACAGGCTCGACATCAGGAGTGCGGCCCTTTTGGAACACCATCACGGTCTACATACCTAGGTATATAAGGTTCTTCAAGTACGTTGATGTAACATACACTAGGCAGCAGACATCGTTCAGCTTGGCAATCTCTCTTCCAATATCTTTTGCACTTGATACCCATGAACCGTAACTGCCGAATGACTGCCTTGAGACCGAATTTTCTGCACAGTTGAAGGACCTTTTGAAGATGACCCGCATGTAGAGTCCGATTGATGTCTTATCCAAACAGACACGAGGACAAGAACATGGAGGGACTCACCGCCTCTAAGGTCTTTCAAAATGGTGACCTGGTTCTTAGCTGGTGAATCTTGAGGCCCACGAGACAACCTGAATGTGTCACACAGTCTCCCCTGGTGCCCAGAGTAGAGGGCAACTTGAAGTGTTCGAGACTCGGAGCGCTACGCCATGACAGACCGGGTGTGTTTAAGAGTTCATCTAGAATTTATTCTATGCGTGAAAAGTAGTTATTTCAAGGTGTACGTGCACCAGGAAGGGGTGCGCTGGATCAGGGCTGGGCCAAACAGAGTGCACTCTCTTAAATATAAGGTGAGAATAGATGTGAGCTGTTTGTATTCAGTTTAAAGCGTATGGAGATTTTGGAAAAACAGAATATTCACAAGGATAGCTCTTTCTGTCAGCGAGATAACAGCACGGACAGAGCATTCTGACCCAGTAAGTAAGGAACTGGTCAGACTTGCCCCATCTGGTCTAACAAGAAGCGTCGCTGGAACAAACCGAACGTCCACTTTCAAGAGACATAGGGCAAAGTCCCAACACACTCGTCGAGAAAGGCTCAGATGTCTTACATCCCTATAACCTCAGCTGGCGTATCCCTGAAGAAAGCGCATTGCTGGGATTGGTCCGCATCCCCTTGGACAGTGAGCCTGTCGTCTGTGATGTGGAGTGTGTTGGTCCCATTGAGCTGCCGGGCAGGCCAGTGGGGCGGTTGGTCGTCGTAGGCGTATTGGTTGGGATCAAGATGCAGCGTGAAAGAGACGACGTAGTCGCGCAGGTACCTCGCTATCGTTGCGTTCCCAGGGCCGAGAGCCGTTGTGCCATCAGCTATATCGACTATGAGCCACTAGCATGGACATGCAACGTACGCCTAGGCAGAAACTTACGGTTGATCGAGCTGGAGTACATGTACCACAACGATGCGCCATGGATCTTGGTCCCGGCGTCGAAGAGCACTAGTAATGGGCAATGATTAGCAGCTTGGACACTGATGTGCTGAGTTCCGAGGGGCCATTGAAGTAGGCGGGTTCGGTGTGGCAGTGAAGCCTACTTACTCTTACAAGCGGTCAAACCAGCCTTGGTCACGGCCTCAGCGACGTATGCCGTAGCACAGTTGATGGTGATATCACCGAAAATTGCGTGCATCCGTGCATATGCGTCATTTGTGCCGATGGCCAAGGGCAATCCGTCCATGATAGTGGCATTATACGTCGAATAAGGGTATTGTTGGAATACGTCCTCGATGTAACTGTCGCTTGCCGTCGGCCACATCTTTTCCAAGAGCTCCGTTACTTCCTTGTCGGTCTTCACGCTCGCATCCACGAAGAGGTAGGCCTCGAAACTGTTGTGGTCTACCATGAGAGGCACCTTGGTGAAGTGGCCGTTCTGAAACTCGTTGAGAGGATAGTCGCGGATGATGGTCCCATCGAGTGTCGGGCCCCAGTAGAAAAGGCCGTAAGGGAAGGCCCCTTCATGGTAAGCCTTGTCCGCAGCACGCTGCGCTGCGTTTTGCAGACTCGCTGCTGGCATTGACCGCAGGCAGCTTAGATCGGTGCAATCCGTGGCGCCTATAAGTTCCTCATACTGACGGCTGACCCAGGACGAGTTGTAGATGGGCGTCCACCAGGGGCATTCTATTATTCATGTGAGCGCCGATTGGAAATGGCCAATATGACGGCTCACTTACGTGGGATGGCAGCACGGAATGGAGGATCCTCAGACCCTCCATGGAGGATCATCTGCAATGTCACCGAAGCGCCGCCGGCGCTTCCTCCCGTGATGGTGATCTGGTCCGGATCACCCCCGAAATGATATATGTACTTCTTGACCCACTCAATTGCCAGACGCTGATCCAAGAGGCCAGCGTTCCAGGTACCATCTTCAGCAACGGCAGGACCACCAAGGAAGCCGAAGACGCCTAGTCGATATTGGATTGCGACATGAACCATTTGACCCTGGGCGTGGTGAACAATGCTGTCGCCTTCGATGGCTTGGCCAATGATATATCCTGGGACAAGCTTTGTTAGCACATCCGGGGACCGCGAGCACTCTGCATCGATAAGGGTGCACATACCACCACCATGGATATTCACCAGCACTGGGAGCTTGCTGCTCAGCGGCTCCACGGGCACCTGTACATCAAGGAGGAGACAGTCCTCGCTCTCCTCAGACGTAGCCGACTCTATCCCCGCCGGAAACCAACTCAGGGCGTTTTGCAAGCACACCGGCCCACGGGTGGTTGATTTTACTCTGCGGGCCGCTTGACCCGGGTCTTTGGGAACGGGGGGTCTCCAGCGCAGATCCTGGGTAGGCGGCTCGGCATATCTGATGCCATAAAACGACTTGACGCTATCGCCACATGTCAGCCGTTTCTCGTTGGGTCAGGCTCAGCTCAGGCTGTGACTCACCCAGAAGTTGCATTCTGAACACCCAGATACATGACAGGACCGATATTTACGACAGGATCAGTGCTGTCGGCGACGCTGGTGGTAACATTTTGAGAGGCGCTCTGCAGCCAGACGAAAAGAGCGGCAAGCGCTGTGAGCAGCATCGTGAAAGACACGAGACTGAGCAGCACCGAGATACCGACAGGGGTCTAGAATATGGGTAGGATCAGGGCATGCGGTTTGACCTGGAACGCTTGCAATTGCAGGCAACGTGGTCGGACTTCTTGCCACGGAAGATGTATTGGAATGCATTTCGAAATGACTGTCTCAGCCATGAATGTACCCCCCCATGCCTCCGACGCCAGCAGGAGTTGCATGTTTTTCTTTTACCAATTTGCGCGTATTCGTAACTGCAAGTATTTCTACTGGCGTAATAGAATCCCTGTTATAACATCTTCGCGCATGTCGACGATCTCGTGGAGTAGGATACTGTCGCAACCACGCCCAATTTCGAGCCACGCAGCCGGCAATCACCCCCTTTCGAATTTTGCTGCTGGGCCGCCGGGCTGACTCACTGGAGTGCACACGTATGCCAGCATAATATACACATTCTCATAGGTAATTAAAAGTATTCATAAGGTAGGTGCAGATGCGTTTATAAGTAGACGTGCATATGGGAAGTTATGGTAGATCACCTGGGCAGGGGGTACAGCAAAACGGGTGCAGGAACATTATATTGATCTTAGGCCATCCACGATGGTAAAACACCAACTCAAAGGTGCCGCCGTATTAATTGCATAGGAAAGTTTCATCATCATCATCATCATCATAAAAACCACCTAGACTATGGGGCAAAGGGAACAGGAGCATCTAGTCATCTCCAGTATGGGCAGACCCAATTGTTCCATTCATCCTCCGTCTCGTCTTCCATACTCACAACGAGGCCACACTGTCCAGCCAACATCGATTCAGCCTGTGCGATCAAAAGCTCGGCCTTTTGTTGATCGTCTGGTGGCCCCTCGGCGAGGATAGCAGCCTTCTTGCGCAGGAGTCGTGCGGTATCGCCCGCAGCTTCCCGCAGCTCCGCAATAGTCAGGCCCTTGTTGAGATACGTCCTGTGGTGTCTCAAGTTAGACCCAACCACTACAATTAACGCGAAACACCGGCGTAGCACTTACAAAGCTTGCTCGCGGTCACCAGCTCTTGCTCGAAGGCATGCGATCTTGTATAGACAAGCAGCAAGAAGAAGATGATATGGAGTGGTTTCTTCCAAGATGCCACGAGCTTTTTCGTAAAACTCATCTGCTTCCGCAGGGCTCTGGGCAAGCTTGAGGTTTCCGTACGCGTAGTTCAAGCTGCAATATTTCTTCAGTGCCAATAGGTCGAACTTGGGACGGAACTGTACGATACTCACTGTGCCATGAAGTGCGCCTTGGGACCGAACTGAGCCAAGAAGATAACCTCTGCTTGTTTATAGTTATCCATTGCCTCCGGAATCATGCCCTTGAGAAAGTACGCCCGCCCCGTTGTCATGTAGGAGACAGCGAGTGGCACGATGGCGTCAGACCCAAGCTTCAGTCTGATCTGCTTTGCTCTGTCAAAGAGGTTCAACGCAACATCATAGTTCCCCTCTGCAGACTCGAGATTCCCGAAGTTGTTGAGCTGGTTAGCGAGTTCTTCCTCGGCACCGGGCACATTCTTCTTGGCCCATGATCTTCTCAGGGTCAGGGCTTCCTCCCACGTCTGTCGACATCGCTGTAAATCGTTCAGCTCAAATGAGCAACAGCCGACAGTGTTGAGAAGGTGCGCATAAAGCTCTGAGAGCTTATCAGCGCAGGCGTTCTGCGCAATCTCCAGCATATGTAGGGCATTACGATGATCCGCCATCTCGAAAAGGTACCTTGGGAGTATTCATGGTCAACCTAATCTGAAAAAGTCTAGGCCGCACATAGCATCTCACTTACCATGCACAGTGTTTGAGCAGCTCGGCGAGACTCTTCGGGATCGGAAATTCCTTGCGCATAGCACGGACCTCTGAGAAGCGTTCTGCAAGCCATCTGGCATGTTCGATAAGCTCTCTGCATTTCTGCCAATCTCCATGCATTGGACGTCCGTTAATCTGACGTGGAAATCGATGCTGAAGCAAGTGGACGGCCGAGGCAAACGCGGATTCCAGTCTTTGCCCGCCTGTGTCTAGAAGATAATCAATGTAAGCATCCTGAACGAGACGATGAACAGTGATGTTTGGTCCGTCCAGGTCAACAAGAGCCATCTGTTCAAGGTGCACCAGCGCAGTGTCAAATCTGTGGCATTTTTAGAAGTGACTCGTTCAAGACATGAGAGACATGACTTCGCAACGAGAAAAGCTTACCCTACTCCGTCATCGCAGATCAGCAACAATTCCCGGGGGGTGTCGTTCTCAGTCACATCAGTGCCAAAGAGCGATTGTGGCACACCATCCGGGCACAAGAGTGAAAGAATCCCGAGCAGAATTCGAGCGTCCCATTTCTCTGGTCCGCTTCTATCCAACTGATCAAAGCTTAGGAACCAGATTCTGTTTAGGACGTGTTCCGAACCTATGCGGCGGGTGCTGTCCCCGTCATAGTCAACGATACGGCCCGAGGTTTTCATCAACTTGACGGCGCCCTTGTTGTACATCTTGAGGAACTTGGATGTAGTCGTGTTCTTGCGCGCGTTCACGTTCATCAAGCCCGCTATGACGCGGAGTCCAATGGGAAGGCCGTCGACTTTTGTTGCAAGGCTTTTGAGAGCGTCCTTGTCCTCGTCGCCGAGGACCTGCGTTGCCGTGTATTTCATTGAGTCTAGCAATACCTTGGTGGCCGGCTCGACTGAGAAAGGCTTTAGTGACACCTCTGATGATGTTGGCAGGCCGTTATCCGGCCGCCGACTTGTGATGACTACAGCGCCACCCGTGGTCGGAACGTATTTGCAGTCAATGTCCTGGATGTTCTCGACATTGTCGAATATCAAAAGCCATTTTCTCCCTGTAAAGACATCAGTATATGGAGCACGGTTCATTTACCTTTGCAAACGGCTGCAGGACGAACCTTTCTTCCGGGCTGCTTGTGTTCGGAACCAGCTTTGGACCATTAAGAAATTCAGTTCATCATTTCCATCTTCACGCATAGACCCAGGTAGCTTCAGAGAGCGCGCAATGTTGCTCATGCTGGCGTTTATGGACATCATCGTTTCACTGCGCACCCAGAATATGGCATCATACTTGCTCGCGTTTCGATGCGCATAAGTCAAAGCTGTCTGTGTCTTCCCTACCCCACCCAGACCATGGATTAAGACAGATCGCAGGTTGTTGTCGGGTCCCTCCAGGGCTTCATCGATGCGCGACAGAACCTCCTCTCGACCTTGGAAGACAGCGCTCAAATGTGCCATTGGTAAGAGGTTGACTGGGTAATCTGCCAGATCATCGGAGGCGTCCAGGCTGCTCGCGAGCTCATCTTGACGTGCTCTGCGTTCACCTTCGAGCCTTTCGAAGTGCGCGAAAAGTGGAGGATTCATGAATGACGCAATGCTCTTTAGATGATTGATAGACGCTTCAACCTCATCCATAGCGGAGGAAAACTTTGATTCAAGTTGTCCAGTCACTGCCTCCATTCTAGAAGCTGAAGAGTCTGGCAAAGATATTTTAGTAAAGGGTCATTTGTGCATTTTGGGATTTTTCGAGGAACTGACTCTCGCGCATCCAATTAACAGTTTGTACCCAGAACTCGATGAGGTTGGTGAAGACGTGGACCATGGACCGACTCAGCTCATCGGGGAATGAGACCGAGAATGATTTGGCACAAAGGTTCAATACGACAAGACTTCGTCGTATTCTCTCAAGTCTTTTGACAAAATCCGTCCACATGGATTGTGATTTTAGAGAAAGCTTTTGGCATGGCTTAGTACATTTGCAAGAATAAAAGGGAACCATCGAAAAGCTTGCCGTAGTTGTGAGGTAGATCAGACCCCACATGACTGCGAATTCTAGAGACTGGGGTGCAATTGCCATCAGAAGCATTCCCACAGAACTGTGTAGCACTCTGACCGCTTGAGGCACATCTCTACCAACTTGATTAGATATGATTATACAAATACGGTACCAGAGGGTGACCAGAGTTGAACGCACTGGAGGCCGGATAGCCATGTGCTCTTTGATCGTTTCTCCTGCCTGCATTGAAGGTCGTGAAGGAGAGCCTCTGCAGATGTGAATGATCGAATCTTCTCGTAGTCGCTGGACGACAATTTCTGCTTGGCTTTCCGAATGGCAGTATTCCATCTTTCTGACACGGCTTGTTTGACATCCCTGCCTAGCTGTTAGCCATGCTGAAGCGAATGTGCCCCTTGTCACATACTGCGGGTCGTCTGCTAATGTCAATGTTGACATTGAAGCCAATGATGGAGTCCACTCCTTCTTCTCGTCCTCGGTTATTATGACATCAACCATCGTTGATTCGCGGTAACGTAGTCCTAAGTTACTAGTACTGAATAATAGCAATTACTGTGGGCGCTCAAAGCCTGTAAGCCAAAATGCACCGTCAGCGTTACTTGCGATTCTGTGGGGTTTCACAGTGTATTGCATTACCTGCCTGGGTAGGGTTGACACATTCTTCAAAGCTCGAATTCAGTTGTAAGCAATGCATACTTCAGAAACTTCTAAACCCACTACGGTCGAGAATAAATGGCGGGAAAGGTTCAAAGGTCACTTTAGCTGTATTGAACAGGGCAAGGGATGTGGGATGACCCCGAGAAATGCGGCTCTGCGCAGCCTGCTTCTGGAGCAACGGAACCTCCATGAGCTTTCGGGTTACATTCAATTTCCCCACCCTGTGCAACGTAACCATGCATTTCTGGGCAACAGAGCCTGGGCACACACCGCCACAACATGTATGCAGTCTAACCTTTGGTCACACGGGTGTGGTTCACGACAGTGAATGTGTAAACGAATGTCGATGGGACATGAGAGCACTTTGCATGGAAGTATCGGTGGTTCTAAGTACTTAGGTAGCGCTCTGAGAGCCACAGCCTTATCACCGCAATTCAATTTACGCATACAAGTTGAGTTCGGTCCTCGTACATTTCTGTCGCGGAGCAAAAGACAGGAAACTCAAATTCGAAGTCAAGGCTCGTTGAGATATTCACTGAGAAAATTTACATTTTCTACACCTGTATGAATCACATCCGAGCAGTGACGAAGCAGAACCACTCTGGAGTAAGAGCTTGATTCACGTCCTAATTCTTCAACACTCCGAAGTTAAGCACAAAACTAACCAAGTGCTGCCACAGATTTCATCACCACAGTCCCACAGCATGGATGCCATCACAGTGCATCCTCGACCTGGTCGAAAAGACCATGCCCTAAGATTCTCATGCCCTGAGGCACACGGTGCACAGAAGACACAATATCCAGTGGTCATGCCCAAGACTCAACCGTGGATGGCTTGGTGCCCACCTCTTGGGCTAAAGAAAAATTCCAAAATGGTCGTGACCACTCGGAATCATGACTCCGGCACAAATGGGCTTGGAGGATACTAGGGAGGCGCATATCAAGAAAGCGAATCAAGTCATCTGGCAGGTTCTACAGTGTTTACACGATCTTTCAAAATACATTCACCTTTCCTCCTCCAGAGCTGGTTTTATCTTCTGCCCCGATGGTTGGTCTTTTCGACGCTGACGTGGAAGCATCAATTTTGTATCCATTGTTTTTATCTTATCTTCAAATCCAGTTATGTTATCATTTATCATTCTACAATTGTCAACGTCTCCATCCAATTAGTGATGTTTTCGATGTCGTCGTTGATGCTTGTCCGCTTCCATTGTCTTCACAATATATCTCAAGTCCACTTTTCCACCGCACACAGGAAATTTGCGATTTGTCATGTTGCAATCTTTGAGCAAACAAGAATGAAAGCTAGACGCGCTGGTAGTTGTGAATTGATGCGGAATTGAATTCCATTTCATCGAAGTACAAGAAATTCAATGCTCACGTACCTATGTACTACGCACTCGCGATCATCGGATCGCGAGTCGCATTCCGTCAAAGGCGGGAAGTACTATGGAACACATGATATGCTTGAGCCTGTGTATATTTGAAAGTGCTGACAAAGTTGACTTTTCCAATTCGATCTGGCTGAAAGAGGTCTCGAATCTCTATGCCATTTGTCCTTCATATACCTAGAATGTTCAAGAAAGGGAAACAGTGGAAGAAAATGAAAAAAAATAAGCGAGAACAGTCCATTGCACCTCAACTCCCGTTTTGGCCTACCATCCTTGTTTTGTTGAAGCAGGTCAGTCCTCCATCAGCGAAATAATGATAGACCGTGTCTCCACACTCCGCCGTGGTGGTGCGTCTGGGCGACAATCAAGGTTGACAAAGGCTATGTGCGGGCAATCTTTTTGGATACCCAGAGGTTAGAAATCCGACTTTAGAACACAGAAATGGCGTCAACTAGGCGCCTGCTTACACTTTGCCTGGTCTCCAGGCTGGTCGTCATAAAGAACGAAAACAGCCAAGTCATTTGGAGTTTGCTCACTAAGCCAGCACTGTTGCAGATTGTTCCGCCCATGTAAGCATTGTGTTTCAAGGTCACGAGTCCGAGCGGACAACACTCACCCATTTTTGTCTTTCGTTGTGAAAGAGGTAATATACCTCTCCTGCACGCTCTGGTATGATGCGATCTGAAGGTATCAAGTCTTGGGCTTCCACTGAGCGATAGTCGCAGAAGGCCAAGGGGCTGTCTTCACAGATAGGATTTAAGGATCGCCATGTACTTTTCAAATCAGTTCGCTGCATTGAATAGCTAGCAGTTTCGGGTACATGGGGTCTCACTTGACAATGCGAAATCGATAATTTGGTTGACAGAATTTTGCATAGTCTTCTGGACTCAGACGATTGCGTATCATCTCTGGCCCTGACCGTTCTGTGACGTCTAATACCGTCGTTTTGTCAGACTCGCCCTTTTTATAATTGCCTTCGTGGATGAATCCATGCCTGTATGTGCCCCAACAGCAGGTCCTTCTCTGAGGAGTGGATCGCGAAGGTCAATCTCATCTCTTTCGTACGTTATGTTCTCTCGGATCTAATCACACCTGTCCACATCAGTATCTTTACGATCAGATGCCCTCTCATTCAGGAGACTACAGACGCGAAAATCATAACAGACAACATGTCCTGCTTGAAAGAAGTCTTTGAGCACGGCTTCGGTCTCGACCTTGTAGTGGTCGACGTCCTCTCGAGTAGGTCCATCGCCGTGGAGGCCCGGTAGGCTGTTTACAGCAGTTTTGTGCTGTAAATACTGGAAACCGCATTCTTCGATTTGATACTGGTCTGTTTGGCCTCTCACATCTTCGATGTCGACCGAATGGTGCTCGTACAGTAAGTTGCTGCGTGGAATGCTCCTGTCTATCTCAGCATCTTGAGACGGTGGGAGCAGCACGAGATAGGGCTTTTCCCGGATGTACAGCGGATCATGCTTCAGAAAGCTAATCTTGCCTGTTGTTGTTGAAAGTGCCATGATATTTGTGACCTCATTGAGAGATCACATCACACAGCAACAAAGTGGCGATGCGGTTATCACTCGTCCAGGACGCCCTTGAGAGTTGGGCTCGAGGAGATCGTGCTCAACCATGTGCCAAAGATGCCAGCCCGATAGACAAGGGTTGACTGTCTCAACCGTTGAAAATGGCCAGCCATCATTGAGGCTCCGTGTGGAACATTTGTTCTGCATCCTGAAATCACGGCCTCCCCAGAGGGTGGTCAGACATCGGTGTGATTGATTTGAGTCACACGACTGCAAGCCTCCCATGCACTGATGGCTTTGGCTGGAGTTTGAGTCTTTATCTCACAGAGCCTCATCTGGAGTGCTCAGGCGTGGCGTGGCACCAACATATCGGGATGCCTAGACATTACCTGTCGCAAGACTGCGCGTACCCGGAACCAATATTGGGCTCTTGCATACATATGTACCTATGAGTGCATCGAGCAATGATCTCCTTTCCTGATTAAGCATAGTCTAAGACAGCCCAAGATGAAACCCGACTCGCCCTTGCCTATCAAAGGACTGGCATGCTTGTCCAGTTCCAAAGGCTGTTGATTCTGTAGCGAGTTTCCCAAGGCTTTGGATGACTGAGGGAGCACACAAGCTGAGATAAAAGGAACGGGAACTCTGAATTGTCAATATCTAGCAGGATTGACAGTCGTCGGGAACGTATGTAACATCAATCGTGAGAGTCCAGAATTCGTAGAACGAGGTACTGCCTAAGTATGAAAAGAAGTGTATTCTCTTTGCGACCGCAACTACCATTCCTCGCTTCCGTTTGGTCACTACGCTATTGCAGTAACGAATGAGTTGCAAGCCTCAGAAAGTGATGGCTGTACCTCACCATTTCGGGTATTAAGGCTGCTTATTCTTTGCTTAGTTGTGTGCCACCACTCTTTCCCGACCGGCTTACTAAACAGGTTAGATCGTCTGACATGGTTGGTGTCTCAAACCAATCATTCGTTCATTAAGCGGCTGGTGGGATTTGCGACCGTGGCGCACCACGAGGCTCCGGTATGTTACACATCCCCTACATCCGATGCATGTAGGGAATGTACCTGCGACGTGACAGTACAAATTTCATAGAATTTACGTGGACTCTCACCGGTTAGGTTTCACATGCACCTTTCCAAGCCGCTGCGGCTGGACAACTCACATGCCTGTCGATAGTACTACGCCATGTAGTACTGCCCCCAACGTGAGGAGGGGGGCCACCACCAATTTTAGCTCTGTTATTTGTCCTCTGATCGATGACACTCACAAGTGTTGACCCTTCGGCTGCGGCGGATGAAGGAATGCTAATATGTGCGCTTCATCCTGCCCAAGGAGTACGCGTGCGGTTCCTGGAGCCGCAACGGCCACGACGTTTGCAGTAATGGCGGTGTGACTTCTCAGTTTCTTGCCCGGATAAAAGTGTGGTTGATATAAAACACGCTCTATCAACGTCATTCTTCTTTTCGTCCTGTGTCTCGACAGCCACGGTGATCGACCATGACAGTCAAGAGCCGTGAGCGATCGGGCGGCGCAATGGCGTCCCTGAATCTACTCACCGTCACCAGCAGAGAGCTGCAACAGCTCCTTTCTGACGGCTCTGTCACATCTGTGGATCTGGTAGACGCATACCTGGATCAAATCGAGCGTCAAAATCACCAAGGCTTGAAATTGAATGCCATGATTTCCGTTGCAGATAGAAATATCATACAACGGACTGCCAGGAGACTAGACAGGGAAAGGGAGCAGGGTAACATTCGAAGCCTGCTGCATGGGATCCCAGTCACAGTCAAGGTGAAATAACCATGTCTAGAGGCCGCTGCCAGGTGTTAATTCAAAATCTAGGACAACATAATGACCGGTCCCGAGCTCCAGCTGCCAACGACTGTCGGCACATATGCCTTGGAAGACGGCATGGCAAAATGGAATGCCAAGGCCGTTGACAAGGTGAGCATCTCTATACATTGACACCGTCTGATGGACGCTGTTATTTGATTACTGATGGCGATTGTAGCTGATCGAAGCCGGTTGTATTATTCTTGGAAAGGCAAACCTCTCGGTACGTCAACCAGCAAAGTACTCGCGCGTATGCTATGGAGTCCAAAAATAATCTGACAATACCGCAGGAAATGACAGGGTGGAAGGGCTGTGGATTGACCACAGGATGGTCGGCATTGGGTGGGCAGACCCAGAACCCATACATTGATGGGGGTCTGAAAGACGGTGAAAAGCTCCTCGGCCACAGTGTGGGTTGAACCAAAACCTAAAGCAGTCTTTGTGCCGTTGGTAGTTCATCTGATGACATTCAACTCTAGGCTCCTGCTGGCTCGTCCTCCGGTAGCGCAGCCGGTGTGGCAGCAGGCTTTGCGCCGCTCGCGCTGGCCACCGAGACCGATGGCTCCATCGTACAACCTGCGAACCGCGCAGCATTGTATGGCCTCAAAGCTACTGTAGGACTGATATCAACGGAAGGAACTGCGCCATGGAGCTCGCTTACCGACAGCATCGGTGGCATGGCCAAGTCGCCAGAAGATCTTGCAGCGCTCTTCAAAGTTCTCACTGTGGCAGACGGGCACGCTGGTGAAAAGGCCGGAAATGATTTAGACTACGACTACTTGCCTGAGTCTTGGGCAGGACAGCGTGTAGGCTTTGTTGATCCATCCTTGTGGTCATTCTCGCCGGCTATCTGTGATCCCGACCCTATACTCATCCAGCAGCAAAGAGAAGAGATGGAAGCTGCGATCTCCAAGATTGAGAGCTATGGTGCGGTGGTAGTGCGATCGGTCCCATTTCCGTCCATGGACCAACTCGTGCTCGATGGTGATGATGCCCTAGAGCAGCTGTGGAGTAAGCAGGCTCATTTGAGAACATGCACACGATTATATGGGACTTTCATTGACTTTTCCCAGACCACGACTTTCGGAAAGAGTGGAAGATCTTCCTTGAAGGCTACCAGAATAGCAAAATACGTGACTTGAGAGACATGGTTGAATTCAACAAACAAAATGCAGACAAGGAACTACCATCACGTAAGAACCCGCTCGCAATTTTTTGAGGTCGTTTACCCGACAATGCTAATCTCGATCACATTTTTTCCGCGGACAGGGTACCCTTCCCAGAGCCTTCTCGAGGATGCCATTGACGACAGCAAACGCATTTCGCTCGACAAGTACATGGAGGGTGTCCGTATTCTACGGAATGCCGCACGTACTCAAGGCATTGATAAGACATTGGCTGCACATGATCTAGATATCATTCTCGGCCCAATGGATGGCAGGATGCCAACCATAGCTGCTGCGGCAGGATATCCAGTGGGAACGATGCCTTTGGGCTACTCAAAGACAAACGGCCGTCCTTTCGGGATGTGTATTGTTGCCGCCGCAGAACATGAAGACAAGATCTTGCGCGCCATGAAAGCCTGGGATGCTACTGTTGCAAAGAGGAAGGCACCTCCTCAAATGAAGAGCACTGCAAGGAAGCTGCGGCGCAAGTGGCAGGCGCTTGTATGGGAGAAGCTAGATTCAGCGGTAATCAGCTGCGTTGCACTCCTTGGGTGCAAAGCAAATGGAAGCAAGCGGCGGTGCAAGTCACCTCAGGAGAAGGCAGTCTTCTCGAAGCAAGATTCGATGTTATACACTACTTCTTCCGGTGAATAATGACGCGGTTTCTGGTCAGGCCTCAAGGTTGTTAAAATGTGCAACGCACAGAGAATGTTGTATGAGGATTGGTAGTCACGTCTTTAGCTAGTCAAGCACACATAGCATTCATTCGGAATGTGAGCATCGACATAGTCACCTTTAAACACTCGACCTCATACAATTTCTCACTTCCTTTTCTGGTGACATTTGCATGTCGGCTCAACTAAACATCTTAATCAGTGCTTGGGACCGACTGATTGATTGCCATCGAATGTTGCGCCTCCGTATTGGCGAGTGCAATGAGCGAGCAAGAACAAGGTCAAAATGGTTTTGTAATACCAATATTTATGAATAGAGATAAAGAGACAGAAGAAGAGGGTGAGCCAAGGATCTGAAGGCTATTTGACAACTGTAATATTCCCGAGCACCGCACCAGGGCGCGACCTCCATTCCCAAATATCGTGCTTCGATCTTGGCCAGGATCAGCATCTGAGCTGAAGTCCCGCGAGGACAGTCTGGATCACAGACAGAAGAATGGAAGTTATGCCAAAGACGACCACGGCCCAAAATGTCCAAAATCGGTTCAGGTCTCTCACATCGTACCAGAGGGCTTTAAAAGTGCCCGAGTCGTGGGAGACAACAAAATCTTGAATCTCCAACAGCCTGTCCCCCAGATTGGGGAAATCGGAATCAGACCAATACGTGGACTTCTCTGGAAAAGCCTCAACGTGGTCAAACAGGTCATTCCTGTGTGCTGGTGTACCGCAGATGTGATCTCGGAGGGGGTCGACCTCGGAGTCTGCGTGTCGGGAGCTTGACATTTGGAACCGCTTGAGATATAGGTCGCGGGCGTTTTTGTGCTGGCTGAACATGATTCTGTATGAGCATAAGACCTCAACAAAAAGGTCTTGGCTATATGGACTCGTGTTGTGGGCTTTTGTGTTGTGGGACTCGAAATCACCCATTTGGCTCTGGAAGATGCTATGATATTTGATTAGTCGCCATGATATTGCAAAAAGTTGAGATAATTTCGCAGAAAATACATGCCTGTCGAAAATTGTAGCCTTCGACTCCCTTGGGATAGCAAGCATGGCACAGAACGAGGGAAATCGGAACAGTTTCAGGGTCATGGTGCGCCGGTCGAATTCGAGATGGAGGCTCAGACAGTCAACCCAGACTACACGAATCCCGGTGACCTTGGATAGTATGTAGTAGTTGAAATTGCTAGCAATGATCGGTCTGTGTTCTTGCGATGATTCACTAATTGGCTGGAATTTAAGATGTCCGAAGCAATTCAGCAGATGTCCAAAGTTTAGACATGCCACGTCTGTGGTCAAAATGCAGGACAACTTCCTCCACAGGTGCGAACGAAGTCCTTTTGCCTCGTCTTCTGGATCCTTCAGCTGCAGCCGGAGTTGTGACGGCTCCGGTGATGGCGTTGGAGTATAGAGTGGAAGGATGGACGACAGCAGGAGGAACACGGTCTGGCACTTGTGGGCTTGCCAGACGTCAAGGTCCTGTTCTTCGTGAAAGCTGTCAAAGCGATCTGAAGTGTAATTGATCTCATTCATGTACTCCTCTGACGTTGGCGAAACGGCTGAGCTAATATCTGACAGTGAAGTCTTACCCTCGCAGAGGCTTGTGGCCACTTTGCATAAGAGTAAGATGGTCTCTGATGTAGTAGGTGGACTTGCACTGCGTTTTTCGTCGCTTCTCAGGTTCAGAAGCTGAAGTCTGTAGGAAATTCCATCATCTGCCGTCCAACCGCAGAGTGTGCGTTTGATGTGGTTGAGATACCAGATCGAGTATTTCTGCCATGTATCCCAACTCCGGTCACTAAATTCGGATGGCGTGTTGAAGCAATTCACAGCTCTCAGGAGTTCGAATTCGGTATCATCCCATTGTGCGGCGGTTTTGTGGTTCATGACTACATTACCTCACAGTCAACATCAAGTGCCCTTGACTCCAAATGACGCTGCACATACCTGGCTGATTCACAAGTTTCCTATCTGTGAGAGGCAACACAACAGGGTCTCTGTAGCGGAACCACATCATGACCCACTAGCTATTAGGTGTTGTATGTGCGTTGATGCTCATGGCTCATTAGAACAGATTGTAACATCTCCGGTCACACAACTTGACAGGACTGGATGCAGATCCATAATTACCTAAAGAATCTCACAAGGCTCTGCGGACAAGGATGTTAACACCCTCAGGACTTTCAGGGAGTAATATTTGGCGAATTTTTGACCCCCACTCACTCAGCATTGACGCTTAGTCCGAAGCGTAGTCTTATCACTGCCAGCCATGAGGAAGAGGGTGGCGCCAAGTACCTAGGTAGCATCATTGTACCTGGTACCGCAGCCTCGTTGCGTTCCGGCCGGACCGCTCGGCTAAAATCGGGCGCAAGGAAGCGGCAGACCAGAATCCAATGAGGATGCATATAAAGAGCCTCATTGTACCGCTACGAGCCACACAGATGATGATCCGCTGTAGTCACGCGGAGATCATGCTATCATTCTTTTTTTCGTTCGCCAGTACAACAGTAGTGATGACAGTGAAACGATGGACCACCTTGCGCGAATACGCACACGTGTGACGGCGATACCAAGTTGATAGAGCCAATTATGGGTCGCAGGTTCCGAGCGGAATTGGTTGAAATGAGCAGTTTGGCCCCAATTGAGTGTATCACCATCATCCTCATTGTCGCTGAGGCTGAACATGTTGCCCTGCTTGCCCTGGATGCCAGTCCTCTGTTAAATTAAATCACGAATCGGGGTCGGGATTGCTTCACCGACCTTGTACAACAATTCGTGAGGCCAACATGTGCTACTACCCAAGCCTCATGCGCGGACTCGGGCAGATGGCCGCAGTCATGACACGAGACACGTTTGAGACGAACCAGATTGAATTCGTTGTTGCCCGAGGCGGCACAGCAGTTTAAATACCTACAGCTTACCCGGCATTCAGGCACTCATGCGGCACGCCTGAAGTTGGGCTTTCCTTGGCGTATGAACGTGATTGGGATCAGCACCCCAGCACAACCGGTCGAAATCGAGGCGACCTATCTCGAGCTGGTCGTTCAGAGCCTTGTCGGCATACCAATATACAGCCATGGCGCCGCATCCTGCGATACATATGTGGAACAACCGCCCAACTCCGGTATGGCCACATACACGAGCTGCTTGTGAGACACACAGCGCCCCCTTGGTACACCCCGACCGGGCGCTCCTTGCGCTATAATATGACCCTCGCTCAACCTCGTCAGCAATAGCTTAGGATTTACTAAGCATTAAGCGGCCGACATCTTTGAGCTGAGCACAATCCCTCCTGTGCATCTTATGTGTAGTACAATTTGAGTTAAGGGTGCTAAATTGCAAGCTATGGGTGGACGGTTTAGATGCAAGTGATAATCCTTGAACGGCTTATAATTCGTTTGTTTAGCAAATGCATAATCTCTGTTCTGAAGGCCTAAGGATTCGATTCACATGGGTCGGGAGTCTACTCTGAGGCGGAGCCTGGATCCAAAATGTCAATAGGACCAAAGGGTAAAGAACAAAATATCTGCGTGGGATGGCGTAAGGTCGTCGTACTTATTCCACAGATCGATCACATGTTTATATTCTCCAAGTAGTCTGTTCGTAGTCTTTTGAAAGATAATACAACTGTTGATTCCCTTCTGGCACTGGTCGCAGCCCCTCTCTTTGCCCCTCTGATATTATCCTCCGGTGAACTTCAAATTGAAAGATGGTGAAAGCTGCTGCAAATGCGAGGGATCAGATAAGTAGAACGAGATAGCTTTTAAAGGTAGTTGTAATGAATAGGCACGGTTATATGAGGTGGGATGTAGGGAGTAGGATGTAAGGCCTGAGGTGGCAAGTGGGAGAAGGAGGACGGGGAGCCCAGAAATGTTGGAATGGGATAGAAAATTATGACTCGAGTCTCGAAGACGTAGCTTCCGTGGGAGCTGCGGTTTCAGGGGAGTCTCCGCAGCCAGGTAACAGGCAACAGGGCGAGAAGTGGCCAGGATCCGGGCATCCTATCCCGCCCGCGCGTCCAAAGCCCTATAGGCGGTGAGACTAGGGTCTAGTCGATGGGTAAAAGCTGCGTGAAGTTGGTAGATTAAAGGAGGAAAAAGCCGGTATCAGTGTTCATTGGGCCAGCGAGGGGGCACGGGTCTGCGTAGGTGATTTATACAGTAAACATTACTGAGCGCAAGTATGGCGTGTGAGACAGTCTTCGTGTTGGAAACATGGCACTCGCACCCACACGCTCATACAATGCATGCATCTCGCCAATTCCACAGTGGCTACTATTCTCAAGACTTGCAGTTTCGGGATTTGAGTCTGCCCTGTTGCATAGTCACGGCTGTCCCGTCAGTAGTACGGGGGGAAAAACACAGATAAGCCAGGGTCAAGTCACTAGATCTCAAGCAGGGCGAGTCGAAAAAAGATCTTGATTCCGAAGCCTGAGCGAGTCCTCCTGTCAAGAAGATGATCACGGGCAACCACGAGATCTCTCTACTGAAGAACCAGACCTCCTAAATTTCTCTGGAGGTACACTCTCATCAAACGTATCCCGGTAGAACTCGTCCATTGATACAATCAGGGCGTCCTCAATGGTCAAATGGAGCATTGCTGAGAACTGGAAGCTTCTCCCGGACGCCTTTCTCATTGGCAGCCCTCCCGTAAACGTCCCATAGTTTATAGTCCTGAAGCTGCAGCTGGCCTTCTTCCCGTGCTCGTCGGGGTCGCTAGCCCACCAAATCGGCGTGGAGGGATCTAGAATGACCCTGAAGTCTGGGTTAGCGGCGCGCCAGATCTTGTGGTGGTCGCGAATGTTCGTCGAGACGATTTGAAAGGCGTGGTCGGTGTAGACGGCTTTGGGACTGAAGAGCTCTGTGAATGCCGCGGAGTTGTCTTGCGACCACGCTGCGGCCCAACGTTCGGGGATTGATTTAAGGTCAGACATGTTGGGAAATTTAGTTGGGCGGGAGGAGGACCAAGGCGCTGGCAAAGAATCGAGTTGAGGGAGAAGGTCAAGGGTATTTATCCTTCTTGAGCATGAGAAACGAGTAACACGAAATATGGCCCACTGAGCCTGCTATGCGTTTAGAAATAGTGTTTCGGGGCGGACATTTGGATGCTTGTATTCCCGGAGGTCTTTCATCAGGCTCCTCCCGAATATTTCGGTTAGGTCAAAACTCTAATTCAGGTTTGCAGGGGTGCCACGGCGACGCGCTTCACTTAGGCGCATTCATGTGTCCTGCTACTCTCACTTGCAATCGATCGTACCAATAAAGTGGAGAAAATCAGGATTGCAACATGTAAAATGGTGTCTATCTCAAAGAGCCAATTTTGAAATCAACTTTAATTACTATAAAACCTATTATAAACGATTGCTTTTAATGCCTTAACTTTTCTCCATAAGTTTACACATCATACTAGAAGGAAAGTCTCTGGTTCTACTGCCTGCCCAGCAGCAAAATCTGAAGCAAAACACTCTCCATACATGACACTATCTGCGTAACACTCGCCCACAAAGAAATATTCCCCCAAGGACAACGTGGGTCTCAGCAACGAGGGGACACGTGCTCCATACAAAACAACCACAATGTCCCCAATCTCAGCACCTGATGGGCATAAACCTATTAGGCCATCTCCGGTGCTAAACATGCACTTTCTATGGCAATGCAGACAGTCCGGTATCGCTTCAGGGTCGCTAGGAGGGAGGCCATCATGCGCGTTATGATGATCCATGATGTGCCCAGTACTAGGAGAAATGCGCGAATCTGGCAAGATGCTTTGTATACCCAATATGTGCATATACGCGGTCTGCATCTCTATTGAAGGCCGATGGCTCGCTCCGGGACAACGATGGACAATTAGGTGCGCAGGAGAGGCTGTCTTAAAACCCACTCCGAGAATACATCAGGCATTCTCCTGGGTTCTGCCACAATCCTATACACGATCCAGCTCAGAGCATCGAAGTCTTGAGATCAAAATCAGTCACATCCAGCGGCGTCAATCCCATCCTTGTGTTCGGGGCCCTCTTAGGAACTGGGTAAAAAATGCATCCGAAAACATTCTCTTGGAAGTTGCAGATGACTGGCAGTCGACTCGTCTCCACAATACGGTCAGTCACACTGGGACGATTTCGTTTCCAGTCGTCATAGACGACAGCGAGAGCCGCCAGCAGAGAAATGGGCTTTTTCGAGAATGCGACTGCATCCTCGACGGGCGGGGACTGCATCAGAGCCTTTCTTGGATACATCAGCTCGGAGTTGACCGCCAAGAACACCGCCATTGCCTTGGGAGAGCGGTTAGGGAAGTACAAGAAGACCCGCGTCTCTGTCTTGGCGTTTAGTGGCGGGCCGTCTTTGCTCACGCTCCGGGACCTAGTCACCCATGGTAACTTGCCCTGCGCCAGGGGACCTAGATCCTCAAGACGAAAGCGAGGAGCTTTTTCGTTCAGCCTTGCCAGCTCATGGGGGACGTGAAAGGTCGCCTCCCGGATTTTCTTGTGGCGTTGATTCGCTGGAGCACTGCGTGCCATATTGAAGGCCATGCTCATGGTTGCCTCGACCTCCTTGCGCGTCTTGTTGTCGGCGGTGCGGGCCCAAGTATGGGGAGGTAGCGTTGAGTATCCCGTCAGAGATCGGACCCAACCGACTGCGCCAGCGGCGACAAGGCAGCATAGCGCAATTGCATCTAGATCAATCACAATTCGGCGGGCGGATGTCTGGTGGAAGGAGCCTGTGTCGATCAGGTCAGGAGAAACGGAATTTCTTGGGGCTGTGACAACTTTGCAAAAGAAAAAGAAAAACATAACCTACGCCTCTGGGCAGGAACAGCTCCATTGCGACTAGCTGGAAGCGGACCCGCGGTCAACTTTGATGTCAAGCATGATTTCGAGGTCCTTAGGTGGTGCGTTGAGGCAGCAGTTACGGAGCAGCGTCGCGTCATGCTGTTTGCTGCCCATCGTTGCAATGCCCTATGCATGGTTGCTGCTGTCTGGTGATGCTTCACCGGGGGCCAAAATACACAATAGCATGACACGGCAAGGATGACAAGACGAATGGCACGGTCTCTGGGTTCCTTATTGGATTTCCGGGGGTCAAATCGTGCTGGGCGGGGATCATACGTTTGAATCAGATTAAACTGGATATAGCACCCGAAAAGCAGTCATATAAACAAAGCCTTGAGCTAATCCGCTTTGCACACGGTGATAGGTGTGCCTGTCTTGGTGATGCAGGAGGAAGTCAAGTGGAGGACGGGAGCTAGCTGTAGCTCCCGAGTCAGTGCTTGAACTGCTGGCCCATGCAAAGCGACAGCTGGGACCAGCTGGAAACAGCTGTCAGCACTGTGCAGGCTGCATACCTAGGTATGGTCGCAACAAAACCAACAGCCAGGTCGGTGTCGCCTTCGTCGCCACAAGTATGTACCTTCTGCAGTGAGTCCGGTCTCGAATATCTGAATTCATCGAAATTATGGCCTGTGACAAAGGCTGAGCGACGGCTGCAGAAAGGAAGGACTTCAACACAGCGGCTGGATGGGCCATCACATTGCGTGCATACTTTGAGTTCTGGAGGACTATTTGAAGGCGGATTCTAGATTTCAAAATCAGAGTGGGCAAGTGCATACACGATTGCATCGCACGCATCATTCCTGCAACAGCCCCCTCCAGGTATCAGCCCGGGAACATCGCCGGCCGTCTGGATCCTGGGCTTCGCCACGGCTTGGTAAAATTGTATTCTAAATTATACCTGACACGGTCCATCAGTAAGCGAGAAATAGATAGTGTGTTGTGTCTTCGCCGTCCAGAAAATGAACATCATCAAAGAGCGATACATGATTTCGGATCAGGGATCTAGACGGCACTATTCAAACACCAAACTGCTCATGCCGCACTCGTTTCCTCATCTGTTCGGTGTCCAAAGTCGCCTCGCAGTTATCTAAATGCAAAATTTGAACTGCTCTGCCCACGTGTGTCCAGACGCGTCTTGCCCCTGAACAGGCAAATCGGAACATTCGGTGCCGCCCTGAGGTCGTGACGAGGGAAGGCACGTTGGTGACAAGCGAACCATCAGAACCCGCCATGTTAAGCGGTTAGTACTCAGATCTGGTAAATAGTCGTATTCCGGCAGCCCTGGTTGCTCTTGAACTCTCAGACATCTCATCCATTGGGGAGGTCAAGAAATTCGGCAGGACTGACTGAGCAGGTTTCCCACGACAAGAGCTCAGAGCGATCTTAGGCCGGACTTTTATCATGGTTGAGCCTTCGAACAAACCAAGCAAGAAACGAGGAGCAAACAAGAATACTCTGCCATCAGACGATCAAATTTTCAGGTGATATTCAAGCACTTCAAGACAGCAAAGTAATGATAGTCGCTTCGGTATAATTTATCAGATGCGACCAAGGGAGTCTGTTGCAGCCCAAGCCGTGCATGTGCCAACTGCTGTCATCCATACTTCGATTTTGAGGGGACAACTTTGAAGATCTTCGAAGTCCTCATGCGTAATGAATTCTCGGAAAGTGCAACCGCTGGGGCGAACCAAGCCTCCGTGACTGCCTGGATCAAGCCCTGATACTTCACGAATGCTAGAAAGTATGACGCGGGGCTCATGGTCACAACCGTGCCATCTAGGAACAGATGACAATGATGAACTACCCCGTCGTACCTGCACCAAACCGGTATCCCAAGGCGATGAGCCAGGCAAGCGCGTTGTTCTCTGTGAAACATTTAAATCTCTCTGCCGAAGGACTCCTCGTCTCCCCAAACTTCCTCTCTTCTTCACTTCACTTCTTCTCCGGACCGCCACACAACAACTCCGGATGCACACTTGTGTTTACCCTTTGATTTGCACGACTGCATTCTTGAGATGCTTCAACGACCTCAAACAGGCACTGCCCTGCACGATCCCCCTGCTTCACCTCCTCATCACCATGACTTGCATCTGGTGTCCCATCCCACACTAGACACTTTGATCCCCATTGCCTTCAGCACATCCTGGGGCAACACGGTCTCAGCATACTCAGGCAGGCAGCGGTGGTCGTACGGCCAACCGCTCCCGCCTGCATGCTCCAAGAGCATGTCATCATTGAGCGTGTTCTACCCCCAGGTATGTATGATTGACAAATTGCTGTATCTGACATGCGAACTGAGGGTGATCCCGATCGCTTGGTTGATGAGCTTGTCGCCGACTTGGCGCACCAGCAAACCTTGTTACAAACATGATGAACATACAAGCCGTCAGCTTTTTAGCTGACGCATAACTTTTTCTTAGAGCGCCAGCCCAAATCAGCCTCAGTCCAGACTTTGGCACAACTCAACGGTGCCTTCGATCCCATCATCATTGGCTGCAGGGCAATGCTGGGGGTTTTTTGTGGCTGTGACTGGGGATTTTCCTTTCCTTCTCTTCTTTTGTGAGAGGAGGGGTTGGGAGAGAGACGATGAGACGGCTGGCTCGGAATCTCTTGATCTGATCGAGTGGCCATGTAACATGTTGTGAAAGTTTTCGAGTAGCATGCTCAATAAAAGAATTCCACTCATGGTCTTGATGAAATTTCAAGCAGCCTGCGTGCATCGTTCCTCAAATGCAAGGGAGCACGGCAGCGCAGTATTTCAGGCTGTGATTGCCCTCTGGGCACCGGAGGAGGTAGCTGTTGATTCGATTTTGCAGCACGCCCGATGCTGAGGCTCACCAGGCAGTCAGCCCGCCAGCGGAGCACTTGCCCCAAGGCTTCACTCAGCTTTCGTGACAAATAAGTCGAGCTCTCTTGTGCGAGCCGACGGACCGTTTTTCGTCAATGTTACCGGGTCGCTTAAGGGACTGTGGTCAGGTCGCCATGCTTGACCAACTTTCAAAGATTTGTGTGGTCAAGCTCTGCGAGGCTGATCGATGCCACACAATCTTTAAAGTTTCGGTGGAATCTGGGGGAATACCCACGGCTTAAGTATCTCAGGCCTGTAGTCACCTGCCGGAGCTAGATGCGGCTACTTGTGCAGGCGGTAAACCGCCCAAGCGGGTTTGGCCCTGTGCTAGTCCTGCTGGCATTCGTTTAGTGCTTCACGTTTCGAGCTCTGGAGAACGGACCATGGGGCAGACTTGCTTACTTTCCTTAGCGGCGCGCAAAATGCGTCGGTCCGCCCGAGGCCGGTTCTCGACAAGGTTGATTACGACGTCGTGGGCTCCCATCAGAAATGCTTCCAAGTGCTGCCCGCTATGCGTTGTTTTAGAAATCCGCAGCACATTCAACGAGATATATCGGACGAGGTTGCATGGGAAATGGCAAGTCTGGAAGACTAGGGTCGTTTTATAAGTTGGAATAATTCTCAAGATTGGCAGATGTTGGTTGACTACTGCTTATTGGCATGAAATCAGAATGCGGTGAAGTGGGGAGACCACTTTTCCAGCAGCTGCCTGAGAGGACTTTACTGATCGAGACTTCGATACGATCAGTATACCTGACGGTGCCGGTTGCCATCTTGGTTTCATTAATGAAGTGCTTAAAAGACTGTCTTGACCAGCATGTCGTTTCGGTGAATGTGGAAATAGGCATGAAAGCAAGGCAAGCCATATTGAGGTCAGGGAGCAAGGTAGTACGAAAGGTCAGGCAGTTGCTTTCAGAAGTTCGTGCGCAGATTAGCGATTCATCTTCGAGACACTTATCAGATGCCTTGAGCTTGCATAACAAGGAGAGGCTTTACCTCATCCTCGCATTGGGTCTCTACATAGCCCGCTTGTCGTCCACCCCGTCGGCCCCACGCCCGCCAAGTCTCGGAGATGGTTTCGGCCCACACGGACAGCTCCGCAGCATGAATTGCATTCATAATCAACGTAAAAAACACAAACAACAAGGCAACTTGGCCGAGTGGTCTAAGGCGCTACGTTCAGGTGGAATCATCTTCGTAGTCTCGAAAGAGGCGTGTGTTCGAGTCACACAGTTGTCATCATCTTTTGCCAATATCAACAATTATTTTGGCACAATTATTTTTGCTATTTTGCTGGAATCGCTCACAATCTTATGGGACGGTCTGGCCCGTTGCATCGGTATTAATTGCCCAAGGCCGGTCTAAAAGGGGTGAATTGGACTTTGGGACCTGATATCTGTGCATTGGATGCTCTGTTCCCCAATGTATCACACGCAATAGTCACCAGCGGTATTCAACAGACGCAGTGATTGGAAGTGCATGCTGAGGAGCCTTGTGCCTGCGTTGTTGCACACCATAACCACTCATTATATTGAATTCGCACCGGAGAGACAACAAATACGGCCAGAAGACCGCCACAAATGATCTGACAGCTGGCCCATCGAGACAGACACTCACGGGGACATCGTACATTCTCTAAAAATCAATAATGTACCTACAAGCCCGACTCTCTATTTCTAGAAGATCGAACGCATGCCACCACCACCTCCCCTGGCATCCGCCGGCCCCTCCGCGGCCTGCGCTGCTTTCGCCGCCTTGGCCTTCTCGTCCTCCATCCACTTCTCGATGTCGGGCTGGTTCCTCCACGTGCAGACGCCCTTGTTCGCCTCCGCCTTGCGCCTCGCCTGGCCGCGCTCACCCGCCCGGCCCAGCACGCCAGCGATAACGCTTACGGACCGTAGACTGTTGTGAGTGAGAGGTTAGCAGATAGATTCTCTGTGGTCTCATTGCATATTTCATCAAGTGGGATAAAGGGGGATGAAAGAAGGCAGTGAACAGAGATAGGCAGAACATACCTGTCGTCGTTGCCAGGTATGACATAAGTAACCTGCGTCGGGTCCGCGTCCGTGTCGATCAGCCCGATGGTGGGGATGTTCTCCTGCGCGCACTCCTGCAGCATGGTGTAGTTCTCGAGCGGGTTGAGCACGACGACGAGCTCGGGCATTAGCGGCCTGCGCTCGGTGAGGTGGCCGTCGAACCCCTCAAGCTTCCGGTCCTTCTCATCAACAACATGCAGCCCGCCCCGGCCCAGGATCTGGTCGCGGTTGGTGATGGTGCCGGGGACCCACCTGCTGAACAGGTGGCACGCGCCCGCCATCTCGGCCGATCGCGCCGTCACCTCCATCTGGCCCTTGCGGTTGCCCACGAAGAGCATCAGCCCGCCCAGGTACGCGACCTCCTCGACGACGCGGGCCGCGCGCCTCAGGGCCGCCGCCGTCTCCTCGAGACTGATGATGTGGACCCCCGCGCGCGCCCCGTAGATGTACCGCTGGTTGGCCGGGTTCCACAGGCTCGTGTGGTGGCCCATGTGGCACTGCGACGACATGAGCAGCTCCAGCGTCACGTCCTCGGGCTTTGGGGGGTCGCGCAGCAGCGACGACGGGTCGAACCGCTCGTGCACGACGGACCCCACGCCGCCGATCGCGTGCTGCATCTTGGCGAACTTGCGGTAGTTCTGGGCTATCGACTCGTCGACGGGCGCGGAGTCGTGCTTGCTGCTGAGCAGCGACTTGGGCTGGGGCGAGGAGCTCGTTGCGCCGGCTGGGCGCACGGTGGGGTCATCTGCGTTTTGCTGCTGCAAGCCTTCGGTTGCGATCTTCGACCAGGACGGGGTCGGAGTCGATCCTGATGCTGCTCCGTTCTGGTAGAAGGCTTCTGGGGCCGGAGGTGGAGGAGGCTCAGCGAATGTGGTCCGCAATGGCGGTCTCTTGTCGCCTGTCGAGAGGGCTGCTTGCTGGAGACATGTCCGCCTTGTTGGCGCGGCAAAAGCCTGTCGGCCTGGTATTGATGAACAGAGTTAGTGGATGGAACATGGTGTGAGGGTGCAATTGAACAATACATACAGTGCCGCAGACCCAAATTCCTTAATATCATGACGACTGGCGAGGCTCACATCGGATGTGAAGCTCACGTATGAACCCGGCAAGGAGTGGTTGAGCTGCATCTTTTCCAGCGTGCTCGACCCAGAAATTTGGGCCTGCCGCAGGAAAGGCATGGACTGACGGGTACGTGATTGGACAGAAAGCTTGGGTGGACCCACTCGCCTCCAAGGTACTCAGATACTTAGGCTCAGTCGCCGTACACGCACTTCGTCTAAGTTGGAATACTGGGAGATTGTGGAGATATTATGTTTACTGTGCTCGTCTTGCTCCTTTGACAATGCTGCGCGAGGATTTCCATGTGATGGTCGAGTACCAGCACCGTATCAGAATCAAAAAGAAGGGCGCCGGCAGAAACATTCTTAGACTATTTAAGCAAAAGCACACACTCAGGTACACATGCTTGCAGGGAAGTCGAATTCAGCATCGCATTGGAATGTCATAGAATGAAGAGGCGATGCCTATTAGTCTATGCACGTGGTGGGCACCACGTAGTTCATGCAAAACAACATGTGCATCTTCTCACCAGATATAAACACATATATGTAAAACACCGCGCAAAACAACGCCTGCTCAGGGGGATATCGTCTTTGTTTCTAGAAGCAACAGCTCTCTCCGTCATGCCAAAAATCTACTGCGTCTATCGGCTTGACATGCGACCGATCGTGAAGGTGGCCACAATGACAACCGCCAGCGTCGCGATCGCACCAGGGAGGAGCAGCTCGTTGGGGACTCCCGGGACCACCTGCTCCGGCTGGTGCGCGTGCCTGCTGCGGTGTCTCCTGGCCCGCGCGCCCCTCGGCGAGTCGTCCTCGCTCTCCTCCTCACTCTCGTCCTCGCTGTCGTGATGCCTCCTCCTGCGCTCCCGCACACTAGACGCTGGAGGTGTGGGGATGACTGTCTCTGTTGCGGCGGGCGTTGGTACGGCCGCGACGGGCGGCTTCTCCGGATCATGTACAAATAGGTCCACCTTGTCGCGGTGGTTCTGGCGCGCGAGTAAGATCGCTTCCAGCAGGTCCTGGTCGGTCGTGATAGACACCTGGTCACCCTCATCGTCCAGATAGCTGAGCGCAAATCCGGTAAAGGACAGCTTGCCGTCCTCGACCGTAGGTGCGCCACCCACAGAGTCGATCTCGGAGCCGAGCTTCGAGATGACGTTCACAACGAACGTGTCCATGCCCTGCGAGGCAATAACCTGAAGACGGTGTGTGCGGCCACTGGGTGTCTTGAACTTGAAGGGGAATGGCAGCTCGCTGGGTGGTAACTCGGGAGAGTGTGCCAGGGCACTCTGCGGGGGCGAATCCACACCAGCATGGGAGGCCGAGTCGCCAGGTGCGACGCTGTCCAGGATACGGTCCCTATTGATATCGGGCGACATCAGCGAGCGCGAGCCGACATGACTGCGGTCGTGTTGAGTGCCATCGCCAGAAACCATGGATTCCGTCTCGTGGTCCAGAGACAGCCAAAACTTGTTCCATGCTGGGCCCTCGCTGTCCGTGGTAGACATGCCGTTAATTTGCTCCAGAGTCGCGTATGTCAGCTTGAGCACGTCGACCATGCCGACAATCTCGCCGCCATCGTTCATGACGGGAAGGTTAAGGTAGTGGCCGTCTGAAGGGTTCGTTAGCATTTCATACAAGCAAGGTGCTATCTCGAGGCCGCCACGTACCGTGCATTTTCCGGAGGGCTGCCTGAATGCTCATGTCGATAGGAGCAAAGTCGGGGTGGGGAGTCATCACACGGACAACACTGCAGGTCGCCGGGTCCAGTCCAGGGGCAATGACACGGAGGACGACATCCTTGCTGGTGAAAATGCCGGTGATAGAGCCATTATCCGTAACCAGGACTGCGGTGGTGTGATTCTCCTTCATCATCTGGGCAGCTTCTCTCACAGGAGTCCTGACGCTGACAGTGACTGGGGGCTCGCCGTTCAAGACGGACTCCAAGGTAGGGCCCGACATCTTGGACCGCAGGGCCTCCACGTACTGGATGATCTGCTGGGGCTGGCTGGAACCAAGTTCCGACTGGACACCCTCGAGCGCATCGTACAGCTTCCTCGAGGAAGAGTATGCCCTCTCCAGCTTCTCCATCGCGTCATAGAAACATTTCGTGATATCAAGGATACCCGAGATGTCCTGGTTCTCGTCCATAACTGGCAAGTGGCGGAAGCCCTTGCGCACCATAAGGTCGAGGGCATCGGTGGCGCTGGTGTCTGTCCGCGCACACAGCGGGTTCTTGGTCATGATCTCGGCGATGGTCACGTTGGCCGACTTGTGCCCAGCTCCAACGACCCGGAAGGCCAGGTCCTTGGCCGTGAATATACCCGCGATCCTATCATCGTCGTCGGTTACCAGCACACAGTCCTCCCTCTTCGCGGCCATCAACTGGGCGGCCTCGGCGACGGTGGTCTGGGGCTTGATCTGGAGAGCCTGGCTGGGCTTCAGGGCGAGGACCGTTCCGGGAGGAGCCTTTCGGGTGTGCCTAGCACGGCCGCTGAGGTGCTTCTTCTTGGAGAGGTCATTCTCCAGCTTCCGGCGGATCGCCTGGACATAGTAGTCAGTAGGCATACCTCTAGACATGTTTGCGGTTTCCTGTGGCAGGCGTGGTGTTGAGAGGGAAGCGCCTCAGTAGACCGCGCAGGCTGTTTCGTGAAGCTCGAGAAGCGTGAAGGCGGCATGGCTGCGATGCGCGATGTTGACTCTCGGAGCTTCAGGGGCGTGTTGGGGGGAGCCCGGCGTGACAAGGCTGGACAATTTCGAGAGTAATGCAAAGCGACTGACCTCATCCCTCTTGGACTGCTTTTGTCTGCTGGTGCTGACCGTGCTGGCCCCGCCTATCTCGCTATTAGTAGCGTAGCTTTCCTTGTGGTGGCCGAGGTCACCACCAAGAACAGGCCTGGGGATGCCAGAGCCAGAGCCGGCGCCAGGGCCAGCTCCAGCCCCAGGTGCTGGGCTGTGGTTGAAGGTGGGAATGCGGCCACGATCGGCCCCACGACTGGGCGTACCTCGCATGGTGTTGCCTGACATTGCATAAACTTCTCGGCCGGAGCGGGTGGGCGAAAGCGAGATTTAGCCGCGCGTGGTAATCAACGAAAACAATGCGCGGGTGAGCGAGAAAAAAAAAGCGCTCGCTCGCTGGCGGTTGTGGTTTTTGGTGGTGGTGGTGCTGCTTCTGGTTCGTCGAGGCGGGATGTGAGGTCGGCAGGGCCTGAATCAAGCCTTAAAATCCCAGAGCTGCGGTCGTCTGCAAAGTGACAGGCCCCTCCAGTAATATGATATCAGCTGGGATCACTGAAGTGGACTGATGTCGGGGTCGAAAGGGGAGAGGGAGTTTGCGGGATCCCGACTTTTTTGTTGTTTGTTTCCGCGGGGCACGGGCCAGTTCTTGGTACTGTCTCTGCACGAGGGCCATGTGCGTGCAGGCGTCTCGGTTGACTGGCTCCCTGGGGTGCGTTATTACTGGGTCCTTCCCCTTAGCTGCTATTTGGGGCCCCGGGAGACAGGGTCACACGGGCAACATCGGCAGGAGGCAGGTGCTAGCCAGGCCAGGGGAGCAAGGCAGGCAGTCCAATGATAAGACCGCGCTTGGCGTGGAAATAATAACATCAGGCCTTGCTCCGACTCAATCTCGACTCATCAATCTCGACGGGCCAGGTCCGGTGCCTACATGTACCTGGCAGCTTAACCAACCAACTGGGAAGTTGCCGGCACCTACACACGAGAAGCATCAAGGCATGGGATGAAACTTGAGCGGACGTTGACCCACCCTGGTTTGTTTCTCGGCCGTCGCCCTAATACGAATCCATTGGTCACGGCCAGGCGTACAAAACAACGCTGACCACGCTCGATGAGGCACAGAAGGGGGACGGCCATCCAAATCTGTCAAGGAGAGATTAAGACGACAGTAACGAGCTGAGGGGCAGGTCACCCAGTGAACCGTGGGAGAAAACACACTCCCCTGCCGGAACCAGCCACGTCGGGAGCAACCGAGGCAACGGGGCGTACAAGTGCAGCCTCACTGTCGGAGCAGCCGACAGTCCAGCTCACCCCATCCGAACAGCTTGACACCTGCTCAAATTCTGCCAAAACAAGATAGCAAGCGTGGATCTACGACCTGTCACAAGTATGCCTGCCTTGAGATATATTCAGCCGGAAACATTGATCTGTAGTCACTCATTTGTCCAAGCGGACATCGTCTTCTGTAAGAAAGAATATTTATCCTTAGTCCCATTTATTCAAAGAGCTCGAGCCGGGGCTACTTCAGGGGCTTAGGCAATTGCAACGGCAACTGAGCTGATGGATCAATTGCTCAGTTATAGTAGGAATGTGACTGTCGACTGTCGACTGACAAGCCCAAAACCCCTCACAAGTACCCAGGATCATCAAGACTTGATGCGCATTGATGTGTGACTGCTAATGGCATTTTTGAGCCTATCTGCCTACTGGCCTACAATGATTTCTATCTGTGCCAGCTCCAGCTCCAGATCGGATGCCAAGATGGAGCTGGAAGGACCGATCCGAGCAGACGATGTCGATCAATCGCTGAGGATATGTTTAGTTTCTCATGCACAGGTGGAAACTTGAACTCAGCTGCCCGGGTTGGCGTCTGATATATCGCACCTCTCACATTCCTCTACCCCGTGCATATTGACCGTGATATAGACGTCAGTGTGTCAGAACTGACGGCAACGACCTCTCACGGCATCTCATTTGTGATATCGAGTTTGTGAGACAAGCCAAGAGCAAAAGTGAGGCCTCTAGCCCAATCTGCAAAGGTATAACCTCAAGGTAAGGTCCTATTCGCGCCAGACCAGCGGCACTACGGGGTTGAGCTACGGGACCAATGTTCACGTCTCGGCCCATTCGCCGTCGCACCCCGTGATCTCCGGGCACATCGACAAACTCCCTGAGACCAACAGGAATGCAAAAAATCAAAGAAAAAGGAAGGTTCTATTGAGACTCGAACTCAAGTTCCCGGAAGAATACTGATGTTTAATCAGAATCCGATGTGATAACCATCTACACTATAGAACCCGATGTTCGGATCGTGTTTCAATGCGATGCGGTGGGCCGGTAGAGGAGAACTTATATAGCAAGTGGGCATGCAAAATTTCACTTACGACAAGCCTGAATGGATGCACTGCTGGAGGATCCACTCTGTCAACGGCCAAGGCTGCATGCACATGCGCTGGGCGCGATCTAATGGAGACCGGAATGGATAATTTCACACCCCGTGCGGGACAGAAATGATGGTGTTTGTATGGCAAATCGTAGCGAGCGGCTGGTAGATCTTACCCGAGCACCACTTTGAGGCTCAACTCAGTACTCTTCATGTTCCTGAGAATGGGCGAGATGCGTTTTTTGGGCGAGATGCGTTGAGGTACAAGGAATGACATATCATCGTTTCTGTCCCGCAGGGGCCCGGGAGATTCTTGGTGTCGAACGTGGACCAGGGGGTGGACACGTTCTGCCGTTACATAAGCGTAGCTTTTTCTGAGCAACAGCAGCCGCAACGAAAGATACATGGGTACATGGCAGTTCTGGGCAGTGACCCTGAGCTGGCCCAGCTGCATCAATTTTTCTGGCGGCAGACGACAGACCAAGCTCCAATCGACCCCACGCGTCCACGCCCAAGCAAGCAAGCAGTCTTCAGCAACCTCACCACGAGCGACTCAATACCCCTGGGCTTCTTCTTGCACCCTTCCCTCCACGAGCACCCGAAATCTGCTGCACTTCGACGCCCAAGATGTCTTTCGGCGGGCAAACACCCACCATCATCGTCCTCAAGGAAGGTCAGTAACTGCCCCTCCTTCGCACGACCCCCTGGGAGCTCTCACCGTGGACACGCAGCATACTGCCGACAGATCATACCGCCACCCACTGCCCTGACCCTCCGCTGACCTCCATACCACAGGCACCGACTCTTCCCAGGGAAAGCCCCAGATCGTCTCAAACATCAACGCCTGTCTGGCAGTCCAGGCAACGATAAAATCGACCCTCGGGCCCTATGGTGGCGACCTGTTGATGGTCGACGAAAACGGCCGGCAGACGATCACAAACGATGGCGCAACCGTCATGAAGCTCCTGGACATTGTCCACCCCGCCGCCAGGATCCTAGTTGATATCGCGCGGTCACAGGACGCAGAGGTCGGCGACGGCACCACATCTGTCGTCGTGCTGGCCGGCGAAATCCTCAAGGAGGTCAAGGAGCACGTGGAGCAGGGCGTCAGTTCACAGACCATCGTCAAGGGCTTGAGGAGAGCCTCCCAGATGGCCGTCAACAAGGTCAAGGAGATCGCCGTCAGCACCGACGAGGCCAACCACAGAGACACCCTCGCCAAGCTGGCAGGGACCGCCATGACCAGCAAACTGATCAAGCGGAATACCGACTTTTTCACAAAGAGTGAGCAACGAGCCTGTGGTTCTGTGCGAGCCCGCATGGCTACAAGTGCGCTAACATATGTTCTACAGTGGTTGTCGACGCTGTCCTGTCCCTCGACCAAGACGATCTCGACGAGCACTTAATAGGAGTCAAGAAGATCCCCGGTGGCTCGCTCACCGACTCGCTGTTCATCAACGGCGTCGCCTTCAAGAAGACATTCTCCTACGCCGGCTTCGAGCAACAACCAAAGTCCTTCCAAAAGCCAAAGATCGTCTGCCTCAACGTGGAGCTCGAGCTCAAGGCCGAGAAGGACAACGCCGAGGTGCGCGTCGAGCAGGTTTCCGAGTACCAGGCCATCGTGGACGCCGAGTGGCAGATCATCTTCCAGAAGCTCGAGGCCATCTACAAGACGGGCGCCAAGGTCGTCCTCAGCAAGCTGCCCATCGGCGACCTGGCCACCCAGTACTTTGCCGACCGCGACATCTTCTGCGCGGGCCGCGTGGCCGCCGCGGACATGGAGCGCGTCGTCCAGGCGACGGGCGCCACCGTGCAGAGCACGTGCTCCGACATCCGCGCGGAGCACCTGGGGACGTGCGGGACCTTTGACGAGCGGCAGATCGGCGGCGAGCGGTTCAACTTCTTCGAGGACTGCCCGGAGGCCAAGACGTGCACGCTGGTGCTGCGCGGCGGCGCGGAGCAGTTCATCGCCGAGGTGGAGCGCTCGCTGCACGACGCCATCATGATCGTCAAGCGGGCGATCCGCAACCGGACCATCGTGGGCGGCGGCGGCGCCGCCGAGATGGAGGTCTCGGCCTACCTGCACCAATTCGCCGACAAGAACGTGCCCCACAAGCAGCAGGCCATCATCAAGTCCTTCGCCAAGGCCCTCGAGATCGTGCCGCGCCAGCTGTGCGACAACGCCGGCTTCGACGCCACCGACATCCTCAACAAGCTGCGCGTCGAGCACCGCAAGGGCAACACCTGGGCGGGCGTCGACTTTGTCGGCGAGGGCGTCGCAGACATGATGGAGCGCTTCGTCTGGGAGCCCGCCCTCGTCAAGATCAACGCCATCCAGGCCGCCACCGAGGCCTCGTGCCTCATCCTCGGCGTCGACGAGACCATCCGCAACGAGGAGAGCCAGGCGCCGCAGGCGCCCGGTAAGCCCCTGCCGCCGGGAGCCGCCCAGAGGGCCCTCAGGGGTCGAGGCCGGGGCATGCCCAGGCGGTAAGGAGGGGAGGACGGACTAGGCGGTTTCGGCAACGTTGTTGGACGGACAAGCTTTGTGGTGGCGGGGCTGCATGTTTCTTGTAACAAAAGGACAAATCAACTACTGTGATACCTACCTATATCGGCGTCCATAGACAGAGTGGAATGGAAAAATAAGAAGGGGGCATCTGTGCAGAGCAGCTACCGCACCGTTCAAGCCTGCCCAACATATTTCAGACCCGGTTCCTTTGTGAAACATTTGGGAGAAGCGTGATGTCAACCCAAGGCTTTCAAGTAGGAGCAGAATGTGTCAACATGTCACGCAGCACGTACGGCAACGGCCGACCGTCTGCCCATTTGACCTGGTCTGGTGTGTTCTGAACAAAACGCTCCCATTTTCCACATTCGGACTCGCCACATATCCACACAGCTATGTAGATAGTAGACGGCTAGCTAGCTAGCTAAAAAAGCACCAAGCAAAAAGTGACCCGTTAACATGCAATGTCCGCCCGCTCATAGTAATAGATAAAATAGAAAAGGAGAAAAGGCGACACCGATATACAAAAGGAAAATACCCTCCCGTGTCCAAAACCCATACCGGACCACCAGTCAATCAGCCCGCCCTTCCAAGAAGGGCGGACGTCATGCGTGGCATCTATTAATATCCAATAACGCCTCCCCGGCCAGATTTCTCCTTTGCCTGCCATCTTTTTGCTGATAAATTTCACGCGAATAAGACAAGAGCACGGCTGTTCACAAGTAGGCGAAAGCAGAAAATGGAGAAGTAGGAAACAAGAGAAGGAAGGTAGGTATAGGTCAAACAAGACGGAATACAAGAAGAGGAGGCGCTGCTGATCTCGCTCGATTCAATCACAATCCCGCTCGAACATCGTACACACTAGGCAGAGGGGGCTTGTCCCCCTGGCTGACAGATATGCTACCAGCTTCTGGCCCAGAGGCCATAAACGGGGACCGCTCGTCCCACGGCTTTAGCTGCTGTCAGACTGATCCATTCTCGACAAAATTG
This sequence comes from Diaporthe velutina, assembly GCA_038088505.1. NCBI lineage: Eukaryota > Fungi > Ascomycota > Sordariomycetes > Diaporthales > Diaporthaceae > Diaporthe > Diaporthe velutina. Next base: position 351,586 of record JBBWSJ010000007.1, on the reverse strand, counting down.
TCATTGATGAATATCAGGTCCTCGAGCCACTCGTCCCCGGGCGGCCCGCACAGCATGGTGTCGCCGCAGTCGGGGGGCACGGGAGACGGGCTGAGCTCGTCGCCCAGCGGGCTCGGCGCGAGGCTGCTGGTCGCAAATCCGCTCGAGTGGTATGTGTCGCCGTCTCGCGTGGGGCTGGGGCTCGGGTCTAGATTCGGCGGCGTGAGGTGCTCCATGTCCACGAGATCCAGGGACGGCAGGCCATCCATGCGCATGTCCATGTTGAGGTCGTCCTCCGTAGTGGTCAAGATGGCGGCGCTGTCGTGCCGGCTGCCGCCCATTGGGGCAAAGCTAGGCCCGTTGTGAATGGGGTTGTTCCCGCTCAGGTGCGGCTGGGGCGGCTGGCTGAGGTCTCCTGGTGGGACTATGGTTGGCGGGGCGTTGGGATCAGAAGAGCCAGTAGCCCCCGTCACGCCTTCCTTCTTCTTCGGTGGCCTGCCTCGCTTGGCAGGCTCCTTGCGTTTTGTCCCTGGCGGAGCCCCAATGCAGTTACCCCTGCCTTGGTGTCTGTGTAGTGCGTCTGCGCGGCTGAAGTCGCGGCCGCAGGGGCATACCCATTTCTTGTGCACGTCGTGGGTCCGCAGATGTCTTCGCAGGTCGTGGGACCGCACAAAGAGTTTCCCACAGAAGCCGTACGGGCATTTGTACTGTCTGTCGTCCAGATGTGTTTGGATATGCGCCTTGCAGTTCTCTTTGCGCTCAAAGAACTGCCCGCATGTCTTTTCCTCGCTCGAGCCGTCCTTGTTGGAAACCTGTTCGATCCATTTGCAGATGTACTTCTTGTTGGCGTCAGTCCCTGCAGCGGCCTTGTCTCCACCACTGCTGGCATCCTGTGCTGAGGGACCTCCAGACGGAGACTCGGTCTCGCCAATGAGCTCGGAAATCTGTTCTGGCTTGATGGTGGACTCTACACGGTATTGCTCCATGTCACCGTCCGCCAGGCTCACCACGCTGTTAATGCTTTGTAGACTTTGTGTGCGCTGGTGCGCGCGCATGCGCCGGGTCGGGCTCGGAGACTGGCGGCTTCGGTTGGGGCTCCCAGAACCTCTCGGGGTCTGCATTGGGCGGAGGTCGGGTGCGGTCTGTAACAGGTTCCCATGGGGGTGTGGGCTTGCGTGAGAGAAACTGTGGCGGGTTGGTGAGGGATCCGGCGTTCGAATGAGGGTTTCTATGACGGCGTCTCGCGTGGGCGAGGGCTGTCGTGCCTGCAACAGTGTATCCTTCAGGGGATTGCTGTGGTGTGTTGGCGATGGCTCGGGGGTAGACACGAATTCTCTGAAGCTCTGCCGCGTGGGAGACTGTTGTGGAGTTCGAATGAAGTTTTGCATCTCAGGGGCCTGTTGGTCGGGTCCAGGGCTGAAGCTGGTGCAGAGCGGAGAGGCTGTCCGCGACGGGATCATGGACGACTCTGGGGCACCGCTGAAGGGGTTATTGTTGAAGGGAAATGTCGTCTGGCCCGGAGAAGGCATGGGCGACGATTCATAGAAGGAACCACCGGGCACTGAGCCCAGAGGACCGCCGAAGCCGGCCAAGTCGAAGTTTGTCAACTCCTCGTTGAGGCTCTCCAGCGCTGTGCCGGGAGACATGACGGGCGAGTAGTATGCTGGTTAATGGTTAGCGACTTCTATACGTCTACAGCATGCCTGTGCCTCTGGCGCCGCCCAATGGCCGGAAACGCACCCATGTTGTCCTCGAAATTGTTCGAGGCAAAGACATCTCCCACGCCGATAAGCCCGTTCGAATTGGCCCTCATGGGGCTGTGGAGGAAGACGGGTGGGCGCAGCGCATGATTGTTTGGCGTTCGAGGAAGAGTCGGGATGGCGCTCAGGCTCTGGCCGCGGCGGTGATGTGTTGGTGTTGAAGGCATGGCCTGCGGTGGCATGTGGAAGTTGTTGAACTCTGTGTCTTGGCCCTGGCTGTGCTGCTGCTGATGATTGTGCTGCTGATGGGCCTGGTGGTGATGCGAGTGCTCAAACTTGAGGGGCGAGCCTGACCACATGTTGATCTCGAGGACCTGGCCTTGGAGGACGCAGGACGCAGGCAAGATTTAACCGGGGAAGTGTTCACGGGATGGATTGGACGGTGGAGCAGCTGTAAACAATGGGAAGCGAGGGTGGGATGGGATACGGATATGGCAGGACTAAAAAAAGGAAAGAAGTGTTGCAGCAGGCATTACGCAGGAGCCTGATTGGCTGGTTCGACAAGTTGTTGCAGCTGAGAATGTCAACTCTGCATGTGTACTAGGGTGTGGGTGTGTGTGTTTCTGGTGTGTTTGTATGCCGGATGTTGGTCTGTCTAGTGAATGGCATGGTGCGTGTGTGTCTGTGTGTGTGCCTGTCTGATGTGGTGCGGTGCCTCTTGTCAGCCTGATTTCGCGAGGACGTGCCAGGCGCCAGCCCAGGTGGATTGGCGTTTGAGTGGGTCGTCATGAACCTTCTGGGTATGGTTGGATGGAGCCCGGTCAACATTGTGACGATCTGTTGCGGGGCAACCGTTTTGGAGACGCGATGCGACCACGAACGGCGCCGAGCTCGCGTTTCGTGGGCCATAGCTCCCGCGCCAGCCCAATCCCCGTCCCAGCTGTCCCGTTCCCGCCCCACCTTCCCCGTTTTGCCCGTTTGGGCCACGCCCGTTCAGCCGCTGTGCCTGTCTGCTGCAAGCCCTGCTTGCCCTGCTCTGGCCCGAGACGGGCGTTGCGCTAGGAACGAGAGTCCCGTTTGGTTGCAATCCTTGACCTTGCCTGGATGAATGAATCCTGAGGAATTGCATCATCATGAAACCTTTGCACCCCTGCCTATCGTCCACCGCTCTTGCTCAGCTCGCCCAAGATTAAATGGTTGCCAAACCTCAACATGCCATGCCGGGTTCTGGCTTTTGAAGACTCTGCAATCTGCCAACTCATCAGTCACGGTACTGAGATCCATACCCAGACGTCAGGCTGCCATGCCGTCAGCGGGTCTGCCTGACTGTCTTGCTTTTGGGAGGACAGGTCAGATGTACCACCAGTATCCGTATTGTCCATTGTACAGCGCACCCAGCTTTTTCCCGAAAATTACTGAAGCCCGAGTCATTTCCTCGTACCCCGATGCCTCCGGACAAGCCAGCGCTCCACTTCGGAGCCGGCCACTTGTCGCAGGTTCCCTTGTTCTGGTAGACGGTCCCTTGCAGTGTTGGACAGATGCCTGTGCCACGAGTCGAGATCTTCTGCTGATCGACGATGCCCCGAGCAGCCATTAGTGTGTCATGGCCTAGTTAGTCAGCACCGCTGCTCTTACCCAAGTCAGCTTCCTGCTCGTGGACGACAATGCCATCAACCTAAGAATGATCTCTGTGTTCGTGACCAAGCTCGGCCCTATATTCGACACTACTTCCAACGGACTCGAGGCTGTGGACATGTTTCGAGGGCGGGTAGGACAGATTCGGTGCATATTTATGGACATATCCATGCCTGTCATGGACGGCCTTCAGGCAACTCAGAAAATCCGCCAGATCGAGACGGAAAGGGTCATGACGCTGTGCGCCGTCATGGCACTCACCGGGCTTGCGACGGAGGGCTCTCAACAAGAAGCACACGCAAACAGAATCGACTTTTTTGAACCAGGGCCGTCAAGCTCGAAGAATTTCGTCAGATCCTCGCCGCAAGGGAGCTCACGTGAAGCCTCAATCACTACTATGGAAACATGAAACTAGCCAGGGCCCTGCGCGTCGCCTCTGCTCTCTACCAAACGAGAAAGTTGCATGTAATTAATGATTGAGAAGCAATACGATTTATGTCATCAAGCGACATTCTGTATTGTTTCCTGATGTCTTATTTGTTACTGTCCCGTACACTCGTCCGCGCAAGCCCCAGGATGGTACAATGTGAAGGATTCGACGAAGCCTTCATGTCACCTTTTAGCGGGTCTACTCCAGGTGGTCGGAGTCCTTGTTCCTGGCCCATGTAGAACGTGCGAGAAGGACTGTGGACGCTGGGCGACGTGTGTTATCAGCTACGACCACTCTTCCATCGATATTGCAAAGCGTGCATGTGCAAATTGCCTGTACACCTCTGCTGGAAGAGGCTGCTCATTCAGAGACTCATTACCCCAGGACACGGCGGATGGTGATACGAATCCTGAACTGAAAGAGCTCGAGGGGAAAGGGTTTCCTACGCACTTCGCAGGCTATCAAACAAGCTCAACAACACAATGGCTATCAAATCGTCACGCAGTCAGGGAACCTACGCTCAGGGAAATCCCTATATCAGAAATATCGTTGCTTCCGATATGACGATCTCACTTCAGATGGCGTAAAAATAGACGGTCCCTGCTTTTGGTCCATCCAGGTCGACCTCGTCGACGGCTCCTGGGTGGTTCAGCAACCAGAGGGTACACACAGTCGCAGTGGACTATAGTATGCCTAAGCCCCATTGGAGATGATGTGTGCGAGCAGTACATTTACTGGTTTGAGAAGGACTCACACATTTGTCCGGTGTCCTATGTCGATGGTACAAGTGCATTGTCCGCTTCCCAAAGAGCGACCTCGCGGTACACAGGCTCAAATGTCCTGGTGACTCAAGATACAGTGCCGAAAATGCAGACACTACCATGAGAAGGACAAGTACAGAGAACATTTCGAGGCTTGAGAGTATTGGTACTGTAGGCACTGCCTGACGGCAATATTGGCTTCAGAAAGAGACAAGCATCAAAAGATCTGCGAGGACTGGCAGTGCGCTATATGCTTGGAGAGAATGAAGGAGTCACAAATGGATGAGCATCTGCCGAACTGTCCAATCTGGAGATGCGGCTGCTGTATTAGGAAATTCCCGCGGTCCGTAAAGGACGAGCACGTGCAGACCTGCGAGTACTGGTTATGCAAACGCTGTCTCACGATCATGTTGAAGGCAGAAAGAGACGCCCACTTGCAGCAATGCGAGCGGTGGTGCTGACCATGTCGAAGTCCGAAAGAGATCAGCATTTGCAGACCTGCGAGCACTGGCGTTGCTTCCGGTGTGGCTATTACTATCTGGCGTCAACGAAAAACGAGCACAAGATGGAATGTGCCGAAGCACTGCCAGCGTGTTGCAGCCATTGCGGCAAGCATGGGTCACACGGCGATGTTTCCAAGCCCGAAGCTGAATGCGACGTACGGACTTGTCCAAACTGAACACATCGCCTCAGAGTTAACGCCATTCAGGCACATTGGGAGACATGCACAAGGATGACATGCCCTGGCTGCACTCTTGTAGTCGACCGCAACGAATCTCAAGACTGTTCGAAACAGCATTATTCAATATGCCACACATACTTTCCTCGGGGATGCGAGGACGATCATCTGAGACACTGCGAAGGATTCAAGATGATCGACGCTCTTTGCTCAGATGAAGAGTTGGGTCGTGCTATCAGATCAATTTAGTCGGAGGGGTTCCAATTTCCTCTCTTGGAAGGCTGCGTTCAAACCCTGACAATGTTCTTGAGGCACCCTCAAAACACGTTTATTGTCGATATCGAGTGCATCCCCTCGGCTGATTGGCTGGCCACTGCCCCTTCAAGTAGCCGCAATCGACGCTTCTGAGCACCAGATAATTCCCGCCACAGTCATCGATCACGAGATGACGATGGGGGAACCTCGGAACAAGATCAGTCTCTCCAAGTCTCAGCAAGCTCGCGGAATGTTCTCTCCAAGTGTCATGATTCAAAAGTTATATCCTGGCTGGTGCCAAGACAGAACTATCGGTATGACCTGCCATGCGATTGCAGATCTCATAAGAAAGCATGTCGATGTAAGTGTAATATTGAACCTTCCGCATTGCCTCCTCCTCCCACCTACCTTCAAGTCGGCTAAACTGTATTCTTTCGCCCAGGAACATGGGCCTCTGAAAGCCTGTATCACTTGGGCATCCCATTCGATCGATTGCTATGAACACAATTGAGGATTCTACGAGCGGTGACGATAAGGGTCTTGGATAGCCGACAACACCAGACGCAAAGATCACAAAAGGAAAGAGGACCGCAAGGACCACAGGGGTGGGTGCCACCATGGCCATCAAAACTAATAATCCCAACGCGGACTACAACCCCAGCAAAAAAGACCACAACAGCAACAATAACGGCGAGTCCATAGACGAGTACTTTCCATAGACGCCGATTCCATCATACCATGCTTAGCTTACCTGTGCGCGAGGTCAATAGTCTACACCCATAGGGGAAAGAACATCGCAAGAGGAGAAAGAAACTTCAGCCGCATCGTGCTCTAGGCTATCAAACCCCTAATCGAACATAGCCCTGAGTACCTGGATCTGCTCCAGCACGCTTGATCGACTGGTACCGCCTTGAGACGATTTCGCCTCGACACTCGAGTCATACTCGAATGCCTCCGCAATGTCTGCTGTGAACCGAGAATCAATAGCTTGCAGTTGCTCAAGGGTCAGCTTGTCCATCGAAACTTCCGTCTTTTCAGACAGTGCAACGACGCGTCCAGAGATGTGGTGAGCCTCCCTGAACGGACATCCCTTCCTCACCAGCCACTCTGCGACATCAGTGGCTAGCATCGTCTTGTCCAGAGCAGCCTCCATCCGCTCTGGCCGCACCTTCAGGGTAGCAATGACGCCGTTGGCTATGCCTAGACTGTCCGATACAGTCTGAACCGAATCCAGCATAGGCTCCCACCCTTCCTGGAGATCTTTGTTATAGCAAGATGGCAAGCTTTTCACAGTCTGTCAAGTGAACAGTTAGTATCTACTCTCGATACGCTCCTGGTCACCCTCAAAGCCAAGGCAACTGGCTAAGATTCTAATAGGAGGACTCACCATCATCAACCCGGCCATTTGACCGAAAGCACGCCCTGACTTGCCGCGCAAAAGCTCCAAAGAGTCACCGTTGAATTTGTTGGGCATCAAAGAGCTACCCGTAGAATAGGCGTCGGCCAGCCGCACGAAACTGAACTCAGACGTCGAATATATGATGAGGTCCTCAGCCCACCTGCTGACGTGGTTCGTGAAAATCGAGTTCCAGGTCAGGAACTCGATGATGAAATCGCGGTCGGCCGAGGTATTCATGGAGTTCAAGGTTATTCCGCCGAAACCAAGCTCCTCGGCTATTATGTTTCGGTCGATTCGAAATGGGTTGCCGGCCAGAGCGCCACATCCAAGCGGACTCAGATTGACCCTTTCGAAAACTTGGCGCAACCGCTCGAGATCCTGCTTGAACGCAGCGGCATGTGACATGAGCCATTGAGAAAACCGAACTGGCTGAGCACGCTGGAGGGGTGTATCCAGGCATGATGTAGTCGCTTGAAGTTGTCAGTCAGCAGGGGGCCGCTTTTGGCCGGAGGTGGGGGCTAGGCTTACATTTCAGACTCGGCACGTGTGACAATAACCTTGAGGAATGCAACGAGTTGGCTGTCGATTTCGCGGATCCGATCGCGCAACCACATGCGCATGTCACAGACAACTTGCTCGTTGCGGCTGCGGCCTGTGTGCAGCTTACCCGCAGTGTCCTTGCCGATGACCTCTCCCAGGCGACGTTCGTTTGCCGTATGAATCTGGTCCATTGTGTTAGCCTCGAGAAGTTGAGAGTAGAATTGAGTGGGCCTCTCACATCTTCGTCATTCGGCATGATGGCGAAAGTCCCCTGCTTCCATTCTTCCATCACTTGGAGCAAACCACGCTCAATCGCCTGAAATTCGTCCTCGCTGATGATGCCAGCCTTTGAGTTGGCCCTGGCAAAAGCAATCGATCCAAGGATATCTTCTTTGTAAAGAGCCTTGTCGTACTGGATGGAGGCATTATACTTATGCATCAGAGGATCAATGGCACCTGCGCACCGTGAGGTCAGTATACCGCATCCGAAGCTTGTTCCCCAAGACATTCGAACCTGTGAACCTGCCCCCCAGAGCATGCCAGCTGCCGGAGCGTCCGCCTTTTTCTCAGCCATGTTGAGATATTTGTGAGTGGCGTTCGTTGCGTTCGTTGCGTTTTCAAGGCCGACGAAGTCAATGGGATCGATGAGACCAATGGAGCATATGGCGCCTAATTACACCAATTGGCGTTCGAGATCAAGGGCGTGAGTAATCAACGCCGATGATGTTTAGGAATTGAGACGCTTGAGATCAAGGGTGGGAGTTGTCAAGGTCGAAAAGTGTTTGTCAAGGATTGAAGCTTGGTCGTTCAGTCGAGGGCGACTGAGTCATAAGAAAAGTTTGCCGGGCTGATACCGGTGTCACGTGTGACGTAAGGACCCCGCCTACTTATGTTTAGTACGGTAAACACTTTTACATTTAGGCTAGAGTTATAATAAACTTATATATAATGTATTATTTTTAATTTCATAATTTTGAAACAAGTTCTCACAAGTAACTATGTTTAAAAGGGGTTGTGTTAAGATAGAATTTGTGAGAGTGTGTGGAGGGGTGTGGGCGCTTGGGCCACACGGCAGCAAACGCAGTTGGGGGCCCCAACCTAGCACAGCCAACCCCAACCGTTCACAGGAGTGTATTTATGGAAGGCCGATCTACGGAAGGTTATCCCACTGGAGATTATCCCATTGGAGGTTATCTTATAGGACGTTGTCCCGTAAGAGGCTACCCCAGAGCAAGCTGTCCCAAGGCAGGCTGTCCATGCGATATTATCCCACAGCAGGTTGTCCTGCAGTATATTATCTTTAAGCAGGTTGACCCGTACTTGGTCATCCTACAGCAGCTTGCCCGGTGATGAGACGTGAACCAGTTGTTGAGGCTCTGCGGCTCGTTTATGGCGGCATGTGTGGAGGTTCGTAGTGGAGCCAGGAGCCAATGACAGGCTTACGGCATTCAGATCCTAAACTAGATCCCGTCAGTCCCTGACATCACCATAGATGTACAGGTCAACGACCCCAAAGACAGTCTTGTTCTTCATTACACTCCTCGGGAATTCTTACATGTCTTCTCGTTGTGTACCTTAGACACTCTATAACACGTTAATTCTTCCTTAGAAATGCTCGCATGCAGTCTTTAGGCCATGCAACAACTCGTCGATCTGATCGACAGACTCGCAGGAGCCGAGCCCCGGCCGGGCCTGCACCCCATCCCCGGCACAAAACCCCTGACTCTTGAAGCCGCCATATGTCCGCCTCTGATATATTATATAGCACTGCTTTTCCTGCCGCCCTCTCCTCCGCATTCTGTTGACACAACAGCCGTGAAGCTGCTCCGCAACGGCTTCGCCCTGTTGGCTGGCCTTCTCTTCATCCGTCTCCCTCTCGCGTACCATGTCCCCCTGAGTATAGGCCTGACCTACCAGCTCGGGCTGGTCGGACTCTACGGCGGCGCTCGTGTGTTGGATGTCTTCTTCATCTCGCCCTACCTCTTTGGTCATATCCCCCGGCGGGTGAGATACAAGCATGAGTCTCGAGTCGGCACGCCAGTCCTAGAGGGTCTCCGTGATGTGAAGGCCAGCGGGAGTCCCACCAAGCCCCAAGCCGGTACACCAAGGGAAGATGACACCCCTCTCGCGCCCAGGGCAGATCCAACCGCCCCAGGCTCAGACGGCCTGGGTATATCGGCCACCGACCTCCTAGACAACGTCAAGGGCGCCCTCCCAGCCTCCCTAGACGAGTCGTACGAGCTCCTCCACCGCGCGGCGGCCGGGCCGGGCCCCAAGCCCGTGACCGAGCACGCCGCCACCGAGGACGGCTGGCCGCACAGCTTCCACGACCGCGCCTCGTGGGCCCTCGAGCTCGAGCTCTCCATGCGCGGCGTCGGCTTCACCTGGTCCACCGCCGACGTCCGCCACACGCGCAAGACCTGGCTGCCCACCGTGCGGAGCCGTGTGCACAGCATCCTCTTCCGCGTGGTGCCCGTGCTGGTGGTGTGCTTCGCCGTCGTGCGCGCCGTGTATGTGCGCTACGGCCTTGAGGACGTCGAGGGCGCCGCGTGGGGCAGCGAGGGGAAGAGCCCCGTCGACCTGTTCGACGCCCGCCTGCCGTTCCCCGTCCAGGTCCTCCTCACGGCCGCGCTGGGCGCCTTCCTCATGACGGCCTTCAGCTTCGCCCACTCGTCCTTCGCCATCATGCTGAGCCCCCTCGCCCCGCACCCCTTGGCATACTTCCCGCCTCTCTACACCACCCGCATCTGGGACATAGTGTCGGTCAGGCAGTTCTGGAGCTACGGCTGGCACCGGCTGTTCGCGCGCTTCTTCTTGGTATATGGGATCTGGCCGTGCGAGTGGCTCGAGCGCAAGCTCACGGGCAAGGCGGCCGGCCAGCCCGCCGACGTGGGCAAGGTGCTGGGCGGGTTCCTGAGCAGCGCCTTCTGCCACAGCTTCGCGGTGCGGGGCGTGCTCGGCGGGGAGTGGGCGCGGGCGACCGGCGAGGCCAAGTTCTTTGCCGTCAACGGCGTTGCGGTCGTCGTGGAGGAGGTCGCGAGGGGCGCGGTGCTGATGCGTCGGAAGGAGGCGGCTGGTGGTGGTGGCAGCGGCGGGCTGGAGAGGTGGTACGATGGTTATGTTGGAAGGGCGTGGTGGATCTGCGTGCTGCTGCTTAGTGGCAGGAATTTCGCCAGGGGCTGGGTGAATGCCGGGCTTGTTAGGGAGATGAGCGGCATGTGATCAGAAGCAACTTCGATAGCATTGGCAGGCACAGTAGCATTTGTTGGAGAACGCACGGAAAATGAGGTTATCATGTTTTTATTCGTAGCTCTACGAGCAAAGGTCAATCAAAGTCTATCTATCGCGTCCTCAGACGCCTCAACCACTCCTGATTTTTGGTGTTCTTTTTTTGGTGCCCAGCGAATCGAGCTCGATTCCACAAAGTGGAAGAGAAAGATGCGGACTATCTTTGTTTTTCCTATTTTTTTGGGGCCGCCCAGCAAAGCCGTTTCGATTCCAAGGTTCGGAGAGCACGATGCGTCCATCGGCGTCGATCCGAAGGCTCGGAAGAAAGCGATGCGGGGTGTTTTGTATTGCTGCTCAGCGGATCGACCTCGATCCCGAGGGGTGGGAGAGTACGATGCGAGTAGCTGCGGGTGTGTTGAGTTCGTCTCGTGCTCAGCAGATCGATCTCAATTCCGTAGAAGAGTACGATGCGAGCTGTTGCGGATGTGTCTGATGTGGTTTGTGCCTAGCGGATCGAGCTCTACTCCACGAAGTGGAGGAGTACGATGCGGGATGTTGTTGATTTCTTCTCGGGAGTGGTTGTGGTGATGTGCCAACTGGCAGAGGTGATCATTTCGCAGGACAGTTCCATCACTGTGCTGTTACAAAGTATTTGATACACTGTGGTGATGTGCGCCAACATTTGGGCCACTCGTCCAGGGTGTGGTCGATAGATAAAGATGATTCGTCGGTAAAGACCACGTCGGTCTGCTTGTTACTCCATTTTTTGTGTTCTCGTTCATCTGTTTCGTCGGTTCGCTTCATTCGTAGAAGGAAGTGGGTTAGCCCAGTCGTATTGGGCTTAGAAGGTGTTGTCATCCTCGCAATCCTCGTTGCCGTACTCCTTCATCAAGTCGCTGTTCCACTTCCGCGCCCACTCGATAGAAACAGCCTTCTTGTCATCGCTGATCACTGTTGGAAGATACTAGGTCAGTATGCTAATGGAGAAGACGAGCAGCAGGAGAAATAGCGGGACAATTACACACCTTGAGTGCAGGTCTTGCGCACCATGTCATCATCGTCAGCAAAAACGTGGCCGCACTCAATGAGGTGGTTAACAGCGTCGTTGCGATTGAGCGGGTGAGTCGCAAAGATCATAGTGTCCGCAGGCTCGCAGCCCTTGGTCGGGCAGCCCATGATGTACAGTGCGTACTCGTTGCCGAAGCGGTGGCCAAACACCCAGCGTCGGTTGGGGCGGCCGCGTCCCTTGGAACCGCTCTTCTTCTTGTACTTCGGTAGCTTGTGCAGCTTTGAGACGGTGGTGGTGCCGTTGTTCGTGTGGCCAAGGTCCTCGGTGGCAGGCTCGCGCTGTGGGTCGTCGGCCGCGGCGCTGGGAGAGTTGCTTCCTGGCCTCCTCCGGTGTCCCTCCGCGCCGGAAGCACAATTCGCCGACCCAGGCGGAGGAGACACACTACCGGGTCCGTCGGCAGCTGGAAGCACAGGCGAAAGTGGCTCCGGGATTGGACTTGGTGGTATCTGGGCATTGCGAATCCTCCTCAAGAGGTTTTCGATGGTCGCATGACTGGACTCACCGGCTTGCAAAGCTGCAGCCGCGGGTGGGGGAGCCTCATGGGCTGGACGTAGAGGTGACTGGAAGGGTGCGAACAGTTCCTCGATGCTCAGGGATGCACCATCGTGTCCACCATCGTGTCCACCCTCTCCAGCAGCAGAAGCAGCCGCAGGTGGCAGCGGCTCTGGGACCGGGGGCCAGGAAACCTTCTTCCTCTTCGACGGCTGCTCACGCCCTTCTGCGTCATCGTCGTCGCTATCGTCGCGAGATCGCTTGCCCAACGAGTGTGAGGTTGCATAAGGAGCAGGCTTCTGTGGCTTGCTCGAGAGAGGCTGTTCATCCGAAGAAGACTTGGGAGCCGTCTTGAGTCGCTTGATAAGTGGAGCATCATCATCTGTAGAGCCGTCTTGCTCGTCGGACTCGCGTGCACGCTTCGTGGCAGCTAAATCAGTGCGACTGGTCTGTTGCTGCGGCGGGGAAGTGAGGTCGACGACGGTTTGCTCTGCATTCATGAGTGCAACAGGCGTTGGCTGCTTCAAAGCATGTGCGGCAGCATGTTCGTCCTCATTGTCAGGCTCTCCGCTTGTTGCCTCGAGTTGGGGGTCCAGGAGTGGTGTAGGGAAGTCAAGAGATGACAGTCTATCGTTGTCTTCGTCTTCGGGCTGCTCAGCTGCACCGTGGATACTGGGAGATTGGTAAACATGGCCATCTTGACTGCCATAATGCTGGTCTGGGCGGGGAGCATCCGTGGGTTGGGGGCCGTGGTTATGCTCGTCATCATCATCATGACAATCGTCGTCCTGGTTATCAAAGACTTCGTCCCGGATGCTAAAGCTATCGTCGTATCCCTCGCCGAAGTCATCTTCGTAGTTGTTCGTGATACCCTGCGCGAAGGACGTGTCAAAGTCACCTTCGTCAATGGTGTTGTCGGGTTCGTCGTCGGCCTCAGACGGTGGAATGGTTTCATCGGCCTCTGGGGGCGGATTGGCTTCAGGGGTCTCCGGACGCAGGATCACCGGGACGGGGGCCTCGTAGAATAGGTTCTGTGATAATATATGTTAGAATAAGTTCGAGAGATACCAATGGGATTGCACAGCCCAGACGCTGGCAGTTCGCATACCTTGGCCCTCAGACCGGGTCTGCCATAGCGGTCGAGCTCCTTCAACATCTCCAATTCGAGACGCTCTGCCATATTGAATTCGTATGAATTTTCGCAGAAGAAGAGCTTGTAGTTGCCGGTCATGAGCCTTATGTGATTGAAGAAGTCGCGTGCCCCATACCCCGGATTGTTGTCAAGGTTCTCCTTGACTGTCACGAGGTCGCATGGCTGCGTCACAAGTCTAAAGTACATCGGGTACTCCTGTTCGTTCAGAGGCGTCGAGAAGAACTGTCCGCATTCGAATGTGCCCAAGGACTCGAGCAGTTCCTGCAGTTGCGCTGTACTCATGTGAACTGCCGAGGCGTCCTCCCTCCGATCCCCCGGGTTGTCACGGTACTCCCAGTTGGCGATGATTGCAGAACTGCTGAGATCCTCATGCAACGACACGAGCTTGACGCCTGGCACTGGGTCTTTGTAAACGGCTGTGTCCTCCGGCTGGGTAACCTCGGACTGAATCCCCGCGCCCACCTCTTCCTCCGTGGTTTCAGAAGCAGTCTCATCTGGGTTGTACCACTTGAGGTCCGCCAATTGCTGCCGAATGGAGACATACTCCTGCGGTAGCTGGATACCATTCTCTTCCAAAGCACGAGTCAAGACGCGGGTCTGGTCTTCCATGAGTGCTACCCTCTTGAGACTCACGTTCCTCAAGGCCCTGTAGGTCTTGAGTAGGACGCCTAGCTCATTGAATTTCTTGCGGCGGTTGTAAATGATGTAGGGTCCCTTATCGTTCATGAAACTCGCCGTGCCCACCATGTTGACAATGGGCTTTTTCTTGTCAACGCCTCTGATCACCTTTGCCAGCATAGGCATTCGGACGTCCAGGTCCTGCAACAATGTCTCAAGCTCCTTGAGAAGCGTGGCTCGCACGCCTGTGTCCGGACTGTGGTACTTGTGGTAAAGCGAGAATGCCTCCTTGTGCTCTAAGAAAGGCACCTCATTGACGCGATTGAGGAAGGGAACGACTTCTCTCTTCGCGACCCCGAAATGAAGGTCCTGTTGTTCGAATGTCATGTCGTGAGTGTTGTACCACAGCGAGTCGAAAAGCGCATCGTGGTCTTTGGCTTCCGGGCCGACCTGTTTTACCCAATCTAGGTTACCGGAGTCCTTGTCATGCGGCATATTTTCCCTGCCCTTGAGCACAGACATGTTGCTCCTGCGACAAATCTGTGGTGGAAGTAAGATGTGGCTTCGTGGTGATATGTTTTGCCGAGGGTTTGTTGACTGTGAGCGGTGAAGGCGGATAACAGCGAGAACTTTGTTCGCGGGCTGGATTAAGGCTTTTCTCGAGTGTTTTGTGAATAGCTAGACACGCGGACCTGTACTTGTAAGAAAATTTTGATGCCAGTAGTGTTGGAGGTATGGTTGGTAGAAAGACTTCAGCGACACCTCGTGTGGAGGCGTCTAGCTTGACCCCGGGCGGTTGAATCTACGAAAGCTGCTGAGAAATGATGAGGGGTTGAGTGACAGGTGTTTGGTTGGTCTTGTTTCGCCAATGTTGTTGTCAGTGTAGACTCGTGAGGCGTCACTGGTTAAGTGGTTGCTATGGGTGTCTCGAATGTGGAAGGGGAGGAAAGCTTGAGCCTGAGAAATTGGCAATGCCCACAAACCGTACTGAGACTCTGCACACCAAATGGGGTAGGTTGCTGATGGTTCAATACGACTGGCGGTCGTCGAACGACTTCGAGGATCTTGGGTACTGCAGGTTGCAAGGCGGGGCTGTTCAACAAGTCTGGAATATTTTCAGGGGATAACTGGTGCCAATCAGAAAAGCTATCAAGGTAGTGGCCCGGTTTTCCAGACGTTTGTATCCATTTGGAGTGTCTGACAGACTGGTGGGGCTCCGAGTGAAATACTCCCTCAGGGCTCAACAAGTACCCTGGCACCTGGGCTAGAACATGTGTTTGGATAAGTATAGGTGAATATCAAGTGACTGCTGTACTCCAGCGAGCCCAGAGCTTCTGAGCTCCCAGAGTAACTGCTATTTGCTGTTACTGACGATCTTGACTGAGACTTAGTATAGTGAATCTGATCACCATTTGCCCTGGGCAACTACAGCCTTGAATAACGTTCTTCCACACTCGCCCCTCAGCAACCACACACTCTGCCCATCACCACCCTGCCTACCTTTCTTGAGCAATCTGGCATTCCTTCCCGCGAAACACCTGTTGAACTTATACCGCTTCTTGGTATTCTTTCAGCAGAAGCAACTTTGCAGGTCTTTGATACGAGTACTGCGAGTTCGTGCGCAGTCTCGTGACTTCGACTTCGACTTTGGTCAGCTACACGCGCCCAAGACAGCATGTGAAGTGTTTGCCAAAGCCAGCAGCCAAGTCACCACCTCCCTGCCACCTCCCTGCCCGCTACCATCAACCCTCTGACCCTCCAAAAAAAATAAGATTCCATAAAATCACACGCCCACACTCTCCCATCGTATCCCCTACCTCGCAAGCTTTCCGGTCTCGTCAATCGAGCGCTTTTAACAAGAGCTCCAGCCACGCGACTACGATGGCACCCAATGGCGTGCCGGACCCTGAGGCGTAAGCAAACAAACGATGTATCAGCACACCAAGTTTCATCATCGCTAATGTCCCAATTCAGTGTCCTAAGCATCGACATAGGAAGCACAGAAACGCGCCCCGTCTTTGCGTGGCGTGACAAGGACGATATCCACACACAGATCGTTGAGAATCGCACCGAGTTGGACGACTCCTCTGTCAATTCCACCTGCCAATTCTCCTCGAACATCATTCCAAACGACGATCTACCAGTCAAATACTTAGGCAATAAGTATCAAACTGGACGGGAAGCGACCTCCGCGAAGTTCGCGACCTATGTTATCGTCGGCATCCGCGAGACGTTGCGAGAGCAGTATGCTATTCTCAACCAACTGTGGCGCTTGTACGAGAGTTTTGGTGATCGCTCCAGCAGGGATGCTTTCAAGGCACGCCTCAAGGAGGGATTCACGCAGCTTCTGCGCTTCGTGCTCACAGCAGCGAAGGATGTGATTGATGTGCGCAGGCTTGAGGAGCGGAAGATACGAGTCAATACGGTCGCCATGACAGTTCCCAGCCAGTGGGATCTCGACTTCCAAGACTTGTATGAGCAACTACTCAGGCCAGTCCTGAGAGAGGTCTTTGCTGGCGTGCCACAGGTCGCTGTCAGCAACATCGGCCTAGTCTTCCTTGCGGAGTCTACAGCACTCGCACAATACGTCTTCAACTATTGTAGGAGCTCCAAAGACTTGGCTCTCCGGGGAGGCATGCCAGACATTGACACGATACTTGGAAAACTCAATGCTCAGTTCTTCGTCGACTGCGGCGGGCACAATGCGGTCAGTACAGTACTCTCACGTCAAATCAAATGCCTAGACTGACACGAAAGATATGATATGTACAGAATGGCACCTTGACTACATTTCATCGAAACCAAAACCAGAAGGCGGTCTTGTACGAGATCGATGAGCCCACAGGTATGTCAACAATCAACAGCATATACACTTTCAATCCTTCGCTGACGAGTTGATAAGGCGCCGGAGGGGGCACTGAAATGTGGATTCAAGATTTGCTGGATCAGATTGCGGTTGAATTCCACGACGAGACAGAGGGGAGAGAGATGCCTCTTGAGCTCCGACAAGCCTTCGAAACAGAAATCCGTGACAAGAAACGCCGCATCATGGAGGGGTTCAGCCAACCCATAGTGGGTTTGGATTCACAGACGGGCGAAACCTTCATCTTTACCGTTTCCAAGGGAATGAGTGATAAAGCCTTTCCAAAGGCTTTCCAATATGTCCAAGACATGATTACGGGGAGACTGAAGCGGCTTGCAGAGATCAAGAAGGGATGGGGGTCCAAGGATCACATCATCACCATCGTTGTGTCTGGTGGGTCTGCTCTGCACCCGAATTTCGTGGCGTGGATGGAGGCGCTTTGCAGGGAGCTCGAACTGCCCCAGCCGTTGTCTACGCAAGCGATGGAGGCTTGCTTTGGGTAAGATTTCCCTCTTGTGATGCCCTAAGCTCCAATAACAGGGTGCTCTTCGACCCTCTACCGGACTCGGTTCTGGATTCGCGCTAACATCAATATCCTCCAGTGCTTCACGAATTGCCAAGGGCGGCGCGTATGCAACGCTCTTCCAAATGTCTGTGGCATCCTTTGCAGAAAAGAGCGCATTCGGCCTTCAGAAGGGCAGGGTCAGAAATCAAGGACAGGATGACGAGCACGTCGAGGATGAAGATTCTGCTGACACAATCTGGTATCAAGAGGTTGGTTGCGCCCCTTTCACAACGTCCAGGCTCAGCCATTTGCTGAGTTTTCCAATAGCATGGCTGCACTATTCCGGTTGAATCTGCTGCCGAAGGCAATCGAGCTGAATACCGAATCGTCTGCCAGCCATATCTCGCATCTTACTGTGAGAAGCTACACACCGACCAAGGAATGGCCGAAGGGTCAAGCTACGACTTCCTGAGCCTCGGAACTCTGCCCGATGGTTACATGAACCGCATCGAGCTCAAGTTCGACACTGCAGAGGAGAAAGTCGAGCTCAAGATCACTCTTATGCCGCTAGAATTTTCTGCTGTGACCGGTGGTCGGAAGCGTCAAGCCGCCCTCAAGGAGACGGAGCTCACTCTTGGTCCTTTCCCAGTTCACGTACAGCCTGGTACACTTTGTCTGATGATCAAGCAGAGTGTGCAGACGGTTGATCAGCATGTGGACGCCGTTCTGGGACACATTCGCCCGGTGGATGGGATCAGGGCAGAGCGTAGCCACGCTCGCCATGGAAGGGTCCCTGGGAGGAGCCGTCTACCAAAGTCGATCCCGGCTCCCATGAGCCTTGCGCCTCAGACAGCGGAGTCCAGTACTGCGGCATCAACGGGTGCGGGATCAACGACTGTGGCAGACATAAACGAGGCTGGAGATGACTCGTCCTTTACCAACACGACCTCCGCATCAGCCAGAGGTCCCATTGCCTCCAAGGCCGTCACAGCCCGCGCCACAAACGATGCGTTCAGATCCCGCAAATCTGTACTGGGCAATGTGGGCTCCAGCAGCTGGACGGAGTTTGAAGTCACTGATGGAAACCCTATGACCACCTCTGATGCTCAAATCGATCACACAACCCAGAACCGGCGGAACAACGATGCGTCCACAAGCCAAGAGGCGCCTACCAGCAGACACACGGCGCCTTCTTTAAACACTTCAGAAACCTACAGCAGCGCGTCTACGACTAGGAAGCGCCCTGCTCCTTCTGAGCTTGAAGACGGCCGTTACGCCAAGCGCATGCTTCACCAATCTGGTATGATCAACAACGACGCTGTTTCGTCCAGGCAGGATGCTTCGTCCCGCCAGGACAGCAGAGCTCAAGGCAATGAATCCACGACCAGACAGCGCCCAGCCGCTCCTACCCGGGAACCCGACAGCCCTCGGAGCACGACGTTCTCGCCTAGTCGACGTCAAGCTGCTTCCTCAATTGAGGGTGGGGGATACACAGGCAGTGAATTCTGGGGTGGAAATCAACCAAGCCCCCCCAGCTCCCGCCAGCTCCCTCTGTCGAGGAGCATCCCCACAAGTGATCGACTCTCGAGCAACATGAGCGGTTACTCCCCGGCAGGTTCTGCATCCCGCAGAACTGCTGGGCCTCGAACCTATCCTAGCTCGGAGACATACAGCGAGGACACCCCTGAGCCCCCCGTTCGTCATACAGCGAGACGCAACCCGGGCAACAACGTGTCCCTCGGCGGCGGTCCCCGGCCCATCAGTCGCGCCCCGCCTCCTCCCCCGCGTCACGGCAGCGCAGCGCCGAGGGCTCCGCCTGATGGCAACCCCAACTCCCGATCTCTTCCTGTTCGCAGCCCACGCCCGGACTCCGGCGCTCGCCCTGAGCGGAGCTCGGGCCCAGCAGGTAGCTCGCAGCACCCTCGGGGTTTCAATGGCTTTGATTCCGCCAACCGGGGCCAAGCTCCTCGTAGAAGCGACTGAGAGGGCTTCAACGTGAGAAGTTGTTACTCTCTTACTTTAGAATGAGAGAGATTGCTCTTTGAGCGATGGATCAGTGGCACAGTCTTGTTTTTGCCACGATATTCTCGGTTGTCACATGGCACGACCGTCCAAAACTTTACACAGTAACGTCCGGACGTACCACACCAATTCTGATGGCGGCTTTGTTTCGGCAGCTTTTGTCTATACCAGATGAGGAAACGGCTATGACATCCTTGAGATTTTCGGCCTGGACATACCTCTTCATTTGTGTTGGCAGCTTTGCCTCCGATCGCCGGGGAATGTTTTTGCCTGAGTTGTGGGCGTTGTGTGGCGCATTGGGCTTTTGATGCTGGTGTTAAGGAGGTTTTATATATGGGCTGCTGAGATACCCTGTGTACGACAAGAGATAGACAAAATCATTGTTAATAGAGACTCGTGAGGAACCGCATGTGACAAGATTTTGACTTCTTTGTCCTTCGCAGAGGAACAGCTAACCAGCGTCATTCAACACTTGATGGGACATTGTATCTGCGTCTCGATCAGGAACCTAACAACAAAAGCCGATGCCAAGTGGGAAGAGTTGAGCGGCAAAAGTTCAAGGATACATAAGTGCTGACCAAAATCCAACATGAATTTTGGCTCGATCCGTGGCACAGATTCGAAACTGGCAATGCCAATGGTCTATAATGCGAGAGATATCATGGGAAGAGGTGTCCTCGCGGCCATTGAAAGGGCCCTTTTATAGCCATGAGCACAGAATTGTGTGCGCTTTGTGTGTGCCCAGTTGTGAGGCTAATTGTCCAATAGTTTGCACAATCAGCCTGAACAAAAATCTGCAGATGACTTCTTCGGCGGGAGGCCAAAGTTTTGGTCTGAAGCTTTGGGACCATGAGACAGCAGGATTCGTTTGCTATACCCATTTGTTATGTCGCAGACCCAGGTGCTTCAGCTGAACTCTATGGAAAGGTTCTTCTCAGGCGTTTACTTGGCACTCATAGACCTTACTTCACACAGGTACGTAAGAGCCTTAGGATGTACTTTGATACCTTCGCTGCTGTGTACCAGTCTTCCGTTGTGAGGCTTTGCAGAGTCGTTAACACCAACGTGGACCCTGCCCGACCAATTGCTGGGAAAGATGACTACAACTCGGGCATACACGTGTGCGAGCTTGCTCTTGTAGTAACTGATCATTGCCACAATCCACCACGCTATACCTCGAAATTGACATCAGAGTCTTGTACAATTACAGACGATAGGTCGCCGTTTGTGTGCGTCAGTCAGTGACCTTGCCGTCCTAGATGCTTGGGCAGCTATTCCTCAGGCCTGTCACCTTTAGCTCATCACAGGACGCGGTCACTGTTTCGCTTCCTTTTTATAGCGCAGAAATGTCTAGCCTACCTACTCCCACTTCTTGTTCCTTCTTGATCTGAACATAAAGTCCCATTAGTACCTTCTAGCTGTCGACCACACCGCCCACTGTCAACAAGACAGTCAGCAACATGAATGCAATGACATCCAGCGACATGCAGTGTCGTCAGGCGTAAGCACCGCAACAGTGTATCAACACCTCAAGATGCATGAGCACTAACTGATCCAACCCAGTGTCCTAGGCATCGAAATAGGCGATACGGCAGCCCATGCGATCTTTGCGTGGCGCGACGGCGAGAAGACCCGTGTAGCACCCGTCCGATGCCTCGGGGAGACACCTGACTTTGCATTCTCAACCGACATCTTTCCTTTTGACGACAACCCCCTCAAGTACATACCGGTATGCTTTCTCAATCGAAAGAATGCCAATCGTGAAGTACTTCCAGCCAAGTTCGTTGCCCATGTCCTCCTCGACAAGATCGACACCATGCAGACACCGAACCCTGTTGGCATCGGACTGAAGATGGAGAGAAGCAAGGATGACTTCAATGAGGCGATATTCAAGGCTGTCCTCCAAGATGCATTCAAACAGCTTCTGCGCTTCATCCTCATGAGTGCAAAGGAGACTCTCAACATGCACAAACCCGACAACTTGAAGCTCAAGACGGTCGCCATAGCAATTCCTAGCCAGTGGGATGTCAGCTTCCGGAACCTGTACGTGAGACTTCTCAGGGAAGTCTTTGCAGAGATTTCCGACGAATTGATCCCAGTGGCTGTTCGCTACATTGATCTGGTCTTCCACTCCACAGCCACAGCAATCTCGCAATACTTCTTGCATGCTATATCCGACGCCAGAGGCTTTAGCCTCCGCAAGGAGGGAATCATACCCGACATTGACACGATAGGCAGCAACATCAACACCCAATTGTTCATCAATTGCGGCGGACATTATGCAGTGAGTCTCGGAGTTGAATCTCACCCGAGCGATACTAACGTAACCGTGTGCCAGGACAGCATCTTGACAACAATTCAACGAGATGAGAGCGGAAAGAGAGTCTTATGCGAGGGCGGGCAGTCTCAAGGTGGGCCTCGATGATGCGTACCCTGGTCGCGATGCTGACGAGTTCGATTAAGGTGCTGAAGGCGGCGCTGAGTGGCGGGCCAGCTTTCTGGTATGGGACATCCTCTACAAGGCTCTTGCACCACTTGACAGGCATACAACACCTGACCATGAAGTCATGCAATCGCTCATCGACAGCAAGTTATCATTCCCCGCCGAACCGGACGATCACTCGTTTGTTCGTTTGCCGAGCGGTTCTGGACTTGCACTCAGCATTGATGGTTTTACCAAGGAGCAAAGCAAGACAGCCTTCCATAGGGGTTTCCAGCATGTCACACGCATGATCTGGACACAGTTGCAGCGACTGTCCAGCATGAAGAATGCCCGGGGAACGAAAGAGCACACAGTCACCATCTTCCTGGCTGGTGGATCGACTGGCCAAGCTGAGGTCGAGTTCACCGAGTGGATGGAGGAGTCCTGCGCCAGACTCAAGTTGCCCAAGGCGATAAACTTGCGAGATATGGCAAAATTTCGCGGGAAAGAACTAAATGAAGTTGTTCTAATGCTGGTAGCGAGGCTATCCTGAACCTTTGCTAATGATCCTCTCCAGTGGCGCACAAGTCGCCACGGGTGCTGCATACGCCACACTCGTCCAGCAGGCCAGAGGCAACACTGGCCCTGAACCCCCCCGCCCCCGGTCCCCGGCTCCCGGTCCCATGGAAGCTCTTCAGCACGAGATGCTTATTCTGCATTTGGACGGAATCCCATCCTCCAGTCCCGAGGCTACCCCGGTGGCGCGCGCTGACGATGCCGCGGACCTCCCGCCCATCGACAATGTGTCTTCCCTGGGAGAGGTTTTTTCTTCCGGACAGACGGCCTCAGCATCCAACGCTGCCGAAGCCGAAGTCGAGAGCAGAAAGCGCAAGGCTTCTGTGGAACCCGATGATTTTATTCCAGCAAAGTCATTCCGCACCATCTGTGGACTTTCCATACGCACTAAACCTCCTACCAGTAAGGATGCATCTTCTACCGGAAATGAGACCTCTTACACCGGCAAAGGTGGCTCTTCTACCTAAGCTGTTAGGCACTAGGGCAGGACCTTCTCAGCAAGAAGTCTGCCCAGGAGTCCATCTGTTGTTGATCGGATCCGTCCAAGGAGCGAGTGAGTGGTGGACTAAGTGAGTGCCCATCACATTACATTTGGGATGAGAAGGGCCATTATTCGTCCGACTGGAACCATCTCGACTTCACCATAGTCATTTAAGTTGTTATTCCAGACAGCCCGGCAGTCTTCAGGCAACGTCCATGGACGCATCGATGGATCCCTCCTCACGCCGTCGCGATTTCCATAGCTTGTGTGTGTCACTTTAGACAACCACCACGGAAAGATGAAGGCAGCCTTCACGGACATGCATCATCAATTCTGTTGATAATTACTTTTCGGCTTGGCATGTCGGGACAGTTGGGACCGTTGTGCCCAAGATGCGGTCGCTATGTGATGCCTTGAGGCATGGATGCTGGCGATGAGGGGTTGTTGAGAACACGTCAGATAAGTCATGCCCTTTTGTAGATCAATCATTATAGATTTTGTGCGCATACGTGTGTGGTGTTTCGCCTTATTTCAATGCCTTGGACTGGACTCGTCCCACCCATCCCAGATCCGCTGTTCTGTGCTTACCGACGAGATGCTTAATGTGAAGGGCTTGTAGGCACTGGCTTAGACACTTGGTTACCTTCGACTCGGCGCCAGTGAGGGGGGAAGGTGGGATGCTGGCAGCAGCTCGCAGTGTGAGAATCATCTCCAGATTCCCTTAAGAAAGCGCTCATTGGAATGCGAAGCGGCTCCCGTTACCTTCAGTTGCTTAGAATCGGTCACGAGGCCAATTATTGCAGCTTTGCATCAATAAGTGGCCGAAAACTCTGTAGGACATGCCTTCGGCGGGAGGCCAAATTTTGGATGGAATGGTCCTAGGCAGCAACATCCGCAGTAGTCAGGGAACGGCTGCTTGCATAAGACGCGAGAGGGTAACGGCCACGAAGAGAAGCCCTGCAGTAATGCTGTATTTGGCCTCATCGACAGGCACACTTGACTTGGAGACCGAGTAGTTCTCTGACAATAAAAGACCGAATAAAGCTCGCTCTTGTCAATTAATGGACTCCTTTATCTTGCTGGCCTAGATCTCTTGTGAGCAGGTCTCGGGCTCCCTGCTTCAGGGTCCTGTCCGGTTGGCGCTGCCGTTTGTCGACCCTTCTTCAAATCAAGGAGTACTCTTCCAGTCCGTACTACGCTCCGTTTCTTTTCCAAGCTCACCTTCCATCCTCGCCGTTTCGAGGTCTGCAAACCCACCCCAACGCGCCAGCTTTGGTTTGATTGCCTGCCCCACCTCGACGCCTTCCCCTTCGGTCCCAAAGGCCCGTCTTGGCTTCCAGCATACGGTCTTTACTGTCTGTCAGCCACGAAACTCGACCTCAAACCAAGTCTCGTTTCCGAATGCTCAGCGTCTTTCTTCGACTAGGAGCAAAAGTTCTTCGTCATCATGGAGGATGCCGCCTTCCCGCCACCCGACCAGGCCAGTAAGCCTAGGCGCCTGCGTCAAAAGGATCTCGAGGAGTAAGTCTCTCCATTGCAAACCGACGCCCCTTTGGCAGCTACGCGTCCTTGGCCACTTTGTACCACACGATCCCTGTCTAACGAACGCGCCTGCGACCACTATTGATAGGCTTCGCGACAAGCACCAGAGTGGTGAGGACAAGCTGATCACCATCTGGCAGAAGGCGGGCTTCAAACAGCCGCTTACTCCTTTCGTGGATGCCTTCTCCCGCACCGCGCTGGCAACCTTCAGTCCCGTCTGGAAGAAGAAGCTCGACACAAACCCTGAATTCCTGGTGCTCGAAGGACAGTATCTGGACGTCTACAAGCTGATTCTGGATTGGATCAAGCTTTGCATGGAGGAGGGAAATGATGTTAAGTTTCCTGACGTAAGTTCCCCTGTCATCAGCCCACCTCTTCTACACTTTCATGAGCGCATTGGAATGTCATCGTCGCACGAGGAGCGCTGGGAGCTAAACGTGACGACCAGATCGAGGAGCCCGAGACCAAGCTCAAGGAGAATGTGCGGGACTGGGAGCGCCCGCACCAGCTCCACATCCTGCTTCAGGTCATCGCTGCGGCGAACTACCTGCAGATCCCCGAGGGCTCCCTTCAGAACGGCCTGAAGAAGGTAACTAACTCCGCTCAAACCGCCTACCCTTCCAATTTGCTTAAATTTGCTCGCAGCGCGCCCCCGGACTCGCCCGCAAGCACATCATTGACCTTGGCTTCGTCGAGCACCTCTACAGCAGCGAGAGCGGTGACGACCTCACCAGCGACCTGCGGGAGGCTGCCGCCATTTCCATCTTCGAGGCCTGGTGGACTTACAAGCTCGAGGGTTCCGAGTCTGACCAGTACGTCTCTTGGCTCGAGCAGATGCGCATCGATTACACTCAGCTGGACGAGGACCTGCACGAGCAGTTCAACAAGAAGAAGGACTTCATCGAGGGTAAGCGCGAGGAGCGAAAGCGTGCCCGTAACGCCGAGTCTTCTGCTCCTGCCGTCGACGACGGCTTCGACAACCCGAACGGCCCTACCGATGGTGGATGGGACTCTGTGGACGGCGCTGGCGATGCCGGCGACGGATGGAGCCAGGCTGCGGCGATGGTCTCCAACGAGGGCGGTGCCGACTGGAGCAAGACCACTGAGGAGGCGCCTGTCTGGGCCGGTTCCTCTAACAGCATGTGGTAGATCACTGCCAGCAGCATACCGACCTGATGTGTGCCTTCTTTGCTTGGGATGGAACAGCTCTGAAAAAAGATGCTCTCGACAAGAGCGCTGGTAGGGAGACAGTCTAGAAGGACCTGCTGGGTCCTTCCGATAAGTACCAAAATATCATGAGGCCTATGAGCCTTTGACGTGCATATTGCTCCCGTGTCGTCCCCAGTTGATTTGTGCTGTTTTTAGTGATCGGAAGAGCAATTAGCCATCCCTGCCCAGCGTCGCCAGTACGAGATGAAGTCGGCTTTAAGCCTCAGCCAAGCCTCTCCCACTCGGGTTGTGGGGGCACAGCGGCCGGCCACCCTGGCCCATCTTGGCCCTGCCACCCACGAGCGGATGCAGGAACAAGACTCTTTGTCCAATGACATGGCCTCGCCTGTTCAGCCCTACTGGGATGTTCCCCAGAAACAGGGCCTTGCTGCTTTCACCCACCTGCGGTTGAGGCTATGCCCTGGTGGAGATCAGTGGCACTTTTTTGGCCGTCATTCCGTTATTGGCTTCGTAATGCGCCACTGGGAGTCTCCTGTCTTCGACTGCTCGGGCCGTCCGACGTAAAAGTCGGATCAGATATAAATAAAAGGATTGCCGTTGACGAGTTGGATGTAAGTTTTTGACAACATCATACAAGAACTTCCATACCTCATCTCTTAAACTTCAAGAATTTACCATCCAAAGTCTGAAGCATCAAGACTCTTCAACTACCTTCCATCAATTTGACACAACCAACACCATACCGAGTCACTCACTCGACAAAAAACCAAAGACAAGCTCGACAAGTCAGTCAGTCACAATGGTCTTCGGTCTAGGACACCACCATCACAAGCCACACCACGGCCCTGGAGGATCCCCACCGCCGCCACCTCCACCACCACATCATCATCACCACATTCCCCCTCCACGGCCTTGCTCACCACCAAGACATCACCACCACGGCCCGCCGCCACCTCCACCTGGGCCGCCACCACATCACCACCACCACCCCGGGCCTCGGGGCCCGCCGCCGGCGCCGCTTCTTGATTTCGGACCGGGCGGCCCGCGTTTCTCGGGTGGCAGTGGGCCGCATGGGCATGGTGGGCCCGGAGGCTTCGGAGGCTTCGGAGGACATCACGGAGGGCCCGGCGGGTTTGGAGGGCCTGGCGGCCCTGGGGGACATGGAGGCCACGGAGGAGGGCCTGGTGGGCCGGGCGGGCCGGGACACCACGGGGGCGGCCCTTGGTGAATGGCTATGGCGTCAAGAAGACGCGGGAGGAGGGTGAGGAGGAAGCATCTTGCGTAATTACGATACCTAGCCAGTGATTTCAAGATAGCGGCATGTTTGTGAATCCAATTGAACCTGCTTGCCTGTAACAAGTCTGAAGTGTCGACGACGGTGCGTGACTGAGATACCGTGATTGGTGAACTAGCACAGTCCGCTTCCAGTAGATTTTGACTTGACCACGCCGGACTGCCAGTGGCCGCGCTACCTGGACGACGGCTCGAAAACCTCTCTGCTCGCGCCACAGATGCAGTGTTCGAGATCAACCTCAACGTTTATCATTCTCAGACGACGCCCTCGATCCCCGGACCTACCAAGCCAAGTGTAGGATCCGGATATCTCGGCGACACAATGCCCGGCCCCAAAGCCATCATGGCCTTCTATGTCCTCGCCCCATTGGCATCTGCCCTGATCATTAATATTGTCCGGAGCAGCAGTGCACCCCAAGAGACAAAGCCCACCGAGCCGAGACGTCTATACTGGACGTCTCAGGGACTGAAGGAGTATTTGAACGGTAAATAGCACTCAGGCGAATTTGGGCTGTCTCACAATATGCTGACTATCGCCAAGCACAAGGATTACGAGGGGGACACATGAGTGATCCAAGGGGCTGCCGTGCCTCGGCGCCACAGTCACTTTTGTCAAGCATGACTGCACGAGCTCGACCTCTCCGCGAGTCATCGGCAAATGTGCATTTGGGGTTTTCCGGCAATGGCCACCAGTTGCGACTGCACCTCACGGGAGGCTCTTCGGAACCCAGAACCTCGGGAGAACAAGGCGAACTGATGGCAAGATTACGACGGCTTCGGAGTGCCCCCCTCTTGCAACGACCAGCTCGAAGGGGCACATCCGAGGATCACCGGATGTTCCTGAGTGGATCAAATGGGCTTGATGGTATAAGAAGAGCACCTGACGAGGCGTTCGTCTTGATACCTTGACTCGAACGGCTCCTTCGATGGCCTGACACGAGTTGTCTTGATTCATATTTGACCAGCGTTTATGTCTCTAATGTCAGCGCATACCGTCTTCTCCACGCTCGTATATACGCAATAAGGCATCTGGAGTTCTATGTACAACTTTCCGTACTAAACCCCGTGTTTTCTGCTTCGAGTACCAAATCCGCGGTTGATTAAGACTAAGTCTGCCACAAATATCCAGTTAAATATATCTAAAGGGAGGCCATACTATGGGAGCGTGTCCCAGAGAATGTTACACCAGAGGAGGCCATCTAAATAACAGTGGCCGAAGAAGATGTTAGCTAGAAGAGCTTCGGCTACGACCGTGAGCAGCTGGCTAGTTTAACATAGCTTGGGAATGAAACTGTAGGTATAAGCCGTACGGGAGGAAGGCGTACGTCTAATAGATAGCCAATCTGCTACCAGCCCAGCTGCCAGCTGCCTACTAGCTGCAGCACACGGGCCACTACAGCATAGCTATAGCTATAAAGAATTATTAAAGCCTTTAGCTATACCTTCCCTCTTAACACTATAAATAAATAGAATATATTTAGTGTTGAAATAGTAGCATAGCCACAGCGTTGCACTAGCGCCAGCTGCAGCCAGCTAGCTGCTAGCTGGCGATCACGTAACCTGCACAGCTAGCCCATAGCCAGACGGCAAAGGCTGTAGCCTTCGGCTGCACCTTCCCCTCAACACCAAGCAGACGAATCAACACAACAACCAACCCCTACAATGATAAGGTTGATTAATTACTTATCCCGGATTCTGTATTTACCCTCCCCTCATTCTAAATACTTTTCACATGCCGATATTATAAAATATTGCTACCCTTATGTGATTGGTCCTCCAAAGCTCCGATAAACCTTACATAGTGAGCGCGATCTCGATTTAGCGTGGGACTGACTAGCAAGGAGAAAATATCCGATAACACGGTGACGCTAACCACGTGGAGTAGTATCTGGCCTCGGACGAAAAGGTCCAGGCCTGGCCTTGCAGGCTTGTTTGTACGCTAGGACTGTACAGGTCTCCGCCTTCTCTGCGAGTGTTGTCCCTCACCTCTTTCGTTCCTCACACCGACGATCAGAGCACATTCACGCTACATATGATTACCTGAGGCGTTGGGACCTGTCCTTGTACAGCCAGCAATGTTCTTTCCAAGAGCAGATGCTGCAGTTCTGTCCTGTAAACTCGCTCCGCCGCCATCGTACCCGGAGGTTGTTGGGCCAATCTACGACCCAAGCAACGCCGATTCTCCGTGCCCGCCGTGGTCTCCAGATGCACAAAACACCCACTACCCTCCTCAGGCGGAAGCGTATGCACCAGCGACTATCCCAGATAAGCAGCGATGCTGCTCAGATCGTTATCTTCGCGCTCCCTTAGCCAGGAACGAGAGGCTTCGGCTGTCTATGCTTTGGTACTACGCGCGCGATATTTTCAAGGAGTTCGAGTTCCTCTCGGGGCTGCAGGAGAAAGTATGCATCGCTCAAGAGTCTACGGACTGGGACTGTGCCATCATCGGCGTTCTGGACGTCAACTTCTACAAACGTCTTGCCACGGTCGGTGCACCGCTTGGAATCCTGCCACGGGGTGAGACTCTCTGCGCCCACATGGTCGCTCAGCCTCTTGGGGTACGTATCGGCCTTTCAACACGTCAGATGGTGGTTTGCTGACCCCTTTCCAGAGTGTTTTCATGCTACCGGACATGCGCCAAGACTGGAGGTTTGAGAACTCCCCTTACGTCGAGTTCGGTGGTCTTCGTGCATATGCTGGTGTCCCGCTCCGACTGCAGAACGAAAATGGTGACACCGTGTGTCTCGGATCGATCTGCGTAGCCTCTACCACACGACGCGAGCCCTTGACAAGAGCGCAGCAAACTACCATGGCTCGCCTGGCTGACTGGATTGTCTCCGACATTGTGCAACTCACAAGAGCGCGGCGCCAAAGAGAAAGACGCCGGATGGTCGACATGCTAGCGACAGCGCAAGAGGAGATAGATGACGCGGTTTCCGAGGAGCCTGTCACGCGGATGCTGCAAACTGCGTATCCAGGCGCCGTGGTCAGTCTGCAAACATGCAAAGCCGGTCATGTGGAGTTCAAGGGTCGAGACCCGGTATCGTTATCTGAGTTTTCAAACCATGTGTGGGAGGATGCTGAATACATCGACAACTTCATTGCTCTATCAAACCACCGAGAGCTCCCTACCAACAGGGTGGTGCGCGCCATTGCTGCACCATGTGAGAGTGTATCAGGACACTCTTATCTCGTCGTTGGGTCTAAGGACTTTCAACAGGTCTTTGATGATATCGATGCGTGGTTCGTACAAACGTGCGCAGTCATTATATCCCAGATGTGGCACAAGCGGCTCCTGGGAGAGGTCATGGTCGCCAAGGAGAAATTCCTGCGTGGTTTTTCTCACCAATTGCGGACCCCAGTGCATGGAATTTTGGGTTCTGTGGAGCTGTTGGCTGAAGACCTCAAGGCACGGAAATTGGGCGATACAGTTTCGAAGACCATGGGACTGCTCCAGACGAGCGCGATCACAAGGACTGATGAGGACCACGGAGTCTACCTCGACACAATCAAGAGAGCCGGACGAGACTTGATATCGATCATAAACAGCATGATAACGCTCAACAGGTGGGCCGATGTCGCCATAATAGAACGGCAGTACGCAACACATACTACCTATGAGCTCGAGGCTGAACTGGCCGCTGAAGTGCAGAAGGTAATCTCGGGCGACACACGTTATAACGCCTCTGTCTTTTTCAACCACAATTTTCCGCCAGATCATTGCAGTATCCGAACGGACCTTGGATTGTTGCGAGACAGCCTGCTTCCCGTCATCGTCAATGCGATACAGAACACCCCACAAGGCCTGGTCGAGATCTCCATATCAGTCCATTCAGATTCCAAACAACTTGTCGTGGACATCAAGGACACGGGTCATGGGATTCCTGTCAATGACTATCAACGGATTTTCGAGCTTTACGAGCAGGTCGACGTATATTCGACTGGTGCCGGTTTGGGTCTGACGCTGGCGTCGAGATTCGCAGCATTGCTCCAGGGTTCAATCGAGCTGGTATCGTCTGAGATCAATCACGGATCGCACTTCAGAGCTACTTTCCAAGACGTGGAACTGGAATGTTCAGAATCGCTCCTCCTGACTGAGCCAGCGATTACACAATCAGCAAACATACCTCGACGTTTCCATGTTGTTGCATGCAAATCGAAGGCCTTTTCTACAAGCGGTCACTTTGCCAAGTCTCTTACCTGCTACGGCTTAACTGCGTCGGAAGATATTGAAGACGCCCTCATCATTCTCGACTTTGTAGCCGACCCGGAAGAGCATCGCGCCGCGATTTCACAATTACCGTCAGATCAAGTCGTGCTCTGTCCAGTCCCGTTCTCGGAGGGAGAAGCTCGGTTCGATACCACACCTACAAATGTTGTCTATGTGCATGGACCTTTTGGTGCTCGAACGTTGAGCTGGGCACTTGAGCGTGCCGACAAGATCATCTCGCTGTTCGATCAAGCGACTAAGCCTCGAGCCACGAGAGATCTTGTTGTGCTTCCAAAGCCGAGCCCTTACACGAGCAATGACCAGACCGAACGTGAAGGCGTACCGAGTGGTGAATTGGAAGCAGCTCAGAGTCTCATGGTTGGTCTGAGCGGCACTCCGAAGTCTCCAGCAGACGACTCGGCAAGTGCACCTAGCAGCCCGAAGCCACTCCAGCCCCACCAGACTGAGAACGGATTTCCGGTTGATCCTTTGCCCTTAAGGAAAGGACAATTATCTACACCGCCGCCAGAAGATAGCTCTGCCGATGTCGATTTCCAGAGCCCCGCGAACGTAACAGCCAAGGATGGTCAAGTCATTTCTAATGAACATCAAAACTCTGAACTGGCATACCATTTTACCGACCACTCATCCACCTCCCATCCTACTGCTCTGCTGGTCGATGACAACGCCATAAATCTGCAAGTTATGCAGATGTATTGCAAGAAGCGCGGTTTGCAGTATCTATGTGCTAGAGATGGTCTGGAGGCCATTTCAGTGTTCCAAAACCGTCAAGAATGCGCGGCGACCGAGAAAGAAGTATCACCGATTCAACTCGTTCTTATGGATCTTCAGATGCCACTGTGCGATGGGATCGAAGCCACGACACGAATAAGGAAGTTAGAGAAAGAGAGGAATTGGGGGAAGAGCGTCCTTTTCACCGTGACAGGTCAGGATAGCCTTGCTGATCGAGAGGCCGCGCGTGATGCGGGCTCGCAGGAGTATCATGTTAAGCCTCTCAGCATGAAGACTCTGGACACGGGGTTAAAACGGTATTTTCCATGTTTTCAGGTTGGCAAGAGGGCGTAAGGAAAACGGTCATCAACAACCTTGTACCAGTATTTCCTTTAACATGCATCTTATAAGGGTAATGGTTGCAAGCAGAGCGAATAAGGACACATAGCAATAGCATCGTGTATAGGAGTAATGATATTCAAGGACTAAGATATAACTAAACTTGCTCCTCCTTCATGCTTCCTTTCCGCTGAGAGCCCTCATCCCTTTCCAAAGACAGCTCCTTGCGCCTTCTCCACTTCCTTAGAGCGTGAGAGCGGCGTTGATCAACTTTCCGCCTCCTGAAATACTGGAGTAGGGTTACTTATATTTAAATAGAATGGAGTATTATAGTAGTATACCCCTGACACGTGATATGAATCTATGTGAAATGTCAGAATTTCAAAAGGCTACAATGGCTCTCGTCTTGGCATTAATTACCTGTGTAGATACTCACACTCACAACTCCCTACAAAACGATTTATATCTACGTCCTCTGAGGACATACGTAGGTAATTTTATGGTAATAATGCCGATGGAACCAAAGGTGGCGTAATATAGGGTCTACCATGGAATTGCCACACCGAAGCGATCCACGAAGCAGCCACTACTCAAGTGGCCCTCGCCCAGCCGGTCCAGTACCGGCAGCATGGTCCTCAAGCTCTCCTCACAAGTCATCGCCCCATCCTCCTTAACGCTGACCAAGCCCGTCTCCGCCCTCCCAGGATGAAGCAGCGCGAAGCAGACCTCGGGAACATCGATGCTCATGCTCTTGACCACCGCATTCAGCGCCACCTTGCTCGCCCGGTACGCATAAGCACCCCCCGTCTGATTGGCAGCCACGCTCCCGTTCCGCGACGACATGACCGCCACCTTGGGGCTGAGCCCCCTTGCCGCGGCGAGCCGCAGGTTCGGCAGCACGGCTGTGACGATGTTGAACGTGCCCATCATCGTGGCGGCGTCCATGACGCCCAGCGTCTCGGCCGCCGCGACGTCGTCCGACTTGCGGAGCTCCACGGCCGGGACGAGGCCGCGCACGCCTGCGCTGTGTATGACGAGGGACACTGGGGTGTCCTCGCCTATCCACTTGCGCGCGAAGGCCTCGAGCTCGTGGCGGGGCGAGGTGACGTCCACCTGGACGTAGACGGAACGGGGACCGTGGACGTGGCTCGACTGGGGGTTTCCGTCTTGGTCAGGCCAGGGCTGCCTATCGATGCCGACGACTTTGAAATATGGTGCCTGGGTATGGGATGACGACTCGGGACTTGATCGTGTGGCGAAGTGCTCGAAGAAAGCGCGGCCGAGACCGGAGAAGGCGCCAGTGACCAGAATTACTGGGGCTTGCGGGGACAAACACGAGCGCTCATCATTATGGGACATGACGGTATCTTCAGCCCCGTTTCCTGCAAGTGGTAACACAGTTGTATTTCTGTCAAGAGATGTTGATGGAGGGAGTGCCATCTGAACTCTATGTACCGTGTTTCCATCTCTACAGACACCCTAACCCTGGTTAGGCTTTAGAAGGTTGGCAACTACATGCCACAATTGTACAGTCCGTACACTCAGTGCCTTCTATCTTTGTCAGGGACTCATGCAAGCTCTTCAAAGTACGAGGGTCGAATTCAGGCCATCTCGGTTTTCGCCTTCCTGAGCCTGTTGAATTGTGCGGCGGATCAAAGCCAGGACCCTGGAAGTATCTTGGTCCAGGTAGGTCGAGAATTCATCCGCATCAGCACCTTGTTTTCAAGTCTGAATGCAGATGCACTGATGTCAGGTTGAGACACTGGCCGTGGCTCATCATCATCACCACAGTTTACTAAAATGGGAACGTTGCACAGTGTCAGCAGCAGTGGCTCTGGTTCCATTCACACTGACCATAACAGAGAAGAGGGGTTTCAGAAAGGGCTGACCCGAAAGAGGGTATAACAAAGGAAGGTGTCCAAAGGAAGCAATACTAAGGGAGGGTGTCCCAGAAGAGGTTATCCCATAGTTAACTATCCCATACTCAACTATCCCACTGCCGACCATCCTACAGCCGGTCATCTCACATCCCACAGGAGGTAGTCCCACGGAGGTTGTTCCACGGAGGCTAACCCACAGTTGACTGGACCCGCACCCTGAAGTCCACTATCCCACTATCAATTATCTTGGAGGAACCTATCCAAGATGAAACTGTCCTGGAGAAGACTGTCTAATTTGGCTATTTCCTTTTTGTCATGGATACCCTTAGGTAAGTACACCAGTAAGCTTTGACCAATTCACCTACAACGCTAAAAGCCGGACTTCCCACATATCCCCTCCCAAGACAAAGAGCATCAACTTCAAAATTTCCTCAACAGCACCACACATCAACTTCTACGGTGGCATATGCTCAGCATATGCTCGATATGATGACCGGAACAATAATAATCCGATACACAAATTTCTAGCTATCACCAAAATGAGAGCTCAGAGTAGCGCGAGCGGCCTAATCCGGCTCACCCAGCCCACATTTTCCACACTTACAGCAACAGTCATCTACACAATTACATAAGCAGATCGAATCAAGCAAATGCCATGCTTGAACGCCTCGACTTCGAGAACGACGCGGTCGCCTGGCGGGCTGCAAACCCCTCCTCATTCGGATACCACCACGGGCCGGTCCCCTACTGGCATCAGCAGCAGCTAACGTTAGCCAACGCAAACGCAAACGCAAACGCGAATGCCGACCAACCCCCACGCTTCCAACCGATGACGGTCTCCAAAGTCAACACGGGCGTCTGCGACGTCGAGATCGACGGAACGGGCAGTATGTGCGGCACCGTCTTCCGCGACCAGCCCTCCCTGCGCCGCCACCTGCGAGACGCCCACCCAGGGGCAGCGCACAATCCGAACAGGGTCAATGTCACCACGGCGGAGAAGCTCGAGGGGGAGAACGTGCTCAAGAGGTGGGTGCTGACGGGCGGGTGGCGCGACGCGAGGTACGTGAGGGAGCCCGGGAGGGGGCCAGAAGGCGGGCTGGTCGCGCGGTATGCGGACGCTTGCGAGAGGATCGCTACGGAAGACGAGGAATTTAAGAGGAAGTTTGGTGACAAATTTCATCGGAGGATCATGCAACAAAACCCAAGCTTCCAGCCTGGACGGAACGCCAGGGCGAGGCCGAGGATGATCGCGGCGGAGGCCGCGGCCGCCGCCACAGCTGCTCCACAACAACCATCACCATTGCCCGCCGGACTGGATGGAAGTGCGAGGCCGAGTCCCCAGCAGGGAGCACGAGCTCCCGTGCGAGATGTGCGGGCCGAGGAATCGATTTTTATATCAGATGATGAGGGTGATGGTGACATCGATCCATCTGGAGGCTGAGCCGTCGCCCTAGACCTGCCAGCACGATGGACGGACCACATCGACGACGGGGAGATCTCAGGCCCGCTGGCTGTGATGTCCGACGGAGTTTCGATCAGGCGATTCAAGCAGACTCGCAATTCTGTTTGAGCCGTCTGTCTCTGTGTGTCTATGTTTGTGCGGCAGGCTCCTCGACTGCTGGCGCTCGGCCCGGCTCGTACGGGAGCAAAGAAGCTGACGACGGAACGGCGCTATGAAAAATTATGTTCAATTATTCAGCTAACGACGGTATTCGGCCTTCGCCTACAACGAGCGGCCGGCTCGGCCGGCGGGATTCTTGATGAAGGCTTCCAAACTCTAATCACCCCAAGGCAACTAGCCACAGGCATCTTACTCCCTTGAATCCGAGCACACGGTCAGCTGCACCGCGGTACCTGACCTGGGCCGGGGAAAAAGGGTAAAAACCGAAGGGACAATTCTTCATGCTTGCATCGTGGCGTTGCCATGTGTGCATGTTTTCTGAACCATCTCAGCTGGCAGTTCAAGCCTCAGGCTTCTTTCCAATCACAGTCCAGCGCACAGCGGTGGTGTACACTCCGTTCCTTGTCTCCTCCACTGCCAGAGGGATTAGACGGCCAAGCTCTTTCTGCATCTTTTCGTTCTTGGTCTTGCGATAGATGAGCTCGTGTATCATTAGCCCGCACTCATGCAGAATAAAGGCCATGTGCGGCGGGCAGTCGCACTTGTCAACCTCGGTCTCCGTGAAGCCCGCGGCAGCAAAAATTTCTGGCAGCTTCATGACCCAGTCTGGCTTGAAGCGCGGGTCCTGTACGGAAAGCAACTTGAACATCTCGGGCATGGCCTCCGCCTTTGCCTCGGGCTTCGTCTTGTCGAAGCGGAGTGACTGGAAGTCTGGATCGCCCCACTGGAGATAGCCGCCAGGTTCTGTCTCACTGATCGTCAGCAAGTGCGATATAAGCAGGCCACTGAGCATGACAACAATTTCCAAAAAAGGCGCATCGACGAGCATTTGGACGTACTAAGCATCTTGAACAGGCGTTCAACAACTGGCTGGACTTGGTCATTCATCAGAACGAACACAAAGAAGCGCACGTGGACAATATCAAACACCCCCACAAGGTTGTCTGGCAAGTCTTGATTCACATCCCAGTGCCTGAACGACACATTGGACGGCAAAGTCTCCTTGGGAGGTGCGGCATCAAACGAGATATCGAAACCCTCCAGCCGAGCCGAGGGGCCGACCGACTCGCGGACGTCAAAGAGCCAGATGCTGGTATGAAGGTGTTAGTAGAAAAAACGGCAGAGGTGAGACCCTTGGACCTGTACCTACCCTGTGCCCGTGCCGACGTCTGCCACTCGCAGGTTGGGGCGGTTGGTGGGTATCTTGGGGTGGACATTGTAGGCAAAGATCTTTGACCACAGGGTATGCATCAGATTAATGCTTTTGGAATAGCTTTAGCACTCCAAATTTGAGTCCGAAGGAGGCAGGCACTACACACCGGTTGTTGTCAAGGAAATCTCGAGTGAATACGTAGTCAGCTTTGGGCGGGCCAGAGCCACTGTTGTTGTTTTGCGATGCCATGATGTTCGCGCTTAGGGATCCAGAACTTGTTTCTCTCTTCTCAAAATTTCATGGTTGTCACAGCGCCGGTATGTACAGTATGGTCCAAGTGCAAGTTCACAAACAAGAGAGGGGTTTATCGCACTTTGCTGACGAACACAAGGGGCATCGTCTGTGGTCTGTCAGCGCTACGACGGCTGTAGTAAGATGGTCGTGGTCCGGCTGCCCGTTGGTTGCAACGGTGTTCGATGGTAGTCTGTAAGGACCTGCCAGCGGCCAAGCGCACGAGAGAACGAGTCTGGGCGCGACCATCCCCACCATGCAGTGCTCCCCCAACACGCACCACACGAGCCCGACCAAGCGGTCGGAAAGCCGCCAAGAGCCGCATGGCCATGCGGAAGTCAAGCGAATCAGCTTTCTTTCTTGGGATCATTGGCATCCACATCTAACTTCATCTTACGAATTCTCATGAAATACACACATGCTTTCTCTCCTGTCCCAGTTACGTCTTCGTGGGGCCGCAAGCTGCCCCATCTCTCAATCAGGATTGGCTTGGTGAGCGGTTATCCTCGTAGACCTTCACAGACCAAGTGATGCCACAGCCTCGCCCGGTAGTGATCGAAAAGACATGCAAAACCCATAACGCCACCGGGCGTGCCCATGTGATTTTCGTATGATACAGTGCTACATCCCCATAGCAAGCTCTGGTGCTCAAGTAGGCGGCGCGGGTCAAGAAGCGTGGCTCTTTTCCTTGGCAAGGCCTTCGCTCCATGCTTGCCACACGAGTGCAAGTCCTGTCAACGCCGCGCCGGCACCCTCCCAGACCGCCGCCTCCACCCAACCCTGCTGCCAGAACACCGAGGCCGACAGCGAGCGCATCGGGACGGTGGCGATGAAGAAGGCACGGTTCTCCTGGTAGGCGGCCAGCGGATAGTAGATACCCATGGCAATCGCGGCGAGCGAATTGGCCTTCATCTCGGGTGTTGTTGGGCTCGAGAACACGAGGGTATGTACTCCGGCCCCAAGGGCCGTTGCCCCAAAGAGGTAAATGGTGATGGCTGAGAACGAAGGCATGGTGCGTCTGGCAATCTGTGGTATGGTAAATCGAAAAGCAAGAATTGCTCCAAGATTCAATCACAGCAGTTTTGCAGGTCAGTTGGGCTGATGAGATAAGCCCCACCAGAGGGGCCCCAGCGGGCCCAGCGTGGGATCAGCCCCAACGGCCCGGCCCTAACAGCTTCAACTAACTTCCAAGGTTGCTTGAGCTTTGTGAGTCACGTCCCGTGTGCTGCCAGTGGGTGGGGAAAGTGCGTCCCACCGAAGTAAACAAAGGATTCCGGCTCCCGGATCTGCGTCTTCGGAAACGGCGTGGGTTTTCGGCTGCAGACGTCCGCGTACTCGGTTCTCGTCCGGAAAAATTCCGGAAAGGGAAAGTTCGGGCTCAAGGAATGTCTCGGTGGTCACGGATATGATGGTAGATGTTGTGCGCGGCGGTTAGAGGATGGCCGAACAAGGGGTAGTGTGGCATGGCCCGACGTTGCTACGAAAACAAACAGTGCAAGAAACGTCACCAGGGTTTTAGAGGACGCTTCTGCCCAGGACGCCCGTTAGTCCAGCAATCGCCCAGTGTGCTCAAGTGACCCGTTTCACTCTGAAAAAGCAACCGTGCGAGCAGGGTTCAAAATACGCTTAAACTACGTTGTTTCTCAAACTCTCGGGATGTGGACAGCTTCATCGAGGACACCTGCAACTTTGATGACACGACAGCATGCCCTTTCCCACGCGATTGCGCCATCTTCAGTCAACTTCGGGGGCTGGTTGATTCCACGTCGTCCAAAGCGCTAACAACCTCACAAGCCCTCCTGCTACGCATTTCGCTGTCAATACTTTTATAGGCTTATGAACAACCTTCGAGGGCATAAATTCGCAGCTTCTACTGTTCAGGCGATTCGCCCTTGGAGCCAAAATTCTGAAGTTTTCTTGCTACTTAAGTACACCGCTAGTTTAGGCAGTAGTCGAGACCCTGTGAGAGCGTGTCCAAAGGCAGAGAATATAGCGCACGTCCACTTGATTTGGGCTTGCTTTGCCAAATCCTTCGTCTCATTTTAACACGCTATGGACGTCTGAGTAAGAAATCCAGGCGCTCATTTAATGGTAAACGATTGGCCCACCACCCCGGCCCGTCCCCGTCGAGGTCCCTAGCCTGACTGTCAGCGTATCATGCGGCCCCTGCGAGCCCTGCCCCGGCTAGGTAGGCAGACGCCAAGCCAGATTGCATCGTACAATCTGACCAGTTACGGAGTTACACAACCTTCAGGCGTGGGCCACAGTTCTGCGCCCTGATCCCCTTTATTATGTTGTGGCGGCCAGCGGTGGGTGGTCATGATATGAGGTGTATTTGTGTTTGTGTTTTCTCTTTTCTCTTCCTTTCCTTTTGCTTTGGATTAGGGCGCTCGAGTTCTAGCAGTGGGAGGCACCATGGCGAATCCGGAAGCACAAAGTCTGTTCAGCAGCATCAATGAATCCTCTGACCAGGCATACACAGCGTCGCGAGGACCGTCGGAAAAGACACCTTACGTTCAGGAACCCCCCAACAAAACTGCTCCGGAAATCCATTCATATGAGATATTAGGTGCCAAAGCAGGCAGCGCAGGCCCTGGGCCTTCACAGCCACGACGGCCACCTGGTCTCTGGAGCCAATGGTGGGTGGAGATTCTGAACTGCATTCTCATGATAGGGACGCTCTGTGCCATCATCGGAATCCTCTACCCTAACCAGACGAAGCCATTACCCGACTGGCCGTTCGACGTATCCATCAACACGGCCGTCTCCATCCTCAGCACAGGCTTGAAGACGTGCGCAGTCCTGATCCTGACTGAAGGCATCAGCCAGCTGAAATGGAAATGGTTCCAGAAAGACAGGCCTCTGCACGACCTCGTCGTGTTCGACGGCGCGACCCGGGGCCCTTGGGGCTGCCTGCGGCTGCTATTCCTCCCACGAGGGACCCATTTCGTCGCGTCGCTCGGGGCAGGCCTGATTCTCCTGACCTTGGCGGTAGACCCGTTCACGCAACAACTGGTTCGGTACTACGACTGCAAACAAACGAGCACGAGGTCGAACGCCACTCTCCCGCGCACGACGATGTTCAGTGAGGCTGGGGCGCACACCTATGCGGGCATCTGGCCGCCCGAGACGGCTGTTTTGGGCTACATCGACCAGGGGCTTTACAATCCTGCGGACATCAAGACACCATTTACGTGTGTCACTGGAAACTGCACTTTCGACAGTCTCTATTCGACACTCGGCTTCTGTGCTACTTGCGAGGATATGAGCAGTCAGCTCAGATTTGAGAACGTGTCGATCCCGATCACATATACCACTTCCAACGGGACCAGCAATTCGACGACAACCGTCGAAAACATGTGGGTCAACACAACGCTTCCATCCGGCTCATTCGCCGCGACTGGCTCCTCGAGCACGACCGAATCATGGTTTTCCCTTAACCAGACGGAAGATGGCTGGATCGATATCATCCAAGCATCGATGGCATTTCCCGGAGCGCCTGAGAATTGGTACCAGGACCATTACTACGCGAGCACGATGCGGCTGTCCGAGGACATGAGCGGCAGTGGCTGTAAGACGGCATACGAGAACAATACGTGGGCATGCAGCGGTTTTGGCGGTGCGGGGGCGGCGCGCTGCAAGTTCAAACCCTGTGTCAAGACCTACAGGGCGAGCGTGGAATCGGGACAGCTGAAGGAGAGTCTGGTGAAGACCCAAGAGGACATGTTTGTGTCGGGGTCGTCGAACTATCCGCACTGGCTGGCCGCGGATGTGACATGCGCAGGGCCCGAGGTTGTCTCCAGGCTGCGAGACGCAGGGTTCCGCATCATTGACGACGACGTGATCATACCTTGGAATGTGATGGTCAACACAACGTAAGTCTGAGGGGGACGGTTTCTCTTGAGAGAAGGTATGACTGATAAGTACTTGACAGTGACGGGACAGCCTCGTTGTGGGCGGGCGAGAGCAGTTCCATAGACAGCAACAACGTCACTGTCCCTGGTCCCCAACTCAACAGCACTGGTCTGCCCCTAGACATAATTCCAGCGGAGTGTCTCTACGACATAAGTTATCCCACGGTATCGTCAATCTCTGACTACCTCTCTGGTTATCTGTATGGCACCATCAACCCCGGGGCCAACGGGCACTCCTCTAACGGGCCGCCACAAGTGCGCACCCTGTTCAACGACACATATGCGAGCTTCGACAGCATCAACTACGCCTTTACCAGCGTGGCTGAGGCCATCACCCTGAGGATCCGCAAGTACAACCCGACCTCGGCCCAGCTTGCCGCGCGGCCGGTGGTAGGGACGGTGCTCGAGGAGAAGACGTGCGTGGACGTGAGGTGGCCGTTCTTGGCTTTCCCGGCTGCCGTGGTGGCGTTTACTACCGTATTTCTCATGGTCGTTATTGCTCAGTCGGCGGTAGGCACGGCCACGGTTGCGGCTGGTTGGAAGTCCTCGCCTTTGCCGATAGCTTTCGGGGGTTTGACGACAGACACGTCTGGGCAAGCTCGCCTCGGTGGGGAGTCTGACGGTAGGAGTGATCTTAAGGAGATGGAGACTATCTCGAAGAGGACGACGGTGAACTTGAATCAATAGCTCTGAAGAGCAGCGTTGCGTGCACATATCGCCACGAGTTGTACCACGTCTGCCCTTGTCCACACTCAACCAGCTCACAAGGGCCAGACTTTGCTAAAGGCGAACGCATACACTTTGAGTTCTGTCACTGGGCTGTGAAAAATCAGATAATCGTGGGTATTATTGACCCAAAAATAAAAAGATTAATACTCAAATTATTCTCTGTCTTCGCCGCATGGTGATGCGCAAGATGCCTCGACGAGGAGACAACCTGGCAGCAATCTTTGATTATCTTTCGATCTCCAGGCCCATCAGGAGCCGCACCATGCCCGAATCCACAAAATTTTCTGCGCCGTAGTTGGCCCGCGCAGCCTTCCCGAGTTCAATTGATGGTTCGTCCAGAGGCTTGGCAGTGTAAATTCTCCTATTTGGCGACAGCCAAGCAGCAAGCGAGGTTTTCAAATGGCGGTTAAGAGTGGGGTTATACACAAACAGCCCAGGGCTCTATGTGCTGTTTCAGGCGCCGCTGCAGCGCCGCTGGGTAGCGCAGCGGCCAAGAAGGTGGGCCCGCCGCGCCGACCGAGACGCGGTTTGTTTGGAACCGGACTCTGCCAACGGCGATCGCGCAGGGCGCCACGGAACGGCCAAGTGCGGGCGAGCTGTTCAGAACAATGCGGGTCGTGTTGTGCCAGACTTTAATAAATACTGATAAAGCCCACAGATCCGGTCTTTAGGACCCACGTTCGATGCGGAAACATCAACGTGCTTGTCCATCATTTTTTCTATCACAATCATTGCGAACCGGCGTTGACGATCCTGCCAAACGAGCCTTTTACCATATCCCGTCTATCGCATGAAATGAAATCCAACACACTCATCCTCACTGCCACCATTGCGACGGCAATATACGCCCAGAACCTTCCCCAGGAGGAATCGAGTGAGAAGTGGCTGCCCTTGCCGAACAACAGAGGAATCTATGCCGTCGTTGGGTACGGCACGATTTCAGGACTGTCAAAACGTCAGGAGAATGAAACGCCAGGCGCTGAGTTAGAAGAAGTGGCGGAGGAGGAAGAGGGAGGAGAATCAGAACAGCAACAAGAAGAAGAAAGCGAGTCAGTATCAGCCTTCTCCAACTACAGTTCCCCGACATTTGTCCTTGGAAATGTTCCAGAATATATCAATTCTGGGATCCGTGGCAGGCAACTAATATGTAGTAGGAGTGAGAGCGAATCGGAATCGGAATCGGAATCGGAATCGGAATCGGAATCGGAATCGGAAAGCGAAGAGGAGGACGAGGAGGATTCCGAGGCGAACGAAGAGGAAACCGAGATGACAAACGGACAAACCCAAGCGGCAGCTCAGCTCATCGAAGGACCGGACGGCCAGATAGCGATGGGAGAGGGTGTCACAAATGCGGACGGCTCGTGTACCTGCGACGTTACGTGCCCTGAGGGCTCGCTACCTGTGTAGCCAACGTTGTGACGGGGTGGTGGAGGACGCATTTTCTTCAAAGAGGTGCGAATTTGATATTAATACCCGAAGGCATTCATACCTTCTGTTTATTAAACACTGGAAATATTACCATATGATCTCTTATCGGTAGATGAGCCGAATTTTGCGTTGGAGTTGTGCTTTGTATGATACCTACACGTATGTATGTGAGCAGCTAGCAGCGTCAACCGTGTGTGAGGCCCTCCTGTGTTCAGACTTCACTGATCGGCAGGAATTTTCCGTCGAATTTGGCAGTCACTGCTCCAAATGATCGCTAGGTTGGCGGAAGCATTCCTGAATCTTGGGCAACAACATCGACAAAGTCTCTGGGGAAGAGCTCGGCGTGAGGTCTACCCTGCGCAGAAGAGCACGGATCGTCATGGTTCTTTTTTTTCCTCGCTTCTCTACCACGAATGTCGTTGCGTAAGTATTGGTACCATAATAAACAGGCAGCAGGGCCTGCAAGGGATAGCGTCAAAAGGATGCTCCATCTTCCCATTCCCATTCCAGAGTGGACCCACACCTTCTAACTCTATAAAGCTACCAACACCAACCCAACGCCCCAGTGCTGCTCAATCTTTTCTCCATTAACCTCTTCATTGCCCCAATCTGCTCTTCATCCTTGGTAAGTACTTAGGCAGGCGAAACATAAAAGCCTTTTTTCTTTATTTGCAACGACCGCATTTCCAACATGGCTACTCAATTCCATCTCTTCCCCAAGCTTCCACAGGAACTCCGAGACGCCATCTGGCGCGAGTGCCTCCCACGTCGGGTTATCGAGATTGACTGGCCTACTGAAGATTCAGCGTTGGACGTTCCCGTACAAGAAGTTGACGATGACGGACGGTACATCCATAGAGATGTCAGCTGCCTGATGGGAAAACAAAGCATGATAAACGCCAAACCCCCCATCATATCTCGGGTCTGCCGTGAGTCGCGCAGGGTGGCGTTCGAGACAGGTGCGCTGCTCGAGCACCCGTGGGACCCAGATGAACCGAGACTCTACCACCGGATCAGAAAGCATTGGGTTGACCGGGCTCGTGACACGGTGGTGCATCTATGTTTCAACACCCTCAGCGAGGATTGGTATCCAGATTGGAAAGAACACAACGGGAACCCGGTCCAACTTCTACGGGATGCGATGCTTGCCGCAAATGGCGTTAGATCCATAAACAACAGGTTTTTATCTTGCATGAAAAGAAAAGAGAGTAGGGACATGGTGGAAT
This sequence comes from Diaporthe velutina, assembly GCA_038088505.1. NCBI lineage: Eukaryota > Fungi > Ascomycota > Sordariomycetes > Diaporthales > Diaporthaceae > Diaporthe > Diaporthe velutina. The sequence goes on along the minus strand of JBBWSJ010000007.1, from coordinate 307,251 downwards.
CGATGTCGGAGGTTCTAGTCTGCCTGGAGGTCGTTGTTCTCCATACTGACAAGAAGCCTGCTATCCAGTCGGGAATATTTGGGAGGTTGGGGGAAGAGCTCATCGTCATGGTCGATCCTTTTGACGACAAGCGGGTAAGAGAGTTCCGAGACTTTTGGAGAAGACACCAGAGATCTCAAGACGAGCTCACCGAAAGCTTCTTCGAGGGTTGCATAGCCTCCGACCCCATCAAGTGTAGGAGATCTATGCTAAAAGCCATGGAAGACATCAAGACGCGCTGGCTGCTCGGGAGATGGTTCGACGCCACAAGGCCTTGGGTGAGAGAACAAAACGCCTTTGGGACGATAAGGTGGGTACGGCGTGTCCGAAATGTGCCGGGTTTGGTCCAAGAAGAGGTGTGGGAAAAGGCTTCTCGTGTGCTCAACACTCGACGTTTGGTGATCAGCCGCTGGGTTCCCAACCAACAACATCCTTGGGTAAGGGATACATATTCAAATATGCCCAGATTTATTCCCGCCGTCATGTTTCGACTCTGTACAAATGTTTGTCGCACACAGAAGCAAGACTGAGGAGGCAGACGGACCAAGGCAGGTGAGCTGTACGTTAATTACCTTTCTGCTTATCCTCAAAAGTCCGAAATCACAAGCCATCGGGCTGGGGAAAGTTCTCCCGCGGCAATGAATTAGTCTCTCGGTTTTACAAAGAGATTGGTAAGACTATTTCATGAAAAATGGTTGACTTTGATGCTCGAGGGCCGGTTGAGATAACGGCCCAGGTAATGGAGCGCACACGGAAGGCGGCGGTTCGGGTGGCCGCACGTTGACCGAGCTGTTTGACAGTTTGTCGGAACTTTCAGAGCAAACAAAACCCAAAATCACGCTCCACAGCCGTGCTGGGGGAAGGTATTACCAAAACCCAGCTCTTCACTACAGCGATCAAAGTAGTGGCCAAGTGCCAGTGAGAATCTCAGATTGTCGCTGAAAACAGCCCCCACCCCCAAGGCTGCGCCCAGGACACACCACCGCTGGAATTGCGCCTGAAACGAGCATGGCTTAGTCAGGCAGACCGGTGCGGCAGTGTCTTCTACCTATGGGAGCTCTTCGTCGACTGCTTATGTTGGCGGGAGAGCCGGGACGATAGTCCACACCACATCTGCGCCTCACCAAGAGCCTCGACTTCAGCACGCAGGATTCTGCATTTGTAACGTCAGCCAATGGATTGCCAAGTAAGTGTGTGGTGTAGTGAAGATCATGGGCCACAAACTACGGTTTGTTCTCAATTGGGGCTTTTTCTGACAACCTCACGGCGTATCGGGATAAGAAAGTCTCGTATATCCGAGAGTTATTCGGGAGCGGATACTGGGTACGTTGGAGTTGACAGGTCGGTCGTCCGAATTCTTATCTGATGTAAGATTTTGGCTGACTCAGAACGGCCCCATCGGTCCCGACATGGTGGGATCCAATGCCAGTGTGACCCACGCCGAATCACATATCGAGCTGTCTCCAGAGCACTAGAGCCTGCCAACCTGCCCTAGGGCAGCTTGGGCTAAGCAGAAAAGGATGGCTCTTTGAGTGGGCCGGCCCGCGTCCTCAATCAGAAGCAATGTCTGCATGCGTGAATCGCCGCCAACGTTGATGTGACGTCAACCATCTGACCAGCTCTCCTTTGTCGACGCAGGCACATCGGATGGGCTCAGTCAGTCCCACGCAGTTGAGCCTGCATCACACACTGGATCGACCATCCCGCCCTCCTTGGCAGGAATGGCGTGCAGCTGAGTCAATGCCAATGCCAATGCCCTTCTTCCCATCACCGCCTGTCATAGCCCCCACACCCTTGTGCTGCCTGGCCCAGGCAGGGCGGCTCGCGTATTAGTGACGCGCCGTTGAAGTGTGTTTTCCCTGTGGATCCGGCCGGGATGGTGCCGCTCTTTTTCTGCTGTACCACAATAAGTCATCAAGCGGTGGAATAGGCCCAGGACTCGGACAAATCGCACCCAGCCCGAACTGGGACATCGGTTTCCAGCCAGTCCCTCGCACTTCCGTAAATCCCGATGCCAGTCGCTGATGGACCAATATCCATCCGCCGTCCGAGGCCGCCGCGCTGCTGGAGCTTTCGCAACAAGGCCGGATCCGAACACAATGTCTCTTGCTAATTCCGTCGTCATCACTCATAGTGGGTCCCCTGCAATATGTTCCCTTGAAGATTTCTTCTTCTACACACATGGTCCCGGCTTCAATCTACTGTCGCACTCGGTTTCACCGTGCATAGGTCCACTTTAGTAGAATAAGAATTCTTTGGGACATGTCCTGTCAGCAAACATGGACCCAAATCCGACGCCCAAAGATATACCTGGGGGCTACCCAGAGACACCTCTTAGAGATGCGCCTGCTGACACACCTCAACGTCACTTTCCCCTGACTGCTGCTGATCCCCGAACATCTCAAAAAGGTTCCAGTTCCACCTCCAGGAACCCGCAGGTCACATCTGCCTCGAGGGTTGGGCATGAGGATAGGACTCCCAGCGACACCAGCATGCCGTCTTCAGATCAGACTCTGTTTCAATCTCAAGGCACGACTGTGCCAGGGGCCTCTGAGCCTGTTGACGATCGAGAGCGAGAAGAGTCATTGAAAATGTCGAATCCATCTGATTCCGACCTTGCGGATGAGGAAGAGACCCAGTTTGCGCCGATGAAGTCAGCCGCAGACTCCCGGCCACCCCTGCAACAGAGAAAGAGCCATGTACAGACCGAAGAAGACCTATTCCGTGTCTTATCGCGCCGCCGCACGGGAGCTTCAGCCGCCGACACCGAAGACGAGAATCATGAGATCGAACGGCTAATGTCCCGGATGTTTGGCAAGGCGCGCCAGGAACAAAGCGAGGAGGAAAACACACGTCACTCGGGTGTCGTCTTCCGGAATCTCACCGTCAAGGGCGCAGGCCTCGGCGCAAGTCTGCAGCCAACGGTTGGCGACCTCTTCCTGGGCCTGCCGAGGTTTCTGAAGAATTTGGTCACGAAAGGGCCCAAGGCTGCCACCGGAAAGCCTCCTGTGCGGGAGATCCTCAGCGACTTCAACGGCTGTGTGCGTCCGGGTGAAATGCTGCTAGTGCTCGGCCGCCCCGGGTCTGGCTGCTCGACCTTCCTCAAGACCTTCTGCAACCAGAGGGCCGGCTATGTCGATGTCCTCGGCGATGTGACATACGGCGGGACTGATGCGAAAACCATGGCCAAGGACTTCCGAGGAGAAATCATCTACAACCCGGAAGACGACCTCCACTACGCGACACTCTCGGTTCGACGCACCTTGACCTTTGCTCTGCGGACGAGGACACCTGGAAAGGAGTCCCGGCTAGAGGGCGAGACACGGGAGGACTACGTCAACGAGTTCCTGCGCGTGGCCACGAAGCTCCTCTGGATCGAGCACACGCTCGACACGAAAGTCGGCAACGAGCACGTCCGCGGTGTCTCTGGTGGCGAGCGCAAGCGTGTCAGTATCGCCGAGGCGCTCATCACTCGTGCCAGTGTTCAGGGGTGGGACAACTCGTCAAAGGGTCTCGACGCAGCCACGGCGGTCGAATACGTACAGGCGCTCCGAGCATTGACCAACATGGCCGAGGTATCGACCGCGGTCTCGCTGTACCAGGCTGGCGAAAGTCTCTATAACCTCGTCGACAAGGTCCTGGTTATCGACGAGGGTCAATGTCTGTACTTTGGTCCAGCAGACAGCGCTAAGAAGTACTTCCAAGACCTGGGCTTCGACTGCCCACAGCGCTGGACCACGGCAGACTTCCTGACCTCCGTCGTTGACCCGCACGAGCGTAGCATCCGTCAAGGCTGGGAGGATCGCATTCCACGATCTGCTGCGGACTTTGCCGCTGTGTACAAAAAGAGCGAGGCACATAAGAACAACCTCGCAGACATGGAAGACTTCGAGGAGAAGACCGCGGAACAGCAGCGCCAAATCAGCCAAAACTCGACGAAAGCGAGCAAGAAGAAGAACTACACCATTTCCTTCTACCAGCAGGTCCTGGCTCTTACCAAGCGGCAGTTTCTCGTCTTGCTTGGAGACAAGGCCTCGCTATTCGGAAAATGGGGCGGCATTGTCTTCCAAGGATTGATCGTCGGCTCCCTGTTCTTCCAGCAGCCCGGCAATACGGCGGGTGCCTTCACGCGAGGTGGTGTTCTATTCTTCATCCTTCTCTTCAACGCCCTGCTTGCGCTGGCGGAGCAGACTGCTGCTTTCGAGTCGAAGCCGATCCTCCTCAAGCACAAGAACTTCTCCTTCTACCGCCCTTCTGCGTACGCCTTTGCCCAGACAGTGGTGGACGTCCCTCTGGTCCTCACGCAAGTGCTGATATTCGACATAATAATATACTGGATGTCCGGCCTTGCCGCCACGGCCTCCCAGTTCTTTATTTCTGTCTTGATTCTATTCACCGTCACAATGGCCACGTACGCCTTCTTCCGCTCCATATCAGCGGTTTTCAAGACACTCGACGACGCCACCAAGGTCACAGGAGTCTTCATCCAGATCCTGATCGTGTACACGGGCTACCTGATCCCACCGGCGTCGATGCGCGTGTGGTTCAGCTGGCTGCGCTGGCTCGACTGGATCCAGTACGGCTTCGAGGCCCTGATGTCGAATGAGTTCTACAACCTGGAGATGGAGTGCGTGCCCCCTTACCTGGTGCCGCAGGGCCCGGGCGCGCAGCCGCAGTACCAGTCGTGTGCGCTGCAAGGATCGCAGCCGGGCTCCACCGTCGTGAACGGGGCGGACTATATCCAGGAGAGCTTCCAGTACTCGCGGTCCCACCTGTGGCGCAACTTTGGAATCATCTGGGCCTTCTTCGCGCTCTTCCTCGCTGTCACTGCTATCGGGATGGAGGTCATGAAGCCCAACGCCGGCGGCGCTGCCGTCACTGTATTCAAGCGGGGCCAGGTACCGACGTCGGTCAAGGAGTCCATCGAGACCGGGGGCCGCAAGGGCGGCAATGCCTCGGACGAGGAGTCGGGCGCCGTCAAGGGAACTGCGAGTTCTGGATCTGAGGTCGATGTGGTCAAGGAGCGGGAGGAGAAGGACAAGAAGGCCATGCAGAACGTGGCCAAGAACGAGACGGTGTTCACGTTCCAGGATGTCAACTACACGATTCCGTATCAAGGTGGGGAGAGGAAGCTCCTCAATGGCGTTTCGGGTTGTGTTCGACCTGGGCGCCTCACTGCTTTGATGGGTGCTTCTGGTGCTGGCAAGACGACACTGCTTAATACCTTGGCGCAAAGGTGGGTCCAACCTGCAGCAGTACTGAGAGTGAATCATGGTTGACTAACATGTGTTCAGAATCACCTTCGGCGTTGTCACTGGAGACTTCCTGGTCGATGGCAGAAAGCTGCCCAAGTCATTCCAACGCGCGACCGGTTTCGCGGAGCAAATGGACATCCACGAGCCCACCGCTACAGTTCGGGAAGCCCTGCAATTCTCAGCCCTGCTTCGTCAGCCCCGAGAGGTCCCAACGGAGGAGAAGTATGCCTATTGCGAAACGATTATCGACTTACTCGAGATGCACGACATCGCCGGCGCTACCATTGGACAGGTCGGAGAGGGACTCAATCCCGAACAGAGGAAGCGTCTCACGATAGGAGTCGAGCTTGCCTCCAAGCCAGAGCTGCTGCTCTTCCTCGACGAACCGACCTCCGGCCTCGACTCGGGCGCGGCCTTCAACATTGTCCGATTCCTACGCAAGCTAGCCGACGCCGGCCAAGCCATCCTCTGTACCATCCACCAACCGTCCGCCGTCCTCTTCGAGAACTTCGACGAACTCATCCTCCTCAAGTCCGGCGGCCGCGTCGTGTACGCGGGCGAGTTGGGCAAAGATAGCCAAACACTAATCAAGTACTTCGAGTCCAACGGCGGTCACCACTGTCCCCCCGACGCCAACCCAGCCGAGTGGATGCTGGACGTGATCGGCGCAGGCAACCCAGACTACAAGGGCCAGGACTGGGGCGACACGTGGGCCAGCTCGAAGCAGTACGAGGCCCAGTCCCGCGAGATCAACGAGCTGAACGAGAAGCGCCGTAACGTCGAGCACTCCAAGAACATCCAGGACGACCGCGAGTACGCCATGCCCCTGACCACCCAAATAACCGCCGTCGTGAGGCGCGCGTTCGTGAGCTACTGGCGGAAACCAAACTACATCATGGGCAAGCTGATCCTGCACGTCTTCACGGGGCTCTTCAACTGCTTCACCTTCTACAAGCTCGGGTACAGCAACATCGACATGCAGTCCCGGCTCTTCTCCATCTTCATGACCCTCACCATCTCGCCGCCGCTGATCCAGCAGCTCCAGCCGGTGTTCCTCGCGAGCCGCAACATTTTCCAGTCGCGCGAGAACAACGCAAAGATCTACTCGTGGTTCGCGTGGACCACGGGCGCCGTCATCGTCGAGATCCCGTGGTCCCTGCTCGCGGGCGCGGTGTATTTCAACTGCTGGTGGTGGGGCATCATGGGCTGGAGGGCGTCGTACCAGGGCTTCCCCTCGGGCTTCACCCTGCTCTGTGTGCTGCTGTTCGAGCTGTACTACGTCGGCTTCGGCCAGGCCATCGCGTCCTTCAGCCCCAACGAGCTGCTGGCCAGCCTGCTCGTCCCGGTCTTCTTCCTCTTCGTCGTCAGCTTCTGCGGTGTCGTCGTCCCCGCCCAGCAGCTGCCCACCTTCTGGCGCAGCTGGATGTACTGGCTCACCCCCTTCCACTACCTCCTCGAGGCGTTCCTGGCCGTCGCGCTGCACGACCAGCCCGTCCAGTGCAGCGAAAACGAGTACGCGAGGTTCTCCCCGCCGCCTGGGCAGACGTGCCAGGACTACGCGGGTGGGTATATCGCCCAGGCCGGTGGGTACGTTCAGGATGCTATCGATGGCAGTGGCCTGTGCGAGTACTGTCAGTATGCTACGGGAGACGAGTTTGGCAAGGGTTTCAGTGTGTACTACTCGCACATCTGGCGAAACTTTGGCATCGTGTGCGGCTTCATCGTCTTCAACTTTGCTGTGGTTTATTTCGCGACCTTCCTGAAGTTTAGGGGCAAGAACCCTTTCAAGGGCATTCTGGCGAAGCTCAAGGCTAAGAAGAACTGAGCATGAGAAGACGAGTCATCATATAGAATTGGACAATGTGGTATTCACAATTAGACATTTGGAAATGCTTGCATTCCGGGTCAATTTCATAATATAATGTGTTATTTGTCATGGCCAGACCAAACTTCACCCATATCTCTTGCTGCTCGCCCAGCACCAGCTCGTTCAGCCCGCCTAGGCCGGGTACCGCCTGAAGCCCCATCTCCTTGCGGAGACCGTGTTCGTGAAGTCGAGTTGCTGCAGCACGTCGCGCCGCAGCGTGGTTCCCATGACCAGGAGGCGGTGGCCCTATTTATGTCCACGTCAATCCCAAAACTTGCAATGGATTGAGGACGGGGGAGGAGAAACTATACCTCGGGCGGGACGGTGTGGAGGAGTGGCCTCAGGGTCTGAAGAACGAGGTTTGACATGCGCGGAGTCGTCCTGTGGGTCTGCTCTTTGGAGACCCTCCCGGGGAGTAGATCCAGGGTGAATAATTTCTTGGAGAGAAGCTGTAAACTGAGAGTTGGCGCCAGCTTGTAATGCGCTTTCCTGAAAGCAGGCCCGAATCTGCCGCTCGGTTCCCCAGCGGTGTCATGGCTGATCACGTTTCCACCTTGCTGGCGCCCGCACGTGATATCAGAACTTCCACGCCGCCAGAGACCGGATTGCTTCGAGCTCGAGCTAGGTGCTGACTAGTCTGCTAGTGCGTGGTTCGCCTATCTGTTGAGCACAAATATAAAATGGGGTCAGCCGCGTGAAGCAAGACGCTGAGTGGGTGGTGTCAGGATGTCGGCTCTTCCAAAAGCGACAAAGAGGTGTTCTCATCTCGGCCGAAGCTCAGTTGTGACAGTGTCTTTCATAACAGAGCACCCACCTGATTGTATACCGAGGTCAACAATGCAGGAGTCGCGTCGAAACGAGGGAAAGAACCATATCTGCTTGGGTGGTTCCGGCAGAGAATGGTTTCACTGGTCCGGTGGTGTCTGTGGGATTTGATGGAGTCTGGACGATGATGAAGGACCTGCAAGCACCGAAATGCTGGCGACTGCCATGCCGGTGTGATTGTCCAACTGAGGTCGAGAACATGCTAGACAAGTGTCTAAGGGGAATGCGAGTGGTACGATGATATGCTGAGCATGAAGAACAGGTCAACTTGGCGATGACTGTGAAGAAGTGCTCAGTCCACAGAGTCCGGATGATGCTGAGGGATGAAGACGAATGGAGCGGATCTACGAAGATCAAGTTGGGTATTTGTTTTTTTCCCTCCATGTACTGCCCTTCTCAGAGATGCGACTTCCACCCCCAACAACGCGCGTCATAATAATTTGGAAAGGCAAGATGATTCCAAAGAGGCTGACTTTCAAAAAAGCAAGCACGAACCCGCGCTTCTGCGTCATCAACCCCTGGGCAACAGATACGAGAGCAGTTGCGACTTGACAGCACTTGAGATTGCAGTAGCCGACGGCATTTGTGTTCTTGCACGTGTCGAGAAATATCATTATCGGCACGCGAAGTCTGTTCAAGGCAAACTTGTGCAAAACACGAACAGAATAGCGGCAGCCATCAGAGGGGTCGGGAGGGGGGGTTTGACGTGGGCGGCGATGGTCTCCAGCCGCTCGAGGAGTTGGTTGAGTCGGGGAGCCAACTCGGCGGGAAGCGTGTTCTCGGGCCCGGGGGCGTCGGCCAGACCCAGCAAGGCAAAAAGAACAAAAAGGAAGAGGGTCGTCATCATCGTCATCATTATATCGTCGTCGTCGTCTCGTCTTCGTTATATCGTTCTTGTCGTTCTCTTACTCTCCGTCTCTCGAGCTTGGTTGGGTGAGCCAATGAGCTTGCCTTCTTGATAGGGTGTTTCTTCCCGCCTCGCTGAGTAGTGGTCTGGTTGAGGTGCCAGTAGGAAAGGTTGTAGACAGTAGCAAAGTCGATCTGCTCTATCCTCTGCACAGAGTCGGTTCACCACGGCGGGGAAGGCGTGATGTGTCCGTGAGGCTGCATCTCGGGAATCGCGCGATGAAGGACGGTAGAAAGATGTGCGAGGAGCCGAAAAGAAGAGTCGCAACGCGAAGGCCGTTCTTGATCGCGCTTCCCTGTACGTAATAATCTAGGCGTGGCAGAAGAAGAAGAGAAGACTACGTCCTTGGGCATATTTGCTTTGCGCTCCTTGCTACACAACTACGGACTTTGGAGTCTTCGCGTATCTCTGTGTGGTTTTGTCCCTGAAAAGTCTACCAGGTTTGTCACTCTGGGTGTGTCCCAGACTTTCTCGTCACAAGGGAGCGCCCTCGTAGGTTGTCCGGATACCTCCTCCTGCGTGTCTAAGTAGGTGCCCCTATGTGTTTTAATACGTATCGGCAAAGATGTGAAAACTGTGGCCTCATTGTGTGCCCGTCGGAAATACTCCGCGAATTGGTAACATTGTTACTACTCTGATCCAATCCGTGAGACAAGAGCCAAGTCCCATTCCACGGCAGAAAGATTTCAGAAGATAGTTGAAGGAACTCGGTAAGTAGAGAGATTCCAAAAATGAGTCCATAATTGCAGATTATGAAGTAAACCTTGTTGGATCTAGCTCCCTGATTGACAGGCAAAATGTCACATCGCCGTTTTATGAAGGGTAAAAGGTGAGCGAAAGAAAAAATTGGCTGTGCCTCGCATGTGCAGATACCTAGATCCTTCGCTCCAACAACTTTTATGGTGGCCAGATTCCGGTAGCTGGACATGGGGAAAACATCCCTTGTTTCTCTTTTCTTTTCTTCTCAAGTGTGGCCAAAGAGTAAACGAAAGCTCAATGCATCTTCCCTACGCTGCTAATTCCCGAGGTCACCATTGGAACTTCACTATAGAATCTGATTCATCATGGGCGTAACCAAGCTAATCTTCGGCGCCGGCCTCTGGACCAAAGACCAAGGCGCCAACTCCGCCAGCGACGTTAAGCCATGGGTCGACGCGCTTGTCGAAAGCAAGCATCTCGTCGGCGAGATTGACACCTCTGCCCTGTATGCGCAATCCGAGGAGTACCTGGGCCAACTCGACGTCGGGTCGCAGTTCGCCATTGGCACTAAGCTGCCAGGTAAATTGGGTCCACTCGCGAACAGGGAGATGATCATTGTCCAAGCCAGGGCGAGCTTGAGCAAGCTCGGCGTGGAAAAGGTACGGTGCCATATCTCTCCCGATACGTCAGCCATTTTCCCCGGTTTCGCACATGGGCTCACCTTTCTCGATATGTCGATATCCTGTACATGCACGCTCCCGACCCCCGCGTCCCTGTGGAGGAGACAATCTCAGGCTTTGACGCCCTTTACAAGGAGGGCACGATCAAGCGCTTCGGTCTTTCTAACTACACCCCCGCACAGGTTCCTTCCGCGGCCGCTGGGAGAAATCGGGCTTCCTGGGCCAGTGCTACCACCTCATGTACAACAGACCAAGTGCTCTGGAGGCCATGGGCAAATGGCACGAGATCGCCCGAGCTGAGGGAATCTCGGCTGTTGAGATGGCTTTCCGCTGGGTCGTCCACAACTCGGCCTTGGACGGCTCGTTGGGTGATGGTGTTGTCATTGGCGCATCGACTACCGAGCAGTGGAAGGATAACCTTGCTGCCATCCAGAAGGGCCCTCTGAGCTCGGAAGCAACCGCCAAGATCGATGCTCTCTGGGGACCCCTGAAGCCAGATTCATATTACTGCAATTTGGATGTCGTGCTGGAAATCATGGCGGGTGCGGCCAAGCAGCCAGCATCTGAGCAGTGAGGTCATGGTCGAGACCAGCTCTTCGGGTCCAGAGAAGGAAAGTGCAATGAAGCAGTGGCTGTCGCTATGGAGCCCAGCACGCCGCCCACTTCGTCGCGGGCCGGGGCCAGGCGTAAGTAAACCCAGATAGCCACTCCTCTTCAGAGCAATCAGAATCCTGTGTTTTTGTCGTTGGAAGAATCGAGACACTGTAACTCGGCGGTCTTTAGTTAATCCCTACTCTCGGGCGAGTTTGCGTCCTGAACCACGGCTTGCCCACTCGCCATCCAGTTAAGTTACCTAGTAAATCTGTCACGCCGCAAATCGGAGTTCGGAGTCAAATTCCCTCAATAAATGCAGTCCCAATGTTTCATGTCTCTCTCTTTTCTTTTTTGCTGAATTCCTTGAGAACTGGGTTGCGGCGATTGATCCCGCTCCGGCCCAAGTCCTCAAGCCAGTTCTCGTCATCTGCTGATGCTGGAGAGGAAAGCCAAGAAGCACTGAATAGGAGAAAGACCCGTCATATTCCGGGTTGACTTCTCAATACAATGTTTGGTTATAGCAGCACCAAAGGACGCCTTGATGCTGAAAGCCACGGCCGCCCACGTAGATGACCAAATTCACCATGTCAACCCTCCGAGTCTTGCCATTCTTTGTGTATAAACCAGACTGGCACTTGCATACGATCCTCAAGAACCTAAAGCCGTAACTTTAAGCTCCCTTGGTTCACTTCTCAAGTATGTATAGCTTCACGTACGCAGGGGTACTTCGTATGCCCATGTCCTCTTCAGTCCGGGAGTTTTCTCCTTCTCCGTCACCACACTGCAAATCACACGCTGCTCACCTGTCATCTCGTCTTCTAGGTATTCATTTCTCAAGGACTAGGCACGTGTGCTGGTATAATGTGCACGCTGCCCACGCAAACATTGGATGCCGTGGCCGAATTTTCTGAATTATCTCTTTTGTGCAACCACGTCCTCCTCGCTCCTTCACCTCCCTGGCACTACCTCTGGCGCCACGGAACCCTGGAGCCGGCCCCCAACGGCATTCCGGGCCAGAGCGCCTTATCGACTGGTCGACCCAAATTCTTGGTCGATGCTTATGGGCTGCAGCCTCATCGCGCCTTCTCGAGCTTCCTCTCGACCCAGTCGGGGAAATCAACATTGGCAGCAACATCACCACCGTGCGACCTTCTGCCACACGCAGCGATGGCTGGTTTTAACGCCGTCAACGATGCTGACGATGACCGCCAGCCGATTTCCAAGACCGAGGATACCATCATTGAGCTCAACACCCCGAAGATGACTGAGGTCGCGGTCGTTCAGAAGGGCAGCGAGGCCAAGAACGATGAGGATAAGAAGGTAAGGCCACCTACACACAACACCTAGCACTGTTTCTTCCTGATGATCACGAGCCTAATAATGCTTCATTACAGGATCATGGAGCCTCTCGGCGAACTTTCAACAAACCTCAGGCTGCCCAGAACAGTCGCCTTTGGTAATTTCAAAGCACCCAACCACATCGCCAATTACTTTTGGGAAGTAAATGCAGAATGCTGATGGCTAGTTAGCACGATTCCGGCTAAGATCCGCAACATGATCTTCAAGCTGTGCCTGACGCATCCCAAGGACATCGGTGACAAGCTGAGGCTCAGGAGGAATTTTGAATGCTTCATGATGGTGGCGCACTATCCCCAGGGTGTCGCACGCCCCAAGGTCGAAGAGGCCTATGAACAGAGCATTACGAAAGTCACCAAGAGATCCGTCGCACAGCACAGCTTCCGAAACCTCTGCATCATGCGAACGTGCCAGACCATGTACAACGAGGCCGCCCCTGTCTTCTGGGGCCAGCCGTTCACCTTCAGAACCATCGTGCAGCTTCAGAGCTTCCTGCTGAATCCGAACATGCGCCACGATTTGGTTCGGGACGTCAATGTCTTGAAGCTGGATTACAACATTGGCATCAACTACATGCCTGGCATATGTGTGCTCATGGCCGATAAGTTGAAAAACTTGGAGGTCTTTGAGATTGACATGGCCCACATGCGTTCTCACAGCATCATCAAAGGGGTATCGGATGTCACGGGCTTTCGGGACGATGAGCACCTCAAGGAGGCGGGAAAGAACCTCGGCTTCGGTATCTACTCCTGCATGCATCCTTGGGTGACCGAGGTGGTGCGCAAGCAGGGCATCGACAAGTTTATGTCTATTCTCCAGATAGTCAGAGAGGAAGGTCTGCCTCATCCAGATGGTCCGGTTTTGGGCTATCTGATAACCGGGGTCTTCCGGGACTTTCAAGGCCGTGGCCAGTTGACCGCGGAACAGCGGAAGATGGCAGACACTGAAACGGGCAAAGAGATTCTCAGACAGATCGACATCTACAAGCAGAAACTCTGAGTTCCACTCAGGGAATTGCCTCAAGGTTCAACATGTTGACAAGGTGTGGAAGCTTCCGTGGAGTATGTGTTTCGAAGGGACCTGGGGGATTGCAAAACTTAGGTAGTACTGTTCAGATCAGTTTTTTCACCCGGCTAATAATGTCGCCGTTACAGCAGCCAGTCTTCTATGGCCTGGTACAAAAATACGAATGAAGCGAACACTCACTATCTCGTGACCACTTTCTATCCATTGGTGGTGAATGAAGTCCCCTTCGACGTTAATGTGCTTTGCCGAAACTGCAGCTCTGGGTATACTTGATAGTGCCGGACAGCGACTCTTGCGCTGTATGGTCTTAGCCCGGTGCAGCATTCAACCGTAGGCACACACTCAGTCATAAGCATTCCTCGAGCCTGGAGATGTACACAGCAGCTGCGGGTAGCAAAGAATTGGAACATCCGGAAATGTGTCAGCCCGTAGCACTCTTGAGGTGCTTTAAGGGATGGCCTGAGGAGACTGAGTTCATCTGACAAGCAAAGCTCAGGAGCACAGCGTGGAACTTATAATTACTCTTTGTTTTGCGCACATCTACAAGTCCCCGAGAGTGGATGAGAAGTCCTCGTACTCGTGCCCGGTGGAGGGATGATTCATGCAGCTCTTATCAGTGACAAGAATGTGATTGGCCATTGGCATCTCCAACCCCTGGTTCCGAAGTCGCATGGCACTCAATTGCAGCTCCGACAACCTTCTCCAACCGCCATCCACTGGCCAGAGCTCTTCCGACCGCCCTGGCATCTGATATCACCCACTCCCTCCCTGGACCCTGACGCTTGTCCTCCATCCGGGCAAAAACGTTTCCCACATCGAATCTTAAAGTTTGTAGTCAGGCACGGCTGCCCGGGATCAGGGCGGGTGTGATTAATTGCCCGTGACGTGGCTGGTCCCTGCACACACAGCTTACGAAGTCGGTCAGAGGGACTCACCGTCCCTTCATTAAAGCTTGCTTTGAGGATCGTCACGGCCTCTGGCTGCTCACATTGGGAAGTGTATCATGGCATCATTGCCAATCTCGATTCATGCATCATGGCGCTGTGGCAGAATAAAAACGCACCTTCCTTTGGGAGGACTGCATCTCAAAGCTCCTTGCCCAAACCACATCAACCGCATCGCGCCCAGGCCATACTCTAGACCCCAATCAAATTCAGCCAAACCATTGAAGATGGGCTCGGTCCCAGAAACGAGAGCAAACATCCTCCTAGTCGGCTCAGGTGGAGTCGGCACGATGGCAGCTTTTGCGCTTGAGAAGGGAGGCAAGGCCAGTGTGACGGCCGTCCTGAGATCCAATTACGGAGTCGTCAACAAGAAGGGCTTTGACATTAATTCTATTCAGCATGGAGAGGTCAAGAACTGGAAGCCAAGTTTCGGTGAGTCTCCCACATCCCGCTGCAGATCTATGTAACCTGGAGCTATAGCTAATGATCTGAACAGTTCGAAACTCCATCCCGAACGTAACCGAGGAGGATCTACACTACAACTATGTAGTCATAACCACCAAAAACATCGCCGACATCCCACCTGCAATGTCAGAAGTCATCGCACCAGCCGTCACGCCCGGCCTAACCAACATCGTCCTCTTGCAAAACGGCCTGAACATCGAGCAGCCCTTCATCAAAGCCTTCCCAACCAACCCCATCCTCTCGGGCATAACAGTCATCGGAGCATCGGAGAAGCCCCCAGGGACCATCAAGCACGACAACTTCGACATCTCATATATCGGCGCGTTCGACAACCCAAACGTCAAGAACGAGACATCCGAAGCCGCGGTCCGGGCGTTTGTGGAGCTCTATGGCGCGTGTCCCGCCGTCAAATGCACATACGACAGTGACGTGCTGTTCAGCCGATGGAGGAAGCTCCTCTACAACGCGAGCTTCAACACGGTGGCGACCATCCTGCGCATGGACGTGTCGCGCATGCGGGCGAGCGAGCACGTCGTTGACGAGCTGATTCGCCCCCTCATGCTGGAGATCGTGGCAGTAGCCGCGGGCAAGGGGATCGTGCTGCCGCTGGAGGAGGTGGAGAAGATCATCACTGTGGATCTGTACGAGAGCTTCTTCTTGCCAAGCATGGCCCAGGATATCAAGAAAGGGAATTTCATCGAGTTTGAGAACATCGTTGGGGAGCCGTTGAGGGAGGCGGAGGCGCTGGGTGTGCCGACGCCGACGCTCAAGGTTGTTTATGGGCTGTTGAAGGGGTTGCAGTTCCAGACTAAGGAGGCGAAGGGACTGGTTAAGGTGCCGGAAAATACCTCACCTGAGCTGAAGTATGGCGATAAGAATCAGACATGGTGATGTTGTCGTGGTGGGCTTTTGGTTGAGCTTAGACTTTTTGATAGATGAGCGATGAATTTAATGCATCCACATGCACACCGCGTGCGAACCAGAATTGAGTCGTCCGGTTTTGGAGAGCATGCTGTTATGCTTTTGGCCCTGGTGGATATCACCATTGAAGGAGGTGGAAGTACGGGTGATCGACCGCAAACTACATACAACATCAAATGGTGGAAGCTTTCCGCAATTAGATAAGTGTGATCTGTCTCTTTTCAGCCCTTTGCATCAACCACGCCGTGGAGACCCGTGACCGACATATGCCTCGCTTGAAAGGAGGGAAGCTGCCACCGCAGAAGCTGGTGAACTCGCCAGACTCATCCAGATGAGAAACAGTCAAGCAATGACCGAGTAGGTACCCGACACGCTCGAACTTCATCACTTGGCTGTCAAATTCGCTTCTTGGCAGCAGTAAGATGCCAAAAACCAGTGACTTCGATGATTGCCACTGGTCATCGGTGCAAAGCAGAAGCACGCAGGATGTGCCGTCTAATACAGAATGATGTCTGGCCGGATCCTCCGGATCCATGTCGAAGTCAGCATACAGAGAGAGGAAAGCATTGTCCACTTTTCCAATCAGATCTCCCGGAACGTCTTGTTGAATATAGATTGTCATGTCAAGCACAGGCCCTTCAACTGTGATCTCGGTGTGCTTGCCACCCGTGTAAATGTCAGACCCCGGCGGCTTGCTGTCAAAGCCCACAATCTGTATGGCTTTCACTGGACTGTTGTGTTGGCGAACCTCCTGTGACCGAGGTAATGATATCCACGACCATGTGGGTGCAACATGGTGGAGTGGCCTCGGCTCAGGCCGATGCTCGAAATTCTTGAACCATAGCAAAGCCGAGGGCAGGTCTTCTTTCCAGAGACCCGCCAAATAAGTCTTTTCATGCAATTCACCGTAACGCCTAGCTACACCAGCAAGTGCTGGCAGCCTGTCCGTATCGTAGGAGAGCTTCGTCTTGTTATATTCCCGAGCAATGTCGTCCCATGCTTGGTCTTGGAGGCTCCTTGGGACGTCTTTCCGCCGTCTTGCCCAGAGTAGACTCCCTGATTCACATTCACACCAAGTGCTCTGCTGACATTCCCAGAAAATTTCTTCTCTCGTGAAGTGAATAAACCTCTTTGATAAGAGCCGCTCCTGGAAAATCCATGCCCTGTCGAGTGTAACACCCGACAAATGTTCTCTCTGAAATCCCCGACCTTTGAGGTCGCAGGGGTGTTCGAGTTGTCTCCGAATGAAGACCGGTTGCCCATTGACTTCGGTGACTTTGGTCCCAAAGGATTCCGGTGCGGCGGCGGAGAACATGTTGGACCCGCCTTCAGAAGATGTAGCAGATATAGTAAGAACAGCGTTCTCGTAGATTGAAGCCATGTTCGCTGCCTCATTTTCCCAGTCGCTTGGTTTATCCTGAAGGATACAGTAAGAGTCAATCCAGATGTAGCGGAAGCCGAGCCTGAATGCTGTTTCTATGGCATTTTTGATAAGTGGATAGAAGTTATCCTCCGATACGCCTCTCTTGTATAAATCAAGGTTGTGCGTTACGAGGGATTTCGCCTTTGTCTCAGGACCCCATCTATGACTGAGACACACGTATCGTGCACGCAGTAAGCAGTTCTCTACCACTCGCACGTGTAGTGGCCGGAGGGAATGTATTTCCAAAACTCGGTGCGGTACACTTGTCTCGAATGCAGACTTGCATAGTGGATGCTCAGCTTGACAACGAGATATCCACCTTGCCAATGTAGCGAAGGCTGCCGTGCTAGACGTATCACCGGATGCTTTACGCATCTCACTGATGAAAAGGCCCGTAGAACCCCAGCTATCTTGCTTTCGTCCAGTGACTTCGTCTTTGTCGACGAAGAATTCGTATTCAACATGAGAGCCACTCTTCAAGTATGCCCTCAATGTCTGCTTCAAATCATTATCTCGGTAGTAAGAAAATGAATTGATTCTATTTTGGTGCACACTGCTCAAGAACTTGAGAATACCTGCACACGCCCGGCAACCCTCTTTTGCTGAGTCCTCAAACCACTCCATCTTGAGGTTGTACTCCAGTCGGGATGATCCCAAGGCACACCGAACGCAGTGGTCCTTCCTATTTCGCTCTTCACTGGCTCGTGTTGCACTAGAGCCAGTGGGGCTAGGTGTTCGGACTGTGTAGTCCATGTATCTGACCGGAGTGTGCGGGACGTAGATAGTACCTAATGGAAAGGGAACCCGACGCAGGCGTTGAAGTGCTCAAACAAGCACAAGTCTCGGACTGTAGTCGAGAAATAGGAGGCTTTAGGCAGTACGAAACGCGGTACTCAAATGAAGAAGTTCGTCCAACATCTGGAACTAAGAGAGCAAGAGGGAGGGAACAGGAAGTGATCTCGTCGCTTTGCAGCTTCCAAGGCAAGCTGTCTCACTGCATCGTGCGGTCATGATTCGCCACTGCATACTAAAAGGTCCGGCCTCGACTGTTCTAGTGTCATGCTGTGTAGTATGAGATCCTGGTATTTAATGCCCGTTGCGGAAACCGTGTAACACGAAGCCGGGCAACCTGTTCTACCGTGGTCACTGCTTGCAAGTAGAAGAACCTGATCGCCAGAGTTGGCTGCAGTCGGCGCAAGCCATATTCCGACCAACGAGTATGGCAAATGCCGGGCAGTGTAAGGGTGGGAGAAGAGCTTGCTGAACGAAGTACGGAGATAAGAATTAGACGTGGTGATTTATACAATAGTGACTTTTGCTACAAATTAGACCTTTTGATACACTGGTAATAAATTCTAACATATTCACATGCACACTACCTGGAAGCCGGTTTTGGATCGTCAGGCTCTAGTAAGTTAGATTTGACTTTTGCTTCGGCATAACTCACAAAGGTGTCTCTCCAGTTCGATGAGACTCGATTCCAATCAAGCCCGTCCGAGAAATTCACTCAAGATCACCTATCGAACGAAAAAGGCTCTCCGCCACGACGGTGTGTGCTGGGGATTAGCAAATCCCAACATGATCATGTGGAGTTCGTCAGCATGGATTCCGCATACGGGTGCAATCCGCCCAATAATATTCCAATAGCCCTGCGGCACCTGCATAAGCAGCGCCACGCCGACATGTCGCGAGCCCCTCTCTAGCACCGCAACTGATCATAGAAGACCGAGCGTATCACTTCTGGCAGTCAATGATCAGGCCTTGGTCTTGCTGTGGAAGCGCAGGTGCTTCGTCGTACCATGGATCAGCTCTCAGCCCCAGGCCGCATGAGGAGTTTCTTCCGCGGGGTCGCCCCGGCGCAGTTGGGAGATTACGGTCTCCATGTCTTCGTCAACAAGGATCCGGAAGGGGAAGTAATCGTGGACGTCGTGGCAGTCCACGGTCTGAATGGGCATTATAAAAACACATAAATAGTCTATAGAGCAGTAATAGGACCTTCTAATATAGAAACTCGCCCTAACTGAGACCGCCGGGTTTTGATTGGGATGTGATGGCGGATGTGGACTTTGTGACTGTTCTTGAAGCTGGGGTTGCCAAGTTACAGATCCTGCCGTGCAATCCCTACGGTCGAAATGTTGTATTCCCCGTTAAGTCTGACGAAAACGGAGTGGTGTCTTTGGATTTTCAGCTGGCCGTAAGAGGTGGCGTCACTGGACATTCGGACCGTGAGTCTCGACCCGTGTTAGCATATGGTCCCCGTCAGCACTTTGAACTCTAGGCATTCTTATGGTAAGGGTTTGGCTACTTCTAGGTGTATAAAAACAGAAGACCGGTGCTGGTTCCCTTGTAGACTGGTTACGGTACATCGACGAATCATCACGGAAATGTCTGGGCACTTGGCTGCACAGCGGCCTCTCATGCTGTGTTGCTCGAGATTCGGGCCGGGTGGCTCAGCCCAGCCCCAGAATTTGCGAGTTAATACCCTTGGGAGCCAATTAAACCTAGCTAGAGGCCGCAAAGCGTTACAGCCCTCAAAACTTTAATCGCAATAAGTGCTCCAAAGCTCTCCAACGGAAGAATAATTTAGCGTTTTGCAATGAAGTTCCCGTTCCCGCCCGAGAAGCCAAAGCCCACAATCGCAGCGTTGGATTGTGCCGTCGTGTTCGGTAATAGTGGCGGGACCTTTGTGAATAAAGGTTAGGCGATCTGGTGTAAGTAACCCAGCCAACCGCAGTCTGGCTCTGCTCCGCCACATCTGACAAGCAGGTGGGGGCTCGGCTTGAGAGCCCATGTCGGCTTGTGTGGACGGGAATAGCGAAGTGGAGAACGAGATGTAAGGCCCGAAAACCGGTAATGGTGGCAGCTCAGCTGGTCTGTGAAACCTTTGCTTTTCCAAAGCATTTCGATGGACATCGATCTGCAGACACGAGACTTGGCATCGCCCAGCTGTCGATTTATTTGCTTGCGTAACAGGCGTGCTATGGCAAAGAGTCACATCGGAGAAGAGTGGCGTTTTGCGGTGTGTGGTTTTGCGTACTAGGGAGCTGTGTTCTTACCAGTCACTTGCGAGCAGCCCAGCGCCCGGAAATTGAGATATCGACGACTTAACCCTGCAACATCGGTGTGCACGCCCATAATTTCAACCCAAAATATCAGTTGCCAACGACTTTAGAGATGGATCGGAAACGGAAACTAATTGCATCGTGTCTCGATTTCTAGTGCTTGATGCCATCGCAAACGAGTTTGCGGACGAGGTACTGGGGACGTCGAAGACGAGTGAGACATCGGACGCAGACGCAGCACATTCCGAGACATTTCTCAGCTTGGGCAGGTTCTCCACATATCGACCAAAGTATGAAAAGCTGAGGATCAGCTACTAAATGTGCAATTTCTGATCAAGCCACGTCACGTTGGTAACTCAGCTGCCATGGATGAAGTAGGGCTTTCCAGAAGTCCACATGAACATTTTAGCAACTGATTTCCCCGATGGCACTCGTAGGTTTGCTTCTATTCCACAAAATCAGTCATACTCAAGGAGTGAACTAATTGATCTTCATCAAGTGATTCATTATTTCAAGTTTGTTGCTCAACCTCATTGTTGGGGACCAATCGCGCGTAGATTCGAACATCCATACGTCTGTCAAGATGACTACAACATCGAATGTCACCGAAGTTGCTGCCGGAGCCGCTGAGCTTCCCAACTGCGAGGCAACTCAGGTGGCCAGAAATGACCTTTGGGGGCTTGAACCTGACCAGGCTGAAGTTGACCTCGATGAACACTCTTACTTTGGTAGGTGAAATGTCCAGCTCGTTGAGGAATGCCCAACTGACTCACCCTTTGAGAGGTCAGTCAGTGAGCCTGTGCTAGACATTCCCACACACTGCTCTATGATCTGGCCCGCATCCACCAAAAGTCAAGGCACCCACCACGCCTCTTTTGGTGACAAGGGTACCACGGCAAGTGTCTCCCGTTATGGAGACATGATGCAAGTTACCCAATGCCTGGAAAAGGGTGACTCCGGTGTCTTCTCCCTGGATCATGAAACAACTCACGAGCCTTGTCTCGTCGCCCAGCGAGCTCGCGACCTCGAAGGTCTTTCGGAGACGCTTTACGGAAATTACACCTTTGGCTTATTCATGGACGATTGGCCTTCTATAGACCCGAAAGTCGTCCGATGGGTCAACTGGAGATGGCCAAGGTATGAATGGGAGACCGAAAATATGAGAATCATGTTCCAGTACTATGTACATGAAGGAATTGTACTACACCAGCTTCTCTTCCAGAACATCAGCAGCAAGAAGGTAATGGATCCCAATGCCAATCTCAACCTCAGTGGCAAGATGCGCGTACAAGAAGTCGATTATTTGTCTGGAAATAGCCAAGACGTACAACAAAGGGGACAAGATGAAAGCCAGGGACTCGAACACACGGGTCCTTGCGGGTACGGCCGCGTAGAATGCCATCCTAACCGTCAGGTCGTGGCAGTGATTGACGTCTTCGTCGATGGCCACAGGAAGAAGATACCAGTCAAAGGTCTTCCGAGCCTGGGGTCATTGGGCATAGGCTGCACCAGAGAAATCGTTGTCGCTTATAGGCTGAGTCTCCTTCCGCATCAGCGTGACTTTACTTGGAAAGATTTCATGATTACTGCCGCAGAAGCCAACGTAGGAAAGTTTCTCCAGGATGAAACGAAAGAAATGAGCATCGGATGCCTGGATCCAGGAGTACTGGACCTACCGCTGCTTGGTCGGACGATGCCAAACACAGCACAGGAAGATATGACGAAACAGGAGAAGTCAGAGCAGAGTGATCAAAGAACAACCGACCACGAGTTGCGCATGGTTCACTATCTGACAGCGCGACATTTGGAGCACATTTTGTCTGTCTGCGCTGTACCATTTCCAAATTCACAGAGCAAATTTATGGCGTTGACATGTGGAGACATGTCAGGTCATCGAATCTGCACGTCAGCTAGCTAGTAAGTACAGGTTTCCACAGCTGTTTGGCTGATTAGTACCAAAGATTCATTCCTCACTGATACTGACAGAAGTCTGTGGCCGTAGTTATGCCTTCCTATTCCTTATTAAAAGCGAGCGTCGACTCGCAGAAGTGAAAGAATTATCTGGCATGACAGACAACGGTGCTGCGCACATTGATTCGCTTAGGGATCGGATTAGGAAGACTTGCCAGGGTCACATCATGTGGCTCGAGAATGTGTGGGGAAAAACAAATCCAGCGCCATTCAGTTCAGGCCATTTCACGGCCAACTACTGGGTAACAGGAGAGAGGCAGGACCACTCGAAAAGCCACACCTCGCAGCCACCCGATTCGGTGACAGATACGGCGTTTCAAATTTTGAAGATCAAAGAGTATGCCAGTACGTACAAGGATGGATCTTTTGAACCGCTCTTGACCAAGGTATTCGTAGCCTGGCTGCACGACCTTGATTGGCTTGACCCCCGAGAGAAGTTTGCTTGGCCCCGTCCGAAACAGGACGGTGTCGACACGTTCCGGCTTGAAGACCACTTCTGGGTCTGGAAAGCTTTGAAAGCCATGGAAGACCAAGATATGTGGTCAAAGTTGCCAAAGCCTAATCGGTCGAATCCGAATGTCGGAAAGCGGGACACGGACGACGACAAAAAACAATGGGAAACATTTAAAAAACGACTTGGATACCAGTTCACCGCCGACAAGGACCTGTTTTCGCTGTATGATCAGTTCTTCATGATCACAAGACGTCTCGTTCCTCGCGAAGTTCAACGCGGCGTATTGCAACGCTTCACTACTGTGAACGATGTCTCGGGTGTGGTAAGCTCAGTCCGCGTGCTTTCATTCCCCTGGAATTTGGGAAGACATGCGAAAACAAAGTGATGCTAATGCACATCATGCTTGGAAGCGAGCGCTGGCACTTAATCGATCATCGAGAGAGACTCGGTTTCTGCTGCACAATCGCGACTCCGCAATGTTGTATGATCCAGATGGCCCTGATTCATTCTTCCCAGATGAGTCTTTCAACGTGCTATGGCAGCAGACGCTGAAATCTCAACCATATCATCCAGCCAACGAGGAGTCCACTGCCGACTCGAAGTGGTACACCGTCATGAGGTATGCACTGAGCATCATGATGGGCGCCAGGGGCAGTACTCTCAACAGTATGAAAGCGAGCAATGCGTTACCAAGTTCGTTCAAAACGCTCCTGGAGTTTTTCAATCACAATGGATTCCTTGGGGAGCAACTGAGCTGGTTGACGAAAGAACCGGTCGTTTTTGACGATGATTGCGACCGAGACTCGCACTTCCACGTGAGCTTCGAAGTACTGTACGTACTCCTCACTCACGCCAAATATGCCCAACCAAAGCCAGAGCCAGAGGGAAAGAAAGATTTAAAGGAACCTATCGCGGACACAGATCGATTGTCAGAGGTAGCTCGAGCGCTCAAGGATGTGCCCTCTGCCCTCAAAACGCTGTCAGAACTCCTTGCAACAACCCAGCGCAACAGAATCCCTAGGTCGATGGAAAACAATGTTTGCTCAATCCAAGAAGAATGGCTGTACAACTATCCAGGGTTCTTCTCAACTTCAGAAGGCACCATCAAACCGTTTCCCCCCAGTAACGATAGCAACAGATCTCGCGACGACAATCCATTTCGAGATGAAAGCGCAGCTCGTGACGCCAAAGGGCTTGACGCGATGATTGTGGACGTAAAAAAACAAAAGCAGTACGGCAAATCACGCAAACACAATATTGTTCCGCAGACGGACTACAATCTCAAGGTCCTGAGTTACAAAGATCTGGCAGGAAAACTTGGGTCTCCTCGAAGAGCAAGAGATGCAAAGAAGAGATTTGTATGGCTGCCCAACGCCGACCATGAGGCAACTTGTGCAAGTTTGACTGCGCACGAGTCCGAGGCGGAAAGGCAGGCCGTCTCACTCTTCTTCAATCGCCACTTCCAATGCGAGAAACATGTCCAAGATGATACGAGTTTGACTTTGAATGCGTGGAGCTCAGAATTGCATATGAGCTTTCAGTGCCTAGTGGATGAAGATAAAGATCAAGATCAAGCTGCCGAGCTCCGTCAATTTTGCAAGTGCTTACGTGAGCACAATGACAACGTCTACTGTGTTCTGAGCGCATCTTCTGTCATCTTCCCGCAGTCAGAGGACAAGAAGGCCAAGATACTACGCCGCGCTTGCATGAGCTACCGCTTTAACGGTGACCTGTTCGATCATTACTGGACCTGTCACTTCGTTGAATCTTCCCCTCAGACCAAGAGGCACGAAAGATCCGGTAATTCTTCCTATGCGTCGCCACTATCATCACCTTCTTCGTCTTGCCCATCCCCGTCCTCGCCGCCTCCATCACACCATGATCCCACGTATACATGCTCGTGTCCGGCAAAAGGATCACCAGCGCCGGTGACGTGTGATCCGGCAAAAGGATCACCAGCGCCGGTGACGTGCATGTGTGATCCATGCCTTTTTCTATCGGAAGATGGCCGCCAAGCTCTTTTTGATATCCTTAATAAGGACAAGGGAGGATTTAAGACGTGGTGGCAGAGAAAGGCCTTGGAGATTTTGCTACTGCAGCGGATGCTGGCCAAGATTTTCCAGAACACTAGGTCGATCTTGAATGAGATCGAGACAATTCTAATTCCCGAAGAGAAGGAGAAGCATCTTGATCACTGGGAGCTGCAGAGGACTTCGACGTTATGGCGTCAGCTTGCTGATACCCTTGGCACTATCGAAGATGACCTGACATCGATTCTGGAGACTCTGCACGTACGGGACGACATGGCAAAGTATCACGGCGGAGATAAACCCCGGTGGACCTTGAACGACGAGAACAAATACCGGGGGAGCATCCAGAAAGAACAAACCTTGCTTGAAAGCCGGCGGAGAGACATCCAACAACAAAAACAGAAGGCGACAATCCTTCAGAAGCGCTTCAAGGAAGCGGCACACAGAGTTCAGACGCGCTTCAAAGAGGAAGAAAAAGCAAAGAGCGCTGCCCGGGAGCATCAATCTGAAAGGAACATCCGCTGGTTCACCTATGTTACCATTGTGTTCGCGCCACTGTCTTTTGCGGAGGGATTCTACAGTATGGGGGGCGCTCCACCCTATGAATTGACCAGATCACTGGCGACATTTTCGGCACTCGCTCTTGCTGTCACAGTTGTACTGCTATTTGGAGCACTCAAGACTTTCTCTGCCTTGAAAGAGAAGCGAGATCGCATGGAATCTGGCCGCGATCATAAAAGTCGCAAGTCTTCCTCCGCGTTGACAGACAAGGGCAAGTCAAAGGGATTTAGTGACGGTGGTAAAGGTCTCCCCAGTCTCTGGAGCCTGCTGCTGAGCACAATCTTGGATCATCTGGCCAATGCAGTGATGTATCCGATGAGACTTTGGAAGGATGGTCCAATACCTGCGAAGGCTTTACCTTCCCTCATTCTTGGGTTTGCACTTGGAGTAATCATCTCGCCCGTTTTCATCAGCTTGTGGTTGATTCAGTTTTTCCTACTCAATCTCCGCGATCTCTATCTTTTGTTCGGTAAGTACTCCGTCTTGAACGAGCAACGATGCGGGAGTGTGGCAGAAATTGACTATTAGACCATGTCATAGAGAAATTGCTATACATACCAACTAAAGAGCGACCAGAGCCCCGTTCAGATGCAGAAGCTGGCATACGGACGGACTGGCCAGGCCACTTCACAATGCGTCCTCCGCGATTGTTTGAAAGCTTTCTCAAAGAGCATCAGGAGACTAAGTGAACATTGAGAAAATAGATGTGTTTTTTAAGACATGTTACGTTGAGGCTACGTGGGAACATGCTTGTCTTGTGAATTGTTTCCCTTTAGAATAATATCATCTCAACATCTTCGAACCATCACATCTCCCATCGCAGTACTGGCCAAAGAAAATAGCGAATGTCTTAGATTCACTAGAGAGTATTGCGACTACAGTCAAGGCTGGGGGTGTGGGGTCCCTGCGGGTAGCCCGTACGGGCCCCTTATCGATAAGCCCCGCATGCCCTACACCTGCAGCCTTCTGCGCGCTTTAGACCTCTCTCTCTTTCTTTCTTCTTTAGGCACAGCTACTCTTAAAATCCACGTATTTTGGTGCACATTTCGAGCCTTCGTGCCGTAAAGCCCAAGTGACGTCTCAACTACATCGTTAACACTATCTACCAGGGAGAGGGTTTTTTGACCACATAGTATTAGTATGGCAATTAGGTATTGAAATAATATTTATGCAATCAATGTTTTACATGATGTTTAATTTTTTTTTCGAATCGAATGCTTTAAAAAAGCGTTAATATAGTGTTACTATTAGTATAGTGTTAATTTTAATATGCTGTAATATAATGTCAAGAGGCTTTCAATATCTATAAAAAAACCACCTATTACCTCCCTTGTCCCTAACCTAATTATTAATCTCTTATTTACTGGCTTGTTTATTTACTATGAAAGAGGCTATAGAATCATGGAATTATGGCAATAGAACCTCTGTTAAACTATAAAGATTTAAACTAGTGGATTTGAAATTTCTGATATAGTATTAATGCTGACATAGTTTTAACATAATTTGAAGCCTTAATATATTTTATATTTAATAGTATGTTACTATCATTTTACTATTATTTCGCTGCGATTTCAAAACTTTGATTAAATTTTAGCATTATTATAAAAATTGAATGCATTGTGTAACCCAGCCAGAAACCCCCCTTTCCCCATGGTAGACACGGTGCTTTCCACTACCGCCGCCGGCTTCACATCTCGCAGAATAATTCACTATCGCTAGAAATACTGCATACATTGAGCCACGGCGGGCGCGAGAGGCAAGGCATTAGCGACAGCCCCACCCCAGGCGAGCAGACTCCACTTAAGTGCTGGGCAAACAACCCTGCTTCAAGGTGCTCCAGGGCCGCCTGGACACGCCTTACTTACCTAGGTACAAAAAGATAGACCTGTGAATTCTGTTATAATTATATCAAATTGTCTCATACATAGGAATAGAAAAGCCATCAGCATGGCTATGGTGCTGCAAGTGACTCAGCCTTTGTACAGCTCGGGAAAGCTGGCAGCTCTCACAAGCACCATCATGTCCCTTATCAATGACAGCCGGAGCAAGTGCTGTAACGCAACCAATGACCAGAAACAAAATATGAAGCCCATAGTGTAAAGTTCGAAAGAATCACTCATGCTGTCTATCGCTTGAACTTCTCGCTGACAGCCACTTATAGTCTTAAACCAGGACAGGATTTTAATAATATGGAACCACCATACCTGTGACGGTACGGTTCTTATATACTGCTAGGAATAACCAATAGAGATTGGTTATTATGGTCTTTTGGCCGAGAGGTGTAATTTGCTAGCAGTAATTACGTTTGCCCTCTCAATACCGTGCCTTAGGGGACTGCAGAGAGGGTTACTATAGCCTCCATTCCGTTATTAGTTACCATTTTTATAAGATCATCTTTAAGTGATTTCTATTATAAAATTATCCTCTTCTTAAAAGGGTTTAAATTATAATTTAGCAACCTTTTTAAGAAGGAGGGCTGTGAAGGTAGAATAAATTTGCGAAGGGGAAACAAACTCGCAAAATTAAAATAAACTTACAGGGTTTTTATTAAGTACTTAGATCTAGGCCATAAGTGCTAATAAAACTAAGTACCTCTTAGGGCAGCTCCTTCCTTTAACTTTAATACTTTAACTCCCCACCTACCTTTATAGTTAATTTAATTTAATTAAATACATCAATTAAAATTAAGAGTTTTATTTAATCTATAGCCTACTAAAGTGCTTGATTTTAAAAGGAAAGTATTATTAAAAGATAAAATAAGAGATTTTCTTTTAGCTAGCTGCTATTTTAAAGCAGGAGACCTATTGCTAGTAATTAGGAGGGAATCTTCTCCTAAGGAAGGCACCTCCTAGTAAAAGCCATTTTTAGCTTTAAAACTATTTTTCCTTAATAACTAATTTGAGCCTTTAAAACCTATTTTAAATTACTAAGATTTTATATAGAAGTAGTAAACTATAGTAAATTAAAGGTCTTATAAGTAGTATATTTAGAATAATAATTTTGGGCCTAAAGAGACGGCTTTAAAGTAGCAAGATGAGTTAAACTATAGAGGAAGGCTATAGTGATTATCTCCGCGACCTACCAAAGCACGGTATGGCAGAAGTGTTTGGTTGCCTGGCCAGCTTTTAACCCTGTCACGTATCATTTACACATGGGACGAAGTCAATCCCGCGAAGCTGTCGTTCGTGGACTGGCTGGCAAGCCAGCACTCCTCGAGGAGATCAGCGATGAATTTCAGCCAGCAGGACAGAGCCATAACCAATTGGCGGAGCCAGACCCATATGCTCGTCCTTCAACGAGGATGGTCGGGCCTTCGATCAGTCATTATTCGTCCGGACCGATTGTGGGGAGAGTTTGTACTTGTAATCGTCTCCGGAACGTGATAAAAAGCAAATGGATAAAGCTAGGACATGCTTCTGTCTTCAGTGAGCGGGAAACAAAAGCCCATTGGACTGGTTGTCCCATGGCAAAAACGAACAGCAAGAAGCGAATTATGATGGGATTTAGGTACAAAGGCCTCGTTCACATTCTCAAGACGGCTGTCAAGGTCTCCTTCACCATGACATCTGGCGCTGGTGGCTTCAGCATCAGTCCGAACTTCACCTGCATTCCAACTGTCGACGACGACTACTTTGATCCCGCCTTCCAAATCATTTATTTGATTAGGCAAAGTTTCTGGGAAGTCAGTGAGGAAAATGTGGAGTCTTTCATGATAACTTGCATAAGCAGATTGATTAGACTTCTCGATGAGGGAGCAGTGTCCGCGACAGCAGTAAATAGCCAAAACATGAGTTTAATGCACTGCGCTATTTCGACTGTACGTGTCCACCTCCGAATAGCGAGATACCCAGAACTGACTGTTCGTAGCTCGATTGCGCCCCGTTGGCTGACTATGGCGAAAACTGCCGCGAAATTATATGCAGCCTCTTTGTTGAGCTCTGCCAACTGCTGCTTGCGTACGGCGTTGCCGCATTTACTTTTGATTTAGAAGGTGACCTTGACAAGATCAACACAATTTGAAAAAGAAAACGGATATTCGCATCCACATAAACGGATGGTACATCCATATATAATCACGTGAGAGACCCTCCATATATAAACAGCGAGATATGCCCCTATCAAAGCCATACCTCGTCTTTTAAAGTCACCTCCATACCTTTCAAGCGTCTTACTCACTTTGAGGAACATAAAGAGTACCGGGTTGGGCCTTAAGTGGTGCTCGGCGGTGCCTACCGGCACCGTCCGCCCTCGCCCTATCCGGCCCTTCCTTAACTTAATTGCCAGCCTGAAAAGGAATAAAATAAGGCTGGTATTTGAATTTAAAGGGATAGTTGAGGGGAGGGGATTTGGAGCGAATGTGTTATTGTTTGTCTATCACGTGATTAGTATGGATGTACCATCCGTTTATGTGGATGCGAATATTCGTTTTCTTGAAAAAAGCTGATAATGAATTGCAGGATTGTCCCCACTAGTGCAGTTGAGGCCGACGTGCGACTCCGAGATACCCCAGGCCCGGGCTGTCATAGACGTCTTGATCCAGGCAAATTCAGAAGACCATCCATTGGTCTTACACACATCCTGCCTTAGAAGCAAGTATGAGATTCCCGAAATATCACTCCCGACAATTGGTGTCCAATATCTGTACGGACTATCTTTGGGCTTCGCAGGAGGTAAGATACGTGCCAAAGTACATGTACAAAGTGGCTAGCATTGAAGCTCTTTCTAACATTGATCAGTGTGTCAATGCGGTCCTCTCAGCATGGCAGTGATTCAAGACGATGCCGTCGCAGTAGAGCATATACTTAATCACGCTCCTGGTTCAATAACAGAAATAGATGTCTTCGGTCAAACCCCGTTTCACCTAGCAGCTGCAGAACCCCTAACATTGAAAATTCTTTTGAAATATAGAGAGTGCGACATCCTTAATCGACGCGATATATCCGGTTTCACGGCGCTTGAGACCGCCATGATACACACCTCCAACTACTGCGACAGTGGACGGGACACCAACAGGTGTCACGGCAAAAACCGCAGCTGCTGTCTCTGTGTAGACTTGTTGTTTGGTGCTGAATGCGATGTACGAATGCAAAAACTGGCAAAAGCTGATCGAGCACCTGAGTTGCATGATTTCTTAACACAAGCATCCGAACTCGCCCGGCGGAAATATGTTTATTACATGGCACAACAGCGAATTTCGGCTTTGCAAAGTCAACCCTCGAGTCCACAAGCATCGACAAAGTCAAACAATTGTGAACCAAATACGGAATTCGATGTTACGCAGGTCGAAGGAACTGCCACTGGATCATTACAAAAGCACGAATTCAGCTCTCTGCCTGATATTGCAGATGACATGAGCTGGGTCTTCCGCGAAATCGCGGATCCACACCTCGGGGCGCTGCTCTATCACCACGGATTCCAACCACATCCTTCTTCCTTGATTCACCTACGAAAGCTCCGCCTATGTGGCCGGGACACAATGAATTACGTGTACCTTCACTGGTTAATATCTCACGGGGTCGATCCGTTCTTTCGATCATCAAGAGGGCCTGCTATCACCAAAGACTCTCTCAAGATTGGGTTGTTCGGTGCACATTTTGCCTTTTTTTTCATACCCCTGCAGCTTGAATCCTGGCACTACTGTCTACAGGTGAGCCTTTGGGGCCAGATGCCGGATCTTGGGACACATACATGGCCCTTACTGCCAAAATATGGCGTCAGGACCTGACAGACGGGTGCGAATGCTATTGCACAATACATGGGTGCAGTCCATTCACATGGATGATGAAAGGGAGCTCTCTTACACCTTCCTGGCGGAGTCGAGATGTACAGATCAACGATTCGGACATCCAAAAATTGGTTTCTCATTACAGTCGATGCGGTCCAGAGCTGACATCGCTCACATATAAGGCAGCGATCAGATACGCGACCTTTGGGGCTCTAGGATTGGTTCACACTTGTTGCAACATATATCGTCTAATATGGTACGACGACGAGTGGGTGTATAGAGATGATGTGGATATTGTTAATGAAGAGCAAGAACCTTTTCTCGAGTTGCTTGAAAGCCTGGTGGGGGAATTCGAGGACAAAGCAGTCGAGTTTTTGAAGGCCGATTCGAGTGGGCATACTTTGTTCCCGCAGTTCTGGACTCTCTGCTGGAAAGTTCGAATGAACGAAGAGCTGGAAAAGCTGGAGGGTAATGAGTTGAAAGATGCGGAGAGGCGTGGTGCAGAGGAAATAGGTGTCCGGTGGACAGTCTCGCAGCACGAGGTAGTGGAGGAGAATCCGTACCGATTGGGAGATCTGGAGTTCTGGCTCTACGAGCTAGATAAGATCTGTCCCGAGTACGCTGAGCCGTGGCCTGAGGAATTGTGTCGGGTTTCTGAATTACCGTAGGGCTTAGAAGTTGAGCTCGCTCCAGCGTTTGGCAATATGAAATTGAAGTAGGTACTTCTGAGGTTTGTAAGGTAACGCTTGTGCACCGAATGCGCCGTTGTCATGAACGACAGCCGGCATGCCGAGTAGCGGAGAGTCCGCGTTCAGGAAGACTGGTTTGTGCGGCTAAACACAACGTCTTTTTCTATGCTCTGTCATATTTCTGTGAGTCGTGGTTTGACGCAGATGATTTTCTAATTTTGCTGCCAACGCTCGGCGAAGCTATCCGTCTCGGTCCCTGGCTACCTCTGCTAAGCATTGCTTAGTGCTTACCCGTTGGCGCTAGGGCCGGGGGAGAGCAGTAGCAGCTGGTGCGACTGCAGATCCCACGCCAGCAGCCACTTCCTCGTATTGCGCCGCTGTGCGCAGCTCAGGTCCCGAGTCCTAGGGGCGCGGAAGCACCAATACTCTTCAGCCGAGTTCGGGCCGCCCTGCGTTTAGATGATTAATTCTCCGTAGACCCTGCTGGCGTGCGCTTGCGATTGGCTACCATGAGCCCCGAAGGATGGACATGCCTAAATGCAAGATTCGATATACGACGCAGTAATACAAATAGTGCAAGGAAACGGAGCCGAGAAAGCCGAAAAGCTTCAATGTGTGACCCCAGAAGAATCAAAATCTATAAAAGGGCTTCGAATCTCCAGTCCTTGGCGTTCTTTCTCGGCAACCTTCACATATTGTTCGGAGCTGGGGCTCTCTCATCCGACCGCATATTCCTTCAAGAAATCCCAAAGCCATGGCATTCTCCAAAATCTTGACACTGGCGGTCTCGGCTGCCTCCCTAGCTTCCGCCTTGGTACTTGGGCAGGGCTACGCCCCCCTGCCGACCAAGAGATCCTCCGGAACAGTCGCCGGCGCCGAAGACGGGACTTCCTACACGTGGTACTCCGACGGGACGACGGCGCAGTGCCCCGATCTGACAGTACCAGATCTCGAAACGAGCTTGGACCAATTTGATGGCATTTTCCCGCGCCTGTAAGTTGCGCCGATTCTCAACCCCTATACTTGATCACAATTGACTGTTTTGTAGGTACGACGAGGGCACCCCTGGCGGTGGGAATGTATCGGGTTACGGTGCCCTATACTTGAGCTATCCCGAAGGAACCTTTGCTTTCTACCTTATCTAT
Source organism: Diaporthe velutina (assembly GCA_038088505.1). Taxonomy (NCBI): domain Eukaryota; kingdom Fungi; phylum Ascomycota; class Sordariomycetes; order Diaporthales; family Diaporthaceae; genus Diaporthe; species Diaporthe velutina. Next base: position 274,613 of record JBBWSJ010000007.1, on the reverse strand, counting down.
ACGTCCGTGACTCCAAACACCACAGCCACTTGGGTTGATACGGGCGCGGACATTTCAAACGTGTGGACCGCGATCAAGGAGGACGTATACGACGTGTGGGGACAAAACAACACATTCCAATGGGCAACATACCAGATCAGCAAGTCCATCGATGGAAACACGAACCATGCCGGGCAGCTCCAGATCCAGGTTCAGACACCAACCTTTGTAAAGGGCTGCGGCACTACGTGTGGAGGAGGATGTGATCCTAACATTTGTGCTTGTTAGAAAGCAGGTACATGTACTTACCGGAACCCGTTTTGAAGGATACCAAATCGGGTTCCTTTCTGCATGTGGAAACTTCGATATGATTACTGCATATTCAATAGGTGCTTTTACCTAAATTGATAGCATAAGCGCTGGAGGTTGACTGTAGTTGATTCGGCGTCTTGGAACCCTGGTATGATTTGCATGTCAAATCCACTGACCCAAGTGTATTGAAACATTATCAATGCAGGATTTGATGAGTATTCTCGTCTCATGAGACACCTATCTGTTTCAATTGGGTTGTGACGCCTCCTACATCGATCATATAAATCTCAGAACACAGTGCCGTCACTTCGGATGAGGATCGGGCTTGACTTGGTCTCTGGCCGGCGCTGAGCCGCGATCTCCCTGCCAGATTTCCAGGTCCCAGCCTCCAGAACTTGAGCCAAGCTAAGATGGACCCCTTGACCCATCCGTGATACGATGCTTTCGTATACTCGGTCCAGCAGGCTTAGCGTCAGAGCACGCCACTCTACGATAACATCATCGCCCGCGTCAAACAGGGGCAGTTCTTGGCCAGATGCCTTGGTTCCTCGCTCATACGCCTCCTTCTTCAGAGTGATAGCCCCTAGATCGACAAACAGGCCGCCGTTGCGATATTCTGGCAACGCTGTCAGAGAGTCTGCGTTCTTCCACTTGATACCCGATATCCTCTGGAATGGAACCATCAATGAGTAGGTGAGCCATTGAGTTAGCTTGTGAAATGGCTGAATACCGGCGGTTATGTCGTCGGCCTTGGAAGGATCGGTGTGTTTTTTCAGTGTGCTCAGCGGCCAGGCATCACCTATCGGGAATCCGTTGACTGTCGTGCGGTCTTTGGGCCAGCATGGGATCAAAAGAGTCTGGAGAACGTCCCAGAACTTGAGGACATCGAGCTCTGATGAGTTTTCGGCTGTTTTTAACATGTAATCTGAGAGACAAGTTAGGGCACATATCGTGTACTGAGCGATTCGCGATGCGATCTTACCCACGAGGTTCCCTGGGCGGCCTTGCTCTCCGAAAACGGCAGGGTTCTCCAGCAAGGACCCTCCGAGACTCCTAAGAAGAGCTGCGCGAGAATCTATTCCCAGTATGGGGTTTTGGTCGGACACTTGAAAGCCCGTTGCAAGTTTCTCATCCGTTATGCTCTTCAATCCTTTGCCTGTATCATGATATTGTTCAGCATAGAACCATCACATTTATATGAGGCAAGACACATACCGTCGACTAAGGGGGTCTTTCCGGATGTCGCCTCGGCGAATGCGAATGAGTTGAACATATAGAGACTGGCAACAGCAATGCCTTCACTTCGCTCATACTTTCGATCGGTATCCGGCTCAACAAATCGCCAGTGATCACCAGCACCAGCATCTAGAAGCACAGAGACAAAGAACAAATCGATGAGGCGGCGAGCGACTTCCAAGTCATCAGTCTCGGTAGTCTTCCACGAGTCAATCATGTTCTGGACACGCGGCACATTGCCGACGTCGAAATGTTGCCATCGGCCGTGGGGTGGGATGGTGTCATATTTGTCTGGTCCAAAATCACGCTGCCAATGGTCAGTCCGTCATCCTGCACGGGGTCTTGGGAAGTCGTCAAGAACCTGAATGACGGATAGGACGAAGTCGGCGACATCACCGAGCTTGTCTTTGTGGAGGTCGAAGTTGGATAGCTCTCCGGCTTCCGCGGCCTGCCATACAACTTGAGCCCTTTCTCGAACGGCTTGGAGAGATAGCAAGTACTTGACATGAGGGTCCATGGCTCTTGTTTGCTTGTGTGTGCGTGTGTTGATTTGTGAATCAAGGGTAGAGAGATCCGTCAGGGCGTATTCTGTTTACGCTGTATCCAGAAGCTGGAGCTTAGGGGCTGGGGGCAGGCAATTGGCTTTATGGCAGCAATTACCTCGGGCTACGTTTACGTGCCAAGGTGGCTGGCAGGTGTCTTACCCCGCTTGAGGTTAGTGTCAGCTCTGCCAAGCCAGGGCAGCTGAACGAAGCACGTCCAGCCTGCTGGACAATGAAGACGAATGATCGGTGCCCGGCAAGATAGGCGACCGGCACGTCTACTATCTAGTATTTGGGGGAACTACTGCAGGCCTGTGGCCGAGACACCTGCAGCTACACATACCATATGTAGTTTCTGACATGGCCCAACGCCACACTCGTTCTGGCTACTACTAGTTTTCAACCAATTTTGGTAGCGAAGGCCCTATCCCCTTTTTGCCACGGAATTGTACAAAACAATCGACCATATCACACCAAGCCCAGTGTCTCCTTTCTCGATCTGCTCTCGGGGTCAAGGTAGGGTCTTTCGCCGACACTGACCGCCCTGTGGCCACTCCTGTGGCCGAAGCCGTCATGATCGGGTGTCGCGGCATGGTACGTGCTGCGGTTGTCCCAGATGGCGAGGTCGTTGACGCTCTCCCACCGGTGCCGGACCTGCAGGTCGTGGTTCTCGACAAGCAGCTTGGTGAACCAATCCTCCAGGTTCTTGCCCTCGTCCCGCGTCACCCCGTTGATGTGCTTGAGGTGGTGCCCGATGGCGTACAGCGACCTCCAGCCTGTGACAGGGTTCGTCCGCACTACCGGGTGGACGGCTTCAAACTCGATGCCGACCTGAACGAAAGAGAAGATTTTGGTGAAGTCAGTCAACTGTGTCTCAAATCGGGGTGTATTGCTTTGTTATGAAGCTCACTGTGTACAACCCGACAGCAAGACAGAAAGTAACAAAAAGCTCACATTGTCAGGAGACCCGCGTGGGCCCTCGTGGATTTTGAACCCGTGGCGCTCGGCTACCGCACTGAACACTTCCAGCCCCGCATAGTGATATGTCGCCGTCAACGTCTCGAGGAACTTTTGGTATGGAGGGGATAAGAGCTCGTAGAGTTCATATCCGGATGCCCACAAGGTATCTGGCCGTGTCAAATCATTAGCCAGGAACTGCCCACCTGCAAAACGAAAAGGAAAGGCAAACGGTGTGTCTTTACCCCCACCAGCCGTTGGCACCTCGGTCAGGCGAAGCATGGTGTAATCAGAAGGGACATTCTCGAAAGCGATATCCGAGTGCCACTCGGTCTTCATGCTCTGTTTCTTCTGGCTGAAGGCCGCCTTTGACGCATCCTTGTCCGCGTAGACCTTGTTCGCTCTCTTGTCACCCCCCGCCGCGGACTGTTTCGTTTCCCCGTACACCTTGCCGGACTTCTCCTTGAACTTGGAGCTGATGACGCTGATCTCGTCGTCGTCGCCCTTGTACGCGCGGGCCTCGGCGCTCACCGGGTAAATGGGATGAACATGCAAGCCCGAGGTGCTAGGCTTCCCCGAGAGCTGGCTGAGCCGCTGCATGAGCTCCTTCTGGCGCTCATCGGTGAGGCCGTCCTGCTTTCGGAAGGAGACGACTCCGCGCCGTGAGACTATAGATTGTGCGGTCAGCCTTCCACCTATTCTCGTCAAGAAAGCCATCCGAAGAAAGTTTGGCCCAGAATACATCACGGTGCTGATATCAAGCCAAGTAACTTGACTTACTAGTGATAGCGAGATCTCGCAGAAGGTCATCTGAATTTGGAGCTTTCAGCCATTCGGCGAGATCAACATTTCTGTACTCTCGGCCGATCTTTGGCGTCACCTCGAAATGGTCAACTCCATCGAGCGCGCCACTTAGCTTGAGGGGCTCGTGGCGCTGAGAATGTTGTCCCTTCGATGGAGTCAAGGTCTCCACGATCGGTGAGATAACGTTTTCTGTTGACGAAGGAGCCATAGTGTAATCAGACAAGACTTGTTCAAATCATTAGGCCTGGCGCAGCCAGGCGGAGCTAGACGCCTGCTCATAAGTAGCTCGATTCTTTATATTAAAGCGATTCTGGAAACACCTCCTCCGACACGTGATCTCGAAGAGTGTCTTCTGACTCGGCCATAGAGATCACTGTTATCTAGCTTTCCCGTCCAACTGTCATTCGGGACATATGGAGGGGGGCTAGAGCTATTCTGTCAGCTCACATTCAGCTTGTCAGATGACGCAGTACGGGCTCCCATTCGGCTCTTCATTTCCTGGAAAGTTATCAATAAAACCACGCTAGAGCAGCAGTAAAGCAAAGAATCCTTTAATCGAGGGCTAAGAACAGGATCACCGGCACCCGGGTCGTACAAGAATCGAAGCGGGGTATATGACATTGCTCCTAACTGAACAAGGTGCACACCAAACAACTACCGCCAGCTCAAGACAACAACCCTGAAACCCGCCTCAACATGTCTGACCACCCCGTCCGCCCCCAGACGCCCCAGGCGATGCTGCATCGCCTCCCCGACAAGCCGGACGCCCCAGTCACCGAAGCCAGCAGGAAACCACTCAAGTACATCATCCTCATCCTCGCCTCGACGGCCGTCGCAGGCAAGGCGCAGATCGCCAAGTCCGTCGCCGGCGCGCTCGGCTGCCCGCTCTTCCAAGGCGACAGCCTGCACGAGACGGCAGCCAGGGCCGCCAGCGTGGGCGCAGCAGCAGCAGCAGCAGCACCGAGGGGCGGCGGGGACGAGGAAGCCTCCTCCGCCTCCTCTGGTGCCAACGAGGGCCGGTACCAGCGCATGTGGCTCTCCAAGATGACGAGGACGGGCTACCTGTTCCCGGACGAGTCGCGCCCGGCCAACGAGGGCTTCTCGGGCTTCGGCGGCGGCGCGGCGCCCGCGCCGTCGCCCAGCTCGACGAGCCGCCGGGGCTCTGCCAGCTCTGCCAGCTCTGCCGCGTCGGCGTCGGCGTCGTCCAGGGCGGCTACGTGTCCGCGCCGCCGCTGCCGAGCGCGGCAAAGTACATCAACAAGCCTCCCCCCACCGTCACGCTTTCCGCAGACGAAAAGCTGCGCCGGGCGAACCCTGCCCTGATGGTCGTCACGCATCCGGTGTTTGAGCCGTGGCACAAGGATTCTATCAGGCATGTGGTTGGTGAGTACGGCATTGGCGTCGTATTCGTCCCGCTGGATGAGGATGATGAGCTGCCTGTGCTGAAACCTCTCGACCCGCGGACGATGACGAGTCTTGGTTCGCTAGGCTCTTTTGGCAGTGCCCAAAGAATTGTTACGGGTACAACTCTGGATGATGAGATTGTTTTGACAGTCAATATTGAGGCCAACGTCGAGGATCTTACGGATGATATTGTTAACGGAGTGCGAAATCTGATGAATGCGTAGATAGATGGCACAGCCTAGTTTTGAAAAGAACAGACGTTGATGCTAGATTGAGTTCCTACCACGGCTACCCAGCATTATTAAGATCGTCTTTTCCAAATAAGGCTCATGCCTGTTGACTCCCTTCTACCTTCTTGGCCTCCTCGCGCTTTTGTTTTGCCTTCTCTCTCTTAGCCTTGTCCTCACGTCTCCATTTTGCGCCATAAAAGAGCACCAACCACAGGCACGGACTGAAGAACACAAACACCCCCGCAATGAAGACCGACGTCCAGCCGATCCCGATCCTGTCGATGAGCGGCACCGCGGCAGCAGTAGCACCGGCGCTGACAAGATAGCGGAACAGGTTGTTGGCCGCCGTCGCCGTGGCCGGGCTCTCCTGGTGCGTATCGACGAGGGTGCTCAGCCCCGCCAGCCCCCCGGCGTTGAATATACCCAGGAAGAACAGCGTGACCTCGATGCCCGCCAGGGAAGACCGCGCCTGCATGGTCCAGCCGTAGGCGACCGTGCAGGCGGCGGTGAGATAGATCATGGGGATGCACACCTGCAGGCGTGCCGCCTCGATGGGCAGGACGTCGATGTCCTGCTGCCGGTCTTTTGTGATCTCGACGCCGAGCTCCCGCGCGTGCCGCCGGGAGTTCCAGTCCAGCAGGCGGCCCGCCGTCCAGCGGCTGCCCAGGGTGCCGACGAACACGGGGATGTAGCACAGCCCCGTCTGCGCGGCGTCGAAGCCGAACCGCCGCGCCAGCTCCGTCGGCAGCGTCGTCAGCACCATGAAGTACCCGCCGTACATGAGCGCGTCGAACCCGAGCGTCACGCCGCCCTCCCTCTCGCCGAGGATCCTGAGCGCGCCGAAGGGGTTGAGGCGCCGGCGCGCCGCCTTGAGCGTCGCCCGCTCGGCGTCCTGCTCGGCGCCGCCCGGGTTGCTCCTGTGCCTGAGGTACTGGGACGGGGTCATGACAATGCTCTTGGGAGGCACGCTCCCGTTGCCGACGACGCTGCGGGCCGTCTCTGGCACGAAGACGTAGTAGACGGCGAACAGCACTGCGGCGCAGATGGTGAAGAACCAGAAGATGGACCGCCATCCCAGGTACTCGGTCAGCAGCCCCTCGACTTCCTGGTGCTCTTTTCCTCGGTCTGCGGCATGGTCGGCTACTATGGGCAGGCCAACTACGCCGCCTCCAACACCTTCCTCGACTCGTTCGTGCAGTACCGCCACGGCTGCGGCCTCCTCGCCTCGGTGATGGACATCGGCGCCGTCGACGACGTGGGCTTCATCAGCCGCACGCCCGCGGCCAAGGAGACCATGCTGGCCATGTCAGGCCAGCTCATCTCGGAGCGCGACTTCCTCGAGGCCCTGCAGCTGACCATCGCGCGGTCGGCAGCACCGCCCATCACAGAGAGAGGGTTGAAGATGGCCGGCAGCAGGGGCATCAGCTTCCACAGCCCGTGCCAGGTCACGCAGGCCCTCGAGTGCCGGCTGCCCATCATGGACCCGCAGAACAACATCATCTGGAAGCGCGACCCTCGCATGGCCATCTCCCGCAACATCGAGAAGACGGCGGCCGCCGACGGCGCCGACGACGCGGGCGACATGAGGCCGTTCCTGGCCGCGGCCGCCGAGAACCCGGCTAAGGTGCTGGGGCAGCCCGCCGCCGCCGAGTTCCTGGCCGGCGAGATCCGGGACCGCGTCGCGACGTTCCTCATGCGCAGGGACGACGAGGGCCCGCTGGAGTTGGGCCTCACGCTGGCTGCCGCCGGTGTCGACTCGCTTGTGGCCATCGAGCTGAGGAACTGGTGGAAGCAGAACCTCGGCGCTGAGGTGTCCGTCCTGGAGCTTATGAATGGGGGGAGCATACAACGGTTGGGAGACTTGGCTGCTAAGAGACTTAGAGAGAGGCTAGAGAAGTAGAGTGAAATGTGTTTAGAAGGCTGCAACTGCTCTGATCACAATATTATTACACTTTGTTTCCTCACTTCCTCTTCGAGGCTCAATCAGTGGGGCGACTTGCTATGCTTCAGATGACAAACAATTTAAGCTAATAAAAGAATGCTGTGCTGTCTTAAAGTAGACTGGCAAGGACGCCAAGGAGCATAGTGCTGTCTATGAGGAGGCTACGAATATAAATTCGTTGCCGACCCACCTGGCAACGTAAGCTCGCCGACCTCTGCCGCTGTCACTTAATTTCTTCTATTCCGAATCGCCCTGATTCTAGGCCTCCCAGACAGCCATGTCTCGATTTGCGCCATTCACTCGTATCGACCTGCCGTACCGTGTCCTCCACGGTATTCCCCTTGAGACCACTATTCTCGTCCCGCTGAGCATCTGCAATTCACCCAAAGCCAATGATAAGAAACACCCAGTGATTGTCCGCTGGCATGGCGGCGGCTTCGTAGTGGGGCACAGAATGTACGAGCCGTGGTTCGCGCAGTGGCTGCTGGACCTGGCCGAGGACCAAGGGGCCATCGTCGTCTCCCCAGACTACAGACTCCTGCCCGAGTCGACCGGAAAGGACATACTGAGCGATGTGGCACACTTCTGGAGATGGATGCAGAAAACCCTTCCACAGCATATGGAGCGGAAGAGCCTGCCGCGGCCTGACATCAGCAACATATTGTGCTGCGGTGAGAGCTCCGGCGGCTTCATCTCAGTCTACTGCGCGCTCAACCTCGGCTCCATGCTGCAGCACGACGACGCCGTCCACCGACACGAGCCCAACGCCAACAAAGAAGAGGCAGAGGGTCCACGGGTGCAGATCAAGGCCGTCATCTCGATATCAGCCCCGTTAGACGCCACCGCCCCAGAATACAAGGTGCCCCGGCCGCGCGTCTTCATGGGCCGGAGCCCACCGCCGCCGCGCCAGGCCCTCGCCAGCATCCGCGGCTACATCAAGCGCATCCGCCCGGGGGCTATCCGTACGGGCTGCGAGCCCACCCCGGACATGTGGGAGCTCCTGCTGTGCATCGCGCAGCAGGCATACCTGCCCCGCCTGTTCGGCGCGGGCGCCGCGGCGGAGGAGGGCACGTCGACCCTCGAGGGGCTTATGGAGACCCTGGACGGGGGCGAGAAGGTTATGGCGCCTGTGTGGGTTGTACATGGGATGAGTGACACTATGGTCTGTTCTTGATTGCGTGCCCCCCTTTTCCTTTGTGAGCCTCTTTTGAGAGATCTTTATGGTGTGGCTAATGTGATGAGACATACTAGTGTCCGTCTGTTTGTTCCTCTGGATTTGCGAAACGCCTCCAGGAGAGACAGCCCGAAGTGCCGGTCCACTTGAGCCTCTGCCCAGGCGAGCACCTTTTCGACGTGAATATTGGCAGGGATGCGCGGTGGGTGCAAGAAGGCGGGGTGTTCCTCCAGAGACATTGGCCGGCGCGTAGGGGCCGCTAAGAGGAAATAAAGCGATACCATGGCCTCGTTAATACCTCTATTGCCGATGTTAGTTCTGGCCTCTATTTCAGAGCAAAATACTAGAAAGATAGGTTACATCAATTAATCTCTACTTCAAATCACCACTTAGTCCCATATCAATAGTTCTCCATATATGCCATGATCACCCAAGTCTCCGAATTTGTTTTCGCATCCATTGCCTCCCAGCTTCAACCGAGGAGAGCCGGCATTCCGGAGAGACCTCATCCGACCCCAGAATGTCCACCGGATTTCATGGCTATTCTCACAGTCGTAGGAACTCACACACACGCCGTCCAATTTGGAGGTGACCTGCCATAGCTGACGAGGTTGTTTGACTCGCTAGTTATATCCTGAAAATTGTCAAGAACTTTGCCTTCGCCAACGTCTCTAGTCAGGCGTCCATAGTCGTGCGGAAAGTCGGGATCATCGTAGTAGCATTCCGTGACAAAAACTTGAATGTTGTTCATGTGAAGGTCCCTGACAACACATGAGAAGTATTGGACTTAATGAGAAGGACTCTCCCTAGGGATGGTCTTCAGAATATAGACTAATTTTACAACCCTGGTGCTATGGCTGACATCCACATACACCACCTCCCCAACCCTTGACGCAACAATCCCACCTCCAGGCTGCGATCTGATCGGCCTCTGCAGAGTAAATGTAGCCGGTTACTGCTCATGCTCTTAGCCGTGAACATCAGAAAAAGCTCTTCAGCCCTTCAATGGTTTGCCTAAAGCCAACTACTTCGTTGGTGTCTATATCGAGCTCTTCGGGGGTTATGAACTCCTCAGTCTCTTGCCAAGGATCACACATCTCGCCGAACTTGAACTGCAAACCCAACTCATGACCAGGTGGGCCCCAAAGGCGGCTGTAGGCCTCCTGTGTGCACTCCATAAGCACACCTGTCTTGCCCGTAACTTCCGCCCAAACATCCATCATATCTTGGAAGGTCCATTTCTCAAGCGCGACGTTGGCATACTGTCCGAATGCCTTGGAACCAGTGGCTAAGACTTGACGGACCCAGATACCGGGATTGACAGCCATGTCACCCGCTAGCAATATCTTTGCATCTGGCTTAGTAGGCACAATCTGAATCCAAGTTCTGGTGGAGGGCTGTATAGACGTCAACCAGCATCCTCGAACTGAGTTGAAGACAGATGGAACTTACGTGCTCTATTGGCTTGAGAAGAGGGAAGAATGCTAAGTTTTGGGGGTAAAAGCCAAAATAGAGATACGTCGTCTTCGCCGCCAAGTCGGGCAACTCTGACTTGATACGAGCGTCGACGTTTGCCTTATAATCCATGTGTGGAGTTGAGTGTTGACCATTGAGAATACGCTTGGCACTTGGAGTGGTCGACCAGATGTAATGCTCCAGAGTGGGGGTCTGAGCTGCAGCTCGAGCAATCTTCATGCCCTGTTCCTCTTCAAGCAGACCAGATTCATCCTGAGACTTGCCCGAGAACAAGTGCTCCCACCAGTTGGTGACGGCAAACACGGCATTCACGCCCTAGGAATCATGCATGAGCAACCAATCAAGACAAATGCTGCAAAGCCAATACGATTTAGGTTTCATAGCCGAAAGACTAAACTGACCTGGAAAGCGCTGACTAGTGAGGCCTCATCGTCGAAGCTGGCTTGCACGACTTCGACTCCCGCTGCAGCAAGCTTCTTAGCAGCCTCGCTGGTCGGGTTCCTGGTGACGGCTCGGACTGCCCACCCTGGAGTCTTCCTCATCACGTTGACAACTCCGCCGCCTTGGGACCCTGTGGCTCCAGTCACAGCAATGGTCTTAGACATCGCCGAGATTGGTCGATCAGAAAGCTTGCGAAAGTAGTCTTAGATCAGCTCAGGTGAAGGGTTATTGTTGTGCACCGGAGTATTTGGTATATCGGGCTTGGTCGAGCGATTGTCTTACAAGTGCGAGACGGCGTACAGGCAAATTTCCGAGGCAAATGTGCAGGAAGAGGGCGCCAACTTGTATTCGAAGCCCTTGACCACTGGTTACATCGGGCTTGTACGGTAAGGCACGGACGGACAATCGACGATGTCCCCGCACCGAGATACGTCTTTGTCTATCTATACCCCACCATTCGCCCAGCCAGTATCGGCCCACCCCGCCGATGACCTCCGCCACTTCCGCTTGGTCGACGGCAATTTGGTCGTTGACTCCGTCCGTCGCGGTGCTGGAAAAAGACAAATTGCCGCGGGCGTCGTTAAAGGCTCTGATGGCGTTGTTGTCCCAGAGTAGCCAAATGATGTATTCCTGAAGTCCAGGACGATACAGCCCGTGGACCAGACGTCGTATCTCCGGCGGAGTGGCTTGTCCCTTGACGCGTCGCCTCGACCTCTGGTGTCTGGTACATATTCCCATACACCCCCTAATCCCACCCACTCCACATGCACTTTGAACAATCAAGATACAAGAACTGTCTGATCCTCGATACTCACTCATAGACTACCAGGCGAAATTACACCAATCATTCAGATTCCAACAAGTCCCAAGCTCACCAGTGCCCATGATAGCTCTGACGTAGGAAAAGTCAAAGCAATGCTCCGCAGTTTCCGGACCAGCCAGGAAAAATGAGCCTGATTACAATGGATCCTAGAAAGCAGAAGTACAAGTGAAAGCAAGCCAATCTTGTCTCAAGTCAAAAGTTTGAATCGCTCCCTAGACCAGTCGAATATCTTCGAATTTGCGATTCGAGCCGCTGCTCTCAATCTGTCTCTCCATAATCCCATAGACATAGCTCTCGCCAACCACATTGAAGCCAGGATCAGGACCCTCGAGTTGTTCGCTATCGACATAACCTGGCGGCAAGCCTATATTGTTAAGTATGGCCGTGACCTCCTCGCTGGGTACAGGATTACCATGGGCATCCTTCATCGTCCAACCACGCAAATTCGATACCGGTGGCTTAGGGTGGCACTTCTTCAGGATCATAGGTAGCTCGGCACCACCAAGAAGAAAGATCTCTGACCCTTGCCGCATAGAACCTGGTCCAAGGCCAATGTACCCCTTCTCAGTGACAAAGATGCTGCGATTGCTGCAGGCATGGCACAGAGCCTCGTAGTATCGACGGGCATCCGGCTTTACCGACCGAGGGGTGTCCTGCGGTATCTCCAGGACAGGAAAGCTGTATTCCGCACAATGTTGCTTCCGAAATGCTTCGTAATCTGCGATCTGCTGTGCGCGATCGGTGTCCCTCAAGCGCTGCCCAAGCCAGTTGTTTCCCGCGGTGATAGTCCAGCAGAAAGCTTCGCCCATGTCGCCGCCTCCAGGACCGACATCGAGGAGCTCGCTTATGTCCCTCCAGGCATCTGACAAGCAGGAGCACAGGTACGGCAGGTCATCCCTTGAGGGCAGATCTTCCACATACGTTACAGCGTCAAGAATAACGCCCGAGACTAGCAGTGCCGATCCATCCGTTCTCACTCGTCCCGATGCAGGGAGTGCCCTGTCTTCATTTCGCGCGCTTGGGACGAGAGATCTGGAGCGGAACATGGTCCAATTTGGGACCCATGTTGGGAGGCTTTCTGTGGGCTTGCCGCCGTAAGAGTGATGCTGGTCAACTCCGGGGAGGATTATGTTAACAGAGTCGTGCTGAACAGCCCCAAGGAGGCGCAAGCTAGCTGGATTTCAGCTAGGATCCTCTTCGCAACCTCCATGAAGACTTCGTCGGTGGTTTTTGAGTAGTCAGGCTCGATGAAGAAGTGATTGTCCTCGGGATCTGCGTCCGCTGTGGGAATTCCGACCAGAGCAAAAACCTTGTCTCTCGAGTCTGTCGCTTCGAATGGTCGCGTTTGACAGAGAAGGTCATAGAAGGACACAGGCTTAGTGAAACTTGACTCGCCATTGATAGCCAACCACAAGGAGTAAATCAAGTTTGCCCTGTAGAACCCGGGATGATACTGCGACTCTCTGTGCCGAAGTTTGGCGGTCCAAATCGAAAGCACCTCGTAACCGATATTGCAAAGCCATCCTGCTGAGAAGCCAATATGCTCCCATGGAGCTGTTGCGGTACCCCATATTACTAGAGCAGAGGAGGCGAGAACAACCTCTTGTAGACACCATATACGACTGAACCACTCTTTATCAAATAGCCGGATAAACACGCCCCAGATCGGCGACTGGGGTGGTGGCACACTTTGCAGCTGGCCATTATGAACCCGACTTGCCAGCTCGAATGCGACTTGTGCGACGTGCGTATCGTTTTCGCCCAGCCAGATTAGGGCCCGTTGTGCTTGCCTAAAGATCCTGCGCATCATTTGGACTTGGTGGTTCTTTTCATGATCGTCTTTCTGGTTCATACAAATTGCGTCCGCCCAAAGAGATCGAGTTTTCGTAGGGTCTCGTAGGCAGACCAGGGCACGGTATAGGTTATGAGGGAAGCTAAATCGCTTCCCGTCACAACATACATCTACCATTTCGGTGCCCCATACGTATGACATCGCTTCGTAATTGTCTGCACGATCGTTGAGGTGGCTAGAGCGCAGATTAAACGCAAGAGGTTCGTTTCCTTTTCCAGGAAGGAGATCGAGGATGCGAATTTCGTCACTATGCACCAGTGTTGTGTACTCATAGTCCGGAACAGGTGGCCATGTCTTCTCGCCCATGGGGGAGCTCATCCTATTGTGTACTGTGGAAGCCTTTCGCCACGTCCGGAGAGGACGTGGCCCGTCACTAAACACGGGAAAATAGGATCTCGAGACCAACTCGCTGAGGTCAAGTATCGGTCTAGCTTGGACATCTCTCCATTCATCCATGGGTGAGCCCCTTTCGTTGCGGAGCAGGGTATGAAGATCCGCTTTGTTCCACATGCTTTCCCATTCGGCAGAGTCTCGTGGCGGATCTTCTTCGTTTGAATCGGCTTCAGACCATGCTAAAGGCTTAGGGAGCTCCTGGAAGCTCTCCCAGATCTCTATCGCGATGTCTGGACCAGGTGCCTGGAATGTCCGCCAAGTGAGCTTGCTGGACGGTTTCAGCCATCTTGCAGACTGGAAAAAGGGATCTTCGGCTAATTTGTCGACGTGTTGCATGTTTTCCATAGCGTGATATTCCTTGAGAAAGCGTTAAGGCATATGAGCTTGGGAAAAGCCTCCTCTGCTGTCCTGGGAAGATGTCTGAATGAGTGTTCTGGCCACACGGCGTCAGCCGGCTACGTCCAGAGAGGTATAGCCTTTTCCCGAACCACGGTGGTCAGCCCGCAGTTTTTTAGCGTTGCGCAGCTGCATTTACCAGCCACTGGAGCTGCATATGCAGCTAACCCACCGGCATAGTGTAAAAAGTCGACTTGTGCAACCGTGGCGGTGCTCGAGCAGGCTGCTGCAACTTCCCTGTAGCATGTCATTGAATCCAAGGACGCTTGCATCTTGTTCCGTTGGACTGTGCTACCATTGCACGTCTTTTTGGAGAGTCATCGAGCCTGTGTCTATTTATCCATTTCGCTTCAGTGCTGTCTGCCAACTTGTTATCAATGTGTGTTTTCCAAATCGTCATAATAAGATTCTAACGCACAAAATTGCAGCGAGTCACACTTATTGAGCTGGACAATGATGTCTTCATTCTCTGAGGCGGCCTGCGCTATGTGTCAGTCAGCCTAGTCTATTCGCCCAAGCTAGTCCATATATACAAGATCATCGAACCCTTGTACAAGTTCCAACAGCGGTCGAGCATCAGAACAAGTCATCAGCATCATGCAGACCACGAGGCTTCTCACGCTCGCAAGAACGATGGCCGTGTGCTTAACAGGGACGGTTCCATGCGGCCGGGGACTGCTAGTGGTGTCTGTTATGGCATTCCAGTCCAGATGAAAATGCTGCCTCACCCCAAAGGCCGAGGGAACTTTCAGGGTCATCGATTTCAGATCCAAGTCAATCGCGACGGTCGCAGACTCTTTGAGATTCCGAATCGACTGATGTACAATGTGTCGGAACTCCTCATTTGTGATACACAGAATGGCAACAGCTTGGTCTGCAATTGCCTGGGTCTCTGGACTTCCCATCTCGAGCACAGTCGTGTGAAGTTCGTACAGCTTTCGAAATGTCTGAAGGTCGTGGTCAACGCTTCCCCTGTCCAGTCTACGGATTACGGGATCCACGACCGTCGAAAGCCTTTTCTTGTCCTGCTCAGTGAGGTCAAGTAGCCATATTTTGTCCTGCAACCGTACCAGCATTGGCTGCAGCCGATTCGATGCAGCCATAATCATATTCATGGCCACGTCAGATCCGTAGCCTCCGATAAGATAGCTCTTGCGAGTCCATGGAATCTTGAGAAGAGCAAGTGCCAATCGTTGGGCGTCAACTCTAGGAACGTATCTTCCTTTCACAACGCGAACCCAGGCATCATCAGCTGAGACGTAAGTACTGCCCTCAAGCTGAGTCACATATTCCAATTTCTTGCGGTCGTAGTCCGGAGTGAAGCCCATATAATCGTGCCCCAGACTCAGATCCGCGAATGGACCGCTCATTTTCACCAGTGGATCGGGAATGTCAAGTGACCCGAGTCGGAACACACACACTCTGTATGTTACTCGTATGTCTCTGTCAGTGACCACGGGCAAAATCTGTTGCGGCTCACGTTGGTATCTCGATATGACGGGGTCTTCGGGTCCGTCGGAGCTTTGGAAGGAAGAAACGCTTCGATCATCCCATTCCTCATATGTGTGAAAATCCGCTAGTGAAACATATTGATCGTCTCTGATCCTAACGAGCCCGATTGAGAGCAGGAATAGGTCTCTCATTGGAAGAACGTCGGCATGGGTTTCTGAATGGGTTGTCGTTGAAGAAGGATGGTACCTCAAAGTTGGAAAAGGACCATTTGCCTTCTGTTCCCTGCCGTGGGCTTTGAAAGAGCCAGTTATGCCATACAACGTGGAAGAGGGGTGTCGCTCAAGACTTCCACCGTCCCTAGCGTGCGCTCGAACATCAGCCATGGCCGGCATAGCGTATTCCAACGAATCACTGTCCCTGGCTGGAGCGTAATGTACCGATAGTGGAGGTGGCGGATATCGCAGAGGCGGCGGAGTTCGCCCGCGCATTTGTCTTCCAGCATCTCTAAGCATCCGATCACTATCTCCAAGTCGGTTCTTGGGTCTGGTGAGTCCGGAAGGTCTTGGAATTCCAGTGCCGAGGGTAAATTTTTTCGATGATCGCCTCTCTTCCCTGGACCTTTGAGTCGAATATCGCCCGAGGAGACCAACTGCAAGGATCCACGAGGGGTGTATAGGCAGATAGGTCTTCCCACTTTGAATCATGACATCTCCTCTCCTCATGAATGTCATGTCATAAGCCTCCAAGAGAGCCCCGAAGTGGACCCAATTTGCCTCGGTGCTGAACGATGTCAGAGATGATGTTTTCAGTCTGAATACGCCATTAAAGATGCCATTCGGTCGAGGACCAGCCCGCATTAGATCAGGTGCTTTCATCCTCTGCCCAAGGTAGATGTTCGGACCAAGGTGCCATCCCGGAGAGATATAGCCATTCGTATCCCTGCCCATGGCATTAAGTGTCTTCTGTCTTTCAGTTCGAGATGCCAACCACACTAGGACAGGACCAAGAATGCCAATGAGTGCAATGATTCCGATTCCAGCGCCGACCCATGTCCCGATCATGGAGGAAAGATCCACTGCGTCAGACATATTCCGTGCCTCAGGAGGGAGCTAGAACAATTCCCAGGCGTAAATGATGGACAGAAGCATCTCCTTTCCCTCTTCAGGATGTCGACGTTCGTGTAGACAAATGTAAAAGGGGCAATCTCATGAGGGCGTAAAAGATCATTGCAGGGGTTGTCAGCTTTACCCCTCAACCTTTCCTACTTAAAAGACCTTGCATACACCACGCAGCCTTTACTGCGCCTGTCGGACACGTGGTCGCTTGAATTTGGAGAATTATGGCTTACGTCACAATCTCATGGTGGTATTATAATAACAAGCATTACGATTATACGAGCTTGGTGCTTTTTCTCTAAGAGAACTATACAAAATCCTATGTCCCAGGTTTGACTTTCACTATTTTACAGTTAGTTTTAGGCCAGGAAATAATACCGGAACATCAAGACACATCGGAAGAGACTGGCTGAGTCGGCAGACTACAGCCCATCCGAGCAATAGTACCTAGGTATGCATACGGCGAATCTGTCCTGGAATGGTACCGCATCTCTTGATGTGTAGTGCGTAACGACGCGGAATAGTATGCAGGCAACAGTGAGCAACCCGATACTATGTGGGGATTGTACCCCCAATTTCCCAGAAGATCAAAGCTTGAAACATTCTACCACAAGATATTTGAGTAGAGTTCGTCCGCCTGGGTCCGCATGATCAAGGCACGGGAGCAAGGCTGTTGTAACCTTCCTCAAGTAGGAAGCAACAAATTTTATATTGGGCTGTGGGACAACAGTCGAGCATGGGTGCATGCAGTATGACTTGAACGCTCCATATTGAACAGCATTGACAGGTCCGGGAATGGACATATGTGGAAGGAAGCATTTTCTATACTAAATTCTCCCTGCTTGTCAACCATCAGTGTCTTTTCAAAACATGCTTCTGGCTCATCTTCTGGGCCCGCTAGAGAGATTTCTTCGTAAGGAACAGGCGTATGCCGTTCTTTTCAAATGTTGTTCCCAAGGTCGCCGACTGCACGAGGTCCATAATGGACCGAACCTAAGCGTAGTTAATGTACCACCGCATACCAACTTGGTTGATCAGTCTCGCCACACTAACAGGCCCTTTGCATAAAGCCCCGCTACGATCCCCATGCCCCTCTCCCTATCCCTCACAACTGACGCGCTCGTTGGATAGTCCCATCCAGCATATATATGCCTCACTCCACCTTCCGGCGTCCACTCGCTCGCCCACGACGCGGCACCTGCTCCCACGCACATGTCTTGCACCTCCTGGCTCTGTGTCTTCAGTACCTCGGGGCGGTGGCAGATGCGGCGTGAGCGCGCGAACTTGTTCAGACTCGGAAGATGCGGATGGCCCGCGACAAGAAGGGCACCGTCGCTCTTCGACACGGCGAGGTTGTCCGGCAGGAAGGGCAGCCAGAAGCTCGTGGCCAGCTCCAGGCTCGGGTGCTGCGAAGCGTCTGCTGCCGGGGAGACGGTGTACAGGTTGACGGTGCGCTTGCTCGTGGCCGCCACGGCGAGGGTGGTCTCGTTGAGAAGCACGATGCCATTTGGATAGGCTTGGCGGGCTACCACCGCGGCGTCGACAGTGCCGTTCTCTAGGAGGTGTACGTGCACGACTGTTGCGATGGGCAGCGCGGCGTACGTCTCGACGGCCCAGAGGAGTGGGTGCTCACGGGCGGTGAAGTGGTGCTGGTTCGTGACGTAGAACTCCGACCCGCTGACTGCGGCGATAGAGTTTGGGATGGTGATCAGTGGATGGACGACGGTGCGGATATGTGTGGCGGTTAGAGTCTCTAGATCGAGATGGAACTGCTCGATTCCGGAGCCTTGCCGTCCGTGATTTGTCACGAACAGCGTCGAGCTGGGTTCGTCGTATTCGAATCCTATCGTGCGGAGCTCTGAGTCAAATCCGACGACCTTAATCCGCGCGAGGCTGCCCTCCTCAGACTTGGACGTGTCTGCGTAGTCCCAGGCATAGAGCTCAGCATTAGGGTCAGGCTCGGCGTCGTGAACGAAGTCACCCTACCGCTAGTCAGATTCGCATGGAGGGAAGAGTGGTTGTGCCAGTCACGTACCATGACCGTGTTCCAGGTCTCTCGGCCCGGGTCACATGCTAGCAGTGCAATGCCTTTGGCCTCGATGAGGACAGCATCTTCGCAATTCCGGATCTGGTCCGCGAACTTGACCTCGTGAGAGCTGAAGTTTGCATGCCTGGGCATCCGCGCCGGGCCATTGAAGTAAGCCAGGGACAGCACACGAACACGTGCAGCCAGCAACGCGGCGAGCGGAGCAAGCAAGACTACGAGCTGCGAAACATGTCAGCCGTCGGATCTCAAGCATCGGACAGGTCGCTGCTTGAGCCTCGGAGCCTTACGATGCTTGTTCTTATGTTGACACCCATTGTAAATGTGCACTTTTGTTTCACGTCACAGCAACTGAGCAGAGAGAAAAACTCACGAGTGCGTGTTGAGCTCGACGACGTGTTAAGGTGAACGTCCTCACAGCCAAGGCAGATCAAGGCCCGACGTTTCCGCCAACCTATGAAATAAAGTTTGAAGACCCCATAGCGGCCCGCCAACAGTGGCTGGTCTACCCTTAGATAAAGTGGGGCAGCTACCTAGGCACTCATACACAGACTGGCATGTGGCATTTCACGCGAGCCGCAGGCCACCCACAAAAGGGGAGCAACGTCGTCCCATGTTTGATTACTCAACTCTTTAGAATTTCGGCATTGCGGTGATTCGCGTGTCAACGGAGCAGGAATGTCAAAGCTGGAATATATGATCAAGAATCGTCGATCGGGATCCCAAGATATTGTAGGTAAGACGAGTAACCCAAGCGTGCCCACGTATCCCTCTCAGCCTGGTCACGCAGCCAAACCATACCAAGCATTCCTGCGGTGTTTGCACCTGCATCGTCTTTTCTAGCGTGAGGTCGGGGGATCAAGCAGATCTAAGCTCGTTTGAATGCAGCATTGTAAGCCTTGATATCACCGAAGTTGAACCCTTCTCGTTTCCCTCAGCAAGCGACAGTAGGTCTCGAGAATGTGTTCTGGAGTGGTTCCCGCAGGACGAAAAACGAAATGACGGTATTTGTGGAAATGTCTGTGTGATTTTTAGTTGCTTCTTCCTCATATAACAGAAACTAGAAAACGTGTTAACAACATGTCTTATTCCCACAGAGTTCATCTACCAGCATCCGCGACACACCATTCGTACTGGGAAAGAGCCCTGTTCCGTGTATTTGTCTTATGATGTTGATTGTGCAATTACTTCATACATAATTGTCTCTGGGGAAAGCGAGTCATGGGTCGAGCGGGCCAAACGCCGCATGAGTGATTATTATCACCGATCGTCGTCCGATCCAGCTCTGGGATCGATCGAAGCTCTCGACTCATTCCTCTTGCAGAGCATAATCTGTCATGAGTCTTTGATGGAGGCGAAGGTACCGATCTGCGAGCTCAGGTATCGCTGGTATGATGTCTTGGACGTCGTAGGCGAGTATTCGAGGGAGCCCTTCGACCGTAAAAACCTCAAAGAAATGACTGAAAAGCTTCACAGTGTCTCTCAAGACGCTGACTCACCATTCATCAGCGCCGAGATGGGCACGATGATTGTTGAGCATAGCTATCGGAGTCGAGCTGCACTACTCGAGAACATTGCACCAGGACCCAAGTTCGGCTCAAGTAATGTCGGTCACGCTCTTGCATACCTGTCTGGATCTCGAGCCACAAAAGAGATGGCTGCAGGGCTACAAGTCGCGGAAAGACATTGCCATGAATCTGGTGTTTAACCTGGTGACGCAGCAGGACAGTGAGACAAGCACTAACATCGCATGAGATACGAAAGACGACAGCGCTAGTATGAAAATCATCGCTCTCTTGACCATGGTTTTCTTGCTCGCAACGGCGGTGTCGGTTTTCTTTGGCATGGCGTTCTTTGATCTCTCAGACGATGGAGCTGTCCTGTCATCGACCATTACGTGGCTTTTTGTTGCCACGACTGTCCCTTTGACTGTTGGCGTTTTCATCATTTGGATATTCTGGTATAGGCTTGTCAACTTGGTACAACGCCAGCAGATCGGCACAGAGCTACCGACTATCAACCGTGTCTGAGACGTGTGCTTAGATATGCATAACTAAGCCTGAGTAGAAATAGGTAGCGCCATCTGAACGAAATGTGGAACAGACTTATAGATACACTTATCTACTGGCAGTGCTGCAAACCATCATGGCTCTTATGACAGGTGATGCATTGGATACAACGCGTGAGGACTGTGCTCATAGATGCGTAAACTTGTGCTCCTTTGAATCTGCCTGCATTCCAAACGAGTGAAAAATGAGAATTTCCTGTTACACACACCATCTAATCTCGATCTTGTCCTGTCCTATGATGCAGTTGACTGGGACACGTTTGTCCCTGAGAGCCTGTCAAGGTTTATAGGATTGGGCAACATATTGTCTAGCCGTGGTCCCCTTTCCTTGTTTCTCACGTCGCACAAGACATGGCTCTCCCGAGATATAGTCAAGCTAGGCTGTGCCCTCCTGCCCCGGGTGGATGTTACCTCGCTGGACCAGCAACGGCTTTTGCGAGTCTTGTATGGGTCCAGTTGTTGTAGAGGCGGAGCTGAGTCATGTCTGCACCTATTTTGTCCCCTCTTGGTGGCCACATTCCGGCGTACTGCTGCCAAGTCTTGGCGTTATAGGGACCTTTCGCCTTATCTTTATCTTTGTCAACTTTCTCGAAAATCAGCATGACCCCTTGCGCGTGGGTCTCGATCTCCTTAACGGTGGATGGAAGAACGACGGACACCTTATCCTTCTGTGATGTAACGGTTGTTTCGTTGACGATGGTGTTGTTCTCGGCATTTTTGGCTTCCCGGAGTTGTTTTCCTAGTTGCTTGGCAAAGTCAGGACTTGGGAAGCGAATGGTCAATTGCATATGTGTCCGACGGTCATCGTCGTCGTACCACTCCCGTCTCACTTGGCAAATACTAAGGCCGAGAGTATAAGTCGCAGCTTCTGCGACAACGGCAATCATGATGCTGTGACTTGGAGACGATGTTGACGTGGAAGAAATAGCCCAGAGAAAAAATTGGGTGGTCGTTAACTGCGACTGTTGTATGCTGTCGTAGATGCTATCATGTGGCTCTAATGGGATAGCAGTGATGGATCAAATAGGTATATATTTATAGGTCATAGCTCACTTTTTGGAAGCCGACAGAACACCTTTGGTGGTTTGCTCCCACAGAATTCCCCTCTCAGTCGAGCCTGAGTCTGAAAGCCCCTGTTCAGTCTCAATCAGGCAGTAGAAGGGTACCCGTTTCATAACCGGTCAGTGCATTGAAGCAGCATATCGTACGAGCATGTCTTCGCTCTATGTCTTCTGATGTTCCTGCTATCTTTTCATTGATATGCGCAATGCAGACTTGGATACTCAATTACCAATCTTGTGTCGCAGCCGCCCGATATCAACTACAAGATGAGTCACTTTGCATGTGGTGATGCACAATAGTTCCCAACAAAATGACCATTCAAGGCAATATGTTCGTCCCCCCTACCGCTCAGGAATACTCGGAATACCGGATCATTAGCTCGGATCTTGTCACTGCTTCTTGGTGAAGCATTGATAGGCTGACGAAGCCCCACGAGAAGATGAGAACAAGAAATCATACGTCTCCTTAAGTGCGGGGAGCGGCACTCTCCATTCTTAGGTATGCAGGAAGTCTACCCCGAACGGCTTTACGAGAGGATTTGAACCATCTGCAGCGTAGCACTGCATCTTGTACACGTGTAGTGCAAGAAGCCTTGTGAAATGGGAAGAAGACGAAGGGAGCCTTTGAGCCAGGCGAAAGCTGAGTGCCTTCGCCGATGGTTTCATTGCACATGCCACCAGAAATTTACAGGACATATCAGTCTCGTCAGATGTCCAGGTGCGAAAGGATCGTTGAGACAGCTACCCAAGATAGCTTCGAACAAATACTTTAGGACTAAAGTGCAACCACACGTAGTTTATGAATGATCGTGAAACGTTGGGCTGTCGCGAGAACAGCATACTGGGGCTGGCTCCCTGCACTGACTTGTTGACCTGATCTTGGCCAGAGTCTCAACAGTAAAATGACTGACAATAACAGGTCATGTTGTGAAAATGTTGCTTTACCCAACTCTTGTACCGTCTACTGCATGATGTGATCACAAGTCGTCACCAATGGCCATGCAAACGCCAAGTCTACCCGCACGGGTGTGGGTTAGATCATCAGTGCGGTAGAAGTCAAATCATTACCAATCCTCTTAGAGGAGCATAAGTACTCTATCCCGATGCTATGTGTGAGATCAAGCTGAATATGGCGCTGAGTGAGGCAGCGGACTGGCACAAACCCCTATGCATGACTTTCTCCAGTATAGAAGCCTTCAAATCTAAGCTATGATATTTTTAGAGATCATTGGAAAATGGGCGCGTAGTGGTTCAAAGTCATGACTAGTTTTCTCATGGCCTCGCGTCCTTGCCGCGGAGCAATATACTTATGTATCTCCGTCACACCCATGGGCTTCAAGTTCCGTTCACCTCTGAGTATGCCGTGCTCTTACGTTCAAAATTCTGAGCATGCTCTGCTTCACAAATCAGGGAAGCTTGATGGTCTCGAACATCATCGACAGCTCCAATAGACAGTCGTTTGCCAGGTCAGGTCATCCCTGGAAAGCTCTCAACCAAAGAGTGGCAGGGTCAATATACCGGTACTAGCTGCGGCGGGCTCTGCTACGCGTTCTGCAGATATAGGCCCCATCGACTGGATATTATATCCACAACGCCGTTACGCACTCACAGCATCATCCCGGAGCATTTATTCCAGTGTAACTGGAATGACGGCTGTCATCAGTGCCGATATCCACCAGTACCGATGTCTCACAATGACAGCTCAGGCTGTGAATGGGCGTACTGAAACTGTGACGTCAAACTCCGTGGCGGCTAAGAATTGCCGCCCCAAGGTCCTCGAATCTCTGTCCATCTTGGCTTGCGCAGCTGTATCAGCCCCTGATACCATACACGAGGCGGCTCTTGCTAGCCCCAAGCCACGCGGGTACTAACAGCAGCGCTATGAGACAACTTGGGCCTCAGTGGCCTTCGCGGCGGGCGGTGCATTGAACGCACTAGGGCCAATCCGGAGTCGTTGATCTCATGGGCTACGTGCCGTTTCCGTCCTCCTGTCTACGCAGGTATGATATCAATTGCGTGTCCCCGCAAATTTCTTGATTGTCATTTTCACTGCCGCAGAAGGACCTCAGCCTGCGGATTTCGAGTTGCAAGTTCGGAAGACCCGCGCTGACCATGGCGCCTGAATCAAAGGACCGCTGGATTCACCGCGCTCGGAGCAATCCGCATGTGAAGGGCGGGAACATCAGCGTCCTGGGGAGTCATTTAGTGGCGGCTTCTGGCGAGTTCGTGGGGACGTTCTTCTTCCTATGGCTCGGCTATGGCGGACAGCTCATGGCGCTCACCCAGGCCGCAGCCCCTGCTGGAACAGGAGGAGGTGCCAGCAGCGAGACGGTCGTGTTCATCTCCCTCATTTACAGCTTCTCGCTGCTCGTCAATGCTTGGGCATTCTACCGGATTAGTGGCGGGCTATTCAACCCGGCTGTAAGTCCCCTACTCCGAGACAAGGTCACCAAAGTTGCCTACATTAATTCGCTGACACGTTTCGTACGTGTAGGTCTCTTTAGGTCTCAGTCTTGCTGGGCAGCTACCATGGGCACGTACGGCATTCCTTATACCCGCACAGCTGCTGGCATCCATGTGCGCCGGCGGTCTGGCTGCAGCAATGTTCAACAATGAGATCACTTCTGTCAACACGCTGTTATCCGAGGACACGACCACGGCGAAGGGCCTTTTCATCGAGATGTTTATGACGGCGGAACTGGTTTTCGTCATCCTCATGCTGGCAGCCGAAAAGTCGAAAGACACCTTTCTAGCCCCGATCGGCATTGGACTAGCCCTCTTTATCTGTGAGCTAGCCGGTAAGTCTAACACGCACGTTCAATTTCAATGCGGACCCAGATCGTCGGGACACATCACGATGCATTGCGGACACTGACTGCCATGGCAGGAGTATTTTATACGGGCGGCTCGCTTAATCCTGCTCGAAGCTTTGGCTGTGCTGTGGCCGGGAGGAGTTTTCCTAGTTATCACTGGATATACTGGCTTGGACCGGTGATGGGGGCGGCCCTGGCGGCTATATACTACCGCTTTGTCAAGTGGGCACACTATGAAGAAGTCAATCCTGGCCAAGACAGCGCCGGAACCCCGGACAACGCCAATTCAGAGGGCGTTTGAGTGGAGAAAGGGTGAGCCTGATGAGGCTTGTATGGTAACAATGACATACTTAGCCATGTGCATCTACACATAAGTGGATCAAGAAATCACGGCATCCGTCTTTTTCTTTCATTGTCTCCTTTTCCGGTGAGTTTGGCTGTGTGTGATATTAGAGTACTGTTTTCCTGTTCAGCGGTGATGCGGACACAATAATGGGCGCCTTGCTGAAGTCTCCAAATTGTTTATGTTCCTTGATTGAAAGTCATTGGACAGAAACAATGCACCTCATAATGGTTCCGATAAACTAGACTCGTTTCTCGGGCTCGAAACAGAAAATCTGGTCTTTAGCCGATATTGCAGTTGCAGATCGCGCAAAACTCTGGGTTTACCATTATCAGATGTTCATAGGAGCAAATGGAGTTCAATCAACCCACCAAAAACTGTGCAATCCCCCACTTCAGTGAGGTGCTAGTTGAAACGAGCTGATATGTGACTTTTCACACAGCTGTAGGCCTTCCGCAAAGGGCCAGCACTTCGCCCCAATATATGCACCGTCCAAGCGCTCAGCGTGACACCAATGCGGCCGCGACTGGGAAATTGATGTTGTGTAAGCTCCGGAGCTGAAATGAACAACACTTAGTAATCATTCAAAGACTGTGTCACCTTCCATTTTACTGGACAACACTTGCACTATTTGATAAGACGTGCATATAGCCTGCCGACCCGCATCATTATATCCGGGAAGCTAAGGCTTTGCTGGGACACCGGTCAAGGTCCGGAGTCCGATGAGGCTCACCTGCATCCATATAGGGGGGCATCGGGCAATAGTCAGCGAGACCCACCCGATCATATAAGAGAGACCACCACGTGCTGGGCCAAGTCCTTGTCCATCTTTTGACATATATTGAGCAAGATCGGTACCATCTCGGTCTCATTTCGCTATCATGTCCGGCCTTTTGGCCCTGGCTGCTACATTACCGGAATGTGCTGTGAGTTTGTGTCGACAGTAATCAGCGCAGGGTCCGTGGTGTGCTGACACCCCGCCTATAGGTAGCATGCTTGGTCACTGCAGTTGGGGACTCGGGCTGCTCGATTACGAACCAAACCTGTGTTTGTTACGATGAAAACCTCAGTGCGCAGGCCACGGCCTGCATCAAGGCGAACTGTACTGTTCGGGAGGCCCTGTCGACCAAGAACATGACTGCCACGTCATGCGGGATTTCCCCAACCACTGGCTCGTCTTATGTACCTGTCTTCATGGCCATGACCACCATGTGTGCTATTTCTGTCCTGCTCCGCGTCGCCGCAAGGCTGAAGGCGGGGTATCCGGTCTGGTGGGATGACTTTATCATCACCTTATCTTTTGTGGGTTGAATCTTTGCTCAAAAGTGCACCAACCTTGATATCGTAGACGCTAACCACGACCTTTGATCTCCTACAGCTAGGCTGTATCGCGTTTACCACAATTGCGTGCATAAGCAAGTATCTCAGGACTTGGTCATTCATCCCTACTACATGCAAACGTTGTGCTGAGCTGACCGTCGCTCTACAGTACGTCCCCTTGGATTGGGAACAGACATGTGGGCCGTCCCGTTTGACAATATCACTCTCATTTTCAAGGCACTATATGCCGGCTTTGTGCTATACATCACGAGCCGCCACCTCGTGCGATTGTCTCTTCTGCTCTTCTATTACCGCCTTTTCGGCCATATGCGCTTAGCAAGGCGGCTGATATGGCCGACTTGTGGGCTGGTCATTGCCTCCTGCATCGCATTTGACTTTTCGATCCTGTTCGGTTGTACGCCTATCAAACACTTTTGGGAGTCGTGGGACAATCAGCATCGGGGCCGCTGCATTAGCATACATGCCATCTTCTGGGCGGGCGCAGTAATTGACATCGCCACTGATCTCTGGATCATGGTTATCCCTGTCCCTTTTATTATGCAGCTCAAGCTTTCAGTGCGGAAGAGGATCTTGTCTGGGATTATGTTCGCGTTCGGAATCTTGTGAGTGCCTTATTGATTGGAAATGATGGTCTCAGAGACTGACTACGTGTGTCGGATATAAGTGTTATTATCGTCAGCCTATACCGCCTCACGACGATTGATCGCTTCACTCTGTCACAGAATCCAACAGGTGAGTCACAGCCACATACTTCGGCCCAACCCAATGTGCCTGGCCGCCACTTTTCCTCTACTCTGTTTCATCATCTAACTGTGCCCACGCACAGCGGACTTCGTCGACGTCGGGACCTGGTCCGGCCTCGAGCTCTACGTTGGCATCATCTGCGCATGCCTTCCAAATTTCAATTCCCTACTAAAGCCCGTCTACGCATGGGTGGGGTCCCGATCACAATCTCCCCGCTCTGGCGGAGACTATACTGGTGGCAGCAGCGGGTTCCATCGCCACAGGCACGAAGATGAGCAATTGAGCCTTGGACGAACGATCCGTGCGACGACTACGATCGATGTGGAGGAGCATAGCTCTCATGGCGAGAGCATGAGCATTCACCGTGAGGTTAGTGGTCTTGGCCAGGACGGAGTCGTGTACAGGATGCAGGAGATCGAACTAGGCACAACTACGAATCGCACGATATGTGAGAGGGCTTGGTCGTGAGCAAAGTCTATTAGTAGCAAGGCTACGGAAATTGGGTCACATTGTTGGAGGACCAGAGAAGAGGGCGTCTCAAGTAATCCACGATCGGGATGTGCGACAACTTCCAGGTTCTCCAAAATAATTTATGGAATTACAACTGCTTGGGAGCATTGCGTTCTGAGTCACATAGGACCCAATCTAGATTGAGCTACCAGCTGATAGAGGCAAAAGCTGCGCAGTCCTTTAATTTTCCTTGAGGCAACAGAAAAGGTCTCTGGCTCCAGGGATCTCTCTCAATTCTTGTCCTGAACCACTCTGAACATTGACGATAGTATAATTCCGCTACAATATCAACATGCTAATCACTTTACAAAAGAAACTGAGAATTTCCCACCAAAGCAAAGAGCATGACCCCCCCTCCCACCATCTTTGTTCTTCTACTCTGACGGAACTAAGACCCCTTGCAACCGGTATACTCGCCCATTCAGCGAAACCACTATCGCATGACCTGCATCCATGCCTCTGCCATAGGCGCGAAAGTATGATCCTCCTTTAAGGACTCAAATGCACCGAGGAGACGGTCCGAGACGGCTGCCAGAGCCGGAAAATGTGCGACGTGATTCCATATCCCTGCAGAATCCTGCGGCTTATACCAATTCTGTAGACTCTGGACGCTAGCGCGACGCCTTTCCTCCTCGAAGCTTTCGATGAATGGTCTCAGACAATCGACAATCAGCGGGTCCACATGAGACAAGATCTCGTTAAGTACAGCGTCAGCTATCTTGTTCGGTTCTGCGCAGGCCACAAGATGCGGCAACGTGTAGCCTGGGCATCGACAGCGGTCGCGAACGTCATGGTGTGACCAATTTCCAGTACGCGCGGGACCGAACTGAAACGAAAGCCGCATCCAGTGATCCTCGATGAATTCCGAGAAAGATCGGTTGGCGAAGAAGTTTGCGGTGGTGTATCTTCCTTTGAGTGCGAACCATACGGCTGGATTCCAGCTTTCAAAAGAGAGACATGATCCGACATCCGGCTTTTGTGTTCGGATGGGGAGGGGGATTTGCGACACAATAGTGTCAGCAGCAAGATCCCATTCAGCGCTGAAAATACGCTTTGCCACCTGGGCCTCCGCTTTTCGTAGAACTTCATATTGTGGTCTGGAGAGGCCCTCTAGATAGTCGACAAGGTCATCAATGCAGAAAGGAACCTTTTCCTTTCCTTCGCCGTATTGTATCATGAATAGATCCTGTCCTGGAACTGCTTGCATTGAGAAGTCGAGAGACCGGCACAGATCCCGGTGTAGGTCAACGTAAATAAAACAAACCCAATCCTTGGTGTGCGGACAGAGCGACGAGGTGATAACGCTGTCCAGGAACAGCATGAACCCGTTCGGTGACGCGTGATGAAAATATCGGGGATTGAGTTGGTCCATTATGTGGATACAAGATGACTGGTTGGATATTGATTGAGAGTAAAGTAACTGTTTAAAAGCTGGTGATGGAAAACTGCTACGAGGGTATTTTGTTTCACGCTCACCGTTGCAGAGGGAGCATTCCGAGTCCTATATGTTGTTTTTCGCTGTGAGGTCTCATCTGACACAGGTAATAGCATGAAAGAAGCACCTCAGTCTCCTGGCTTCATTGCAACAATGGCTTTCTACGTGATCAAGCCTTTGTACGCAAGAAACATCCCTAAATGGCATCCCAGGGGCCTCGTGGGTTTTGGATATGTTACGGCGCACTCGCTTGACTATTCTCTTTCTTTCTTTTACTGCCATGGCTCATTGTGTAGCTCTCCGTTCTTCAGGCCACTTGATGTATCAGACATGGTCAATGAATGACCTGTTAGATCCCCTAAAAGACTAGCTTAGCCTTTTATTATGGGTCGGCCCGGACGTGTGAGTCGTCGTTAGGAAGAAATCGTTATTACAGAACGCTTGCAACAGAACAAAGCCAAAATGACAAGTAGTTTGATTTAATTCCAGGCTGCCTCTCGCAACGTAGACCCATAATTTGAAAACAGGCCAGAACCCTGATAAGCAGCTATTATAAATCACCTATCATCACCAACATTGTAATCTACTGCGAGGGCGGGACAACAGCGATTTGCAGGATATATCAGCTATCGCACCCTGTATATTCCCACTCATTTTCATGCGTCTAATTCCTTTTGTGTCTCCAAGCAAGTAGAAATTAGATGTCAGTTGTGGCACGCACACCCTCGGATAATAAGTATATTCCTAAGTAAATGGAGCATATTCCAGATGTGCCGAAGGGTATCTTACAGGCCTGAATGTGATGACAAAGATAACGTAAAAAACAACAATACAGAAGAAAGATCTCATTTATCAGCGAGCTCATCGCGTGTAATAACCCAGAGCTTCTTAGAAAAGGGCCCCTTTGAGACCCACGTGATGTGCATCCCCGACGTCAAACCAATAGCATCACCCGCCTTGAACGAGTGTTTCTTACCACTCTCCGTCTCTGTCACGTCCACCTCCCCTTCCAGGAGCAAGATCGTCTCATCTCCAAGCGTCCCGGTATACGGAGTAGTCAGCGTACCGTCCGGGCCGACGTCCGTCCCAGCGATCCCCTTGCCACAGCGCCAGACGCCGCTCAACATGGTGCCGGTGGACCCGCCGTTCCGGATAAAGTAGAGCTCGCCAGCCACCTGGGCACCTTCCTTGGGCTCGGTGAAGTGGTAATCAGCCCAGTCAGGGGGGTTGTCGCTGACGTGGTTGATCGCCAGGGCCTTGGGCGGATCCGCCGCCGGGGCGCTTCCGTCCCAGATGCACCACCACTTCTTGAAGAAGGGCGCGTCGATCTCCCATTGAACCTCGAGGTTCTTGGGCGAGCTGATGATGGACCCGGGGCCGACGGTGTGCTTCTCTCCGGTGGACACCACGGTGAGGGTGGCCGTGCCGTCGATAACGCACGCGGTCTCGTCGCCTATAGGAGACGAGTAAGTGGACTTGTTAGAGCCGTCGGGGTTGGCACCCGGCGAGGTGGCGCCCATCCTCCAGAATCCGGAGGATAGCTTCCCAGACACACCAAAGGCCCGCGTGATGAAGACTTCACCCTGGCTCTGCTCGCCGAGCTTCGGCTCCTGCCAGGTGAAAGGGACCCATTCGTTCTTGGGTGAGGCCTGAAGGCCACTATGGACTACATGGGCAGTGGGTTGAGCCATTGTGTGATTCGCAACGAGTTGTAGCGGGGCGGTAAGATGCTCAGAGAATGTGGATTATGGGATAGGATATATGAGTGTGATCAGCTATTTCTCAAGCATCTGGCTTGCAAAGTGGCAGTCCTTGTTTGGATAATTATATAATTGTTCTCAGAGTGGGAGACTAAGCCATGTGTACGCATGTTGATCTCGGAGCCAGGTGACTTGATCATACGATATTTATCGTGGTAACACAAGCACTTGTCTCTTCCTGGGCTGGACTGAAAGTCAAACAGGCCGGGAAGAGATAGCAGCGGGGTCAGCATGGTCAAGCTGCAGTCAGCTTGGTGTATACTGCCGAGATCAGCCGTCGTGATGGTGTCGATCCGCGAGGGGAAAGGTCAGCGCAAACCTCGGCAGCGAGGTGTCAGTTGGTAGCGTGTAAGCAGAACGACGATGGCTGGTCGAACTGTCCATGCCCGGAACAGCATTACCCAGACTCCAAACGCGTGCACGATTCTTGGCATCTGCCACGACTGCATTGGCGGCTACGGGAACTATATTTGGCCTACAGCTGTGCGTGGCCGAAGTACTAGTGACATGTGTGGAGAACGAGACCACAGTATTCAGAGGATACCGAGATTTGTATTCAGTCCTGCTCCCAGGTTCTATCAAAAGTACGAGGATCGGCGAGACTAGATGTGAGCATGTAACCATACTAAGTTTGCTCCATCAGCCCCATAACCCCGCATTATTCCTCCTTCTTCTCTTCCTCTGCTCCCGAGGGCATAATCACATCCTTGAAGACAGCGAAGCTCGACGGCTGCTCCTCCAGGACCGGAAAATGGAACTGGCACTGGGGGCACTGCTCCCGCAGCACCGCCTGCTCCTGAGCGAGGTCGTACTTTTTGTCCTGCGTGTGGTTGCAGACAGGGCAGATGCGCAACATCCGCGTCCCAACGAGCTCAAAGTTGGTGATTATGTCCTCCATGATGGCGCCGTTGGCGGCCCACGACTTGCAGTACTTGTGGTAGGTGTTCTTGTGCCAGTCGTATAAGGCCCCGCGGCTGGTCCAGAAACTGCACTCATTGTACCAGCTGCGGTCGTCTGGGTGCTCCCACCAGGTGAGGTGCAGGAAGCCGGGCAGTGTCATGAGATGACGACGGGTGTCGGCAAAGAGGACTTTGAATTTCTCATAGGCGTCCGGGCTGGAGAACCGCACCCGTTGCATACTCAGGTAGATAGGCATGATGATGGTGGCACGCGATCTCGAGGAGGATTATTAGAGTTGAATTGTATCGCAAGATGCTATTTCTGAAGCCAGCATCACGCTATATACTGAGGACGTCGAGGAGATTCCCCACAGTGACATCCGTACACCTCACTGCTGCCCAGCCTCCCGGGTGAGCATTATCCTATCCTATGGTCATCGGGTAACGGACGGTAAGTGATTGGCCGTTGAGGTAACAGGGGTGGTACGACATTGACTCAGTGTGCGGGGAGGTTGATCGGTGCCGTTCAGATAACAATAGGCCACTAGGTAATGTTGCCTTGGATGACAATACGTAAGATGGCCGGCATGATCCCCATCAGGATGCATACGCACACTTCGGTTCGAAGTTTATTTTGCTTTAGCGAGAGCGGGGCAGATGGCTGAATTCCTATACGTCGATCGTTGATATCAAAGGCTGGCATTAGATACATGGGGAATTACGGTGATAAGACTGTTCTAAGAACACATTGTATTTTCTCTGTTCCACGTATTTGCGAAATTGGATGAGTAAGAGTCCAACATCCATTAGGCGTGGCATAGCTGTTACTCAGGTCACCTGCTGTAAACCCATAGTTATGCAGGCTCACCCATCTTTATAACTAGATATTTCTCATTAACAGCTAGGAAGCTGTTCCACCAGCAGGATACTGTACGCCGGCATCGCTGCATGTGACCGCCGGCCCTTTCATTAGCTTTCTGGTTCCAACGACACAGTGGACGTGATGACACGCATGTCAAACGATGGACCATGAATGTACCTGCGCAGCGGCACAACACACCAGCTGCTTTGCCAAGTTGACCCAGGCAACAGCAACCCTCGTCCACATCAATTGCTATAGGTGGATATAAATGGCGCTGCGGCCCCCTATTTCTCTGCGCCACTCGATGTAATTAAAAGGACTTTGTGTAACTCTTTGGTTGGGCGTTGTCCGCTGCAGCTATGCGGCACTATTTTGGCCCCTCGATTGTTGCCTTGTACGACCCAAGCAGTCCATATTTATTTCTGCTTCTATACTGGTCACTTTCAATTCCTTTCTACTAGTTTTTCGGAATTCTTTTCTGACGGCCACGAGGGTCCATGTTTGTCGAGATCCGAACACATTTCCCTCACCTGCTGTTCAAACCGAGTGTTCTCACTGGGAACATCTGCTAGTGTTGCTGTGTTGGTTCCCGCGAGTTACCTGCCCCAAGCTCTTGAGCGCTCTACAATCTCGATACTATGACAGCCCCTTTCGTTCGCGTGAACCAACCGAGGACAATCTTAGGTCCACTAACCACAACATTTACACCCCCAACATCATGCGGAAATGCATGTCTTACATCAGGAATGAATGATATGATTGGACGGCGTGGGAGATCTTGCGTACCTGCTTCTGCCGGCAATATAGTAAGTTCGACACCCTCTAGACAGGGAGGTACGCCCCAAACCATCGTGATCCGCAATCCACCCGAGCTAAAGGACTTTTTACTGCAGATTGACGCAACCCAGTGCTGGCCGCCCACAACAGCAGGCGCGTCGTATCCGTCTATGCCTTTCAGAGGTTGGGGCTTCTACTCTCCTGGTCTGGTCTGTCCTCATGGCTATACCAGTGCGTGCACAGCTACTGCTGGAGGTGACGCCCAGTGGCCTGTGCAGTTTGAGATGCTGGAAGGGGAAACTGCAGTGGGTTGTTGTCCGACGTATGTTGCCTCCAAGTGGATCCTGTTTGCATTCTCTCCTCAAGTAGACTCTTCCTCACTGAACGCAATTAACTGATGTTCGCCCAGTGGATACACATGCTACGACGCAAACAAATCAGGCTTCGGGGCAAGTTGCGCACTCACAACCACTTCGACTGTCATAACATTGGCCACGTGTGATTCGACAGCAAGCATGATCCCTTTCGTGGAGACTTTCCCACTTGTCACCACGCTGATTACCCCGGCGGAGACTTCGGGCTTGACAGGAGGAGATCTTCCCACCGTTTCCACAACCACAATCGAGACGGTGACGGCCCGGGCACCCATGATCCAGATCAACTGGAGGTCTACGGACCTAACCGCCGCGTCAACCTCTGTGTCGAGTAGTTCCACTACTTCTTCTGCAGGGCCAACAACAGAAACCAACGAGGAGCGTGGTGGGCCACTGCCCGTAGGCTCGATTATAGGGATTACTCTCGGATGTGTGGTGGCGTTACTAGTGGCTTGTGCTATAGGATTTTTCTTAAGACGCAGGAGACGGACGAAGCTACACGCCCGTACAAAAACATGCAATAAACATCAACCCGGACTCCCACAATCGCTAAATCAGGACCACGAGACTCCCACACTGGTTGAGCTGGAACAGCCAAGACAGCTCGTTCAGACTGCTGGCACACGATGTGTTGCCGAGATGGAGTCCACCAGCTCCAAGGGTGTATTTGTAGGCCAGCGATAGAATCTAAGAGCGACGTCTCAAGTGGTAAATTGGGAGGTTTGGGAGTAGGGGTCAGATCGATACCCAGATTTCCTGCACTTACATCAACATGTTCGGGACAGACGGATCTGATAACGAGGCCTGTTGATTAATGATACACTTTTAAACATCACTATGTTCACCATATCGTAGATCGACATTACCTGATCATTAGCTACATAATTTTACCAAACTTCACCGTCCAGAGAATCCCGTTGTCCAGTTTCTTCTTGCTCATGAATTCTGATAGCGTGAAAATAAAAACCTGGTAAACCGTATGAGAATCAAATTGATTTCAGTGCTTTTTATACCATAAAATGGTGGTTCAATCATGACACCGTTCGTGCGCGAGTGTTGCGGAATACCATAAGAGGCAGCTCTACTTATTCCTGATTCCGTTGGTCTACATTGATGGTGATGCTGCTTTGAAATGCGAAAGGGTAAGCAATCCTCCTCAGTGGGGTGCAGTAAGAGCTGGATTCACTGACCTGTGTGGACTCATTCACAACATTGCGACAGCAAATGAGCCTCGGGTAGCAGGGCATTCTGAATACTACTACAATGTAACGGGAACCGTCAACAAACAGTATTACCGCATTACGTCCATGCCCGTGCTGCTACTGGTAGCTTTGATCAGCATCATTTTGGCGGCGCTACTGACGACTGCCCTGATAATTCTGTCAGATATACTATGAGTTGGTCACGGTTTAGGCAGGTGGACTTCGTGAGGTTGGTAGTCGATGCTGTTGGTGGTTCACTGAGGCATCAGGACGAGCACCAGTTCAGAAAACTTGGCGAGCAATCAAACGATAACATACTCAGCTGGGTCCAGGAATATCGAGTGGCATACATCGAGATTCCCAAAGATCAGAGCCAGGAAAGTGAGGACTTTGACCATGTACAACCACTGTCGGTACAATTGATCCACAAAGCCAATCCAAGAGCGCGAGAATGAGTAAAGGGGTCTGGGATCCACGAGCTGCAGGATCAACGACCACTTTTAACAGCAGCAAGAGCGCAGCGATCTGCTTTATAAATGTGACAAGTAGAGAAAATTGTCGGGCCCCATTCTCTGTGCTAACATAATCTAGTACAGTCTTAGTTCCAGATGCCCAGGGATTGTTGCATCTTTCCACCTGATCCAATAGACCATCAGTTCCAGCTCGCTGTGATATTTAAAGAACCGATTCACATCTATAGATCGCACTCTGGGATTCTTGAACTCAGGATGCTTGCTAGTGGCAAGCTCAGCCTCAATCTCACTGAGCTCTGTTGTTGAAAACCCTTGTGAGTGGCCTTTCTTGCTGAGAAGCCGCTGCAGCTGCTCGTAGTTGACAGGCTTGGCCTGACGAATGAAATCTTTTAGTGAGATCACATAAGCAATCTCAGACCGACATCGGTGTCGGTGCTTCTTGGGGGAACTGTCATACGGCCTCATCCACTTGTCTGCTGAGGCCCACAGATCCGTGTCAGGCTCAAGTATGACCTCTTCAGCTAGCTCATCGGGCTTTGAGTCACCTCCCGATTCACCGTCCTCCGAAGTCTCATCATCAGACGGGTCGTGTGTTGCTTTTTTGAAGTCAAATACTTGCTCTCTCATCAAAATGTAGCAATCGGACTCGACATCGGTTTCCAAAAAAAGCTCAAGCATTCTATTCTCGTCGAAGGTGGCCTGTGAAAAAGGTTAGCATACTTCGATAGAAGGAGGAAGAAGGAAGCATGCTTCTTGTGTTTGCCAAGTGCTAAGTGTGGCGCTCACATAGTAGAGACACCATACTTGCCAAACAGTCAACTCTGCTAAGGGCCACCTGTCTCCCATAGGTCGCAACCGTAAGCGTACGCATTGGCGTAGATTAGCACCAGATTTCACTATCGTCTTCACCCGATCAAGGCGATCAGACGTAGGATTTTCTGTTGGTTCATGGCCACACGCGGCTGAGAGAAGTAAAGACAGGCCATCCCGCGAACGAGGTTCGTGAAGGTTTTGAGACCTCTCGGTGACATAACCAGCAGCGTAAGTTCCCTGGACCTCATTGGCTACCCAATTATCAAATGCAGAAGACTGCTTTCGTTGTCGCTCCACTGAGAATGGCTGCCACGTGGAATTGAAGCAAATCCTGACTGCGACCCATGCAGAGTATCTTGCCTGCTGTTCGAACGCAGCTCTGTATGCTTCGATTAAGGGCAGACACGGATTTGGGATGTTGAAATATTTGGTCAAAATCTCCTGATATCTTGCAACATTGCCCCATACCGGACCACCTCCGTGCGAGGATCCGACATGAAGCTCGGCCAGAGATAGCCGAGTGTAGAATTCGAGATTGAAAAGGTTGGGCGACGAAGACAAGACATCTCGTGCGAGACGACTGGAAGCAACGTATTCCATAGCCGTTTTGTGAAAGAATTGAAGCGTGTGTCGCATGTGCAAGGGCAATGGCTCATCATCTCCTAATTCGGCAGTATAAGTTGTGACCTCGAGTAGTCCTCCAGTGTATCCGTTCACTCTGGCCTCGGCAAACTTCCGCTTATCCTCGATTTCATCCTCAGTGTACACCAAGAACGGTTGATTGGCAGGAAATTCTGCGTCCTTCAGCGGTTCCAGCCAGCTTAGAGCCATTGCGTTGACGCCTCGAGGATGAGACATGTTGCCCAAGTATTTCCGTTCCTCGGCAACAAGGAGCATAATCTTCATAGCCTCATGGTGGTCGTCCTCGTCAATTTCCGAGAACATTCTGTCGTATAACTTGCTCAACCCCCGAGGTGTGGCCTCCAGTTGCTGCTCCAGCGACTGAAACGAATCACGTTTCGCCAGAGACAATAGCATTCTTTGGATGGTGAGTCCTGTCCAGAGAAACACGCCGTCCGAGGCGTGAACGACCTTCTCTACAAGATCCCGGTAGCCTTCCTTCACGCCGGGAAGTTCAAAAACCCGGTGCCTTTCGAATAGGTGATGGCCAAATCCGGTCATGTCGGCGTGCGTCAACTGATGCAGATGGACCCGTTGATCTTCTGCAAAAACGTCACTGAATTCTGAATATGGACGTGAGCTTGCCAATATCTTGACATTATCGTTGCTCGCCCAGCTGGCAAGACTCTGTGCCAGATTCTCCCTTTGAATTCCGGGCAGGGACCCCGAGGTAACGTCTGCGCCGTATTCGTCCAATCCGTCAATAAAAAGACAGAGTCGGTACTTGGGGTCAGCTGGAAGAAGCATGAGTCGTTCAAACGCCTCCTGGAAACGGGCGGTACTGAAGTATTGAGAATGGATGGGGCTGTCCCAACTCTTGTTCGCAAAAGTTGAATACGCCTCGCGGAACACTTTTTCGACTAAATCAGGTCGCTGGATTAGGATCTCGAAAAGGATGGAACGCTGTAGTCCCTCAAGAGAATTCTGAATCTGGTCACCGCCAGCCCAAAAGTAGAAGCGTGCGAAGAGGAGTCGTTTGTCCCCAGCCCATGCTCTCAAAAGCTCATGGGTGCGCTCTGTTGACAGAACAAGCTTCATTAGCGTCGACTTTCCGGAGCCTGCCTTGCCGGAAATATGGAAAACGCCATGACCGGAACGCAGCCACTCTTCGAAACGAGAAGATACTTCAGCTTTCAGTGCTTCGACAGACGAAACTCGAGAGGTCTCTTCTCGATCTGTTCTTTCCGAGTCTATGGACGTATTGTCGTCGACATCTTCGGTTGTCTCTTCTTGATCTCTTCGTCCCGATGTGATAGGTGCGCTGTCACCGTCATCTTCGTTTGAAACGCCTTGCACAAACCACCGGAATGTCGCCTTGTGTGCAGGCTTCAGCGTCTCTTCTCTCTGGAACATGGAATTTCCGAAATACACATGTTCAAGAATTCGTGTCTCAGGCGTTTTCTCTGGATGGCCGGCTGCCAAATGGTCGAGGGCGTCCTTGGCCTGTCGAAACTGTGTTGCAATCTTGTCCAACAGTGCTTTTTGCCCCAGCAGCGGGTCAGGAGTGTTTGAAATTGGTTGAACCTTCGATCGCTCGTCCATTTGGACTTGCTCGAACTTGTCAAGGATTTCAGTCCTGACATCATCTAAGGCATGTCTGATGCTACGCAGATCCGTTCGAGCTTCGCCTAAGGCATTGCTGATTTGAACCTGGGTCGCTAATTGGCGATCGCTTGTGGCAAATGTTAGCTCGACGCCTTACCACCCGACTCCTATGAGCATCGGTAGTGCTACCTACTTCAGTATGATAACCAAGTTTACTAGGATCTGAGAGCGATACTCCGCAAGATTCCTCTGTAGTTCTTGAATTTTGGAATCTTTGCGCATCCGTGTAATCACAATTTTGAACTTCTCCCAAGATATGCCAGACTGGTCGTCTGGCACCTTGAAACGGTTGAGAAGAGTCAGCAGTTCCGTTAAAAGAGTCTGGCATCTGGCCGCAACCTCTCCAAGCGCTTTCTCGGGGTCCGAGGCATTCGGTGACACAGGCTGACTGAATTTTGCGACAGCAACCTCAAGGTTGTGAGCCACGGCATCGATGGGTTCGGTGTGTGGAGCCTGTCCGGTCTGAGCGATTTCCAACGTCCCAGTCACCACCTTATAGCCGAGGTCTACGAACGTCAAGATGCTGGAAGCCAGCCCGATTGCCGACACTGGATCCATGGAAATGATTGCGCCTCTGAGGTCGACTCCGTCGGCATGGGAAACTGTCGAAAGGCAAGCTTGGCGATGGATGTGAGAGCGGGGTCTTGGGAGCTTGATCACAAAGTTGGATTTTGCTGTTACACAGCATGGTCCGGATCCACGGCTCAACGATAAGCCGCCTCAAATTCATTCGCGATTTTCCCCCGATATATTCAAAGCGTCGATTAGGCAGCACCTGGTTCTCTTGGGGCAAACAAAATGTGTGAATTGTATCTAATGATGACTCTTGGTTTGAACGTTTGTTGGCTGAGTACTGCCCCCAGGCTGGCCAAAAATATGATCACAGGGATCTCACCTGCCCTCATGCTTTATTATATTATGAATGAATTGTACTATTTTAACTTGGCCACCCCGTATCTTGAGGCTTCCCCTCCCATACTGGCGTTTCCAGAAGACTAATCCAGTGTTTCTAAAGTCGACTAACGATGCCCTTGCACTCAGAACGAACCCTTAAATGCGTCGTAATTGATCTATCCAGTCAAAGGAGATATCTCCTCGGCTCAAAATTTCCAGCGATATACCCAGACTCAGACTCACGCTTATCCATGTCCTTGTTCTTTTTGACCAGAACGGCCCTGAGTACTGTGGCAGCTACGATAGCCATCAAAGCCATGCCCGCATTTACGCCAAAAGCCAGTGCGAACCGGGGTGCGGCATTGTTTGGGTAAAGGTACGATCCGTAAATGCTGCAGATGGTGGAGAGAGCATTGTTAAAAGCGACAGCAGCCGCACGCTTGGCGGGAGGTCTACTCATCGTGTTGGCCGTCCAGACGATGGACATGTTGAAACCAGCGTAAATACCCGGTAGCATGATCATGGCGCCGAAGTACCTGGGGCCTATGCCTGTAGTGGTGGCGGAGATGACAAAGCCGGCTAGAGCTAGGGCGATGGGACCGACTGTGTGCCAGTACCGCTCCTTGGTACGATCGGCGTTCCAGGAGACGCCGAGGCAGACCAGGCAGGCCAGTAGATAAGGAGGTGCGGTAAGCAGGAGGGTTTCTGTCTTGCCTTTGCCCAGAGCTGCCACGATTGTCGGGAAGAAGCTGTTGATGGCAATGGCCGATGCTGCGCCGTATACAACAACGACCAGGACCCAGTTCAAAGGATCCCTTAGGACCATTTTGAAGCCATCAACTATTGGCTGCTGCTTTCCTTCCGTCCAGTCAGACTCACCAGCAGCATCGACCTTGAGCCTCCAAAGGGCCAGCTCACGTTCCTGTGCTGTAAGCCATTTCGTGGTGGCTGGAAAATCGGGCAGAACAAACATGGCGGCGATGGAGATGGCAACCGTGGCACTGCCCTCAATGATGAACAGCCTGTTCTCAGGTCAGCTGGAGTGTCCAGAAAGGTATTATCAAAGTCATTTACCATTTCCATGCTCTCAGTCCACGTGCTCCATCGAGCCCGTCTGTAATTCCGGCCGCAATGAGACCGGAGAATGCGCCGGATAGCATGGAGCCGCAGTAAAAAATTGCAGTCCTCAGAGACAGTTCCTCCTTGACATACCAAGCGCCAAGAGTGGCGACGCATCCAGGATAGAAGGCAGCTTCGAAAAAGCCGAGCAGGAACCGAGTGGCCAGCAAACCATGATAGTTGTGAGCCACTCCGCTGCAAGCGCAGAGCACGCCCTACAAGATATTTATGTTAATATGGGCTTGGATGGAACGTAATGCCTGGCAAATGTGCGTACCCATATTGCCATACAAGTTGGCAGGTAAATGGAAGGCTTCCCAATCCTATTGAGAAATAGGTTGGAAGGGACTTGCATGAGGATATACCCTACAAACAATATGGTTACGCAGGTCTGGAACTGGTAGCCCACAAGATTCAGGTCCTCCTCCATGCCGGCCAATCGTGCGGCTCCAATAGCATTCCTGTAACCTTTGGTGAGTAATTATCTCTTGAGACAAAATGATTATAGGGAACGGACCTGTCGAGATAGTTCATGATATACATGACTATCATAGGAGGCATCATTCGCCAGTCGATCTTGCTTTTAAGTTTCTTCTCAAGGATGGCAATCTCCTGGGCATCCAAATCGCGGAGCAGCGGAGGAAGTCCTCGATCTTCAATCATCATGCCTTTCTTGGTCGACAAGATTGAAGTAGGAGTCCTCGTCTTAGTCATGTCGGGCAGGACGTCCTCACAAATGTATGCCATGGTTGGTGGTAGGGGATCTATCTTGAGCGTGCGTGCGCCCTGGGTGTACGCTTCATGTTTGGAGAGTGGAATTTCATTGCAATTTGAAATCCTGATTTGAGGCATACGTTATATAATGGATGATTCTTGGCTTCAGCAGTAAGACGGGATCCAACGTCAGGAGGTGTCAGATACAGGCCAAGAAGCCCCGGCAATATGATCGGCATCCCGCCTTCTCCAGATTCTGAAATAGATAACATGTAACATTTCACTGTGTGTGTAGTATCTGGACCCCGCTAGATATGGAATGCCGACATGCAGTAGCCCCTCACGGGAACCAGATCATCTACCATCTGCTCAAGTACGCACACGTGCCCAGTCATCCTGTTCCGTTCTCGGGCGGGTCGAGAGGTCAAGTATGCCGGTCGAGTGAAACATAGCATCCAAACATTTATCCAACTTGACGTCTTCCCCCGACTCCTCCATGCCGTATGACCAAAATTCAAAATTTCCTTCTCAACACTCATAGCACTACCATGTCGAAACCTTCTGTTCTTATCGTCGGCGGCGGGGCCTTCGGAACATCTACCGCCTTCCATCTCAACAAGCGAGGATACTCTTCGGTAACCGTGCTCGACCGATTCGATGCTCCGTCTACCGACTCTGCCGCCACCGACCTCAACAAGGTCATCCGGTTTGACTATCCGAACCCTCTCTACTCGACCCTCGGACGTGAGGCATATGATGCATGGACTTCCCCCTCGTCGTTGTTTGCCGGTCTCTATCGCAAGACCGGGTGGATTATGTCTGGCCATGAGATGACGGTTGACTGGCTGAAGAAGGCTTTCAACCAAGCCAAGGAAGAGAACAAGCGAGATGTCAATTGGCTTGATGCTAAGGGTATCAAGAGCAGGTGGCCTGCATTTAGCGGCCAATTCCCGGGCTGGACAAACCTCTTCAGCGGTAACGCAGGATGGGTAAGGACACCTCCACACACAATTGAGAATGGGCGCTCATTAACACTTTTACCAATTGCCAAGGTACCTTCCGGAGAGGCACTCCTCCGAATGGCACGAGCGGCCGAGACGAATGGAGTCAAGTACATATGTGGACGGTCTGGTACTGCCGTTCGCCTCGTCTATGATGACAAGAAGGGCACTTGCACTGGTGTCTTGACTGCGGATGGCTCAACACACACAGCCGATCTTGTCATTCTTGCCAACGGTGCTCAGATACCAACGCTCATAGAAGCAAAGGACGAGGTCGAGGCGTCGGGATCAGCAGTCGCTGTAATTGAGCTTTCGCCAGCCGAGGCCGAGAAGTATAAAGATATTCCCATTATTGACGACTTCGAACAAGGTCAGTCAAAGTGCTATGGGCAAGCGTCCATTTGTGGGAAATTGTTCTTCTGACATTTTCATCACCCATTTCTCAGGGATTATTTTCCCTCCCGATCACAATCGACTTGTGAAAATCTGCAGCTGCCGGTTCCTTGTCAACTACAAGAATAGCCAGCTGCCAGGAGCATCGGTCGGCGTGTCTCACGGTGACCGTCCACACGATGGCATCCCCCAGGAGATCGACAAGGAGCTACGAGCATTCCTGCACGACATGGCCCCAGACTTGGCCAACAAGCCATGGGTTACTACTCGTATGTGCTGGTACGTAACAATATAGAACATGCACCATCAAAATGGCTCCTTTGCTGTCCCCATGAGCCGGACCGAACGAGAGACTGACAAATGTATTCGTTTTTCAAGGGACGGCATGTCCAAGGACGTTAACTTTCGAATCTGCCCCCATCCTAATGCCAAGAACCTTTACGTCGCCTCGGTCGGGTCGAACCATGGGTTCAAGTTCCTGCCAGTTATCGGCAAATACGTCGCGGATATGCTAGAAGGCAATCTATCGCCAGGGTACACCGAGCTGTGGAGCTGGAAGTTTGGACGGCAGCCGGACGACGTCAGCAACCCTCACCCGTATCCTGTGAGAGAGCTGACGGAGCTGTCAGGGTGGGAGAGGAGACACCAGCCTGCTGCTGCTAGATTACCCTGGGCGTGGAGTAGGCTGTAGGTGGCCGTAGATGGCTGCCTGGACGATCAGTCCCACTGTGGTTGTGAGGAAAATATGTTTTCCAATGATTGTCCGGAAATATGCGGCTCACTCCTGGGTCCTTTGAGCCCGCTTCAAGGGCAAAA
Organism: Diaporthe velutina; assembly: GCA_038088505.1. NCBI lineage: Eukaryota > Fungi > Ascomycota > Sordariomycetes > Diaporthales > Diaporthaceae > Diaporthe > Diaporthe velutina. Next base: position 231,343 of record JBBWSJ010000007.1, on the reverse strand, counting down.
CCCACGACCTACCCATGTTCGTGCCAGTACTTGGCATAGTATGAGATCCTTCGTGCTTACAGTGTAATAAGGAGCTTGAAAAACTGCTATTGCCATGATCTAATTGACACGATTGCAATACCCAACCGAACTCCCCCCCCCCCCGGTAGGAATGTGTGTTTGACATGTTCCCCATTATGAAGGGACACAGCAATTGTCCCTGCACTTTGCTGATCTAAGAATAAACTTGAATCGGGGATTATGAAGGCTTTTTTTTCCTTGACCAGCCTCAAAGGCGATTCTGTTTTTACACGCAGCGCAGCATGCTTTATCTCAGCGAGGCACAGTTTCCTATTAGTACAGCACGTGATTAGCTTGTGACACAGCCCAATGAGATCGAGTCAAGGTGGTTTGTTTCATGAATGCCTTGTCAGTCACTGTGTATTGACCTCTGTCACCATCCTTGGGCAATCTCGTCAAGACAAGCAAGTGCCGGCTGAATGCCGATGTCCATCGACGTTGCATTCTTTGTGAGACTTGTTCTTCAACAAACTGCTGCGCCTCGCCTCTGCGTCCGAACTAGCCAAGTTGAACTCGGAACTTGGCCATTGCTACTGTTGGTGACTAGCCTCCGGGTATGTTGCAACTTAATCAGATTTAGCTCATTCGTGGACCCACCCGCAGTGCAGAGTCGGATCTCAAGAACTGCAAGCGCGGTCTCCGGGGGTCTCCCCGCGATCTTCGGCCCGGCGACTAACGCGGTGGATGTGATACAACACAGTGTTCGACGAGTAATGAGGCGCCAGTGAGGCGCAGAACAGCGTTTTCGGGCATGCGCCGATGTGCCTAGGCGGCGCAGTGCAGATCTTCAGCGCTTTCGAGAGACTAAATCAACCAACACTTCATTGTTTACCACGGTAGTTGCCAACTTTAGGCTGCGGCCCCTCTTGCGTGGCCAGGCGCTTCTGTCTTTTGATCTTGTGCAGTCCTTGCTGTCTGCGCAAAATATTTTTATCGTAACAAAAAAATAGCCTGATCGTCATGGGCGCGGCTCAAACCGCACCAATCCCACAGACGAGACAAAGGTTGCAATCATTGGATATTGTTTACTGCCAGACTCAGAAATCCACCTTTCCAATCTCATTCAATGTCTTATTGTAGATTGGTCACTCAACAGATTCCTAGGTAGTTTCGTGCTGCAACTTAGAACAGCAGTTGCGTGCTTCCAAGACACAGCACTTGAGCCAGATTTGCAAGTGCAATTTCACAACCAGCACGGCTGACCAATGAAGTGTCGATTGACACCAATGATCGGAACCTTATGTCCATCTCTTCCACATATTATAGCCAAATCAGCGCGCCATTGCCCAATCGTTCGCCGAGACCGAATTCTGCAGCCCGCTGTGCGCCGAGACCGACTCCTCTGCAGAGGATTTGGCAACCATAGTGCCATCTCTTGTGGCCCCTCTGCTCCAATTACCATCATCATTGAAATCGACAGTCATAAGACCTGATGGGACTCCTGGGAGAGAGCGCATCCCAAGTGTCTCGTCACTATCGGACCAGTCCTCGAGCGTCTTGCATGTTTCAAGCACACTGTCATGGAACTGACGCGCCCGGGCGCGCCAGCCCCTGCACAATGCACTCTGGTGGGCGGCCTCGCGCAGCAGATGCTTTTGGTGCTCATCTTGAGCCTTGTTATTCCGCTGAACGAAAAGCGTGCGGAACGAAACAATGCAAGCAATCAGAAAAGCTGAGGACATAAGATATTCGATTAGCCTAAGCCACTGGACAGGTACACCAAAGGTTCGATGCAACTGAGAGAGCAGCGTCTTGGGTTATGCTTACCAACACTGAATTCACAATAGAACCAGAACCAAGTAAATGTTATGCTTTGCATTTTCACATTCGTTGATAGACTGGCGTATGTCGTATGGAACACAGCGCCCCTGACAATGGTGATGGCTATGGTCAGAAACACAAGGCTGAAGACGAATGTGAGGATAAGTTTCTTCCGCATGCTGATGCGACTTCTCATCAAGATCGCTACGGGAAACACAATGACTGCCGATGCGGGTCAGTGATCAGTGAAATGGCTACGTTGGGTGCGAATTTACGTCGACGAGCAAAGCCACGGCGTGGAATCAGCTGAGGGTTGATGAGACAAACTTGAAGTACTCACTGAGGAAGTCTGACAGCGCATCCACTGTGGCGGAGAAGACGGTATTCATAAACACCCATCTTGAGACGGACGCGTTACTACAGCCGCTCTCACTCATGATCCACGCGATGTCCCCGAAGAAGCAACCGAAACTCTGCGTCCCAATTTGCGCGGCGGTGGCGGCAACGGTGAAGACCAGCACAGCCCACCATAGGATGGTAATAATCTTGTGTGATTTTGCGCCGAGCCGGCGGAAAAAGAGCAGAAAGTTGAGTTTGATGATCAAGATGCCAACCATTGAAAGGTTGACACTGGCGCCGATGCCGACGAAACCTTTCTTGAGGCCGGCGAGGAAGTCAGGACTGCCCATCTTGGATATCTTGGACATGTCACCCCTCTGAACGGCCTCGATGTCGTAGGCGTATTTGACATAAAGTTGTATGAGGACCGCCTCCGCATTATGCATGGCCAGGGCTAGGAGCATGAGGTAGTCCTCCAACGTCAGCCGGCGAAAGCAGGCATAGCGGATATATGCCCTTACAGCGTACGCAATAGTGCAGATTGCGAAGAAGATCCATGCTAGAACCTACGGATTGCAGTCAGGAGCCATGAACAAGACGATTCATTGGTGTGAAAACTGCCGTGTAATTGTGACGAGACACTGGAGCGGACGTACATAAAAGGCCGGCGCTGGAATATTGTTGTTGCTGGTTCCAATCACTTGGGAACTTCCTGGGCTTTGCTGTGCAGGGTCCATGGCCACAGGAATAAGGCACCGCGTTTTTGGTTTAGAAAATTGGCGAAGAAACAATTTATAATTATAGAAGCAGAGACTTGTGCTGAAGGAAAAGCAGGACTTGGGAGGGGAGTTGAGATTTGACATAACCAGACCTCACTGAACTGGGAAAGCCAAGGAAGGATCAAGCTCCTTATCAATGCTGGTGACACCAGAAAAGTGGCACTGTTCGAGGTGATCACAAGCATGGTTCCAAATGCTTCTCCAAGCGCCAGACATGCGAGTTGCCCCTCCGGTGCAGTTGCAAGGGCAGGGTTCCGGGGCATGTTGTGGGGACGGCGCGAACAGGGTCCCAACTTTGGAACGTTGGGTGGTCCTTGTGTTGCATTACAGGGCGGCCAAGAGAACCAACCGCATGAGAAGCGGGAGAGGCTGAACTGTCCCAGCCTGTGCCGCCACAAGCTGGCAAACAGCTCACCCCCAACTCCGATGCCTTCGTTCCTCCCAGCTTCGTCTTTCTCTACTCACTCCCACAGTATCTGAATACCTCGAAGCTTAAGCTATGAGCCTTCAAGAATTCCATCAGCTATGCCGTCGCTCGCAGTCATCGCCCTTGGTGGCGTCACAGCCGTCTATCTCTTTCTCCGCCTCATCCTGTACCTGACCCAGGATGCGAGAGAGCCACCGGCTATCTTGACTGGGGTGCCTTTCTTTGGCCCCCTGGTTGGTATGATCCGGGAAAAGTCCGGTTTCCACGTTCGCCTAAGGTGTGTACCCTTTGATTGAGCCGACGCCAAGACTGCTGCTGAGTGCTGATCCAATTTTCGACAGAGACACATACAGGCTCCCAATCTATACTCTCCGCATGCCATTTTCGCGCATGTATGTTGTGAACTCTACGGAGCTCATCCCAGCTTTGCAGAAACAATGGCGCTACGTGAGCTTCGCGGCTATTGCTGCGGACGCCGGGTATCTTATTGGCCTCAGCAAGGAAGGGAACGAAATCTTACATCGGGACTTGACCAGTGAGCACGGCTTTAGCCTCAGTTGGCCCAAGTGTGTCATGTCTGCAATGGGACCTGGAAAGGAGCTTGATTCAGTTAACAGAAAGTCGGTCGAGATACTTTCCGAAGACATGGATAATTTGAGGGCGAAGGCAGCTCCCGTTAGAACTGGCCTCTGGGAGTGGGCGCGAGAGATCATGGTGAAGTCCACAACCGAGGCTGTTTGGGGCCCAGAGAATCCCTATCGGGACGCTGCGGTTGCCGAGGCATGGAAGTAAGTGCAATAGCTGTAGTGTTGACTTTTTATATACCTATGAAACCTGCTAACTTATGATTACAGGACGTTCGAGTCAGGCTTCCTAACCCTGTCTGTCTTTCCCTTGGCCTCTTTTTTCTTCCCCAAGCTCTACAAGGCGCGTGAGCTAGCAGCCGCAGCCATGATTGACTACATGCGGAAGGGCGGGTACAAGACAGCCTCTGGGCTCGTGCGAAAGCGCTATGAGCACCACGTAGAGCAGTGGGGACTCAGCCTGGATGACTGTGCGCGCGGCGAGCTTGGGAACACATTCGCCGTACTAGGCAACTCAACGCCATGTGCACTTTGGGTGCTCTTCCACATCTTCTCCGACGCCAAAGTATTGGCTGACGTTCGGAGCGAGGTCTCAGCTATGGTCAATGTCAGGGAGGAAGATGGTGTGAACTGTCTTGACCTGGCTACCATCCGGACCTCTTGTCCCATCCTTTTGAGTACCTTCCAGGAAACACTGCGCTTCCGTGCCATCAACTCTGGACCACGCGTGGTCCTTGAAGAAGTGCTCCTCAATGACCGCATTCTGCTCAAAAAGGGGAGCATGCTTATGATCCCGGCCCCTGTGCAGCACACGGATACCTCAGCATGGGGTGACAACGTCAACAGTTTCGACCACATGCGATTTGCCAACAGGCCAGGCCAGAAGAGACCTAATCGCGTGGCCTTCCGCGCCTTTGGCGGCGGTCACGTGTTGTGCCCTGGGCGTCACTTCGCCAGTACCGAGATCATGGCTCTCGCGGCGTTACTAGCGATTCAATTCGACGTTGTGCCTACAAGCAACGGTGGCAAATGGGTTGAGCCCACTTGGAAGAACTCGCCGATCCAGGCAGGATTTCCGATCCCAGACAAGGACATTGAAGTCGAACTTCGACCTAGAGACCCTAGTAAAAAGTGGGAAGTGACTTTCACGGGCTCGGAGGAAGCTATGGGCATTGTTTCGGAGGACATGGATCCTTCGTTACAGTAATCTTCGAGGCATTCCTTACATAGGTATGTAGCTCTTTCGGCACAGCGTCTCATCGGGAGTGGCCACCGTCATCAGCTTCCAATTTGTTATATGACGTTCCAGGCAGCCATGCATACTGAGAATTCAGCCGTTGTGTATTCAAAGCTGATCATATGTGGCTTGAGACCGGTGTGGTAGCGCAGTCTTAACCGGTGCCACGCGACTCTTCCTCGCCTAATTGGGATAGCCCCAAAGTGCCTGCAGATAGCCACAATTTAGTGTGTGCCTTCAGTGCGAGGCAGATTCTGTTTTTAAGTGTTGATTGCACTCACCCTAGATGCCTTGTGGCAATCACATAATGGCAGCCTGTTTGCCCTGCCCGAACGACAGGCTCCGCCACGTGCATTATTTTGATTCCTACGAGGGCCTAACTTCAGCCGTCCTCTTTTTGACACATTGGGTCCAGCTACTTCAAGCCAGATGTCTCGTCGTTTCCTAGTCATAATGTCTTGTTATTCTGCAGTGTGGCCACAGGGTTTAACGAAATAACTGTTTCTGGGATAATGGCTGATACATCACCTAGTAGCCTTTCTGATGCCCGAACACTGGAGAATCTCAGCACCTCCTCTCAACACGGCTATTCTGAGTCGCGGACATCTCGATCTACTGGCTGTGCGATAGGACCAACAGGGTTCGTGAGGGAGACTACTGAGCTTTCTGTCGGAGAAAAATATGTCGAACAGGCCAGTGATAAGAGGATCCCCTTCAGCCAAGAGGCCTTGCCCCCAGCATGTAAGATAGAACCTTCGAGGCTATGGACACCTGGTCTATCCGCGAATCTACCTTGGGGCTTCATACTGGCTCTTCTTGGCACTCTGGTGTGGTTTGGCTTTTGCGCTGGTGTCATTTTTGCCGCTGACGAGAGCAAGGCCGACTCCTGGGTGATAGCTCCGACCGTCATTCTGGCCATACTTGGACCGCTTGGAAGCATGATGCTCCAATATGAACTTTCATGTGGGCTGGTGATAACATAACATGGTGGAGCTCAGCTCTGAGCGGAACCACACTCGGATCCCTCCACAGACAATGGGATCATGGGACCAGCACCTGGGCTGCCATCACATCCGGAAGGGGCATGGGCAAGATTGCCCTGGCAAAGTTCATGGTGATATCCGTCTTTGCCGTCAACCCACTGCTGCAACGAGCACTCACTACTAACCTCAGGACAGAACGTGAGGCCGTCAGATTGTCGACTGCCGCAGCGACAGACTTGCAGTCGTTGCGAGACATGAACTTCACAGACGCTTATCAGGATCCTTTTTACGATCCAATCCAACTCTCCCCTATGATGACTCAGGTCATGCAACAGTTCACTGACCGACAACCCATAAGGGGACCTATTTCTGGCTGTACTGGGAATTGTTCCGGGATCCTCGCAGCTGCCGGAATCGATTTCCAATGCAGTACAGTTCGCAACACCAGTTTCGCTGTCAACTACGGACACGGGTCCGGTGGCGCCACGCATGTTTTTAGAACTGGAACAAATGTCATGAACTACCACACCAAGGCCGAATCCAATCTGACCATATTTTTCGCCGAGACAGAACTAAATGAGGACGATGATTCGGTATACGATACAGTACACCCATACGATACAATGAAGTCATGCTACGGAGTTTCGACCACAATCAACTGTGTTCTTCAACACGCAGTTGTCGCTTATCCTTTTACACAGAGGGACGGAGTCATAACCCCCGAAACTCAAGGGGCCAGGGTACGCATCCTCTCAACCGAGCCCGGTCTTGTGAGCAGCCATATGCCATCCGACAACAGAGACCCCATATTTGGCGGCTTGAGTATTGCCGCGGACAGCCTTTTCAACTCCTCGGGGACAGTAGAAACAATGGGAAACTACGGTTGGCGATCTCGCACGAGCGGGCCGCTTACGGCGTCCTATCTCGTCCGTGGTGCCAACGCAAGCACTTGCGCTGTTGCGTTCAGCGACCCTACCGAGAACATCATTTCTAAGCTCAACGAGATCATGTTTCGCGTCGCCTTGGCGGCGCCGAATTCTTCCAGCCCGAGGACCGAGTTTGATGCTGAGCAACAGACCGTGTTTATCATCTACGAGTCTCGATATCTGTATCTATTGGGGGCGCTGGCCATAACGGTCTTGGCTGTGGTGGCTGTGGTACGGACGGCGTCCGGGTTTCATAACCTTGGCCGGCCGGTCTCGCTCAGCCCGATTGAAATCAGCATCGCTTTCGGTTCTCAACTCCTTCGGAAGCCTGGAACCTCGAACATGGACATTAAAGAGCTCATGGGTGTTTACCAGGATACCCGAGTGGAGTACGCATCTATCGATAATCCTGGTGCATGTGACGCAGTAGAAGTTCCTCGCAGTAGGTTACAGTTTGCTCTTCCGGGGCATGGGATGAAACCTCGGGCGCGGGAATCTTTTACTGGTTGAAACGCTTATTATTAGTTGTTTGTGTCGAACCATCATGCTAGGATCTGGGAGTGAAGCGCTGCACCCGTGATCACGAACCGAAACGGGAAAGAGATGTCGTTGGATACGAGTAGTCAATGACTAACAAGTACACAAGTGGTTTCTGAAGTCTTCAACTACACGAATACATTGTCCAAATCAGAGGTCATTTATCTGTTTGTTGAGATATACGATGTTACTGGTCAGGAGCACTACATGACCCTTGACTTTTATCCCAAATACAATAGTAGATAGTTACCTTGGCCCTCAATGTCGAGTCACCACATTACAGAGTCTTCGTCCCGATCCAAATCGGTCCCGTCGTGCAACTTAGTAAGTCGCCCTGGCGATCGCATGTTGCTTGGACATAGCCTACGCCGACCGCATCGAGTGAGCTAGGATCCCGTTAGCAGCTGCCAATAGTGATGCCGTCAAAGTCTCCACTTACACGCCATCGCACTGCCAGTGTTGGGTGACCGTGAGCATGTCCAGCTTTCTGTCGAAGACGAACTCTGCCGTGCTCGTCGAGCCCGCCGCAACGCAGGTGCCGGTGAATTTCTCGTCCTCGACTTGCCCGGAGTTCGTGCAGTTGAAGGTATCAGCCCCTCTGTTTCTCATGTTCCTCAAGACGAAGTTTGGGCCCGTGTCGGCTTTTGGTGGGACAGATGATGACGAGCCTGGGGGCAGTTCGTACTGCCTCTGCCATTTCTCCACCTGCCATGATTGATAGCTGTCCGCGCTGCTCGGACAGCCACTACCTGGCTCTTGTGGGGTCTGGCCACCCTTTGTGGTGAAGCTCATCGAAGTGCTGGGGACCAGTACGCATGTCTCAGTGCCCTCCTCGGTCGTCGCGCAATTCATATTCAGGGGCAATATTCCCGTTGCCAGCCCATCGGCCCTAGCAGTCGTGTCAGGTCCGAGTCTTCCCAACATCTTCACACGTCCAGAAACTTATCGCGATACTCACCCTTGCGCATCCGAGCAGTCGAAAGTATGCGAGACATACATCGTCTGATTGGTCCAGTCCAAAGCGAAGGAGACGGTGGTGTCGTCAGTGAACCCGTTACCGGCCCAGATGCAGTCGCTCCAGATGATATTGTCCCCGCCATCGTGCCATCCCTTCCAGGCCTCTGGCCACGACGCCACACATTCAAAGAACGTCCCGTAAGTCCTGTTGGTCGGCACTATACTGACTGCCACGGTCGCAGGGCCGCCGCTGTCGCCCGGGTCTCCGCTGTCGTACCTAGCATCGCTTACTCGCCACGCGTACGTCGATGTTGCGTTGCTGGTACCGCACACTCTGGCGGCGCCCGCAGTCGAGGACAGCGCGAGGGCCGCGATTGCTGCAAGTAAGTTGTATATCATCGTGACAATTGATAGCCGCCTAGGTCGCTTCGTGTTCAACGGGGACTCTTAGATTTTGCAGGTCCAGGTTTTCTTATTTACGTGTTCATCTCTCTGTAGTAGCGAAATTGAGCATCGTTCAGCTGGTGACATAACACGTAGTCTCGGGCCGTACTGTGACGCTGTTTAAGTACCGAGGCTTGGTCGTCACATTTTAATATCGGTTGCCAGTTAGAGAATCGGTCCTCTTTTACCGCTTCCCCATAACAGGGTGATATATATTACCAGAGCCTGGCGCAACCAATATCATCCTCCCCATCAAGGCACAGGTAAGAGTTATAGGGGGAACGTATGGCCGCTCTCACATGTTTAGTCCGTCAACGTGACAATTCAATTATCGCCCAGCCCACCAAGCATATTCACTCGCGATGATCACCAATTCTGCCTAAACTGCAATACCTACTACGGGCCTTAATATAACACCGACCGTCTTGTGCTTTGCCGGGAAAATATCTCCTACGAGCAGAAAGATTTCCTAGTTGGATCGATAGCCACGGCTACATGTCGTACGGGAGGCAAGCATGGGTTAATCCTCATCAAGCCGGTAGGCATCTGCCGGCCCTCGAAGCCATATTACGTGCAGCCCGCTGTCCACAAATTCAAAGATAAGGAAAGAGTCTAAGAATAGAAAAGCGAAAGGGACAACATTCTATGGACACGGGGTAAACACACACGTATATAGCAATCCAGCTCTGTGCCAACGCCAGTCCAAACGGGGCCCCTGCAGGTCGAGCTCTCACCCACAGCCAACGCCTAACAACTAACATCTGAACCGACTCATCGAAGACCACTACGAATATGAATTTGAAAGCCCTGGCCCTAGCGCTATCTGCGCAGGCGGTCGTCGCGCAACAAATGATCCGATTCGGGTGCTCACAGCTCACCGTGGAGAGGCTAGACCCGCTCGTCAACCCAGGCTCGATGATATCTCCACACGTGCACCAGATCGTGGGAGGCAACTCCTTCAACGCAAGCATGGACCCTGCGTCGCACGATCTGGTCGCGGACTCGACCTGCACGAGCTGCACCTTCTCGGAGGACTTCTCCAACTACTGGACGGCGGTGCTCTACTTCCGCGCCCGCAACGGGACCTACAAGCGGGTCCCGCAGTTCCCCAACGTCGGCATCCGCGCCGTCGGCGGCGTCACGGTGTACTACATCCCGCCGTACGACGGCAAGACCAACGTGACGGCGTTCGCACCCGGGTTCCGCATGCTCGTCGGGGACGCGGCGCTCCGCACGGCCGAGGGCCAGCAGCGCCAGCTGTGCCACCGGTGCTACGTCAAGGAGGACTACACCGGTGGGTCCGGAGGCGGGGCGCCCTGCACGGGATCCGACACCGCGTCCCTGCCGCCGCAGCCCTGCGACGGCGGCATCAGGACAACCATCACTTTCCCTACCTGCTGGGACGGCAAGAATCTGGACAGCGCGGACCACAAGAGCCATGTGGCCTATCCCAGTTCGGGGACCTTCGAGTCCGTGGGGCCTTGCCCGACAACTCACCCCGTTAGGCTGCCTCAGCTGATGTATGAGGTCATGTGGGATGTGAGTTTGATGCATCCTTGTAACTTGATGCTGGTCTATGAAACCAACAGTCTGACTCTCATGATCCAGACGCGCTCCTTCAACGACCCCGAAATGTGGCCCGAGGACGGCTCACAGCCATTTGTGTGGAGTACCGATGACAAGTAAGCCCCATCCCCTATTCAAAACTACATATGTGAGGTGCGCCGTCGCTGATTTTCACATTTAGGACGGGATACTCGCAGCATGGCGACTACGTCTTCGGCTGGAAGGGCGACAGCCTCCAGAGGGCGCTCAACGCCCGCTGCAACAATGCTGTGTGCAAGGAACTCAAGACGCAGAGCTCAGAAGAGGCCATGAGGTGCACCCTACCGCAGACCGCGGTCGAGGATGTCGATGGATGTAAGTTGCATCTTTCTTGGCTTGCACGTAGAGGACCGCATTTCTGACATTGGTTTAGGGCTGGAGGGGATTCCGGGTTATCATTGATTCAAAGTGCTGCGATATCGAGTCGAGGTGTAGTGCGAGGCAGGCAATTTGCCGTCCTTGAGGATTTCATGGGACATCTCCGACTTGGGACGCCCTGTATAGATACCACAAAGTGGCGCTCATCATCGATGACGAAGTTGGGGGGGGGGGTTATTTGTCTTCCTCCTCGCAAACAAGGCAAAGGTTACAGATGGTGCAAAGAGCTTGGAATGGAAGGCAGCAATGCTTCTATCCTTTCTTCACCCTCACTTCCCACCCTGAGTATTGAGGCCAGACTCGTGATATTGGCACAAGATATCTGCATGCTCAATAGGTACAGAATATATCGCTGAGGACCATATATCCGTACAGCAGCTCCTCTGGACTTTATTTAGGTGCGCGACGACTAGAGTCGAGGCGGCTGCTGAGATGGTCGAAAGAATGATTGTGTCTGTAAGTAAAGACCTGTCCACTAAATGTAGGACGAGGTCTGAATACCGACATGTGTTGCCTCCCACTTATCCGTAGTTTTGAATTTCGAGCCGGGCTCGTGTCGCTCTCTGGCCTTTGCCATGTCGACCGGTCTATGGATTATCGACAGCTGCTTGAATATTGGAGAAACCGATATAAACAAATGTGATCTGGCGTCCGCGCCATCGTCAAGTATTCACCTCCTCGACAGCGTATGTCGTATGTAGTCTCCCATATTCCGATGGCAACGAGACCTACATCTATGGGGCGAGGTAGAGCCATATTCCGTGGCGGACTGGGACGGGAGACAAGGTGTGGACTACTGCAAAATACTGGAGATTAATAAGAGCATGATACATCCCTCCGTGGTTCTATTCATGAGCTGGCTGCTCGTATGTATTAATAATATATCTTCGACATTGAGACGAACCTCGGGAATGGAGCCGAAGACTCGGCCGAAATAACCGGCTCCGGGTGTGCTGCGCTCAGCGATTCGGGGATGTCCCCCGACGTATCACAAATCACCAGAAATCGAATCCCCAGGGCCGCGGACCAGACTGGGCAAAACATATGCACCAACCAACAAATGCTTAAACGGATGCCTAGACATGCTGACATTCCTGATGGTCTGGCCAGAAAGAGGCGCACAGCTAACGGTGAATCTAGATCCTATTGTGGTGTTAGTGGATCCTGCTGTGGCACTTTGCTGGGACAGGATCTCCCAAGCGACCAACCAGGCGATGGGTGGATTTATAAGTCTCGGCCGAGACAGCCCGGCTGAGTACTCGGACCCGGATGCCATTACGGACTCGCGACGACTACATATAGGCCAGGGGGAACTCTCGAAACTGAGGTCCAAATTGCTGTTCATTACTTCTCAGTTTAGTCGATCCTCAGAGTATCGAGATCACTATCATTAGACACCAAAACCTCCATTTCCAATTGTCACCGACTAAGCCCCCAGTCCGCATCAGCAGCTCACCTAGACAACTATCACGGCCACCACCACCACCTCCACACCAAACAAATAGACAAGAGAAGAACAAACAACCCCCGCCCCCCACAAAATGCAAATCCTCCTCCTAGGCGCAACAGGCCGCACAGGCCTCCTTGTCCTGAAAGAAGCCCTCAGACGCAACCACAAGGTCGTCGCCCTAGCTCGCTCCCCAGCCAGCCTAGAAGCAAGCATCCCCGCCGACCACCCCAACCGCGCCAACCTAACCATAACCGCCGGGTCGCCCCTAAACAAAGACGACGTCGCCGCCGCCCTCGCAGCTGCCTCCCCGTCGGGGGCCGTGGACGTCGTGATAACAACCCTCAACCCGCGCCGCGCCTCAGACAGCCCCTTCGCCGCAGTCGACCCGTCCGACTCCCCGCCGCGCATGATGGCCGACAGCATGGCCGGGGTCCTGAAGGCGCTGCAGGCCACGGGGGACGAAAACCACAACAGCGGCAGCACCAGCAGCAGCAGAAAGGCAGCGGCCAAGGTCGTAGCCCTCAGCGTCCTCGGCGCAGGGTCCTCGGCCGCCCACACCCACTGGCTGCTGCGGCTGCTCTTCCGGCACAGCAACATGAGGTTCACGTACGAGGACCACGACGCGGTGGAGGAGGAGCTAGTGCGTCAAAAGGAGTCCGCTGTCCCATACGTGCTCGTGCGGCCGACGCGGCTTGTCGAGGAGGGCAGTGGGGCCGCGAGGGTGTTTGACGGGAATGGGACCGTGGGGATGATGGAAACCATCTCGCGGGGCGCAGTGGCGAAGTTCCTGGTCGATGCTGCCGAGCGGGGGGAGTGGGACGGGAAGGCCCCCATTATTGTTGGCTGACCATGTTTGGTCGGTTTTTTTTCCCTTCTTTTTCTTTGGTTTCGACCACATCCTCCTTTCCCGCAATATCACTGGACAGGCGTGGGACTGGAGTCACGGATGAGCGCAGATGGTTTTAAGGGGTTTTTATTCATAAAGCAGTCTTTCTTTCTCTTCTAGATGATTTGATAACATGATCCTCGGGAATTGGGTATATAGAGTGATGATAAAGACAGACATAGGTCTATAAAAAAGCGTTGGAAATGAAAACAAGTTGGATATCTAAAAGTCTTCTGTCTCTCTGCACCAAAAAAACAACACTAATATGCATGCCCCTATGCCAGCCAAACCAGACCCGACCAGCCACCACCTTGGGGTGGTTATGAATCTTTTTTTGGGAATGAAAAAGAGAATGGAAGCAAAAGAAGAAGGTCTCGGAGCAGAAATGAAGAAGAAACCGTATAAGTGGGGTATCAAGTGAAGAAAAGTTCAAGAAGTAAAAACGTAAACAAAATCGAAAAGTTCAAGTGATCGGAAATGGTCAAAGAGGCAGCCGCCGGCTTTTCCCTCTCCTCGTGTGACCTGGTCTCTTCCTACGCTGCGTGCCCTCCGACAGCGCTATCTTTCCCAGTATGCATCAAGCAGCTCCCGCACCGGGCTCCGCTCTCGTTTCTTGGTTTGACAGACCAATTCAAATGGCATAAGTTTCCCAGCGAAGAGATTCAATCTCAAAGACGTAGAACACGGTCATGGTCCACCAGGCGTTGTTGGCATTGACGGCGGGCCTGATACCCCAAAGACAGAAAGCTTCGGGCCCGCCCATGCCGCGCCGACTCGTACTCTTTTGTATGTGTGCGTATGATAGCGTCGCTCGTGATTCGGATCCGTCCACCGTGGCATTCCAGCTTTTCTTCCTCGTGTTTTGGTTTGCTTGCGTTGCTTTGATGTAACACCAGCCTCGCAGCTCCGGCGCAGCTCCCCCTTCCCTTGGTTGCAACGCGAAATGGAAGTCTAATGCAAGACTGCAAGTCCCGATATGTTTTGTTCCTCCTTTTCTTCGTTCTCGAGATGGACAAGCAAGACGAGGCGGCCGTGTTCAGGTAGGGCCTAGTTGAGGCCGACTGGGACAGTAGCAAGGTCCCACTGGTCCATGTCCCAGTAAGAAAAGTCGTCGAAAAACTGCCGGGAAAGCCAGCCAGGTTAGCCCGCAGCCACACCACAAACTGGACTCAGCAAGGAAGTAACACTCACAGTGGTAGGGCTGTACCCCGACCCCCCACCACTACTGGGTCCATACGAATCGAACGACCCCGCGCCACCACCTGAGCCGGACCCGCCGCTGCCGGGAGGTCCAGGCATGCTCGCGATAGCTTCAGGGCTGGCGTTGAGCGCCGCGGATCCGGCGTCCACGATACGCGCGACGCCCCTTGCGATGTGCCGTGCCCGCTCGTCCGCCGTGCCACCCGCAACGGAGCCCAGCACCACCGCCAACACCACCGTGTCCTTGAGCAGGTCGCACGCCGGGTCGTCCTTGACCATGGCCGCGAAGCTGTCCAGTGTTCCCTGCACGGCGCGCGTCATTCCCTGCGTCGACCACACCATGCGGTTGTCCAGCGCGTTGGTGAAGCCGATGCCTCCGCTGTTGATTCCGCCGTCTCGCGCATGTGAGTGTACGTCTGGGCTCGGGAGCTGGCCGTTTATCGTGCCTGTAGGGGAAGTGGCAGTATTGTGGGGGTGGTGAGCGCGCTGTTGTTGTTGGTGGTGTTGGCTGGCGAAATGGTGTTGCTGGTGGCGCGCCAGCTCCTGCTGCTGCTCCTCACCGGCCAGCTTGATGAAGTAGCAGACGCTGAAGGCGGCCTGCATGATGTCATGCTTGAGGACGACGTGGTACATGTGGCTGACGTCGCCAAACCCTGGGGTACGCGGGTCCAGCTCGTCCATGTAGGTCAGCATCGTCATGGAAGACTTCAGGTAGCTGGTGGTAATGTGGGCTGGACACTCGACGGTACTGAGAGCGAAGGGGCGGTACAGCGCCAGCAAAGGGCGGCGCACGTGCATGTCGAGCAGGGCGCGCATCCGCCAGTCCTTGAACTTGGCCCGCGGGTCCAGCGTCTGGTTGCGTCGCGGGAACAGGTGATTAACGTCGTCAAGCAGCTGCTCCAGCTTTGTACCGCAATCGAGCACCTCGTGGAAATCGCGTATGGTATCGAGGCGGTTGATGATGGTCGACACGCGGATGCGGTGCGCTAGTGTGCGAGAAGCGTAAGCCTGTAGCTGCGTGTTGGTGTACTCGTCGATGGGCCTGGACTGCGGGAGGGCCTTCATGTCTGGGAAGATGTCGGTATCGTCGAGGTTGCTCGGTGGCCGGCAAGTGTACTCGCCCTCGCGGACAGCCCCGGGCAGGTTGCAGGCCAGCGCGAGGTGCAAGTCCATGTCGACAATGGTGTACCACAGGCGCCGGCGCAGCTCGGCGTAGAAAGGTCGGATCTGCGGGAACTCGTCCGGGTCGCGGTGCAGGCCCATGGTCATGGCCATGCGCACGATGAAGCCCAGCTGCGCCCACGACTCCTGGTTGCGGGACAGCATCATGCGCGACGCGTGCAGGTGCAGCACCTCGCATTGTAGCGTGTCCATGTCCACCAGCTGCTTGCCCCGCAGTCCGTCGAGCCATGCCCGGGTGAGCGCGCACGCTGTCGGCGCGTTGATTCCGTCAGCGCGGTCGTGGCTGAGCCCGCGCGTGTCCGTCTCGAATCGCGCGCCCAGTGATAGCATGCACATAAGGCGTGGAAGGAAGCCGTCCGAGACGCCTGTCTGGGCCCAGAAGGCCTCGTACTCGGCCTTGAAGGACGGGACGTGGACGATGCGGTAGATACCCTCGGACATGGAAATGTACGCGTCCAGCAGCCGATCGCAGGTCGCCTTGCCGGGTAGAATGTCGGTCATCCTCTTCTGCACCGGCAGCATCGAGTCGGTGAAGACTGAGATGGGCGCCAGCGCCCGCTTGCTTTCCTCCTGCAGGGCGCGGTGGATCTTGTTCAGCTGCTCGAACAGCATTCTAATGTCGCCGCCCCTCGATTTGCTGAAGATAAACTCCCTGGCCTCGTCGAACAGGTTTAGCAGCACCCTCGTGCTGTTCTGGCCGAAAAATCGGGTTCGCAGGTTGCCCTTGACACTCAGGCTCCGGATCGTGGTCGGCGACCCCATCACTGCGGCATAAGCCGCGTAGGGGTTCCGCGACGGGCCCCATTCCGCTGCATGCGCAGTTCCTCCAGCGGTGGAGGCGGGGCTCGAACTGAAGACGAACTTCTCCAGCCGCTCCAGCCGGGTGCCAAACTGCTCGAGCACCGATCCTGGCACGCCACGAGGCTGCTGCTCGACGACGCCCCCCAGCCCCGCTGCCGCTCCAACCCCCAGCCCCAGCCCCATGGGCCCCGGGCCTGACTGCAGCTGTGGTGAAGGTGCATCCAGTGGATATGGTGGGGCCGGCCGGTACTGGCGCTTGGCGGGCCGAGGAGAGGCCTCGACGTCGGAGCCTTCGGATCCTGGGCCAATGTCGTGCTCGTTGGCGTACTTGCACACGCGGTTGGACTTCTGGCATTGCGAGCAGGGGCATGTTCGGTCGCAGCGCAGCTTGCGCTGGCGGCACGAGTTGCAACTCTTGACCGGCCGTGGCCGTTTGACTGCCTTGCCTGTCGAACCCGGGCCGTCGAAGACCATGGTGGTCATGTTGGACGCCATGTTGGCGACTGGTGCCGGGCGTTCGGTTATCTGGACGGGGAAGCCAGGGGCGCTGGCTGCCGTTGTCGAGGTGGGAGTGGTGGTAGAGGCGGAGCCGGATCCATTGTCCTGGACCTGGACCTGGACTCCAGGTATGGGTGTTGCCATGCTCGTGTGTCGCGAGGGAGCATCAAGCCGCGAGGCGTGTGCGGGAAGAGAAATAGTAATCGGGACGCTGGACTGGGCCCGGAATCATGCGCGTCGGGCGCCGATGGCCAACTGACGGGTGCGGGACACTGGGTCGAGCCCGAGCTGCGCTTGTGTGTAACGAGCAACCTCTCTCGCACCTCAGCGCAGTATCAATTGGGCGCCAAATTATGGTCGGCCGAGAGTCCAAATGCGCAGGCTTTGTTATTGAGTGGTCCGAGATTAAATCAACAGCAGCGAATATGTGAAAGCCAGTTCACCGAAGAGATGAAGAGACAGGGAGTCGGGAGACGTGGACGCCAAGAGGTACAATCCCGAAGACGTGCAGTCAATGCAGTGCAAAGAGCTATGCGGTGCAAGTATAATGCGGTACGGCACAGTGCAGGCCGAGGCACAACAAGACGCAGGAATGTTATGCTTCAGCCGCTCAATTGATGGAGGCCGTGCTCGGGTTTTCAGGTCTCGCACCAAGCGACACAAGGCAAGGTGGTGCAAGACAAGACAACTTTAGCGGCTGGGTGGTGACGAGAAGATGATTGTCTGCCGGCGACTGGCGGTTTCGTGTATGAGAGACCGGGTGTATATGCGGTCGTGACGGTGGCGGCGGTCGTATGTAGAGGATGTATATGTGTGTATGCGTGTGGGTGTGTGTACACACGAGTGTGAGGGATATAGAGGGATGGAGGGGGGCGAGGATCAAGATATCTCTGACAGGTGATGTGAGTGTACACAGGCAAGAGATGTGCAGATGTGCGTCGAATAATATGATGGATATCTGATGCTCTCCCGCCTCTGGGTCTGGCGCTGCCGTTCTGGGGCCTGGCTTGGCTCTGGGCTCTGGGTCTGGCCCTGGGGTGCGTGGGCGTGTGTGTGACAGTATGCGTGTCTGCCCTGTTGCCCCAGTTCGGCTCCGAGAGGCAAGCAAGGGAGGCTAAAAAAAGGGTAGTAGTGGTGCGGTATGCTGTGGTAGGCGACGGAGAAAGCCGTCGAGGGACCAAACAAGCTGCGCAGCTGTGCAGCCCGTGGTGGCCGTTGAGCGCCTAGCCCCAGCGGGGACGTTTAAATCAGCACGTAATCTCTTGTGCGCCGCGTGGGTGTTGTGCGCGCGCCGATCATGCTTGAATTAGAAATTGTGCTGTGGAGGTTGTGATGATTTGACGCCCGCGAGGTTCACGGAGGCCAGCTGTGGTTGGAGATTGGACATGCACAGGGAGATGAGATGGAGGTGCGAGAGTCGAGTCGACAAGATGAGACGATGCGTCTCTCTCTCTCTTTCTCTTCGGATCAGGACTGGGACCAGGACGGGACTCGGAATCGAGCACAGTGGGCCGCGGACTGAGAATTGAGGCCTCAGGGCCCAGACAGAGTCAGAGTCGAGTAAAGCAGAGAAGTAAAAAAAAATCCCTGGCTGGATCGGCCGGTCCTGGCAACCCGTTCCCCGGTCGTGTCGTGTGCCGAGTCGACTCGACTCGAGTTCGGACCAAATCGAGTTTGGGCCTGTGCTGTACGGATCTATTGTTCTGTTTCTGTCCCGTGTGTGCCTTGTCTTTCTGTCTGTTATGTCTGTGTGTCCAGTTGCAGCAGGCTTTGGTGTGTCTGTGTGTACATGCCGTGTCGTGGCCGGTGGAATGGAGAATGATGTCGAGTGCTGATCTCTTCTACATACGATGGCTGGGCGAGTGGCCATCAAGCTTCTGCAGGTCCCAGCATCAGACTGTCACTGGATTGGTGTGGACCGGGCTGGGTGTGAGAGGAGATGGGATGCCCACTGCGAGTCCGTCCCTGCCCTGTCTGAGAGCTGGTTCCTGCCCTCTGTTTGGGTGTTCTAGCCGGGAAAGAGCGCGTGCGAGTAGTGACTGTGAGAACGAGAGGAAGGTACGTAGAGCTGCTGTTTCCAAAGTGTCGGGCTCCACATCTGCGGTCCAGCCCAGACTTGTCCCAAAGAGGAGCAGTCAAGTCAGTCAGTCAGTTAGTCGGTCAGTCTGTCAAACAGTTTGTCTGTCTGCGTGTCTGTTTGTCTATCCTGGTGTTGGCTGCTCTTTCTCTTCTTCCATGCGGTCTCGGCCTCTCTCTCTATTTCTCACATTTTCCCACCATTTCTCTGCCGTGTTTCTTCGCCCTCTCTGATGCAACTATACACAGTACGGCATGTCACGTCGTCTTTCCGTCCTTGCCTCTTACGGCAGTCCAGCTCGAGCCCACAGTTCAAGTGTTGCCGTCCGTGGCCCCATAAATGCTCAGTCTGGGTGCAACGCTGGACGGGCCGGGATTATGATTTCTCTGGGGCCCTGGACTTTTAACTGCTTCTGACTCGCCTTGGCACGCCGCCCTCGAGCCCGGAAATCTCCTGCGAGCTGGCCGATAATCTGATAATTATTACCAGGCGGCTTCCAATGCCTGCCAACCACATGGCTAGTTTGAACCTGCGGGAATATTCGTCCCTCTCCCCTCCCCCCTCCTAGTGCCAAAGTAGCGTTGCAGCGTTCCCAAGCAGCCTTGGAACACCCCGAGCTATCTCCACCATGATGAAACCACGCTGTAATTATCAAATCGGGCTGGCCTTAGTTGCATTGATGAGGGCACACACAGCATCATGAACCTGGAAACGCTGCACAGGCTGGACCAGAAGGGCTGAAGAAGGCACGACGCAATCTCCAAGGACGTCGCTTTCGGTTGCAGGCCTGCAGCTGCCCATCTCCGGCCCATCTCCATCCCCACAAGCACAGGCACAGGCACACGCCCGCAGCCCATGCCCGTCCGAATCGCACATACTGTAAGGAATACTGCAGTGCAGGATGCAGCATTCAAGCACGTTCCCACCGTTCGCCCCATCTCGCATCGCCTGGTTGAATCAAGCAATTCTGGCAATCCCGCCCTTTCCCTGCGCGAACCCAGCCGGACCCAGCCCAACACGCCAGGCCTCTCCGGGAATGCCCACTCTGACCCGTGCTTGCCGCCGAATGCGTGTCCACTCGCTCGCCCACTCACTCTCATCTTCCGGCTGATGGGGTTCGGGATGGAGATTGACGTGCTCAACGGCCAGAGGCTTGGGTTGTACTCATCGCTTACTGGACGAGGATCCGTCATGAGCTACAGTACGATATCACCATCGCTACTCACAGTCCGTTCGTTGGAAGAGCTACGGTTCGCACGTTGTATCGAGTCGTTCATGGCAGAGTAACAGGGCCAATAAGCATAATGCACGCGATCCTCCACCCCAAACACGCTGACTGACGTTACATCCGGTTGCCCTCCCCTCCCTGACGGCGCTCGATCCTTCTTGCTCATGTAAGCCAATGGACGTGTGGAAAATCTCTTTTCCTCAATCCCTACCTGACCAGAAAACTAACTCTATGCCTAGCAGTTACTGTGGTCCTTCTGCTGTGCCACAGCTGTGAGAAAGTGTACTACAGAAGGCTAGGCTAGACCGCATCGTAGACCCTGCCACACAAACCCCAGAATACCACGCTGCCCAGGAACAAGGCCCAACGGAGCTTGGGGGCTCGGGAGGTCGTGCGTCGTTCTGTCGCTGCGGCCACGGAGCCGACCACCCCCTCCAGAGTCCAGCCCCAAGCAGCCCAGCCCACTGCATGCAGGGACTGGTCCAGTCCCGTCCTCTCCCATCCTGTGCAGGCGGCCGCCTAAAAAGGTCAAACGTCGCAGCGTGCCCCTGAAGGCCTGCCTGACTGCTGAACCCACATCCTCCTTCCGGCCCGAATGATCAGCGTTCGCTCGCACGGCCGAGCGAGAGGGGTGCAGAAATGACCCAAGTCATGACTGCCACTGACAGGCTGAGAGCGACTGGACGACAGCCCAGCCCAGCCCAGCCCAGTAATGAAGCAGCATGGCTGGCAGGGCAGCAGACGGGCAGGTCGAAGCGGGGTGATCCGCCCGTCCGTGATCAGCAGTGAAGCTGGCCCCAAATCAGGATTTGCCCTCTCGTCTCGTAGGGCATAGGCCTCCGGGCGCGGCATTTCTCGAAGGGCTGGCTCCTCTGGGTCACGGAACAGCCCCCACGCAATCAAGATGGGGCTTCGGCTCGGGTGTCATGTCATGTCATTTTTTTGCTTTTCTGCTTTGCTTCTGTTGGGCAGGCTCAAGCTTCTTCTGCCCTGTGCCCAAATCAAATCAAACACACTCACACACACACCACACACAGAGACTAGGCCACGGACCAACCAGTGTCGCATCTGTCACCGCCACCAGGACGCCACTATTGGTAGCAAGAGATGCAGCGTAGCAAGCACATCTAGATGGCCAGATGGCATCGCCATCACACAGATGCGCCAGATTCACGCCAGATATGCTTAAACCCAAGTGCGTGCTACCTACGGTTGTACCGGCCTCTCGGTTCGGCTGTCGCAGTTTCCGTCCATGGCCTTCCCGGATGGGAATACCTGCCCGCCCCCGTTTCCGTTTGGAACCATTCTGGGCCACGGCAGTGATTTGCCCTCGGCCGAACCTTGGGGCGTATCGGCCGCCACCCTGCCTGCGTCCAGTAAAGTGCCTCTTACCTGTCAGCTGTTGCCGTATGTAGTGTAGCCATGCCCAGCCAGCCAGTCCACTGGCCCAAGTCGCCCAATACTTCTGCAAGCCTCACGCATACCGAGTCTCCGAGTGTACAGTATCATCCGACGGGAATCACACTAGTCTAAGCGATGCAACACATACTCAGGTCTCCAGGCTGCGGCCCATGTGTCGCCTCCGAGAAAAAGACGGACGCTAAATTACTGTTGCATCACATCAGCCAGGACACGACACGCAGCAAGAGAGGGGCGGGACACTTCCGCTCCCCTGTTAGACTGGACCCCTAATAATTCCACTACACACCAACACCTCCATGACCGCTTCTAGAAGGGGTGCATGAGCCTGCCAGCTCAACAGCCTGCCATCGCCACCACGTCCCGCGCGTACAGTCGGGGAAAAACAGACAGCTCATTCCTACAAGACTATTCCATAGCCTGAAAATTTTATGAAACATATAACACTAGGCACGCCACTCGTATGCCCCCGACCCGTGGACGGACCAGCGGACGAAATACGGCACCTCTTGTCGGCATTCTCACCTTCACTCGAGCCTCCAGCTCCGGTCCTTTTCCATTTCTCGCCCCCGTCAACCAGCGGTTGGGCCCGTGACACAGAAACAGACACAGACCAATCGCCAATTCCCTCAACTCATCACACACAGACCAAACCCCATCACATCTCATCTCAACTATTCGACCCCTGTCCTTACCAAGATAACCGTATATTACCAAATTTTGTCATGCCCCCCTTCACTAACCCCGTTTCGCCCGTGTAAACGTCCGGATCACGTGGTGGCCCCGTTCTACAGCTCTACATCCCATTACTCGGTCCTCCAGGCCCAGACCACCGGACCAAAAACAGATACCCAGCCCAGCGGTCGGGTTTCCGAGTGGGGGCAGGGAAAGGGTGTGGATGTGGATGTGTGGGTGTCCGAAGCTGTCGCAATGAGTTCACAAATGAGTGTATGCACGCACCACCACCACCACCACCAATGACGAGAACCTCCCCACCTCCACAGAAGGGCCGGCCGTGAATGGCGATTCCCACCGGGACCCAGCCGGTCGGCGCACGCGAATGACGGACAGCAGGGAATTTGACACAATTCTCCTTGCCCACATCCTCTGTTCCCCACGTCAAACGTACGTGCTACGTAGGAGAGAGAGGGAGGGAATGACTGTCCTCCACCGGGGCCGGATCGCTCGCAGGCCTCCCGAACCAAAGTCCTCCCGGCCCAAAGTCAAACAAGGACCGAAGGAAGAAGAAGATGGAGAGCGCAGATCACGCGCGCGCGCGCAACTCGGGCAGGGCTGACGAGCGATCCGTGGCGTCGTGGACCACCGAGAAACAACGCCCGAGAAACAAGAAAGTTTGCTGCACGGAGCACCCGGGATGATCTCGCGGAGGATTAAGATCATCGGTTCCGAGATATTGCGCCAGAGACCATCCAGCTCGTCAGCCCAGCCCAGCCAGAACGTGACGGAGAGATAGGGAAGAAAGATGGCAAGGTGGGTAGGTAAGGTAACGTAGGGGAAATGGGTGGTCGGTGCGCTCCCCCCCCCCCCAGTGATCACCAACCCACTTATTTACTTACTCAACGTTTTCCGCCCGGGAGCTGTTGAGTGGTTGGCTGGTCGGTCGGTAAGGGCTATCGTATAATAAGAAACCCCGTCGACGCATCGCCTCAGCTTTGCGCCCGCCCGCCCTCGCTTGCGACCTTGATAACCTGCTCTACTGGGCCCCCGACGGGAGAGCCGCACGCGACGCGCGGGGGATGTTCCCCTTCCCGCCCGACTGAGGGGAGGGAGTCCGGATTTGAGCTGAGGATATCCACTTCCCTAGGTCTCCCCGGGCGGAGACGAACCAGCGAAGGAGGAAGAGGAAGCCATACACGTGTAGTAGTCGAGTTGAAAGGGCCCTCTCTCTCTCTCTGCTTCGGGTCCTCACGCCTTCCCCGGGACCCTCCCGGGGTCCCGGCGCCGGGGTGGGCGCCGAGGGACTGGATGGGGGCGGTGATGCCGGGTCCGATTTTTCGCTTACGCTCCTTACGTTAACTCCGCGCGCATTTCCTGGTCTCCTCCCGCTCTTTCTCTTTGTTCCCTCGCGTGTGTCGATCACCCGTCACATCTCGGGCGCTCTTCGGGATCAACATCACCATCATCAGCCTTAGGAGCTAGCTAGCCTGGAGTGAGGGCGCGTCGCGTGCCTTTACGTCCTTACGTGCCTCGCCACCCACTCCACGGTGATTAATTGTGATGCCGAAACCTGAGCAAGTTTCCTCCTGTCGTCATTGGGTCGCGAGTAGGTCTGTAGACGTAGGAAGAGACCTCGGCTTCCAGGTGGGCGTGGAATACGAGTCTGAGAGTACGCCGCCTCGGCCGAGCCAGAGGGCAGCTACGTGCGTGGTCCAAGTCGCCACCAAGCTAAGGACGGCACGCCGACAGCATACTGCATTTGGGAAGGCAGCGAAGCCTGGCTCGCCTGGCTTCGGCCAGGCGAGCTGTTGGGTTACATGGCGCACGGAATGTACATACGGCCTCGCCCTCTGAAGCTACCTACCACGGCCGAAGCGGTTCGGGCCTGGGGTTTCTTGAACAGATCATGTCCGGGACTCTGACTGTGCGGGGCCATGATGCGCCCCAATGGCAGCTTTCTTCTATCTCTGTCAATGGCGTTGCGCGCAAGGCACTCACCGGCGACATTGTCACTCCCAAGGGGCTGCCTAGTCGTCTAGTGGTCGCGTGCCGGTCGCGTGGATAGCCGCGAAGAGCAAGGAATGGCCCAAGCCGCTTCAGGCACACGTGTGCCGCTGAACCGCGTGTCGACGTCTGCATGTCAACACACTCAACGAGAACTGCTCCCAGATAGGAAGGACCCAGGAAGGGCAACCAGGTATTGATATTATCAAGCTCTTTCCGTATCTCCCTCCCTTGTTCGCCGTCCCCCCCGTCGCATCTCGCTAATACGCGTAACTCTGACGATGATGCATGCCCGCGTCCCAGGTTACCCAAGCGGCATAGTGTGAGTTATCCGTCTGTTGAGCGTCCATCCCCCCTTTGCCAGTCGCGATCGTTGCCTGATGACGGCCACCCCCTCAAGCAGCAGCAGCGACCTCGACGCTCTGCGCGACGCCGTCGGCCTCGCCCGTGTTGACCTTCTTGCCCGTCTTGGCGATGGTCGAGAGCACCTTCTCGTAGGGCAGCTCGTCCTTGGCCACGACGGTGGCGGTCTGGTTCTCGAGGGAGACCTCGTACGACTCGACGCCTGTGACGGTGATGATAGGTGGTTAGCTATGTGTGTTCCCAGCTGTGGTATCTCGGTGCGTGTTCTCTCGGTGCTCCGCCGTGCGATGCCAGGGGAGATCGGAAGGATGAGAGGGAGAGTCGGGAGGGAGAGTCGGGAGGAAGAGTCGGGAGGGAGAGTCGGGAGGGAGAGTCGGGAGGGAGAGTCGGGAGAGAGAGTCGGAAGGGAGAGTCGGCTGGGGCTAGGATCAGGATGGGGGCTTACCCTCGAGCTTCTTGAGCACCCTGTCGACGGCGCCGGAGCAGCCGGAGCAGCTCATGCTCACGTTGAACTTGTATGTGTGTGTGTCGGCCATTGTGATGTGTGTTGTGATGTTTCTGTCGATGATCGTGGAGAATCTCGTAGGAAGAAAGGTGTCGCTGTCACAGAAAAGGGAGAGCTGTCGTCTGTCCTAGGGGTCTCGAGTCTGTTTCGGGCAGGTGGTGGTGGGGTCGCGGGGTAGGTGCCGTGCGGTAAAGTATTTGCAAACAAGTTGTCGCTTAGCTTGGCTTTTGGATGGTTACTCTTCAGGGAAGGCGATGCAAATACTTGGCAACAGAGAGAGAAAGAACAAAATGGGAGGCCCTTCAAATATATATGTTTCCCTATCTACGTGGCTTTGTCACCGTCCGAGCTGAGACGCTTCTGGCAGGGGCGGGCAGGAGGGAAAGGGAGTGCGGTTGATTAGAAATGGCACCGCCGTATTGTACACCTGTCCCGTTCTGTCACCACCAGAAACAGACAGGGCGCCTGAAGCTTTCATTGTCACCCCAAATTGACCAGTCACCGACTCGCCTAAAACCATCACACCTGCTGGCCGCAGAGATTACGCCATCGCGGCGACAGGTGAGGGAGCGAAGGCGAGCTTGCCCCCTGTGCAGGCGGCCGGGCCATCGCGCCCAACGGCCAGGGGGATCATGGGCGGGTAAAACATGCTCAGTCTCGAAACTATGCTAGGGTCAGTCAGTCACTTCTATCTCACCTACGGTGTATGACAGGACGTTTGGGGGACACTGGTGTGCGAGAGGCAATCTCGCTTGATGAGCAAATATTCAAAGACACCCGGTCTGGATCATGTAAAGCTGGCTGGGTATTTTATCCTATATATCCGGCTGGATGCATCGTCTGGGTACGGAGCACAGAGTCCTGTATCAGTTTATGTTCATCACGTAATACAGGATCTTGTTTCTTGTCCCCCGTCCCACATGTCTCTTTTGTGCATTTGCATGACGAATCCTTACTAGTCTTGCCGGCTTCCGAGCCTGCTGCAATTGGCAGCTCGATCTCCATGCATTTACACATACTACGCATGCAGGCAATGCAATCCTTCAGCCTGGATATATATGCCTGGCTCCCACGAATGTATGTGGTGTAATTTTCTAACTTGCACTTGGGCTGCCCACAGGCTCAGTCCTGGCCCCGCCCTGCCGGCTCCAGAGGTGGTAAGTCATCGTCGTCGCCGTCGTCGTCGGCGTCTCGGCCGCGGCGTGGGCGGACTTCGGGCGAGTCCTCGGGAAAAGCCCCGGGAACTAGGTCGGGCATGTCGTCGTCGTCGTCGTCGTCCACGTCATCATCCTCCTCCGGCCAGTCCGCCCACGGGTTCCCGTCATCAGCTGCCAGCTCCCTCACCATCTCGTCGAACACCTCCTGGTCCACTTCCTCGTGCCCGCCTCGCGCCATCCACACTGGCAACAGCATGTTTGCCAGTCTGCCCAGTAGCCCCTGCACCTCCGGCCCGTTGGCCTCGGCGCCCTCTCTGTCTAAGCCGCCCGCGTCCCCTTCGGCTTCCGCCTCCGCCGGCAAGCCTTGCGCCGCTCGCTGCTGCTGCATTGCCCTTTGCGCCTCCCGCATTAAGTTCTCTATGCCGCCCGCCTGTGTATACCGCTCAGGGTTCTCAGCCCTGCTCCACGGGTACTCCTGCCACTCGTTGGAGAAGATGTTTTCCGCCTTGGGCGGCGGCAGCGGGTCGTAGTCAAAATTGGGCGACGCATGCAGCATGTCGGGCGGCACCAGTCCCATCAGTTCGGGTGTGTTGTCCAGGTAGATGAAGCGCCCGATACTCAGTGGCACCTCGCGCGCCGGCGGCAGCGAGCCCACGTCGGGCTTCGTCGCCAGGGTGCCAGCCTCCTTGAGCAGCGGGATCGCGTCGCGCTCCTTCTTCCATAGGTCCTTGGCCATATGGATGTACAGCTCCGTGTACAGCGCGTCGTCGTCGTTGCGCGGCTGCACGCCCCAGATCGCCCGCGGCGTGTCGATATTGACAGCGCTACACAGCGACGAGTAGAGCCATGGCAGCGTCTCCATGCCGTGGACGAGGTCTTTGAGGGCGCCCTCCCTATCGTTGCTCAAGAGCTTCGCAAGAACGCAGCTCTGCCTGTAGTATTCCTTCATCGGCAGGTCGTACTCGTCGCTGTTGAAGTAGGAGGAGTTGCAGAGCTCGATGAACCATTCCGACTCGTACGCGTAGATCGCAAGCACGTGGGCGAAATTCAGAATGCCATATTCGTCGTTTGGCGAAAGGCCGAGGAACATTTTCGTCCACTCTAGCGCGGTGTTGTAGGTTCCTTTCTGCATCAGGCTCTTGATGTAATGGTACCCGGCAAGCCAAAACTGCCTGTTCTCGGGCCGCTTGAAGTCTAGTCGCGCCACGCCCCTCTCTAGCTTCTTCCTGAACGAAGACAGAGTTACTCGCCCAAAAGTAAACAAGGCCCGCTCCAGGAGGTCCGCTGCCAAGGCGGCATTAGAATCCCTGATCGCCACTTTGTTCGTCGTCACGAGCGAGTTGACGTGGTACGGGTTATCGTGCACGAAGTGAACGATCCGCATCGGATCCATCATATCTACCAGGCTGTAGAACTGCATCTCGAGCAGTCCGTAGCTCCGGTCGTGCGTGAATCTGTACTCCGTTGGCTCTACCCTCTCGTCAGTGACAGCCTCCATCTTCAGCCCACCAGCAGATGCCCGCGGCCAGAAGTCCTTGCCCTGCATAAAGGGGTTCTTCCTGAGCACAACCTCGGGTATCTTCTCGCCGGGCTTCCCCTTCAGATACATCTCCATGTTGACATCGATGTGCCCGCGCCGCTGATTCCTTCGCCGGTCGTCCCGGGCCTGCGTCTCCTCCTGGCTGCGCACCGAGTCGATCGTTTCTTGGCCGAACATTGCCCTAAGCTCGTTGATGACCTTCAGGTGGTCGAAGCTTACGCTCAGGAGGCGTGCTAGGTCGACATCGTAGTTTTTGTGTGTCTCGTGGCCTGCTGTGGTCTGAGGCTGAGGCTTCAGGCTCAGCTCCTTCAGGGCGAGATCGATTTCGTCCAGCCCGCCTTGGTTCTTGTCCTCCTTGTCCTCTGGCGGTTCGGCCTCGACCTTCTTTGCCTTCTTCTTCTTCTTGGGCTTCTTGGGCTTCTTCGCCGGCTTCGGGGCTTCCTCTTGGTCTTCCGCTACCTCCTCCTGCGCCTCGCCTTCTGGGTCGGACTTGACGTCGGAGCCATCGTCATCGTCATCACCTCCTAGTGCTGCAAATCCGGCGAATGCGCTGGTACGAGGCTTGGGCGGCGCGACCTCCTCTTCTTCTGACGATTCCTCGTCGTTGCCGCCCGCGAGCTCCTGCAGCTTGAGAAGCTCCTTCTGCTTCTGCAGCTTCTTTAGCTGGCGACTCGACATTCTGCCCTGCCGATTTCGTGAGGGAAATTGTCTAGGTGCAGTGGTTGAGAAGGAGTGGCGTAATTTCTGGGCGGCCGAGTGTCGAGTAGGAGGGGCGGAATTTATGGAGGGGTCAGCATTGCTCGCCGATGCTGTCATCGGCGACAATTTCTGGTGGCGCCTAACCCCGGACCGGCAAGCTCCACCTAACAGACGGACACGACCCTTGTAATCCGCCGCTCCCGTTCAAGCCTATTGTCAAACACCCCTGTTTCCCTAGGTGAACTGCTGTGGGAGAAACTTCTATGGAACTGCTAACTCTAGGATAACCTGCCATAGGATAAGCTTCTGTAGGATAATCTCCCATGAGTCAACCTGCTCTGGGTTACTCTATAATAGGATAACCTGCTAACGGACAACCTCCTATGGGACAGCTCCCCATGGGACACCCCCATAGGATAACATCCTATGGTCCAACCTGCTCTGGACTAATTCCAGTGTGGGTGCCTGCGAGGCATGGGCTCTGGGGTAAGATGCGCCACGATTTATCGCATGCAGCCCGACAGGTCTGATCAGTTCTCAAAGCAGCGCATCCGGTGCACCCTGGCCTCTTTGGGCATGGTGTAGTATTGCCAATGGCGGGCCCAGTGTCCTGGTCAGCTGACTTGGCGTTCGCGTCCTAGATAGAGGTAAGCGGGCGCGACACGACCTGCATCCCTGAAACGCGCCCTACCAACGACACGCCGCGGTGATTCACATTGCAGAGTCATCTGTACCACTGTGCCGATTATCTCTTTAAAACACTTCTGGATCACCTCACTTCTCCATCTCTTTCCCCAGCACTCGTCAACACCCCGCTGCAGCCAAGCTTTCCCTGGACTCCACCCAAAAGCATCCTACAGCACTCACCAAAATCATCCACCAAGCATGGCCATCGCCACGAAGCGCAAGGCCGAAGACTCGGCGCCACTTCCAATCCCCAAGAAGACCACGAAGGTCCAAAAAACCTACCGCGCCAACACCACAGCCAAGCGGGCCGCCCCACCAAACACCACCAGCAACCCAACACCCAAAGACACGCAGCCCCAGCTCGCCCGCATAGCAGCAAGCGCCCAGACCCCCTACCAGAAGCGCGTCCTCTCGCTGCTGTGCCAGGTCCCCCGCGGCCACGTGACGACGTACGCGCTCATGGCGCGGCACCTGGGCTCGTCGCCGCGCGCCGTTGGCAACGCAATGCGCCGCAACCCGTTTGCACCCGAGGTCCCGTGCCACCGGTGTGTCGCGACGGGCGGCGGGCTGGGCGGCTTCAAGGGGCAGTGGCCGCGGGACGGGGAGGGCATCACGCTTGATGAGAAGAAGGTGCTGCTGCGCCGGGAGGGCGTCCGGATGGATGCGGCTGGGAGGGTCTTAGGTACGCCCTTTGCGGGGTTCGTGTGACCTAGAAACATCCTGGGCGGTGGGATGGATATCGCCATGTTCAAGGGTGTTTGAGTCACTTGTATTTCAGGAGGACAGCGTTTATGATTTGCTCGATCAGTTTGATCCCAATGAACTTTCGCATTCCTGGCTGACTTCGGGTTGTAGCTTGCCCGTTTGATTAACCAGATTAATATTGATGATATGCACCTGGATACATGTAGGCTAGGTATTATAGTTCGTGACGGACCGTGGAAACTAGATTCTAGTATTTAATTGTAGTACACCTTGTGAGTCGCGTGCCAACCGCGCACGTGCTTGTTTTCGAGCAATTTCCAAGCGAGCCATCCACAATATATGTAGGGTCTGCTTTTACAGAGAAATCCAAATCTCACCAGTAGCTGACATTTGAGGACCTTTATTCCGACAAGAATCACATCAACCCTCAACTCAACAAAGACGTCTGATCATTGGATCCTTTAGACGAACACTAGTTGCGAAACTTCACCTGCAGCCTGCATACGGTACGAGTTTGATAAAAGACCCGACGAAAGTACTACAGTCTCATACTGATCGATCATAGCATTTTTAATCATTTTCAATCATGCCGAGCAAGGCGGTTCAGACCAACCACGCTGGAGTACAGCGGTCGAAAAAGCCATACAGAGTTTGCCAATGGCAGCTGGGCATACAGTGGATTTATCTCACGGATAAATTTTTAACCATATGGACCGACGGTACTTTGGCGCGGACAACGAGAAACAAGGTCTTCTGGGGCGTTATGACTGCCACCGCGCTTGTCCCACTTTACTTGCTCTCTGACGAGCCGTACTATTGCGGAAAAGGGCGACAGAGAGGCCCCGGCCGTCATTTCTGGGGACGAGAAGTAGAAGTCGGGAAGGACATGTTGCAACATGTCAACGATGGAGCTCGGCGTCTGGCTGCTTGGTTCCGGGAGCGGTGCGCATCTTCCCAACTCCCGAACAGCAACCAAGAGCCCGGGGCAGACGACGATTATGATCATTGTGAGGTGGAATGATGATACGAGAAATACAGTCCATCTGCATTAAAGTGGGAAATGAAGACGTTGATGGGACTATTAGTGTGGAATTCATCAGCATTCGCTAGGTGAAATTGCGCAACCATTGAGATTCCACTTTTGGGCTCAGCATTCAAATTAATACAAGCTGCTTTCGGAGTTTTAGAGTCGCATTCCCCGGGACGAGTAATGTGAAAGATCTGGGTCCTGAGGCTTATCTCAGATTCAGAATTGCCAAGCAAAGCATGCCTGAGGAGACCTCCATAGCTTGCAGCATAGGCAGTAATAGAGATCGCGAAATTACACACACTTCTTGACCAAGGAAAGCAATCATGTTTCAGCCAAAATACTACTGATTGGTGAGAATGGTGTCCCAGTAAGTATACGTAGAGCTGACATCCCATTAACATTGCACATATAAAAATGCCCAGGGCTCGCAGCTGCAGAGATTACTCGAGTCTAGGATCAGGAGTCCCGTCATCCCAGAGGGAATGCTGGCTTGGATCTGTCCAGAGAAGAGTTGAACATATCATGGTTTTTTTTAATGGAATCGGATATTCGCTTCTGCAAAAACAGCGTGTACTTATCCATGTCTTCCCTGGTCCAACGCACATAATCCAACACCCGGTGCCACACCAATAAATCCACATCCAGAATACACTCGACCTCCTTTGCCAGTTAAAGCATGTTGCCTTGCCCGACCGGTCTGGCTGCAGAAGAGAGTCGAACTTGGGCTTGCGCTCAACCCGGTCATTGTCGCATTCGATGTGGTTGACCAGTGACGGCTGACCCAGCACGACTCTTCGTCCTCGTCATGAGGCAGTACCGCACGCCACCGCGCCATAGAATGACGGTTTCGTTTTTGGTGTTTTTTTTTTTTTTTTGGCCCAGACCCAACCACTCAACCACCCCTAGTATGTGTCAGTAACATGCAACGAAAGTGAAGATGATGGTACTCACAAAGGTCAATCTAGTTAATTATATTGTAAAACCACACACCCCACTGCCACCATGGCCCACCGGCCCAAATCTGGTGGACCACCCACAAGATGGCCCCCCGGCTGGGCCAGACCATGCGCACCGCCTGGTGTGCTCGGCGCACCGGTGGGTGGTGAGCCACGATGGCCCCGCCCACCCTCGTCGACCAACCAGCCAACCCTCGTCGCCCAACCAGCCAACCCGAACCCAACGATTGTGTAGCACCGAGGGGACGGCCAGTGGTGGGAAGAGGGGGAGTCGGAATGAAGAGTGGGGCCAAGCCCAGAACGATTGTCTATTGTACCATAGGAGTCAGCAGTTGGGTTACAACACACGGATAGACTGGCTGGATGTTCCCGAGACAAAGGCAGTGAGATGTTTGCTTACTGGTATTCATTTTTTTTAACAAGAACTATACAGCCGACTAGTTAGCATATTTGTGTCCCAGGGATCAACAAGAAGTGGGCGATTGTGGTCGGGTAGTGTTGGGTGGACATGTCTGCTGCTCATGTGCTTGCAAGACGTCCAGGAGCTGTCTCGGTGACGACGGAATGAAATTGGGGGTACTCACAGTTGGCTAACGAGTGCATGAAGAGAGGAGAAATGAAGAAGAGAAGAGCTGGGTATAGCAAAGGGTTTTTTGTTATCTACCCCTGCAACTCGAATCAGAGAACGTCCTTGATTGAGGTTGATTAGGGCTGCGGCGAAGAGTGCAAGGAGAAAAGAAACTGACGCGAAACGAGTCCAAATCATCCAGCTTTGGAGTATGAAGAAGTCGAAAAAGGCTTAAAGTTATGGGGACAGTATGATCTCCATTGAGCTTTTCGGATGAGTATGTTAGGAGCAACACAGCACAAGAGGTGCGACCGGAAGCAGACGTAGCCTGCCAAATGGTGATGCGCAGTCTGTAGTGGACAGGGAAGGGGCAGGAGCTGGAAAAGGCAAGAATGTGCCTTGATCAAGTCAGGGGCAACCGCGACGACCTGTTCTCAGGCAATCTTGGACCGTTTCTAACGTTCCTTCTTAATGAAGCATGGCCGTCACCAACGGCCGGGTGCGTCCTGCTACGGGGACCAGTTCTGATCATTCTGACGACTTCAGCGACGCGTTGTGATGGCGATTCCAGCTTGGCCAAAATCCAAGAATTGAAGGTCTAGAACTTTGGCAATTGCACTACTTGAAAAGAAATTGGATATTCCCACCGGCAAAACCGGAGGGTACACACCGGTACAAGAAGCGAGGTAGAAAGGAATTCACCTAACCACGGCCAACACCCACACCCATTCCCATAACACCCACTCCTATAACACCCACTCCCATAACACCCACTCCCATAACACCCACTCCCATAACACCCACTCCCATAACATCCACTGCCATAATACCTAAGTACACTTACCATCACCCAAACCACTCCACACCCAACACCCACTACCTACACCCACTACCCACATCTGCTATAAACACTAGGTAATACTCTCTAATCATTTATAGCTAATGCATGAGGGATGTACCGGTGCACCCCTAGGACTGGTGTTCTGTGTACCACTTCAGAGGCTGGAACAGTAAGGAACGCCCCGACGGAGGACTCGAATGTATTTGATTCGGCGTACGACCAAGCTAGCTGTGATGTTTTGACCCATAAGGCTGCAAGACAGTCCACCACCGATCAGTCACCCGTGTCAACCTCTAGGTCCAGCTGTACACCGTTGCTGACACCATAGTCAGCAAGGCAGATGTGGTCCTTGAACGGCCTCTCCCCCTGCCGCTTGAGCAATATCTCGTGCGGCTCCCGCCCGATGCGGCCTGCCACCATCACCTTGAACTGCCCCACGAGATCCGACCCGAAGCATGGTATCGCTGCCTTAGTCCCCAGCCGGTCGTTGACGTGCACGATGATCATCTCCTCGCCGCCCGCTGCCGCCGCCGCAGGTGCTGGCGCAGGCGCAGGCTTGTCCCTCTTCTCGCGCCTTGGCGGCCGAGTGTCCCTGTCCCTGTCCCTAGGTCGGTCGTCCCTGTCGCGGCGTGGGGAGCGGCTGCGGCGCCGCGTGTCGCGGTCTCGGTCGCGATCGCTGTTCCTGTCTCTGCTGTCGCGCGGCCGGTGATCATCGCGGTCTCTGGGGTCGCGGCGGTGGTCATCATGGTAGCTGGGTCTTGACGAGGAGCCGCGCGGGTCATCGTCGTACCTCGAGCGCCTGTCGTCGCGCCGCGAGTCGTTGGCATCGGCGGTGGAGGACTTTTGCTTCCATTTGAAGCCGCTGCTGCCCTTCTTGCTCTTGCGAGGCGGGGATCGCGACCTTGAGCGACGGGGTGGAGACGGCGGCTTGGCCTCTGTGGCGGGCGCGGGTGAGTTACGGTCTGACATGGTGTTAAAGTGATTGTCGTCGACCTGGTTGGATCGAGACCAACCGTGGTGTGGTGGAGTGCAGCAAGAGGAACGACAGGAAGATGGGAGTGGTTTTGGCTGGCGGCGAGGAAATGACGTTAGGCAGAAAGCTTTATCGATAAGCAGCCGCCAAGCTGCATGTACCCCCAGCACCCCCGGTAGCTGTGGGACCCACAACTTTGCCTTCTGATCCTGGAGAGTAACTTTCAAGGTGATCAGCATCGGGCAGCGATTTTCGAGACCATCGAAGAGGAATTTCCTGGCTGCTTCAGCTAAGGAGAGTAGTCAATAGGCATCCTTGTTTTTAGAAGTGGGCAAAATTTTGGATAGATCAAGTAGCCCATATGGTATTTTAGAGTGATATCTTGCCCAGCATCACCCTATCAAACAATACTTCACGGATCTGGCCATGCCAGGGCAAGTGCGTGATTGCAACATCATACAAGAAAGCTGTCTATTTATTTCATCGGTAGACAGCGTTGATAGGTTTGCGGAAATGCTTTCCTGTCTACGTTTGAGTACCTCACTGTCCATATGGCTATGAAAGGACAGTCTTCTGTCCGGCACCAATTCGAGAGACAGCTAATTGGTTTCTGATTGACGGTCTCGTCTACAGTAAATTCCGTACACTTCGGCGATGTTTCTTCAGTCTCAGCTATGCCCCGTCCCCGTTCCACGCTCGTTTCATTGCTTTAAGCTTCGACGTCCTTTCCGCCAAATACCTGGCACTGTTCGGCATTTAAGACATTGAAGAACCGTCAGTGTCAAGCCTGATAGGACCTTGTGCCTAGCAGATATCACCACCATTCCGCAGTGCACATTGTCCCATTCCCAAAACACCAGATCTCAAGGACAGTCCTCCCACGGAGAAATCAGTCGTTCTGACAACCAGCCAAATTAGCCCCGATACATGGTCGAAGCCGTGAACCGCTCAATGTCAATTTGCGAGCACTCCAAGACCCTCTCCTGGTCCTCGCCATCATCAGCACCGTATGGCACTCCACTCCCGACCCTGACCTTCCATGGGACGCCGTCCGGGACGTGGAGACTCTCAAAGTCAGCCGCAAGGCGCTTGCATAACTCCTTCTCCCACGACAATTCCTTCGATTCCGGTACGGCGCGGTAGCACGACCTCACGTCTTGGTCCCTCCAAGCCCCTTCCCTCAGGCGGCCATCCATATACCCCGCCCATGTTAGTGTGATGGACCGCAGGCCACGGCGCGACCCGTCCGCCACGGATATGAAGTCGTGCCACTCGTACCACCGAGTTGGCGCGTAGTGACGGCGAATCATAAAGCAGATGGGGTCAAAGATGAGGTGGCGCGCGGCCTCGGGCAGGGTGGACTTGTACATCTCCACGAAATCGTCGAAGTACCGATCGTGGATGAGCATGGCGTCTGTGTCGCGGTTAAAAGGGCGGCTCACGATGCGGTGGTATGCGCTTGGTGCGGGGAATCGCGTTGGGGCTTCCTCAACCTCACGGACGAGGACGTGCTTGAGGGCAAAGGCGCGAGATTCCTGGGTCGTGTGGAGCAGGGTGGGTGGTGGCATGGGTACTGTTGGGGGCCCATCGATGGCGTTCCAGGTGTTCATTTCTGCATCCCACTTTGGGAAAGTTGTGGGCTTATATACCATGACTTGCGGGATAGGGAGTGGGAGAGCTCGCTCCCATATCATGTGTCTTAATTCCCATGGCAGGTCGTTGAAGAGAGGGAAGACAGGATCGTCGTTCGTAGTAGTGGCTTCTGGTGCTCGTGGGCGGCCCATCGCAGACTCGTTGGTTTGGAATGGTTATTTGAGTCAGTGTTTGGTGAAAAATGAAACGGATGAAAGTGGCTGGAAATATGGGTTGTCAAGATGAACTGAGACTCCGATCCCTGGCTCCGTTTATATGTTAGAACTTGTCACTGGGCGAAAGCACTTTGGCATAGTGTTTGACGGTGTCACACTAGTTGGACATGGCTTCGGGCTTGATGGCTCCAAGGACCACATGTGCAGTTTGATACCAAGCTTAACAGCACCAGCAGCCCGAGACTGGGCACGGTCTAACACTGAGATTTCTAGTGCAAAATGGCGGCTTTCAAAACGACACCACCCAGGTCTTTCATGTGTGAGGAGTTCCATCCAGGTTGCTGCCTTGCGTCCACGGAGTTGTGAAGCCTCAGTGCCTTCCAAGGTTAAGACCACCCCAGAAAAGTCTAGGGAGGAGGCAAGGGGCCGTTGTCTCGATATGAAGCTTCCCAACTAAGTACAAGCTGTTGGTTGAGTCGGGCCACAATCATCGTCTGCAGTCTCCCTTCCTTGATGATTGCGCAAGGACTTGGGTGCTCGGGCTCGGGACCTGTGTTGTCAGAAATGAGAAACATATGCGGTGGGTGGAGTAGGGGTGAATGTCAGAGGAACTGGGAAAGCAGACGAGATGAGCGAAACTTATCGTAGGAATAAAAAACTCGCTTTTGGACCATCAGACCTATTACAGTTTCGAATGTGAGATGCACCGTGTGTTGAGAGGAGTTGACCTTCTTCAGCTCACCCCTTTTCTTCCAGACTCAAACATAAGTCATTTTCCTCCGAACTCTCAAGCTTCGCCTTTTCTCCAGAATTAGCAAATTTCCAGTATAAAGAATCAAGCTGGCCCTAGACACAATAGTACGTGTGGTGTAACTTGGAAAAACAAGTACCTATGTTTGTGTCTAGAAACTCTGCCGACGTAGAGGGCCTGGCAAATGTGGCTGTCTAGTACTCCTTAGAGCCCGCCCCTTTGGACTCCGGGTGCACAACTTTCCCAATCTTTTTTTGGGCCATCCTTGTCCTCCTCTCCTTCGAGTGCTGGTCTTTAATTCTGTCTCAAGAGCGGGCGGCCCTCGTCCGAGTAACTAGGCGCTTGCTGCCAGTATCAGCACCGCGTGCGTCGAAACTCTCATGTATATGAATATGGGCCCAGTGCTTGGTTTTGACTTCCAGTCGAGCCTTTTACTGGTCATTTTCGTCAAAGTACCTGCCTTTGATCTGCCAAGGTTGATTGGGCTGGACTTTTCTCTTGCAATATCCTCCACCGGCGCCGAAATCGAATGTAGATATAGGAGGAAAGCTGTACGCACGCGGTATCGGATTTACTCATGTAATTATAAAGTTGTATGGACATCTTCGTGGTATGAGCGTCGCTCAATGGCTCTGGTAGCCCAAGATCTCGTATGCTCAACGAAGTCTTGATCTAAATGCAGTCATAAATGCAGTCAACTCGGAGGCAATCAATGCTGGCGACAGTTACCGTCCACTTAAAATAGAATTTGTATCTGAATTCGTCACTTTGTAAAACATGGGTGCTCCATCTACAACCTAACAACCTCGAATCTCAACCAACGATGCTCCTCGCCAGCGAAGTACCTTCCTCCAGCATCATCGATTTCCTCCTCGACGACCTTGACGTCCCACTTCGTCCCGGTCTCCCTCGCGACCTTCTCCCACATCCTTTTATAGCTCTCGGTATCATGCAAATAATTCGTCCGTTTGATGCCGCCGATCCGCCCCACCGGGCCCTTGACCTCCTCCTCCCTTGGGCCCCCAGCAGCCAAGCTCACGCCCCCAGACCGACCAACCAGCAAGCTCCCACTCTTCGGCCTCAGGAGTGAAACGATACGCTTGCACGCGCGGATCTGCATCAGAAGCTCGAAGCAGTGCAGGAACATGCTAGCATGCACAACGTCCGCCTCGCCCTCCCACGCCCTGAGCGGCGAGGCGTCCGAATCATCCAGGAAGTCAGCCGCCACGAAACTCTTGCCTAGAACATCGACACCATCTCCTAGGGGCAGCACCTTGGTGTCGCGGAAGAGGTCATGCCCGCAGGCCATCAGCCCGGCCTGCAGGTCCGTCCCGCGCACCTGGGCCGCGGGCACCCCGTCGGCGACGAGCTTGCGGACGTCCTGGGCTAGTCCGCAGCCCACCTCAAGGTATACGCTGGACGGATCGGATTTCAGGCGGTTGAGGATGGTGGGATACGCAGGGTGCTTGCTCAGGGCCAGCTCGGCAAAGAGGTAGGAGCCCACGCAGGGAAAAGGGGCCTTTGAAGAGGGGCTGTTAGTGGATGGTCGCTCATCTTGGCGATGATGAGAGGAAATCGGGCGCCTTACGACTCTCCATGCTTTGTCCCTTACGCTCTTAATGTGTTTCTGGACACCTTGGGGCTGGATATTGGCATAGTTGACGATCAGCTCCCGGAATTCGGGCTGGACTTTGGGCGCCTCGTGGATGTACCACGGGACGGAGGTGTCAGAGGAGGCCTCCATTGGGACTGTAGTGCCAGAGATGTTTGATGATTGCGAGAACAGATCTTTCTTGCCTATGGGAAGGCTTTCGACGTCAAGTGGCGAGGTCAGGATGAATGGAGAGTATCCCGGGACAAGCTACGCTGACCGGGGAATAATATGTGTTTATATGCTTTTCGTACAGGAAATGCCTGACTCCCTGCATCCTCGATCAGACTGCAGAGGCCCTTCGGGTCAAAGTACACGTTTCAATCCCACTTCCTCCCCGTCTCGACATATTGAACATGCAATGTCGTCGAATTCCTGTAGTCGCGCCGATCAACCAATGATATGCGCTATGGGATCAAGCTTCAGAATTGATCTCACCCGCATGCTCATATGATACAGGTCTGTCACACCTCGCCCCTCGCCTTTCACGCTGGACCCTAAAGCCGATATCACAGCATTGCCGTTCACCAGCCTCCGGGCACAACACGTGGATGGTTCATATATGCAGTGCAACACAGCGAGGTATATATACACGGTATCCTGCTCACACTTCCAATATTCAAAGTGAAGTCGATCAGCATTGCACTCATTCGGCCTTCGCCTCCTTGCTGAAGCGAACCAAGCGACTGCCCTTCGCGACGTCGCGACTGAGCGTCTCGCG
This sequence comes from Diaporthe velutina, assembly GCA_038088505.1. NCBI lineage: Eukaryota > Fungi > Ascomycota > Sordariomycetes > Diaporthales > Diaporthaceae > Diaporthe > Diaporthe velutina. The sequence continues at coordinate 191,948 of JBBWSJ010000007.1, read as the reverse complement.
CTCTCGTTACCCATGATTTCGAACACGGCGATGTCAACCTAAAATCCGGACTGATTCGACCCGTGATACGTCAGTCAGTCATCTTTAAACTATGGAAAGTCTGCGCAGTCAGGAAGTGAGGGACGAACAATCACTCCTAAACTCCATGGCCACCAACGAATCAACACCATAAGCAGGAATCGGCTTGCAGAAATCGATATCGTCCACGGGGATTGTCATCGTCCGGCCCAACCGGCGCACTAGCGCTTCACACACCAGGCCACCTTCGGCGTGCAGGCTCTCGGCAAAATTGAGCGAGTGTGCGACATGCTGACGCCCTCGACCTCGTCGGCGCCGAGCCTGTCTTGGCTACGCGGGAGCTCAAACAGCGGTGCGCGCATAAAGGTCGGCCCGGTGGTGGAACATTGGTAGCTGGCGGCCCAGCTGAAGAATTCGTAATTACATGATCTTGGCGATATTTGTTCATCCAGCTGGTACATCAAAGTCATCACAGCAGACGTCGTTAGGTAAACTCCACAAAGCTGCCTGGTTTATTTCTTCGCGGCCTTCGCAGCCTCCCAGTCTCCTCGAGTAAACCGCCACACCAAAGAAGTCTTCCCAGAGGCTGGATGGCCTTCAGGATTCACCTGTTTGTCTTCCTTTGCCCCAAGCCCGACTGATTGCATGAGTCCTCTCCACGGCTCGTTCGCGGTGTTTGTATCGCAAGAAATCTGTGCGGCCTCCAAATCATTGAACGCGTATTCCAGCATCGCGACGAAGGCCTCTCGCGCATACCCTTGCCTCCAATATCTGTGGTCGATTTGCGCGCCGACATCCACCTCCAAAATATGTTTCTTGTCCTCGGTTTGGCTGCCGGAAGGATTGATCCAACGGAACTCATTATAGCCACCGAAACCAATGAGTCTCCCGGAGTCCCGGAGCAGGATCACCAGGAACGCATAGCGGCCTTCTGCATTTGCCTTCTGCCACCTTGAAATGCGACCCGTGTAGACCTCCGGATCATTGGAGTCTGCGGCCCCGTAGGGATTGTTCTCCGGATCACCGCGGAGTGCGGCAATTTCTGGCGCATCCCCGGGTGCGGCAGTGCGGATGATAAGGCGCCGGGTTTCCATTCTGTGTGCCTCACGTCGAGTGGGATGAGTGGGGTCTTCCATTTTCTCCAAAAGCTGTGTGCAATGCGATGCTCAGGCAGGTATGCGAGCTGGTAAAGAGGAAATTAGGTATGAAGAGCTTGGGATTGAATCAAGGGAGATGGGCAGGGCATGCAGTCGGTATTTATACTCAGTCACAAGCCTGGCTATTTAGGAGTCCTGGGCTGAACCCCTGTAAGTCACAAGCCCTAATGCGCTGCGGGCGATTCTTTTGACTGCAATGCTGCATGCCCCGGTCAACGTCCCTCAACTATTTCGCAGAGTAGAAAGCCAACAGTTGTCAAGTCCGGAAGGATGATTGACCCGTATAGGCAGGTGCCTGTAGGGGGTGTGGCACTCAGACCCAACGGGTTGCTTACTTAGGTGCATCCGCTTGCGCAACACTGAGAACCAACGCCGCGTGACGACATGCCAAGGACCAGCTCGGACTTATCTTGAAGCAGAATGATGCTGTTCAACCCCTAGTAGAAGGTAAAGTTTAATTGAAGTGAAGGTGATACTATGGGACAAAGGGAGCATATTGGGTCAGCCTTTAGTAACGTCCCTGCACCCGCTTTCGCCCTCACCCCCTTTCGCTCTCGCGAATTTGGTGCAAATACACCAAAATACACCCACTTTTCAGCCCACTTTATTAAACCCAATTTAAATCCAAAAATAGCCCCACTTATTTCCTAATTAGTTAAATACCTATAGTTAATATTAAAAATATTTTTATTTATTATACTAAGCTATAATATATATAAATATTTTCTTATATATTACTAATTTTATATTGTTAAGGATTACTAGAAGTTTATATAGTAATACTAATAATATATGTAAATATATAATCTTTTTAATATCTTTTTAAAGAATTTAGGTATAATTTTTTATTTTTTTAAAAATAAATATTTTATATTAAAATAATATTATTTTAAAGAAGGTTTATTTTAATAGATTTTATTTATAAATTTAAAAAAGATTAAAAATTTCCCTATATAAATTTTATATATAGAATTAAATATCTTTAAATTTTAAGCTTAAATGAATAAAAATAATATAAATATACTAAATATTATATTAATATAGATTTAATATAATAAGAAAAATATTTAATAAAATTCTAAATATTATATTAAGCTTTATAATAGTTATTATATAGCTGTTAAGGAATATATAGAGATATACTAGTAATACTTAATAATTTAGAAAATCCATATTTAAAAATTTATATAAAAAGAACTACGTGATATATAAGAAAATAGTATTTTTCTATATATAATATAGGTATTTATATATACTTTTTCAAAATCTGGGTATTTTTAGAATTTAATTAGAATTAATAATAGGGTATTGAAAATTAGGCGTTTTGTAGTGTGTTTGCACCAAATTCGCGAGAGCGAAAGGGGGTGAGGGCGAAAGCGGGTGCAGGGACGTTAAAGATGATTCTCTTCTCTAACTATCTCAATGAATCGCCTAAATGTGGCGATGTAATTAAAGCATGCCCGGAGAGCCTCGCTGGCTAGGAAGTTGAGGACTACGTTAAGATCCTTGCCTTCACTTAGGCGCATGCTACCCTCAGCGAAGCAGAAACCTCGCAAGGATAAGATATACTTCTTAGTAGTTAGGTTGTGTTTCTCTGAGCATATGACTCCACCATCGACGGAGTTAAGCTTTTTCTTGGGGCATGTGTGGGGCGGTGGAGAAGTGCCAGCGTATCCTCTACAGATCACCGGGCAGGGACCAATTGATGTCTCTGTGGCTATGGAAAAGACTTGAAACTGAAGCCTGCCTCACCCTAACGCCTAAGCACGAAATTTGGCGCACTTGGTATACAATCGTGGGTAGCACACTGGGTCAGGGCCTCAAGATTGACAGTATCATTCATCATCCCTCGCCGCAGATCTCCGAGCCGGCGACAAGACCCTCCGGAGTGATGGTGGCTAAACAGGCGTGCCTTGCGGCACTCTCCCTATTCATCCAAGGTGTTGTTGGCGCCGACCTATTCGATGTTACTATTGCGAACCATGTAGCTTGGGACGACGCGACGTACACGCTCACTTCGCGCCGGCCTTACCCAGGGGCGTACCAGGCTTGGCTCCCACAGTCGAACGGGTAGGCACGCAGATCATCTTCCGATATTCCAGCGTGCTAATACAGCCATCGCTATGCAGGTACATCGGTCTCGCTCAGGGCAGCCTAGGCCCATTCCTCGAGGCCAGCAGGACCAACGAGAGCACAGGCTGGCCGTGGTTCAGCAGCCCTAGACAGACATTCGCCACTGTCACGGGCTTCCGGGACGATGTGCCAGATGGTGCGAGTGTCATTGCTGGTATCCCCCACTTCACTGATCTTCTCGTTGGTGCATGTGGGAGTACACTGAATGGAAGCGCTGATGTTTCTGAGCTAAGTGACTTTAAATCATCATTGTCTTTGTGAGTCTGCATAGTCTTTATTACTCCTCTCTTTGATTGCATATGCTAATCCTGTGACAGCTCGACGGGAATTTCAACCTGGGACTACGTATGGTCTCCGTCAGCATGCCCAGACAATGTTGCATTGACAATCTCATACGAGGCATTCCTGTCACTAGATGAACGTCAAATCGGCGCTGTGAAGCTGTCGGTTAGCAGCAACTCGGGTGTCGAGATCCTAATCACGGACGTGTTGGACGGGCACAGCGCCAGCCGGACTTCAAACGCAGAGCCCAGGTTCTTCCCTCCGAAGCAAGCGATCTTGACATCTGTCAAACCAGACGGTGTCGACGACACCACCGCCTACATCTACTCGAGGGTCCGGGGCGACCTACCGCAATATCAGAAGGCTCTCTCGTCCGACCCTGACACTAAGTCGATCTCTCAGACTTATAGCGTGAGGCTCGATCCCGCTGTGAAGGCCAGCCCATCGACCTTTATCAAGTACGTCGGGGTCGCGTCAACCGAGCACTTCCCTGACGCCAAAGCCCAAATAATCAAGGCCGTCGATCGAGCTGCTGCCGCCGGATGGGACGTCCTCCTTAAGGCTCAAACTGGCCAACTCGCTAAGTTGATGCACAACGACTTTCTCGCCGACTTCCGAGACCCGACCACGGGCGCTCTGTCCCAAGACAACGAGATACGCTCGCTTCAGATAACAGCCATTGCCTGCGCGTACTACCTCTACACCAGCCTTCTGCCCTACGATGAGTCCCACCCCGCTCTCTCTGACAGCCTGGGTAACAGTCTGCCAGTGACTGATCTCACATCCGACGCGTACGCCATGTCTACCGACGCCGTGCTCGAGTCGGGCTGTGCTTTCTGGACGTTTCTGCTCAAGTCCTTGCTCCCGTTCGTCCGCACACCATGGTACCAGTTCTCGGAGCAGCAGAACCGCGACCCGGACGCCAACGTCGGGTCCAGCCCTCTCAACGACACCGAGCCCCGCCTTTTCTCCTTCGGCGGCATCAAACCGGCCTTCCCGTTCATGACGGGCCACGGGCGGCTGCTGCAGGTCATGACGGCCGGGTTCCTGGGCGTCCGGACCACCGACGTGAACCTGGTGCTGAACCCGTCCCTGCCGCCGCAGCTTGAGCACTTCAAGGCGCCCGTGCAGTTCTACAACGGCGCCGTGGTCGGGTTCAGGATGAACGGGACGCACACGACAATCACTCGTCGGGACGCGGCCGAGTTCGACGGCCTGGCGCCGGACCGCTACGGGGACATTTCGATGCCCATTACCGTTGGGCGCAGCGCTGACGACCCGGAGGGGTATAAGATCCACCTGAAGATTGGAGAGATGGCCGTTGTGCCCAACAGACAGTGTGCTTCTGTAGAGACTATAGAATCTGGTGATACTGAGCACGATGAGTTGTAAACGAGGTAGTGGGTGGGTTAGGTTGGACGGAGGAAGCGAGTCAACACTCTGGCCGGCGTCAAGCCGTCCACGATACAACCAATCCCATTGGTGGTGTAAGCATAGCGTTCCATTATTTACTTGAGAAATAGCGCGCAAGCATTCAACCACACTGACACTCCTGATGCCAAATCATGAATCCACATCAAAAAGGGGCGGAACATTGGCTTTTTCACCTACGTTATGCATGGGCGGAAGGTTATCTGGGGCCCAGACGCAGAAAACTTTTGGGAGACACTGCGTCCGGGCTGGGAATACCTTCCCTTCAACCAAGGACCGAGAATACGCATCGGACAGCAGCTGGCGCTCACCGAGGCCGGCTGCACGACCGTACGACTGTTGCAGAACTTTCAAGAAATTGAGAGACTCGATCACAGCGACGAATGGAAGGGTTGGCACTAGCTTGCTCGATAGATTAGCTGGTCACTGTAAGAATGGTGCCGTGGTAGTTGAGCAGTGATCTTGGGCACGACCAGTCGTTGTTGTAAGTTGGAACCATTAGTATAGCTGGAATATTTTACGTCTCGGTTTTATACATCGTCCCTTGTTAGAGGTGTATCAAAACGCATTAGGTATGCTATAATGAAGCTTAGGCAAAGCTTACTTCCCTTGGCATTCTGCAGCTGTTAGAGGCTAAAACCCAGCTGGTTGAGGACAATACTGTATAGGCGATATGCAGAAGAACAGCATGCCGTCGGCACCGCGGTTGTCGGTCTGCTCCTGGACCCTGTATATCCCTGCGCCGCCACCATCTTCACGCGCGCCATTGAAGGGTGCGAAAAGCTGGGCGGCATTTCATCTCCCCCTTCGGGACCTTCGGGGCCTTCGCGGTCGCCAGCGCACCCTTCACGATGGGCCTGCTGGCCTAGGCTGTCGGCAAGTTCGCTCCGCACCCGATCGCGATCGAGCTGGTTGCTGTCATGCTGATGTGTTGGTTTGCGTTGTCTTCGAAGAGGAAGCGGAGGGATGGATTGATCATAAAAAAAGGATTGCCTCTTATTTAGTGGTAGTGTTTTCCGGGGATACTGCGAGGAAGTGTTTTGAGTCGTCAGCTTCAGAGAAGCGCCCTAGACTTGGGCTTGACAAACTTTGCAGGTGCGTGCCACTTGATGACTCTATAGTTTATCTGTGATGATGGCAGCCATATTTCGCATCAAACTAGGCTGCTGGACTATTACGTATCTGGTATCGTACGTAGACGAAATTTGAAATACCCCGTTATTATGGCCCGATATATACCGGCTCAACTTGCGAAGTTGGTATCTGGCAGAGCGGAGGGCTCGAGACTGCGACTTCCGCATCCTCGATCCTGGAGGGCCGCATGCGCTTGGCAATGTCACTCAGCGTTCCGTTATGGTTCTCAAGTTTCTGCCGCACTAGGGCGAGCTTAACGGGCTGAGGGCCCTCCGCCCGGATTGCCCTCGCCAGATCCCAGAGGTCAGAATTTACTGCCCGACGGAGGTCCAGCAACTCTGAATAGCACTCACCTACACGATAGACCATGAGCTACCGCCCGAATTCCAGATGTGTGACTTGAGATGGCAAACGTACCTCGCAGTGAGCGATACTCAGCCGAGAAGGACCCGGCCTCCATCCGCCTCTCTTTGTCCGACATGCCGAAGCAGCCGGCCACGGTCTCCCTGAACTGCTTCAGCTCCTCTTTCAAGTCGTTATATCGGGACCGAGCACTCCGACCCAGGACCCCATCGACAAAGGAGGGCATGGCGTCTTCGAGGCGCTTGCCTTCCGTGTCCAGATCGCCAACCATCGCCTTCAGGACCTGGTCGAACTCGTCGTCGTCGTCCCACGAGACCTGCGAGGCCTGGGACCTGTTCGACGCGTCGGAGCTAGCGGATCCCGTCCGGGACCTGTTGCGGCGGCGCCTGTGCGCATCAAGCAACTGGTTGCGCACGTGGTCGCGCACGCGGTCCTCGAACCGTCTGAAGATACCCGGCTTCTTGTTCTCGGGTGCGCGAGCCTCAGGCGAGACTGGGTCGTCACTTTTGGCCCTTTGAGGTATCTCCGGTGTTGTCAGAGGCTCGGACGGATGTGACTGAATTGTCTGCTCCATGGTGAAATTCAGTTTCGAATATGAGGTCTGGATCTTTTGTGAATTGTGACGTTCCCTTCACTCAGCAGACCACGATTTCAGAAGGCTGGGCTGATGTCTTTCTTTTCATCTGTCACATTCTCATGGCGGCAGGTTCTGGCACCTTTGATATGACAGATACAACTGGGTGCAAAATCCGATCAGCCAGAGGGTAAAGTAAAAGACACCTCGCGTTTGGCGGCGGTCTGGCTGAAGTTGATTAAGGCGCAGCAGCACCGACGTAGTGGGTCCGGAACAAGTCATCTCGTGCACCAAACCCGCACGAGGTCACAAACACCTACAAAAATCCCCACATCCCAGCCCCTCTTCACCCGCCAATGTTGAAACAGCTTTACGGTAAATTGTGCTGGATTGGCATGGGAACGGCCGCCGGGATATCGTACTTGTCCCGTTGACCCGTAGCATTTGAATCCTCTCATTCCCCGGGAGACTGGTAATCTTGCATGTGCTTTGCCACAGCGGATGGTGCCGAGGAGTACACACTACATAGGTACATATGTAGACAGGGCTAGAATAATTCTGCGGTTGCATTGCAGGAAGAGGTGGGCCGGAGGGGAGGCGAGCTCGCGCGCCGCAGACGAGAGCGAATAGGCAAGCCCCTGTTCTGTCGAACCCATGCCGTAAGCTGCAGCTGAAAAAGCTGGCATGTAAATAAGGAGCGATCATGAACACACCAAAGGAGCAGCAGAGCAAAATCTCTCCGGATTACCAGGCAGCAAAAGTGACAAGTGAAAGCGTCCAGAACAGACTCAACTCGTCATGGACGGCAACCAAGATGACAACTCCAAGCTGCTCGATTACGTCCAAGAGTCTGTCGACGTCGAGGAGGACTTCCACTTCCTCCGCTTTGAATCCCTACAGCGCCTAAACATCGTCAGCCTCCAGGTCCAGCTCGCGCGGATGAAGAGCCGCCTGCATCAGAACAAGACGGCATCGCCGGCAGAGCTCGACGAGCTGAGGGTCCTACTGTCCAATTACAGTAAGGCGACGCCCTCTCAGCCCTTCATTTATCCATAGAACTACCCCACATCTCCTCCACCCCTTTTCTTCACTCGTTCGTAGCGAGTGAGTACGGTAGTGTATACTGAGAAGGAAGAGGGATGGTATAGCCAACGCGATCCGTGACTACCAGTACCTCCAGAACAAGACGGGCCTGGACAAGTCAGAGGCCCGCAGCCGCAAGCTGAGGCTGCACAGTTACTTCTGGTCCGCCTCGGAGATGTTCGACCCCTGGGAGTCGCATTACGCGTACTTCCACGACGGAGACGGCGGGGGCGTCGGGGGCGGAGGTCTAGGCGGACAGCAGCAGCGCCAGAAGCACCGCCAGCACAACCAACCCGGCGCCGCCGCCTCCACGACAGACCCCTTCCGCCGACTGCTGATGCGCGTCTTGCCCTCGCGTCTGACCTTTTCCCACCAGGAGCGCCAGGCCCGCGCGAGGGAGTACGAGGAGGGCAGGCCGCCGCGCCACGTCTCGGGCATAGTAGACGGCCTGGCGCGGTTCGTCATGGCCATCGCCGGCGGGGTCTTCCTCATCGTGCCCATGATCGTCATGACGCTTCAGCCCTCGCAGACCAAGAGCCTGGTCACCGTGTCGGTAGCCGTCGTCGTCTTCTCCCTGCTCCTGTCGTTCGGCATCAAGGTGTCCAACGTCGAGACCCTCGTGTCCACCGCCACGTACGCGGCCGTTCTGGTCGTATTTGTCGGGACAAGCTCGGGTGGTGGTACTTAAGAGTCTTGGTGCTAGTCCAGGCACCTGAGCTGAAGTCATGAGTGGGTAGTCGACGACGCTGGTCGCGCCAGTCCACGGTGGAATCTTAACGTTACAGGGCAGAGAGCACGTGAACTGTGGCTGTTCCCTCTCCCAGATGACGGGGTCAACCCGATGATCTCGTCAGACCGGGTGGTTAGTTAGTAGATGACACTCAAGATAGACACGAAAGTCACCTGTTTCGACTCGCACGTATCCTTGCGAGGATCGCGGCTGTCGAGGCAGGGACAGGACGCGGCGGGCCACCCCCGTGCGCTTGAATCCAGCTCTGCTTCTCCTCCAACTTGTGCTCCGGCCCCTTGTCCACCATCCACGCCATCTCCGCCGACCTAGGATACGACTGAGGCTGTGAAACCGTCTTGGCAAGCAAGATCTCAGGACGCAAGCCCATGAGCCAGGGGTGCACAGCTGTCATTGTCCATCGTCAACCAAAATGCGCTTCAACCAGACTCTCTGCCCAAGGCTTTCGACTCACCGCTGACGTAGTCGTGCACCGTGACGAAGTGATCGCCAGCATCCGGCGTGACCACAAGCTTCTGGCCCCTCTTCCCGAGCGGTCGGTCCTGCCCGCAGCATCGAACGAGGAACTCCGTGTCCTCGTCCCCCTCCCAGCTGCCGTCCTCCTTGGCCTCCGCCGCGTACGGCCTGTCATCGTCGCTCAGGTCACCATACGTGACAAATTCCGGGTTGGCAGGCTCCCCCTCGTGGTGCCCGTGCCACGCCGCCCAGTTGAAGTCCCACTGCTCCAGGTCGTAGACGGACACCTCGACCGACGAGACCTTGGGCTCGGTCAAGGGCAGCTGCGCGATCTCGTGCCAGATGGCGCCGCCGCCGGGGGTCTGCTGGAAGTACGGCTCGAGATCATTTGCGCTGCGAGGCGTCTTCATGACAGAGAGGGTGATGGGGAAGACGCCGTCCAGGGGCCAGAAGAGACGCCTGGCGGCCGGGGAGAAGATGACGGCGACAGTTGGATCGTCGCGGAGCTCCTTGAACGAGCGGTACGGAGGGCACTCGTCTGATGGGCCTTCGGGTTGTGAAGACATTGCCATCGTGGTTGTGTTGATGTTTGGTGTTGTGAGGTTGGGTTGGACGAGTACGCCTTTTCGTATGTTGAGGGTTAGCCCTAACCCTGGCCACAATACCTAATACTGCAACCTTACCTTAACCAACCATGTAAGCGCAAGGCCAAGTCCTTCTCAACTTCCCACTGTTGCGCTGCTTCGGCAGCCGTTCCGATCAACAGTCCATCGGAGAATTTGATGTATGAAGAGAAGAATTGCAACATGAGGGGGGGCCGGGCTTTCTCGGCAGCGAGGACGAGGCCGAGAATTTGCTCGATGTTGTGCGTGATGGCTGCGATACCACCGTAGTGGCCATCTTCTGCAGCTTCAGGAATTTTCAGATGACCGTTTTTCACCTTCCAGTCATTTGACGAGATCATCGTGGAGAGATATGGTAGTAAATGGTGGAGTGAACTATGACGATGGTATATTGTTCTGTGCTCAGGGTTCAGCGAATCATATCAGTGGTCTTTTCAAGATGCAGGCTACTCTGCCATATCTTACAGAACCTGTACTGATCGATTACCTTGGGGAGATCCTTCAACTCTGTCAACGACGTGGCAATCCATCTGGATGGAAGCATATGGTTCACCAATCCCTCGTATTGTCACGACCAATGTTACAGGCCCGGACCAAGTTTGCCCAATGCAGTGTACCAGTTCAGGCGGTTTCGTTCTTAATCCGTATACGTGCTATTTTGAAGCCGTAGGCGGTCCCTCCATACAATAGTAAACGCTCAAAGACCCAGCGTTAGATAAATATACAATGCCGCGGTGTACCAGTTTAATCCTGTGACGAAAGGTACTAGGGCTGTAGCAGAGGCAATTGGCGTCCCAAATGGCATCTGCTTCTCGCCAAACTTTGACCCGTTATACATCACCAGATTCACGGATCTTTAACAGACCACAGCCCGTAAGCTTCTATATGAGTTTCATTCCTAATAACGTCTTAGGTATATGTAGGGGCTTATGATAGATACGCATTTGTACGGACAGCCGTTTTTGCACCATCGACATCTCTTCGCCTTGGCAGACACAGGCATGTTGGACGGCATCAAGTGTGATATGACAGGCAATGTATTCACTAGCTAAAGGGATGACGTGGCCCCCAAACATAGCACATTGTCCCTACAGTTTATATGTATATCATGCTATGCTACTTCTCAATCCTTTCTGGTGGCGTACTCCCACTTCTTGATAATAATCTCAGCAGCCTAGACAAGTTGTTAGCAACAGTTCTTTCCTCATCTGACGAATGTAGCGTATGAGGAATAAGACTCACCTTCTCACCGATTGCATATGCCGTTGTCGTTGTGTGGGCACCCGGCAACGTCGGGATGATGGAGCAATCAGCGACACGGAGACCAGGAATACCATACACGGACAGACTGGAGTCAACGACACCTCCCTTCTCTCGCGGGAGCATAGCAGCTGTGCAACAAGGATGCATCAGAGATTGGATGACAGTGTCCTTGACAAATTCAACCAGAGCATCGTGCTCAGTGACATTTGCACCTGGAGCCACCTCAGTGGCATTGCGCGCCTGCCAAGTGTCGGTGGAGTAGATCCGACGGTAATAGTCCACGTAGGTAGCCATGATGTCGAGATCGACTGGGTTAGCACCTGTTGCGTAGTTGGCGATTGGAGTGGCATCGTGATCGGAAGAGTTCAGGAGGACGGAACCGCGGCTGAGAGGCTTCAGGAGGATCGCAGTACGAGGACCGGTGGCGAACGGCACTTCGAGTATCGGGTGCTCAGGATGCTCTAGAGCCTGAGCAAGGGTCTCGAGCTGGGCGAGGTAGCCATGCTGCACGGTTTCTGCGGCGGTTGATGGTAGGTACTGAAGAGCAGAGCGGTCTTCAATCTGCGCTCGGATGTCGGCGACGATGTTTTCCCATTGAGGAGTCACATCCTGGAGGGGCAGGTAGGCGATACTGCTACTCAAACCGAGGGTATAAGGACCCCGCGCGGGACGCTCACGAAATTGAGCAACGGCTTCAGCAGCGAAGGTCTTGTTTGTGTTGAGGTCAGATTCATTGGGTGGGTGAAGGAGAGTCGTAGCTGAAAACAATGGGCACGCCACAGTGATCTTGAAAGTTCTGGCCTACACCGGGAAGATCCTCGACAACCTCAATCCCCTCCAGTTTGAGATACTCAGCAGAAGCAACACCACTTCGCTGGAGAATCTGAGGAGTGTGAATTGCACCAGCAGAGAGGATGACCTCCCGCTTTGGACGGATGGTCCTCACATCGCCGCCGGACACGGGACGGAACTCAACGGCGGGGACTTGCTCTTCTTTTTCGATGACTAGACGGGTGACCTTGTGCTCGACAAAGAGGTCGAGGTTGGGCAGGGAATCGGCGACGCGGGTGTAGTGTCCAACCCCGGCATGGGAGCGTTGGACGTTTTGGGAGTTCTGGGCGGTGGGAATCCAACAGAGGCCGTGCTTGTCGCCGTCGTCGCATGTCTTAAGGAGGGAAAGACCAAATTCTTCGAGTGCGTCCCTGCCGAAGCCTGATTGACGTGTAAGTGTCTTTGGCAGTGCGGGCGATATGCTTGCGGGTCCTTTTCTAGGATTGGCTTCACTTACGCTGTACGGGCCATTGGAAGGGTGGGAATGAGGCCTCGATCGAGTCACCGGTGTAGAAGGACGAATCCCAGGTATAGCCGTACTCGTCGACAAGATCGTCGCTGGGCTCGGTGAGGAAGAGAGACTGATGTGTCGTCAACCACGTCTCGTGAATACTTTCATAGCTTCATCTGGCAGACTCACCTTCTGGAAACTAGGGCCAAAGTGCTCCCAGTCCCAGCTGTCAGCGGTACCGTTGAATTGGGAGCTTCCAAGCCTCGCCCACTCGTCATAGTCGTACTTTGAACCACGATCCAGGACCTGACCGTTGACGGCCGACCCCCCTCCAACAGTCATACCAAGGATAACGCTGGCAGTACGGTTTTTGACGCTGGCGACAGGAGGTGAGCTAATGACAGACGGCTGGCACCGCTGCCATCCTCCGGCGGGTCGAAAGCACCAACTGTGCCTTCAATCTTACCATACTCGATGACTAGGACGTTCTCTGTTCAATCCGTGTTAGTAAACAGCTCCAATCTGAATAGCTTCGACATCGCAAGGGAGATCAGCAATTACTTGAGAACTTACTCTCTGGGAAAGCAGCCGAGACTCGATGAGCAACAGTCAAACCTGCAATACCACCACCAACGATGACAAAGTCGTACTCATCTCGAAGCTCGGTTACCTGTCTCCTTGCGAATGACTGGGCGCGACTAGGAATAGCCTCCACGCTGGAGATAATGGACACCCCAATGGCGAAGGCCTCCACAAGACGCATGTTCTCAAAGAACAATGGGAAAGATATGGAGAATAGAAAGAAGAGAGTTTTGTTAGAATGCGATTACTATTGTGGAGAGGAGGGAATTAAGGCTTTGGGTGTTGAACGCATCAAAATGGTTGTGACCAAAACTGTTGTCCCCTTGTCGTGTAGTATGGCCAATACAGGTACTCGAGCATCTTCTTTGACTCGCAGCGTACCCTAGCCAGTTATACTTTTATAGACACACAGCTCTGTGATTGCGAAAAGTGCTCCGGGAGTAAGCTGCCAAGGCTATTTGACCCCTCATTTTCATATATGTGGTGTCACTGCTGGAAGCGATTGGTTCTTGTCTTCCATAGCCGTCAGCGTTGCAAGTCAGCGAGGGAGCAGTGTGACACTCCTTGTGTCTAGCTTCTATGCGCCTGCAGCTGAGCTTTGTATGTCTGCCCGTTGTGCTACGAGTCTGTGATTATTATTCCTGTCTCGGACAACCCGCCAAGACGGAGATACAGAAGGACAATCAAGCCCAAGGTGAAGTCAGGCTGCGACAACTGCACGTAAGTAACACCCTATTCGTTGCTCTTCCAAGCCGTATAGACCCTTTTCTTGTCTAAATGAATATCATCTTGGCCATGTGGCCTTGACTTGTGTCAATATCATACCGACCTCTCTGCAGGAAGAGAAGGACGGAATGCAACTAGAAATTGTAAACCTCCACGAAGTGTGTGCTTTCCAAAAAGTATTGTCCTGGTCCATCACCTCCTCGAAGTGTGTAAGCATTGAAGGAGGTACGCTCTGTGGGGCTGAGAAACCCCCGAAAGGCCCTGAAATGAACTTATCCAGAGAAGTGATATCAAAGCACGTGACAGCCCCCGGAGTCAGTAGCTTTATAGTACTTGCTATGAGATCGGATATTGGCACCGGTACATGCAGCCCCTAGTGTGCCACGCGCCCAATTTGCATACCGACACCCAATTCGCACACCCAGAGCCAGTACACCCAGGACCGATTTCACTTACCTAACGCCAAGTAGAATTGCAACTTATACATGCAAATTGGGCGTGTAAATTGTGTAAATTGGGCGTGCGACTTAGCCCAGCAGAGGAACGGTGGCCTCTGAATAGTTGCTGGCTACGTGATCTATACATTCCGGTGTGCTATCCGTTTTTCCCGGTGCGAATATCCGATCTCCTTGCTATCGCATGATGACGACTCAAGTACGACTTCATGCGCTTCTACGAAAACGGCCAGAGACTCTCAGCACAACTCCATATGTGACAAGACTCGAACTGAAGTTGCTTAGCCAACACTCATAAGTGTTGGCTGGCACGTAAGTATATTTTCTAACACGGATGAGACGGTCCTTGCGCTTAAATGCAACAGAAGCACGATGCAGCTATAAAGGTTGCCAGTATGGCATGGCGGACATGGCTAATCACGAAAGCGGCAGTACGGACCGCGTCGGAGGTATTCAAGACACGGAAAGCTGTCGCCACTGCCCTTAAGACGTATCCATTCAAGTGGGAAGTCAGAAGTCAATGCCGCGCCCAGATGCCAATAAGCTGAAGCTATCGCCAACTGGGCTAGTTTCATATCTACCACGATTAATCAACTAACATCTCCAATTTCCCATGCTTCAATCGGTTCAACCAGCTGCCATCCCTTCAGAATGATCACTTTACCCCATCTCCGATGCAGGACTCGACCAGATGCCTTGCCAGCTACCAACAGCCCCTCCCCAGTTTCATCACTGCCCTTGAGAATGAGAAAAGTGTCCTCAGCGGTGACACCATTTTCCTCTTCCTCTTCCTCGATCGGGTAAATAGTGCTCAATCTCACTTTCTCAAAGCCCAACATAATAAATATACCCCTTTCAATCTTTCCCGTCACTTTTCGAGCTTGAACTTCGATTCTTCCGTTGCTCAAAGGCTTGATGCTGCAAGCATCAACGCCTGAGATTGTCGTCTCGCTCACACTGCCCTCCCCGAAAGCCGGCAGCCAGCTTTCGTTCGGGGTCTTGCCTACGCTGTGGCCGAACAAGATGCGACTATCCAGGTCACCCCGCTGTGCCAAAGCCCTGAGGCGATCCCCAAGTGAAGTGTGATAGTCCACTTCTATGTGTACATCCTTCACAATTCCGATGATCGCGTGCAACCTGTCTTGCTCCACCGTGCACGACCTAGGAGCTGTTAGCAGTAGCATGGCTGCAAGGTTCGTATCTATGTTGGGAGAGTCGCCGCCTGGGATCAGTCGTTTCCTAGCTGCGATTGTCCCGATAGGTTGAGATATGTGAGTGATGAAGTGGTTGATGGCGTCGTATGTAGCACAGCCAGGGTTTGTAAATCCAGCTATTGTGAGGAAACCGTTATTCCCCGGCCCTCTTGCCATAGCCATGGAGATTGTGTGGACCACTGTCATATCCAGCAGTTGTGTCTTTGTCGTCAGTAAGATGTTACTCGCCCTATAGCCTTCCTGAAAAGCCCAGACCCTCTGTATCCACAGGGACTTTCTATACTGCTCTAGAAAGTCGCAGTTGACGTCCATCATGGCTTCTGCATGTATCATTTGACCTCTGACTTCAACCAAACCGTGCCATCTCTCTGCGATATCCGGCATCAATACTACCACCATTTGTGAACTCTCGTAGTAGTCACCCATCTTGGGCAACTGCTCTTCCTTGTCCTCAGGTGATGCCTGGTCAATACACCACCTATCAACCCAACAGTGATCCCAACCGAGTGATCCCTGCAACTGGGAAAGTTTCTCTGCCAAAGTATCATCTGTCCACTGTCCCCACACGTATGACAAGAAGAAGCTCTTTTCCCATTCATCTTCGGACCATGTTGCAGTTTCCATAACTCTCCTGGATGTAATGTTGTACATCTTTGGCGGCCTAACCGCCTTTGAGCGATATGTCGTTCGGCCATTCTCGATAAGCCCTTCATGGGCATCCTCTTGTTCGTATTTGGCTTTGTACTGCTCATACCATGACGCAGATTGTGCACAATGATCGATATCTCTTAGTGCTCTACCACCAAGCTTCAAAGTTGTTTGAATCTCCACTTGTGACCCAGCCGCTGAGCTTCCGATTGACTCTGCAGTGCTCTGCATTGAACGTGCGTATACCACAGTGGTGCCTGCACTGATATTGAGAGCCATGAGGGCCATAAGCCAGTTACACTTGGTCTCCACGACCCTCAACCCCTCACGTGACCGCCTGATCCCTTCTCTCAACTCCCTGTTCATGTGTAACATCGCTTTCTTTCTGGCTTGCGTGAGTGCCAGTCTCATTGGATACTTCCACACAACAGTGTTGCGGTGATGTTGGGTAACTTGGATGCCACGGAACATCAGATCGATCCGGTCGTCTACCATATGGTCTTGGTAGCACCCAATCTCCATGCAGGTGTGTTCACCTCTGAAGACCACACTAGGCGCACCTTGAGCGTTTGCCTGAAATACCATGGAATCCCACTCTTTGGTCACCGAAACAATGTCCCAGATCCATAGTTCCAGTATAGGCACCTGTAACATGTTTGTTTTCCTGTGCCGCCTCCAACGGCATTTGTAGGCATAATCCACCAATTCCACGGTTACTGCGGACTTGGTCCGGGAACACTGGATTTTCCCAACCCTAAGGGCTATTTCATGGGACTCCACTATCGTGACGATGATGGCCATGTCACAGTCAATGACCATTTTGTTGTCAGATGTAGCGACGACAGTCACATCTGTCGACTGGTGCGTTCCGAACTCGGGCGTTGCTGGTGCCAAGAGCTGGTACAATTCTCCGTCCCCGTGAAGATTTGGAAATATGTTTCTTGTGATAACTGTCTTGCCAAATATTCTGTAATTGACCTCGTTATTCCACAGGGAGTCGTGCTCTCCAGAGTCGGGATATGGTCCTATGCTGCCTGGGATGTCTCCGACAATAGCGTGCATCAGCTCTTGGCGGGCATGGCCCGTTACTGAGTGAAGTAATTCCGTCAAATGCTGGAGGCTGTCTGACGGGGGGTTTAAG
The DNA here is from genome assembly GCA_038088505.1 of Diaporthe velutina. NCBI lineage: Eukaryota > Fungi > Ascomycota > Sordariomycetes > Diaporthales > Diaporthaceae > Diaporthe > Diaporthe velutina. The sequence goes on along the minus strand of JBBWSJ010000007.1, from coordinate 174,635 downwards.
GGTCCTAGGTATGCTCCTGGAACAGGCATATTTAAGTATTCCGATAGTCCACTGACGTGTACAAGCATTGCAGCTCCTCGTGCATTAGCGAAGGCAGATTTCTTCCGACCGATTCCACAAACCGAACCTGAGGCTGTGGGGTCTGCCTGCTCGTGGCCGCATCGGTCCTGCCTATTGTCCACGACGGGTCGCTCTTCCTTTCCCTATCAAGCTACTGCATTTCTTCCCGGGCCCGCCCCTCCGCCCGCGTTCGGAACAGTTTTTCATAGAGAATGCTAGAAAAGTGACAGCCCCAGTGAATGTGGGTCGAGTGGGCCACGACTTGAGAATTTAACGTTTATCTGCTTGCAGGCGCCGTTATCGTCCAGCCCACCCAGTACGTACGGGTCAAATGCAGTACATAAGCCACAAAACCAACTATATGTATAACTACCTGATTATTATCTGGTATTTGGAAAGGGTACTGTGAGGCTCGCTGACTAGGTACTACTTAAGACCTGTGAGGCTGCCACTGCGGCACGGCTGACATAGCTAATCACAAAAGCAGCAGCGCGGACCGCATGGCAGGCATTACATTGCCAGAACGATGCTCCTCATATACATTTGAAGAATCACATGTTCTGATGCCCTACACTGCCCGGCTATATAACGCCTGCAAAGGCCTTCAAGTTTCATACCTTGGCCCACCCAGAGCATTAGGTTCTCATTGTCTGCGCTACACAATAGGAGACATCCAGGAGTGCTTTAACTCAATGTGAGGAGCTCGGGACGCTTTTCGATGCAGCATCGTCCCGGCTGTCGATCTGAGCGGTCTCAAAATGTGCGGTCCGGATGAGATATGTTTCTTCCGCGCGCAAAGCGCTTCCCGTACGATTCTATGACCATGCTGAGCTCCGTTCTAGTGTCATTTCACATGTCAGCCCCTTTTTGATGTCCGATTCTGCGCTGAAAATCATCGGAACTTCTATTGTTTCGCTGCAATGCTGCCTCATCCCATCGTTTGGACGAAGATGGGTGGGGAAAAGGGGTCCAAGAACGCCATGAAGCCATGATTCGCGGGATGACACCTGGGTCGTCTGATCTGCGAAGCGCCTGCGTAAGGTGGTTACACAAAGTACGAGGAACACGCACATCACCTCGACACTGCCCAGAGCGACGTCTGGGAGAATTTGTATGACGTATTGATCAATTGGCTAACTAAGTAGCTTAGGGTACAATGGGGCATGGCTACTATTGTAACGCCCAACTCATTCGGTGCCTCACAAAGCGCCAGGTGGGTATGTGAGCGCGCAAGGAACGTCCCAATTACTCATTTAGTAGGTAGCATCCTCGTTGAACGATAGTCTCATTAGTAACGACTGGCTTATAACTAAAAGTACTATCAAGAGAAACTGGACATCGCTTTCATTGAACCAATAGCCTGCCTAGCTTTGCCATCAGTTTCCTCCCGCAGCAGCCTCAACAGCATCGGTGGCCTCGATTATTTCTGGTGCGTTGAGCGATCCATCGCCGTTGACGTCAGCATCCTCGGCAGCAGCTTGCTCCTCCGCGTCAACGTCTCCGCTCTCGTCGAGGTCAGCGTTCTCAATTTCCTGACCGTTCCCGTTAGCATTGTTGTTGTTGTTGTTGTTTCCCTGTTGGTTGTCTTGCTGGGCATCATCTTGCTGGGCATTGTCTTGCTGGGCATTGTCTTGCTGGGCATTGTCTTGCTGGGCATTGTCTTGCTGGGCATCTTGCTGGGCATCTTGCTGATTTGCCTGTTGCTTACCCTGCTGGTTGTTGCCCTGCTGGTTGTTTCCCTGCTGAGCGTCGTCCTGCTGGGCGTCCTCATCCTGTCCCTGTGCATCCTGGTCCTGGGCCGCGGCATCCTGGACATCCTCCAGGGCAGCCTGCTGCTGTTCCTGTGCCGTCTGCTCCGAAGCCGCGTCCTGCTGGTTGCCCTGCTGGGCGTCTTGCTGGTTGTCCTGCTGGGCCTCGTCATCCTGTGCCTGCGCATCCTGATCCTGAGCCTGAGCGTCCTGGTCCTGGGCCTGAGCATCCTGGTCCTGAGCCTGTGCGTCCTGGTCCTGGGCATCGTCTTGCTGGTTGCCTTGCGCGGCATTGGCCTGCGCGCCGCCTCCCTGCGCATTTTGGCCGCCGCCGCCACCACCACCACCTCCACGCCTGAATGCCTTTAAGTCTGGAACACTGGAGTCAGCACATGCATTAGACATTGTCGGGAATCGCAACCTATGTACCTCGCTTTGGAACAGCAACGGCTGTGTTCCCACCATGCTGTGCAAGGATAGGTCCCGCACTGACAGTAACGGCCAGGAGAGCCGACAGGAATGTGAGGCTGAACTTCATCTTGAAAGAATGGTATATGAAAATGTAAGAAGTGTCAAGCTTTTGCAGGCAGGCAAACGATAGTGGTCCAGCACTAGAGAAGAAATAAAAAATAGAAAGATTAGTGGAGCTGAGAAATGGGGATGAATATCACACCATGAATGAACGCCCCTTGAGAAGAGAGCACCGCCTTTTAATACTCGAGATCATTTGCTCTGCATCCCTTCGTGGTAGGCAGTGCGACTCGTACAAACGGTCAGTATCTCCTGGTCCCCCTACTGTCACAGAGTTTCGTGGTCAAGTCCATTGGCAGTTTTGGTTTTGTCTGGAATGCGGCCGTGGCTGAGATCTCGATTTGTGAGATGAGCGCAGCCAAGAAAAGTTAGCAAGGGTACCTGCATGTGTCGTAGGCGAATTTACCCGTCCCATGCCACACATTCTGTTTCACCCGCGATGACAAGTCTTTTTTGACTCCCGTCACCCCAAAGTCCGGATCAGATCTGCGATTTCAGATGGCTTGGCTGTTTGGACGAGTCAGGAGCCTCACTGGCCAAGAGCGAATACCTGGCCACTGCTCCCACGTAAGGCGCCTAGGGAGGTGTCTGATCATCTGAACAGCGGCAAGACTTTCTACTAAGCATTGCAACATCATCCAATATGGATTTTCATGTGAACGAGTTTTCTTATTGATGTCTGCACATTCAGAGCAAATTCACAGCATGTAACTCGCATGCAGGTAGTCCGGATTAATCAACTATTTATCGATGTCCATCTCAGGCGGACGCAGGCCTTGAAGAAAGTACTTGAGCAGAAACCCTCCAGGCTCGAACCACACCGATCGCTCGAGCGAACAGAACGAGGTCGCCACTATTAAGATGGCGGAGTTTCGAGATACGCCGGTGGCAAAACCCCTTCAAGATCCGCCTTGATCTGCAACGCCAAGGTCCTCGAGTAATAACGATGCTGTTGCGTATACCCACCCATGACCCAATAATTCTCGACCTCCCTCTGGCGCTTCCACATGCCTCGCACCTCTCCCTCCTCGTCAAGGCCCCAGGTACCATCAAGCCTTGCAGCTATCTCAGGCGGGAGGATCGTCGACGCCAGAACGCGCGCCTCCCGGTCGGCGAACCCGGTGCACCAGATCACAGCGTCGGCATCGACGGTCGATCCGTCGGAGAATTTCAGCCCCGTGGCCGTGTACGCCACCGGCTCGACCCCGGCCTTGACGCTGACCTTACCGTCCTCGATGAGCTTCGTCGTGCCCACGTCGACGTAGTGGCCCCCGGCCCGCTCGAGGAGGTTTGACATGAGGTCCGCGTCCGGGTGCGCGCTGTCGAACACGGGGAATCCGGCTTTGGCGAGCTTGGCGTACCGGTTGGGTTCGTTTGACGCTAGGGCGGCGAAGAGTCCCTTGGAGATCTGGCTGGCCACGACCTGTGGGAGGGTGAGGAACATCTTGTCGATAGCCTCGACTCCAGCCGGGGAGTCGTAGGAACCCAAGCTCATCTCGTGACAGACGTAGTCCAAGGGTACGATATAGGTGGGTGACCGGGCATTGATCGTTGTCTGTAGGCCGGCGTCGTGGCAGTCCTGCACGACGTCGAAGGCAGTGTTGGCCGAGCCAACAACTACGACAGACTTGAGGCCTTTGTCCTTGATATCCTTGGTGGCGTTCGTATAGTCGGCAGAGTGGATGCTGAGCCCCTGGAACAAGTCACGATCTGTGATGGAAGGAGTATATGGAATTTGTGACCCGATGCCAGTGGCCTGGACAAGCTGCTTGCTCAGCACCGTCCGCTTTCCGTCGGGTGTTTCGAGATCGACGATCCACCGCTTCTGCAACTCGTCGAACTTGGCCGATCGGATGCAGGCCGAGTTGATCATCTGCAAACCAAACTTGTGGACATATCGCCGCACCTGTTCGCCGAGTTCAGCTCGGGTGAGTAGATGTGGGGTCTGCAGCGTCTTGTCGTAGTCTGTGTCTGTGTCAGTAGAGAAGGCTGCGAAAAGAAAAAGACAAGTGCTACTCACTCATGTACGGTAATTCGCAGAAAGATGTTGGGATGTGGAACTTTAGACACTCGTAGCGGCGGTCCCAGTTGTCCCCGGGTTTGGGATTCCGCTCGCCCATGATGCTTGTAACTCCTAACGCCTTCAGCCTCGCAGCAAGAGCGACAGCGCTGGGTACGTTAGTACACAAGCGGCAAACTATCTCCTTCTAGTCAGGCAGATTGTGCTTACGCATTGCCGCCTCCGATGATGAAGACATCGGTCTCGAGTCTCTCTGCGCCACTAAGCGGCTCAGACGGTCTCAGGAGCAAGCTTTCATCCTCAGGCTGCAGGTCCAAATTCTCCAACTTGGTGCTCAGGATCCAGACCTTCCATTCAACTCCACTGTGCTCATTTCGGAGTGGCAGTAGTAAAATTCTACCACTACAGGTGGCTTGGGGGGAGCTCGTTCGGAAAGTCAGATCGCTCTCGATGAACTGGAGCGTCGGGGCTGCGGGCGTGAACTGAGCCTTTGAGAACTCGATCTCTCCAACCAGCGCCCGCAGCCGCGATGTTTCTATGAGTCCAGCAGCTATTGTTCGAGGGCCCGTCACAGTGCGCAGATGGCAGGTCAGACTCAGCTGATCTTTCCAATATGCTTGACTCGGGAAGAAACAATTCGCCAGAGCTTCAACATCATGTGCCGCCAACGCCTCGTTCATCGTCCGCAATACCTGGCGTGCCTGGCCCGCGGCCTCCTCTCCAGTCATTGATGCATGATCTACGGTCCCAGGGGCAATCGATGGGAGAGGCAGGCGTGTCTGCAGCTGCCTGAGGTCGGCCGTCACTGGAAAGTGGTGCCCATTGGTTGGGACTTCGAAGTGATCTACAGAAGCTCAGCTCAGGCGCAAAGTCAGTCAAGCCAAAGCATAGAGTTCAACTTACTCGATGACATGTCAGGTCTGGGCAGGACAGCGATGTTACAGGACAAAACACTGAGTCGAGGCGCAGGGCAAGGATGTGGAATTGGAAGGAATTGACGGTAGAAATATTAGATTTCAAAGGAACCAGGTTGCCCGGCAGGTGGATTGAGCAGGCCTCTGGGCCCTTCTCCAAGCGCCGTGTCCCAATACATGGGTAGCGAATGGCACCATTATGGCTAAGGTCTCACGGCAGTCACAGTTGGGATCTTCCTCACCCTGAACCGTGCATTGGTTGGTGGAGTCCATTGAAACCCCGCTCAATGTGTGTGACGGTAGGACCGGACCAAAATTTGTGTTTCCCCCCAGGAACAGGTCCAACTCCAGTACCACGTGGAATCCACAATATGCCGTCCGGGGTGATCAGTCACCCGAGTTCCCTCCATTCCGGGAGGGGCCGGGTGGAACCATGAACCAACTGATTCGATGCAACAAATGTTGGTACAAGGTGTTGATCCAGCCCCTGCTAATTAAATTTGTCTTTCCAAAAGGCTCAGGCCACGACATTTCTTGAAAACTATCCTCTTGCTCAATCATCTCCTAGGAAGCGTCCCGAGTATCGTCGAATTGTGTTGGACCCGTGGGCTCTACACAGTATTTGTCGCTTCGGATCGCGATGTCCATGTCGCCGGAGCAGCTGGCTTCACTCCTAGCACAGCCAGCCCTGGACCCACCCGAAGGAGTAACGCCAGATTTTAGTAATCCACCGAATCGAAATGGCCTTGCCTGGTTTGTCACAACGCTGTGCACAGTCGTCACGGCGATTTGTTGCTTGATCCGCGGGTATACCAAGATCTGGGTGAAGAAGACGCTGAAAATTGAAGAGGGTAGGGACACATCTTGTTTTCCCTGATCCTCTTTAGTAGTATCACAACATAATCGCTAATATTTCGAATTGTCAGCGTTGATGATTCTTGGCTTCGTGAGTCACAGAACCTTCTTTCTCTGCTAAAGTGCTGTCACTTGTGCGGGTGCTCGACTCTTCAGACTCATCCACTTACACATTTTCACCAGATTGCCTATTGTGTCACTACCTACGCTGGATACTCCATGATATACACACCGGGATACTACGTGCATCAGTGGAATTTGCATTATGGAGACATGATCCGCCCGCTCTATGTGAGTAGCACATTGCCTTTTTCATAGGTACGGTGCACATCCCTGCTAACCCCGAGCGCGTGACAGCTCATTCTAGTATATGGCTGCAGTTACTCCGCGACACTCCCTCTCATAAAGTCCGCCATCTTATTTGACTGGTGTCGAATTTTCGTACCAGCGGAAAAAATTAAAAGCTTCTTCTGGTGGGGCTGCATGCTTGTGATCAGCCTTCAGGTGAGCTGGGGCATCGCATGCATCATTCTTTTGAACATGCAATGCACTCCTCATAATGCCATCTGGGATTTCTACCTACAGACTTCGGAGAATTGTTACAGCCTCCCTAAAGTCATGCTCACCTCGGCTAGTGTCCAAGTATTTTCCGATTGGACCATGGTATTACTGCCACAGAAAGTGATTTGGTCTTTGAATATGAACTGGCAGAGGAAAGTGGGCATCTCAGTACTCTTCGCTGTTGGCTTTCTGTGAGTTACCTTCGTACTTTGACAGGATCTCGCAAATGTACGTTATCAGCTGATTGTCAAAACAAAACAGGGCCTCTATATCGGCATCTGTCCGCCTGTACACCACTATCAACTTCGCGGGAACAGAGGATCAGATGTACTTCATCGCTCCTCTCCTGTTCTGGGCGTGCGCAGAGATGACCTGCGGTTTCTTCATCCTGTCTGTACCCTGTATTCCAACATTCATGTCAGAATCTGGCATCTCGCCCTGCCTGAAACGGTTGCTACTCCGCGTGCCTGGAAGATCAGGGAAGTCGACTGGAGACTCCAACGTCCAAAGCTATAGATTTGGAGACATAGTCACTATTGGAGGGTCCAATGGAAATAAGAAGGGGGCTGGTGATAATACATACTTTGAGATAGCGGAGAGTAGTGTGGAATTGGGTGAGGTAGAGGCCCACGGCAGTCGTGATGATAAGGCCAGGTATAAGTCAGGTCTACAGTAGCGTTAGCCTTTAACACCAGGACCTTGAATCAAAAGCGACCCTAATGGACTTCAATTTTGGAGGATACTCATCAGAGAGTAGTTTGTAACCTGTCTTCGCTTGGCAGCTAAATATGTCCGGGACGTCTGCCAGATCACCAGGACCAAATATCCTTACTCCACACACCGCATTACCTCGTACAAAGCGGCAGAGTTGACCATTGACGGCGAGGGATTGGTTAGAGGCCAGCCCGTCGGGTCCTTTTCTTGGTGTATTGCAAGCGACTCGCGCTTGTTGCCGGGCAGGTTCGCCAAGGCGGGCCCGAGGTGGGTCTATGTCTACTAGTACATATTTGTACGGGAATGACCACCAGGCTAATCAGGCTAATCAGTCCATCTTATCTGCCCTTCCCTTATCTCGATCTAACCAAAATACCCTGGCATGATACATACCCTGATGCTGGCGCATGATAAGGCGCTCGGCAGCTACAAGCCTCGATATCTGAGCGGCGCCCCACGCCGGCGGAAGTTTTTGTGACTGGACGTAGATCTTATCTGTCTGTCTTATCATAGCCCTCATCACCCACGGTTATCTCTTATGGCTGGCCCTTGTAGCTCGCCTGAGACACGGAAATCATAAGTATTCTACTGGCCAGCATCGAGCGTCTTATCTCATTGTATTTGGCAGATCACGTTGGGCCATACCGTAATATTTTCTTGACTCGCTGAAGCTTCCAATGGATGGACTCAATGGATGGACTCACCTAGCCTTAACTTAATCATTGCCCAGAGCCCACCCCCCACAGTGAGTGACATCTCCGGGAACAAGTTGATGCTCAGGGCACGCCTGCCATCACGTGTGATCAGCATGGCTCGCAGGCAGTCAGGCAGGAACTTTGGGAAAGGTCTCGATTAATAAGATGCTGTGTCCTGTCCCATCTCCCCGGCGCTTCGTAAGTGTCCATGCTATAAGATACAGTCGAAATAACCCGCACGGTCGGTCACCCTTTGAACATTAACGCGCGCTTTGCACACCAGACCATAAGCTCGTCATCATGGCTGGCGGTGGTGGTCCGTCCTCGGGTGTTGTAGCCCCCCCTCTCAGCCAGGCTTATGGCTACGGCGTCATTGTCGGCCTTGGCTTTCTGTTTGCCCTTGGAATGATCCTGACCACGTGGGTTTTGAAGAGGTGAGAACTTGCTGCCGCGCCTATCATAGCCGAGTTATGTGCGCGAGCGTGCATTTTGAGTACAAGCCTTTGTCTAACGAATGTTTGGTACGCGTGTAGGTACAACAATGAATCCCAGACCTCGGAGATGTTCAACACCGCTGGCAGGACCGTCAAGTCTGGCCTGGTCGCGTCAGCTGTCGTCTCGTCTTGGACCTGGGCCGCTACACTGCTGCAGTCCTCGGGTGTAGCATACCGATACGGAGTTTCTGGTCCTTTCTGGGTAAGTCATGTCGCACGAAGCCATCTGTGCTATGGTGTGCCTGTGGCCCTCACGGTCAGGAGTCGCTAACACTCGCTCACAGTATGCATCCGGAGCTACCGTGCAGATCATCCTCTTTGCCACGCTCGCCATTGAGCTCAAGAGGCGAGCACCTAATGCACATACTGTTCTTGAGGTCATCCGGGCGCGATATGGTCGGTTTCCCCTCCTGAAAGGGTCAGGATTGATCCATATCTGGCAGAATCTTGCATGCTGACGCGTGTATAGGCCGCGCCACACACTGTGTCTTCATTTGCTTTGGGCTGTTCACCAACATCTTGGTCACCTTGATGCTCGTGGTGGGCGGATCAGCAGTGGTGACATCCCTAACGGGCATGCCGACCGAAGCAGCTTGTTTTCTGCTGCCCTTGGGTGTTGTCCTCTACACCATGTTTGGCGGGTGAGTAGCGAGTCCACTCGGAGGAAGTTAAGTGGACATGCCATTGACATCCTCGGCCAGAATCAAAGCCACCTTCCTCACTGACTACGTCCACACTGTCATCATCCTTGTCATCATCCTCATCTTTGCCCTCACAGCTTACGCGACGGGAAGCGAGTTGGGGTCGCCTTCGGTCGTCTATGACCGTCTAATGGCTGCGTCGGCGGCACACCCGGTCGAGGGAAACGCGGAAGGCTCTTACCTAACCATGCGATCCAAGGAGGGTGCCATCTTCTTCGTGATCAACATTGTGGGAAACTTCGGAACCGTTTTCATGGACAACGGTGAGATCCGCTCCTTGAAGCAGGACAGGGGGTCTGTGTTTGGGCTAGTTGACTAACTCTACATCAAGGCTACTATAACAAGGCCATCGCTGCGTCTCCTGTTCACGCCCTCCCGGGCTACATCATCGGCGGCCTGGCTTGGTTCGCGATCCCTTGGCTGTGCGCCACCACGATGGGCCTGTCTGCCCTGGCTCTTGAGGGTACCCCGGCGTTCCCGACATATCCTGACCGAATGCTGCCTGCCGATATCACCGCGGGACTGGTACTTCCTTATGCCGCGATCGGGCTTCTAGGGCGCTCAGGCGCTATTTGCACTCTGATCATGATTTTCAGTAAGATGACGCTCCCAGTCTTGAACGATTGTCACAGGAACTGACTCTCGTGTGACCTAGTGGCTGTGACATCTGCATTCTCAGCACAGCTCATTGCGGTCTCTTCCATCGTCACATATGACATTTATCAGTTAGTACTTCCTCGGGTTGAATATTCAACGGCATAAAGACTCACCATAGGCCTTAGGACTTACATCAACCCCTCGGCGCCGGGTAAGCGACTGATCGCCGTTTCACACACCAGCGTCTGTGCCTACGGCGTGATAATGGCCGGCTTCTCCGTCGGCCTCTACCATGCCGGGATCTCTATGGGCTGGCTATACGTGAGTACTACCCCAACAAATTCACCCACGCGGCGGCCTCTTGTACTGAGATGCCCGAAATCATAGCTCTGGATGGGCGTCATGATCAGCGCCGCCGTCATCCCAGCCACGTTGACGCTCTTCTGGCGGCGCCAGAACTGGATCGCGGCCGCGGGCTCGCCCATCCTCGGCCTGGCCTGCGCCCTCGTCGCGTGGACCGTCACGTGCGCGCGCGAGTTCGACGGCGTGCTCTCCATCGAGAACCTCGGCTCCAACAACCCCATGCTGGCGGGCAACGTGGTCGCGCTGCTGAGCCCGTTGGTCTTCGTGCCGGTGCTCACCTACGCCTTCGGTGCCGACGACTACGACTGGGCGACCATGGCCGCGATCAAGCAGGGCGACGACGCGGACATCTCGGCCATATCGGAGGGCAGCGGGCTGGAGAGCGGCAGCGCCTCGCCGGGCTTCACCCTCGTGGCGCCGGAGCAGGACATGGTGAAGCTCAACAAGGCGTCCCGGCTGGCCAAGTGGCTCACCGTCGTAATGGCTGTCTCGTTCTTGGTCCTCTGGCCGATGCCTATGTACGGATCCGGCTACGTCTTCTCCAAGCCCTTCTTCACCGGCTGGGTGACGTTGGGCATCATCTGGATCTTTGGGAGCTCCGGCGCCGTCGGCCTCTTTCCGCTGTGGGAGGGCCGCCATAGCATTGTCCGGGTTGCCAAGGGCATGTTTGGCATGAAAAAGGGCGATGTCTTCAGCGAGCCCATCGAGGGCGAAGGCAAGGATGTACTGGACACGGCGTCGCAGACGTCCAAGAAGTAGACGGGCTGGCACAAGGTCGGCGGTACGCCATCACTATCATGCGACAGCTCTGATTAAAACTTGGTGTGGTTGATGAGCTTGTTCTTCGATACGTTTTGGTCACATAGCACCTCTCTCGGGGAAGATACCCGGACATATAATGATGAAACCCCAGGACCAGTGCGCCAATGAGAACACTTGGGACACATGCGACCATTGTTTGGTCGAAGACACATGCCAATTCTGTTGTCACGGGAAAGGTGGCAGGTGATAATGAAGGACGCCAATGTCTATTGCGGAACACTGCGAGATTATTAAATAGCGCCTTAACAGCCGGTAACCTTTTCCCAGATTTCTTAGCCCATGGCAGCCTTAGCTTTCGTAACTGTGTTGGGCTGCCCTAGTAATCTTTTCCTCAGATGCTACTTATATGTCTAAGTCTGTCAACTCGAGGGTCGACTCCCTTAGGTCGCCCAATGGAGTGTCAAAAGAACAAGTCTAGGATATGGTAGTGAACGTCCCAGTAAAACAGGATCATTTGAGGCAGGGTATCCACATCTGACTTAGTTATCACTGTTGTTGAATTTGATAAAAAAAGGAACTACTAATTAACTCTATAAGGGTAGCAATGAGTATAAGTTAAATAATACTTGCTATTAATAATTACCCTTCTACTACTAAGCTTTAGGATTGGAAGTAGAACGCTACTTTACTCTGTGGTAATATCTGGATTTTGGATGCGAGAGAGCTGATCCTGGCTAGAGAATACAAATGGTTTATAAGTATCTAAGCTCTAATATAAGTAACTTTAGTCTACTTTTGCCTCATCCAGTCAGCAGCGACTTCCTCGTTCTCGTAAGCCTTAGCTATCATAGCGCGAGTGGACCGTTCAGCACTGATAATGTACTCCTCCACTTCCTTCTTTGTCATCTCCCGCGGCACGTTCTTTAAATTTTCCATGATGCGCTGCAGTCCAAGCTTTGCCTTGGCTCGAATCGCCTCGAGGTTCTGTCCAATCAACCTCCCATTACGCTTCTTGAGCTGGCCGTCCACCATGACGGTGTCAACATCAGCGGCTGTCGAGTGCAAGACAGCAGTTCCTAATGGGAACGCGGAGGGGCTAATGTGGCGCTTGTTAGAGATGAAGACGATGTCGGCCTTCTTCCCCGGTGTCAGAGTACCAATCTTGTCGCCTAGACCAACTGCTTCGGCGCCGTTTCGTGTCCCCCAGATGAGGGCATCGCGGGCGGTATATTCGAGGTCGGAAGGGACCTTGCCCCGCTGCTGGATGGCATGGTGGTCCAGACACCGCTGTAGCTGCAGCGCCAACCGCATCTGAGACAGCAAGTCGGGGGCCACGGCGGCAGACGTATCGATGCTGAGGGAGGGCTTCAGGCCATTCTCAATGCAGTATCTCAGAGGCGGAAGCCCCATCCCCATCTGCATTTCCGTCTCTGTCGCGATAGAGACCTTGCCGCCACTCTCAGCAACGAGCTTGATCTCGTTAGGCGAAAGGTTGTTGCAATGGATGTAAACGTGGCCTGGCAGAAGAAGGTCGTGGTGGTGACGTTCCTCGATATCCTTTGTGACCATGGAGTTGACAACGCCACACGAGTGGGAGCAGCAGAGCATTCCAAGCTCATTGGCAAACTTGATCTCAGCCTTGGTTAAGTTGAAGGGAACGGTTCCTGGCTGTGAGAGCGCTAATCCAACTTGAACGAGCTTGTCGGGGTCCCCATCCTGCAAGCGAAGGCTCTTGATGTGGGCGAGGCGAGCTTTCCAACCATCCTCGCCTGCCGCATGCTCGCCATATTGGTCCTGGCTCATACCAAAACAGTAAAAAGCACGAATTCCCGAATCTTTCAAGCCCTGCAATTCCGCATCCGCGTGAGGGCCCGAATGGAACGATTCGCACGAGTCAAGAATTGTGGTCACTCCGCTGTCAAGTGCCTCAAGCGCGCCAACGAGAGCGGAAGTTTGCATGTCCTCGACACCTGTGGCTGGCAGCCATCTCAGGTAAGTGTTCGAGAGGAAATGAAACAAGGCCTGGTCGGCCCCCAAGCCACGGGTGAGGGACATGGAGACATGCCTGTGGGTATCTATCATGCCTGGTATCACGATACCGTCGGTGGTATCAATGACTTCGGCATCGGTAGTATCAGCAGCAAGATCTTCTGGCTTGCCGACGGCCTTGATAATGCCATCTTCGACCAGAACATATCCTGGAGTAAAGTCTCCGATGTTGTCGTCAAGAGTAGTGACTTGACCTCCAATGAAAAGGTATTTTCCAGGCATTTTGGTGAAGGGCTGGTTGACTAGGTTGAAGTAGATGTGAGTTCTTGGAGTGAGTGCTGAGATATGGGTTGCCGCTCAATGACCATGCTTCAGCCTTTACGCGTATTTATCTTAACAGACGACTTGCTAAGGTGCGATGTGTCTTCGGACGGACTTTTACAGTCTTCCGTTTGTACGAGACTATTGATACTGCGGCCACTTTTCTTGACGAATCAGTCATGAGCTTTCACGCATCAAGGAGACAAATCCTGAAGTCCTCGCTGCATCGGTACACATGGTCCACCTCTATCCCCACAACGCGCCAGTCTGGAACATACTACTGTCAGGTCAAAGACAAGACCTCAGCTTTCACGGAACAATAGAAATATGCCTTATGAAAAAATGTCATTAGTAGGCATTACAACAGACCAGCTTGTGGTTTTGGTCTTTTGTTTGTAGGGCTTGAACTGAAGATGGGAACGTCGCCCCGGTCCTCCGTGTTTAATGGAGCAAGATATCCACTTCGTCACTCGTAGACCTGTTGCCAGATCCATGGCTGAGTAGAGGTGCGATTGACAGGCTGAGACAGGCCCCCAAGAATTGTCTATTATGGATGACATCTCGGACGCATTGTTGTGGATCCGCGACTTAGTCGAAAAGCAGGTCAGACCGACGTGAACGGACTCTTCTAATGTTCCCCGACGTTGCAATTTTCCAACTATTCGGCACTCGCCTTTCAAGTTCGCTATTCGCTCTTTGAAACTCGCCCGATTGCTGCAAGAAGATGTAAGCGGATAGATGCAAGAGCTCCGTTCTTGTCTCAATGTTAGTCAACTTTTGTCAGGGGGCTTTTTCACGGACAGTTGCAAAAGCCGACTTGGCACCCAAAAAGACAATAGGAAAACAGGATGCGCGTGTCTTATCCGCTAAGGACTTATAACAAACAAGTCGATCATCGGGGCCAAGTACAACTCGGAACAGACATCGAGATCGCCGAGGGGGCCGAGGGCGCCGAGACGTTTCTTCAGGGGCAGAAGTGGCCTCGGTCGTTTCGTACGTCGAACTCATCCAGAATTGCTTCCCTGGCCTGCCCCTCAACAGTCGCTCCGACAAACTCTTCACCTTCATCTGCCTCTCTCGCAAGGACGCCGGAAACGACGAGTGGACTTTTCGTACTACAATCCTCTCTATCATCGGTATCCGCGCAGGTAGTAGTCCGATCCTACCACCCTCACAGAGTTCTGTGGCCACCACCAGGAAGATGGCATCAATTTGGAGCGCACGGACGAAGGGGCAAGACGCTAGTTAAGGAGAATGCCAATAGTAGTTTGGATTTGTTATAGCCGCAGTGCAATACGCAAATGAGAATGAGGTTGAGACTCAATGGACCTTGTGATCCACAAGAAAAGTGGGTGCGTTAGGGGGTGGGGTCAGCTTACATGATACCCGCTCTGTTTCTTTCCCAGGGTAGCCCAATAGACTGTTGCGAAGCTCTGGAAACTCGGCTCATGCATGTCCAATTCAACAAAAAAAAAATGCATGGCTTTCGAGGCTAGTTACAGCTTACATGCTAATGTCTCACTGCAGGCCTTGGTCTAACAGGCGATTGGGTGACTACTTTGTCTGACAATCCTGAAGGAAGTTGACTAGTAGAATTAATATGGTGCACAGCATGGCTCTTGACAGAGCCAGTCAAGTCACGGGCGATGCATATGCGTCAGCACTACAGGAAAATTGGGGAAAGAGTCGAGAAAAAGATTGATAAGGCCATTCCGAGCTAAACTTGTCTGAACCCACAGCCCAACCACAACTCAAAGCAGCATAGGTCAGGGGTGAATCACACTTTCGATTTTGAACAGTTAGTCTCACATCATCAAAGAAAATAAGCAATTGTATGACCAATTCAGCAAAGTTTCCATTCCATCTCTGTCAGTCACTGTTGCCTGTCCCCCAAATATCCGGAATTACGCAGTTCTCGTTTGAAACCTTGGAAGTCCGTGCCGGCAGTCCACTTTCATTGTCTCCTTGGAACGAGCATAAACACCTTGAGAACAAAATGATGTCAAAATCACAGGGCTTGAAAACTACTGAGTCGCTGTTGGATGGCTACAGCAGCCTCAACGTCAATCGACTCACGGCGCCCTTGTCCAGCGACTTCTCACACGACGTCCTACCTGAGAGTCTAGGGATGCCTATCAGGAACAAGAAACAATTTGCAGAGCACGCGGCTGGGATTTTCTCGCTCTTTAGAGAGTTTCGAATGAAACCCAAGGCCATCTTTGAGGACCAGAGACAGAAGGCCGTGGTCGTACATGCGCGAATGGAAGGAAAATTGAAGAGTAGCAATGAAGAGTGGCTGAATGAATGTGTCATGATTATTAGTCTATCTGAAGATGGGACACAGGTTGTCAAAGTCACGGAGTTTGTCGATAGTGCGAAAGCTGTTGAGATGCGCAAGAACCATGCTCCTAAAATGGCTGAGTAGTTGTCGGAGAGGCAAGGTCGTCCCCTAGCAATTACCTAGTGCGAAGCGCATGGCGTGTTACTGAAGACCATGCATATAAATACTACATCTAGCTTTATTTGCCACTCTTTGACCTAGAACTGTTTTCCTCGGACCTGATCACTTATCCCCGCCTGCCGCTGGGATATCCACCCTCTAGTGCGACCCCACAAGCTGCCAGAGTGCGCTTGTGCCAGCAATGAGCGGCATGACAATGCGGACGGTGTTGCGGCGGATCCAGGTGCGTGCGTAGGTTTCAGCCTGAACAACATCAGTCTTGCCAGCTTGAGGGCTCTCCAGCGCAATGATTTTGCTGTTCAGAGGCACCATGTTGACGGCAGAGTGAACAATCGTCGCCAGCTGGCACAGAGCCGAGAGCGCATAAAGCTTCCAGTCACCGAGGCCCTGTCCGCGACCTTGGGCCGTCCAGGACGTGTATGCATATCCGAAAAGCGCCAGTGCGGTTATCGGCTTGAAGAAACCGTGGCCAACGGCCCCAAAGACGGGCCACTGCCGCGACAGCAGCCTCACCCGTGCACCGTGGTCTGGCGACGAGCTTGGTGGGAAATCTACCAGCAGTGCGGGCACGCTCATGAATGTTTGGGTGAGGGCATTGCCTTGCCAGGAATCATTGTCAGTGCGTGTACCGGCCACTGCTCGAGATGGCTACTTACCGACTAGTGTAAATGAGAATGCAATGCTGACGCCAACAACGGCTTCAGGAGTGATAGCCATGTTTTGAAGCCGCTTCGAGTTTCTTTCCTAACTATGCTCGATGAATATGAGCAAGTTCACGAACGCACGTACATGTATTGCGTGGATCTTTTTAATCTGCGGTTTTTAGCGTTCAGGGCCCGGGGCGGATGCTGGAACCGAGAGTGCGAGTGGTGACCTATAGTATGGTTGCTCTACCTCCTACGGAATTCAAAGCTTCTTCGCGGCCTGGGTTATTATGTTAAGGATCTGCAGGAATCGGACATCCGATGGGGATACCACAGATTCTGTGGAACAAGACGACCGCCTCTTTCAAGGCATTTGGCTGACTTGTGCGACAAATATCACCCAATTTGGCAGCAGTTTTATGTGAACGATCTTATGTGGCCGAAGCGATGAACTGGAATCATAAGCAAGGTGTCAGGGAGTGTACTAGCGCAACGCCAGCACAATGTTTCGAAGGAATGAACGCTAAGGCTTCCTGAATGAACTTAGGGCTTATCCATGTACAAAAGTCGACGCCTCTTACTAGGCGATTGGCTGGCCTATACGACGAGTACACCTCTTTGTGCTGTCAGTCAGGCAGTCAGCTGACATTAGAATCCTTTCAACCTCAACCGGGTATGGATCGTGCAAGATGCACAATCACATCGCATTATCAAATTGTAGAATGCGAGCACTAAGGTAGATAACGTGTTCCCCTTGTGTGGATCAATTTGCAATTAGTAGTAGTCTGAAGTACCTATTCCCTCAAAGCTTCCACCTTCATGCCACATTTGGCTCATCGAACAGACTGAGGGACTCCATTGCCCTTGTTCACAATCCTGTGTGACGCTTATTCCAGAGTAGTCATGCAGCTCTTGACCTTCTTCCCACTCGGCCTAGCCCTCATCGGACTTGTCTTTGCTAAGCTTGTCAAACTATTCAGACAAGCAAACGACCCGAAAGGTGTTCCAGGGCCAACTCTAGTTCCGTATATTGGCCGAATCCATGATCTCCCTGTTCAGTACATGTGGCTCAAGTTCAAGGAGTGGGCAGACAAGTATGCCGTCGACGGGTTTTACAGGACTGAAATGCTCGGCGCAAAATTCCTTGTTGTCTCCGACGAGAAAGTTGCCGAAGATCTACTTGTGAAGAAAGCAAAGTTCAACTCAGATCGCCCCACGATCACGTCTTTGATCGATTCGAAGAGCTCATTTGGTTCGATGGAGTATCTGCCACTGATGGGAAAGAACGGTAGGTACTGTCCTTGTCTATTGCAGAATTTCGTGCTAAGACCATTAGAATACTGGGCCCGACAAAGACGACTTGCACATGCCTACCTAACCGAAGGGGCAAATGCTCAGTACAATGGCTTGATGTACCACGAGTCAAAACGCTGGCTCGCCAGGTTGATTGAAGATCCGGACAACTTTGCTTTTTCTCTTGAGGACATGGCATCCAAAATCATGTGCCAACTGACTTGGGACGACCCTGATGTCAGCGAATATTTGATCAAGAGCGCGTGGAGACTGCTCACACAGATTTCTCCGGCTGGACCGATCACCAATATGTTGACACCATTGTGGGATCTTCCCTGGTTGGTGAATCCGTGGAAACAAGCGGAGAAAAGGCGTCATGATGAGCTTCAGGCGTGGTGGATGGACAGACTCGTTACCACCCGCCAGAGGATGGAGAAAGGCGAGCAACGCCCGTGCTTTACCCGGGATTTCCTAGAGAAGAGAGAGAAAGGGTCCGGCATATCAGGTGATTACGAGGCATCTTCTGTCTTTGGTATGCTGGCTCTGGTAGGAATTTTTACGATTGGTGGTCCGCTCTCATTTTACTTAATTGCAATGGTGCACCATCCAGATTGGCAGGCGAAAGTGCAGAAGGAAGTGGATGAGGTTTGTAAAGGCCGGTTACCCACTCTTGACGACAAACCAAACCTTCCCATTCTGCGTGCCTGCATCAAGGAGACTATGAGATGGAGGCCGAATGTGCCGACAGGTGAGTGTCCGATAAAACATATTGATTCACTTTCTCTTGCTGACATGCCGGCCAGGAGTTGCACATGAGATGGAGGCCGATGATGTCTACAAGGGCTATTTCCTTCCAAAAGGGACTCGTATTCTACCTTTAGAGTGGTAAGAGACGACTGATTTGTGCTCAAATGACCTTTACGCTGATACCTACAGGGCATTCCTGCGAAACACCGCCAAATATCCTGACCCAGACAGCTACCGCCCTGAACGGTGGTTAGAGTCAGAATGGCCCACTTACCAAGAGCCACTTAGCACCTATCCGAGGATCAAGGGAATGACATCTTTCGGGTGGGGTCAGCGAGAGTGTCTAGGGCAAACCCTTACAGAAGATGAGCTGGTAGTTGCATGTGGTGCACTCGCTTGGTGTTTTGAAGCATAAAAAGGATCCTGCTACTGGACAAAATCTGCCCGTGCCGCTGGACAAGTCCAATTCGTTACTTATCATCAAGCCGGACCTTTTCCAGATGGCTTTCGAGCCTCGTAGCGAAAAGCGCAAGCAGGAAGCTCTTCGTCTCTGGACGGAGTCTCAGGCGAAAGACCTGCATAATAGGGCAGAGTTCATGAAGGCCGCGAAAGGGAAGCAGCCAACATGATTATCACCCATAAACTTCGGAAATTTAGATGAGTTGAAGCACGTAAAATATTTCTGTATCGGTGGTTTTGTCGAATGAGATGTTATGTGTGATGTAAACAGATCAGGGCTGCTCAAGTCATCGGCCATGGTAGCTGCGAAAAAGGATTATTCGATGTAGTCACAAGTCGTGTTTTCAAGCAGGTTTTGCCTCGGAATCTTACCTGGGCATCTTCACAACTAGCAGTAGTGCAGCTCGATACTTCTGTGAAACGGTAACAGTAGGAGCATAAGCTTTACAAGAGAGCCTAGGAGATCTGAAATGGGACGTGTCGTCCACCGCAAATCGTTGCCAAGATCGACCACCGTAGAAGCAGGCGGATCAAGCGCCTGCTCTATCTGGTAAGTTCGCAGCAGCCCATGCATGAGCCTACGACGCACGATGGATTTTCTATGCATCTCACGTAAGCATGTCGTACACGTCACGTTGGATGGGCCTTAGAACACAAGGTAAGTTGCCGATGGCTAAAGCTACGAGTGTTCTGCCTTGTCCACCTCTAAAGGTCTCACACCTTCACCGGCTGGGCGCCTGTTGTACATACCCAGTGAAAAGTTTTCGTTTCACTAATGCTGAATTCTTCATCAGTTCCCTTCTTCATCACGACCATTATCTAGAATCTTAAGAAGACCCACCACTTTTATATGATAAAGATTGTAGAAACCATTATGCCTTCTTCCACGGAACCCAAGCCTGTGGGCTCATACCCGTCGATGGGGATCGATGTACTCATCGTTGGGACCGGCCTCGCTGGACTGACAGCCGCAATTGAGTGCATTCGAAAAGGTCACAGTGTGCGGGTATTAGAACGAAACTCGGGCATCAATACCGTCGGTAAGCTCTGGCTTCATTTTTTTTCTTTTTTCGCCTTTGATGAAATTCGATCTCAGTTGTGTAACTACATTGGATTACTCACCCTTTATCAGGGGATATGTACTTCATGGGCTTAAGCGCAACAAGATTCTTCAAACACTGGCCCGAAATGGCAAAGGAATACGACGGAATCTCGCTGCACAACGCGTGGATCGAGACGTTCAAGCACGACGGCACACACATGATACCGCCGCTCAAGGTGGCCGACCGGCTGCGAGATGCTGGTCTCGACCCCAACACGCCCCCGGGGACCTTCCAGATGCGGCCGCTTGTCTATAAGATGTTTGTCGCGCAGGTAGAGCGGCTGGGAGTGGACATCCAGTTTGGGAAGCGCGTTGTCGAGTATTTCGAGGACGAGGAGCGCCAGATAGGTGGTGTGGTGACTGACCAAGGTGAACGGTTTGAGGCGGATGTGGTCATTGCCGCTGATGGTGTTGGGTCCAAGAGTCATGGACTTATTGGCGGACAGGTTCGGGCTATGAGCTCAGGTAGGGCTATGTGGCGCGCGGCCTTTCCGAAACACCATCTTGATAAGGATCCCGAAGTCAAGGAGTTCTTTAAGATGGTTGATGGCGAAACTGGTGAAGAGCCCATTATCAGAACATGGCTTGCGTAAGTCCACAGAGGTCGAATTCCATGATCAGCAGCAACTAATGACAAGCAGTCCAGGAGCGTACGGTCTCACCTTGACTCGCCCCGACACAATTGTCTGGACCATAAACCACGATGTAAGAACCCACACCCACCAAACGTGCCTCGGCTCGTCCAATATTTATCACGAGACCAGGTCACCGGCTCAGAGAAAGAATCCTGGCGCAACACAGTACCCGCCACCGAAGTCCTCTCCAACATGGACAAAGGCGTTGGCCCAACCCCCTGGGCTCCAGTCTTCAAGAAACTGATATCCCTCACCCCTCCCAACACAATCATAAACTTCGAGCTCTTCTGGCGCGACCCCCAGCCGAAATGGGCCTCACCGCACGCCCGCGTCATCATGATCGGCGACGCGGCGCACTCATTCCTCCCGGCATCAGGCAACGGCGCCACGCAGGCCATCGAGGACGCGATTTCCCTGGCGACGTGCCTGCAGCTCGGCGGCAAATCCAAAATCCCGCAGTCCGTCCGGGCGCATGTCAGGCTGCGCTTCGTGCGGAATGCGTGCGCGCAGAAGCTCGGGTTCAGCAACGCCGAGCTGCTGCAGGACACGGACTGGAGCAAGGTGAAGCTGGACCCGCGCCGGGCGCAGCCGAAGCTGCCCAAGTGGGTGTTCAGCCATGATCCTGAGAGCTATGCTTATGAGAATTATGAGAAGGTTGTGGAGAGCATGAGAAAGGGGATCCCGTTTGATGAGGACGACAGCATCCCGCCGAACTATCCCCCTGGTTATAAGTATGAGCCGTGGAGTATCGAGCAGATCATGAGGGACGTTCGTAACGGGAAGCTAGTGGATCTAGGTGCAGGTGACTGGAGGTGAAAGAAGTACCTGTACGTCTCTGGATCAAAGACATAGATAATCAGGTTCGGTTTTCTAGGTGTGCATAACAGGTGCTTGTTGGAAACACTCAGCTAGAGATCAGCCCCCTGATCAGCAAGACAGCCCAGTCATACAACATTGAAAACCATAGAAACCTGCCTCGATCAGTCGGTGATAACAACAACACAATAGCAATATTTCAGAACTCGTAATGGGACCGTGTCGGCCGGTCAAGGACTGCGAAACGTAATATGATGGACCCCTGCTGCATCCCGTCACATAGTATAGTTCAGAATCAAATCCAAACACGCCACAAAAGGGCAGAGTTTATTCGCTTCACTCACAGAGTTGAAAATTAACACAGAGGTTTATGCAATTTGTTCTTTCATTCCCAATCATTATATGTAAAACTCTCAGATCTCATCGCCACCCAACAACGATCCGCCCTTTTCTTGGTATTTATGTACACGACAAAAGCTCATCAAACAGAGACCACCCTTCCCGGGAAAAAGAAAGCACCCCCAACTCCAATTCAAAACTCCAGCCCTTTTTGGCTTTGCATCCCACCATTCCTTTGTGGAAGGAGGGGTAGGCGACAACTACAGGCTTATCGGCTGGTGTCGACGACGTAGCGGCCGACAATGGTGCCCTCGGCCATCTTGTCAAATATGCTCTGAAGCTCGCTGAGGCCGACGGTCTTGAAGGGGGCGTTGACGAGGCCCCGGGCGAAGAAGTCGAGCGCCTCCTGGGTGTCCTGCCTGTTGCCGACGTAGCTGCCCTTGATGGAGATCATGCGGACGACGCTCTCGAAGACGGGGGCCGAGATGCGGGCGCCGGCGGGCAGGCCGATGCAGATGACGACACCGCGGGGGCGGACGTAGTCGGCGGCCTGCTGGAAGGGCTTCTCGGACACGGCGAGCAGGATGGAGGCGTGAGGGCCCAGGCCGTCGGGGGTGGCGGCCTTGACGTCTGCGACGAGGTCCTTGGACGTGAAGAAGTCGACGTAGCCCGAGGCGCCCAGCTCCTTGCAGGCCTTGCCCTTCTCCTCGCCGCCGTCGATGGCGATGGTATGAATGCCCATGGCCTTGCAGTACTGCAGGGCCATGTTACCGAGGCCACCACCGGCACCGGCGATGGCGATCCACTGGCCAGGGCGGACACCGGACTCCTTGATTCCCTTGTAGACAGTGATACCGGCGCAGAGGACGGGAGCGACAGCCTCGAGGCTCACGCCCTTGGGAATGCGAGCCACGTGGGCGGCCTTGGCGACAGCGTATTGCTGGAAGGAGCCGTCGACGGTGTAGCCGGAAAGCTGGGCCTCGGCGCAGAGGGGCTCGTCGGCAGTCATGCAGTAGGAGCAGGACAGGCAGGAGCCGTTGAGCCACTTGATACCGACCTCATCGCCCTCCTTGAGGTCCTTGACGAGTTCGCCGCGGGCGACAACAACACCAGCACCCTCGTGGCCACCGACGAGGGGCATCTTGACGGGCAGGGGCCAGTCGCCCTTCATGGCGTGCAGGTCGGTGTGGCACACACCCGAGAACTTGACGTTGACCAGGACCTCATCGGGGCCGGGCTTGGCGACGGGGATTTTCTTGTACTCAAGAGCTGTGAATTGGATGTTAGCCTGCGATCTGTTTGGTGAGGCGGGAGGGAATTGTGGGTTGTAGATCTGCACAAAGTGGAGGAGGGGCCGGCTCATGGAGGGGCACGGAGGGGCAAGGATAGAGGGGGGACTGATTAGGTTGAGTGAGGTCAAACTTACGTCCACCGACCTGCTTGCAGACCTGCGCCCACTGCTCAGTTGGAATCTCGACGCCCATGTTGTTGGTGTGTGGTGAAGTGTAGATCTGGTGGGTTGCCAAGGTAGCGGTAATGTCAGAACTGGCGTGCTGTGCACAAGCTGAATGGTTCCTTAGGTTGAGGAAGGGCTTGGTATTCTTAGGATTAAGATGCTGATGATGAATGGGAGAAGAGGTCGAGGGCAGGAATTGAGGTCGGAGGGCTTGGACAGATTTATATCTCTGCTGTCCAAGAGCAAGGTGGGGAAGGCGCGCTGTAAAGATCGGAGTGGTGGTGGTGGTGGTGGCCAGAGGGGAGGAGGTGATGGACGACAGGGTTGGCAGGTTGCGGGAAGCTCGAGCTCGATACATGGTTGCGTGCAGGCGGCTGCAGGCGGTTGCTGGTACCGCTTTGGCAGGGCTGGGCTTAGGCCTGGGTGCTTGCTTGGACCGTGTCACTGGTGTCACCGGTGCCACTGGCGTTTGTTCTCCCACTTGGTTGGAGAAGCTTCGGAGTACCTAGGTACGGCAGGTATGACGATCCTAGGCCTGGGTTCTGGGTTCTGGGTTCTGGCCTCTGGGTCTGCTTTTCGCTGGGTCTCGGTCTAGGACTTCCCTGGTTCGTGCTCGGCTGGTTGCATGCAGGAGGTATGCAGTGGATGCAATACGACAGCAATTCAGCAAGTACTGTGGACAGTTACGGTACGGTCTGGTATTGCCTGACGGTCTGGCTGTTGTGGAACTGTAACGACAAGGACAAAGCTCAAAGCTCAATCAAGATCTCACTGTACAACGTGCAACATCGAATGCTGGGAAGAGAGGTGGAGGGGCCCGACAAAGTGGCGCTCGCCGGGGGCGAGACCTACTAAACAATGCCAGTTCGGAGAAGTCCCTTTGACATCTCCGGTCGTCTGGTGATGGTGGTGGCCGTGACCAGACTCGAGGCCGGCCATTGCACGGCGGCGTCGTACGATTCCCACGCGCGGTGGGGCTCGCGGGAGAGGCCAATGTCAGATGTCACCTCACTCGTTCCCTGTGCCCAGCCCCAGGGCCCCGGCCCAGCCCTGTCATGCCGTGTCGTGTCCTCTCAAGTCCTCCCAAACACACACCCAACCCACCGTGCTACACGGGCCATGGGGGGCGTGGCATGGTCCGGCGTGGTCTGGTCAGGCCATACCCGCGCATGCCCTCCTGGGCGCTTGTTGCTGGATTCGACATGTAATACGTCCCAGGCTGCTGGGATTCTAGAACGAATGAATAAGCACCTACAATGCCATTTGTTGCATCCGTTGTTCCCATCTGCTTGTCACTTGCGATGGTGCAGAGCACACACACACACACACACCGGCTCAGCCCCGGGCAAAAGGCTCACTGACTTCGTGATCGTCACCTCGTCAACTTGCCGTCCGCTGCTACTCTTCCGAAGCCGCGCCTGACTGATGGAGCACTGGGAAGGCCGTCTGTCCGACGTTTGGGGTAGCTTCAGCCCAAACGGCCTGCCGGAATCCAAATGCACGAGCATGAGCCAGAGCTGCGGCCCCACATCCGCCGTAGCATGGCATACAGGTACAAGCGACGGGTAGAGTTTGACACGAACGTGCCTTGTCATGGACTGTAACACAGCGATGCAGGCGGTTGTCCTAGCGCGGGAGACGGCCTTGCGAGCCGGACTGGCGGAGCCGCAAACCCGCTGTGACGCTGGGGCATACTATGTAGGATTGACTGGGTACATGACAGGTCTGTTGCGGACGCGTGCCTGACTGATAGATTGTGCTGCTGCTGGTGATGACGACGAGGGCGGTGGACGTTTCGATGCGATGCGGCTCCGAGCCCGAGACTAGCAGCGTAACGCTACAAGAATTACAATTAGCCCATTCGGACGATGGGCGGATGTTTTAGGAGGGAATGGATGGATGCTTCGGGATTAGGAGGACCCAGCGCCCAGGTCCCCGCTGTCAACGACGGAAGGAGCCAATCACACACCCCTGCCGCAGCCCGTTTTAGAATGACAGAGAGAAGGTGCAGCGTGGTTCAGTGGGATGTGGCTTGATCGCTTGATCCGGCCGGGTCGTTCCTGCTCTTCTTACTGAGATCATCATACCAGCTTGCAGGGAGCAGGAGCGGTAGCAGGGGAAAACAACAACAAGCAGACAAGGTACGAGCAGGCACCTTTCGCCGGATAACGGCCGCAGCCGTGGCGTGGTTTCCCAGCAAATATTTTTCTGGCCCCTTCCTTCAATCAAAGTATCAACTACTCTCGCTGCTTTCCTCGCTTGAGCGAATTTCATGCCCTCGTCCTCACCTTTGACTCAGAGTCAGTCACAGCATCCCGAAACATGCTGGTGCTCAATGGCAACGTGTCCGTGGTGTGGTGGCAAGCTGCATCATTCCATAAGAACTCCATGATCGGTGCGCCTGGAGCTCCCTGTTGGTCCTTTGTCGGAGCTGCATCCTCTCAGGGGTGCGTGGAAAGGAGTCAGGGAGCTATGAGCAGCTCTGCCCCTCTGCCCCTCCATCCTACAACCCCTCCTTGATGACCTGCACCTCGAGCTTCCAATCCTCCATGTGCCTCATCTAAGCGAGCCATCAGCCCGGCATACCGGCCGGGCGATGATGCATCCTCCGATAGCTGACTTACTCGTGATTGACAGATTGCCATGGCAGGCACTGCAGGCACGGCAGTGATCAACGCAGTAAAGCTGAGCTGCCAAGTAGATACCCTTGCTGCAGTTTGGCAGATCCGAGGCGAATAATATGGGACCGCACTGCTCTTACGTGATCGGGTTGGGCGTCGAACATCGATCGCCAATTCCTGCTTCCAAGATTGCCATGGCCTATGGAAGATCAACTGCCCGCTTCTGGCTTCTCGGTGAAGAGCAGGTACATGAGAAGTGATGGCTGGAAGTACGGAGTAGAGCCCGCCCGAAATTGTTGGCTTCAAGAGCGTACTGCACACCTAGTGAGGCACAAAATAGCTGATCTCTTCCACAAGCTGAAGGAGCACTGCATTGGTTGACCAGGGCATGCTGGTCCCACCCCACGGGGAAACAAACCACAGCAAACCCTCTTCCCCAACCGTGCCCACATCTCTACCTGACACTTCCCCACCGCCGCCTCAAGCTCATCTCCCTGCCCTGCCCTGCCCGCCCTGCTTCGCAGCCTGGAGGAAAGGATATGCGGATCATGGACGAGCGGAAGTGTATCGCAGCAGCTGAGTAGCTAGATCAGCTAGCTGCTCGACACGTCCGGGCCCACAGCGACATCATGCATGCATATACGCCTTGGAAAAGGCCCTGACACCGCCGAGCTATCTTCCCTCCTCCTCTCCGCCTCCGCCAGGGCGATTGGCATCCGGGTGCGGCTCCGCCGGAGGAAAGGGGGCGCTTGACCTGCAACTAGCGACGGGGCGCGTCCTGTGTTGTGGCACCCAGCAATCCGGGGCAGATGTGTGTATGTGCAAAGAAGCGCCGACAGGCGGGGTTCAAGGGTCGTCGCAGAGTTGATCAGACGCAACCATCAGGCCATTCCCCAGACTTTGTCTTTCTTCCCCTCCTTCCTTCCTCCCCGCTCACCACCTCCTTGCCCTATCACCCCAGATCCGACGTGGCGGGAAGAACTCATGTCATGCACGTCCCACCCCCTGCTGTTCCGTCTCCATCAGTCTGTTCATTCGGCCCCGGGGAACTGTGACGCTAGATTTGGCAGATTTGGGCTGGGCTATCTGCGGCTGGGCTAAAATGGTGTGGCAGCGTGCGGATCCGGGTCTTGGGCCGCACGTTGCGCTGGTCTGGACTAGTACGGATAGACTACAGTACGTGACTATGTTTCCAGGTCCCTATGGCAGATCTGCCTGGGCACGCGTCAACCTGCCCAGCTGGGCTTGTCGTCGCGGTACCCAGGCGGTGACCCTCCTTACCACCCAATCTCGACGACTCGGTACCACCAGCCCGCCCTGACGAGGTGCTTGTTATTGCAGATCCGGCTGCGCTGGTCCGGCTGTTGTGGCTGGGCACGTGTTTGTGCTATATGTCCCGTCCCACCTGATGTAGCATCCAGATGTCTTGGTATTCTAGAGTCCCTTTTCTCCGACGAGATTGGGGACCTGGACTTGGCTACTACCTCGGGTAGAGGCCCAGGAAGGCAAGGCGTCCCCGGCGAGAACCGACTCCCGAGCTGGGGGTTCATGCACACGCAGAGGAGACGTAACTGGCGTAAACGTGCTGGCTATATCGCGTACTTTTCCATTGTACGAGTCTACTATGCTACTTCCTGTGTGCTCAGACACAACTGATTCGCTCCGCTCCTCACCACTTGCAAGTCCTTAGATAGACTTCGTGCAGACCAAACCCTGATGGTCGAGCTCCGCGTCTGCCGCCGAGGCTCGACAATATCTCCGTGGGACTGACAAGGCTGTATTCAAACTAGTATTGGCCCACAGGCGCACGGCACCTTGTCCAAGTCACCGGGCTGGATACGCCACGTGAGTACCTACACAGGTACCCTGATAGATAGCCAAGCCGGGCACCGTAGCCCCAAGGCAGCGTGTTGCATCCTTAAGTGTATTGAATAGACTCAACTTCTATGGCAAGAAAGCCAAAAGGCCCAAATCGGTGGTGAGTGCGATCGAGAAGGAAAATTCAGACCTATAAGACTTCAAATATGAAGATACTGAGAATGGAACCCCGGGTTTTACCGTAGTACGATAGATATTACAGGTCTCGATTATACAAGCGTATATAATGAGGCTTGCTTCAGCTGAGGTTGGCATGAGAGGAGCTTGACAGGCCTTGACTTCATGAAGGAGGTGTACATTATACATATGCAAAAGTTGAGCGGCATTCAAAATTTCGAAATCCCAGGACATGTTGCAGAAAGCTTTCAGCAATGAGCTCGGGCAGAAGCAAGCTATTTGACCTTTACAAAGCCCCTTCAGAACCTTCTGAAAGCCCATGCTGTTCTCGTTTTCGCCGAATAGCAGCAATGATAGCATCATAATCTGGCCACCTAGGAGTGATTAAGACTCCATTATCCCTCATCAGCCGTCCCCTCATGACATCCCCAATAGTCCCTGGGTTGTCCCACGTCCTGACGGAATACCAATATCTGATCTCCGGGTCTGGGTCCCAGCCGATCAACGAGCATATTTCTTCGTCCCAACTTTGACTTCCCTGGTGATCACTCCCGTAGGCTGCATCACCACCCGAGGACTCCCCGTCTTGAGCTCCTTTGTCACTACTTGACTTTCCTTCATCCTCCTCATACATCTCTTCTATAAATTTGCATTGAGCAAAGTCCACGATAAAAGGCCGGTGCGACTCCTTGTCCACCATGACATTATACATGCTGCTCTCGCTCATGCGCACGCCCCGGTGATTGATTTCGTGCGCTCCATCCATGGCGGTCTGAATGATATCCTGCCACCTCTCCGGGTCAGATGGCGCTAGGGGGGACAAATGCAGTTTCAACAGCTCATAGCCGTCCACAAGCTCCATGAGGATGCCCTTAACTTCAAAGCACTGCTTCATCTGCGGCTGCTCCAGAAGATCGGGGGGACAAGGCACGATCTCCTCCTGCGGCACGCTTAGCCGCACATGAGCAAAAAGCCGAGGTATGAGTTTGCCCTGGAGCTCCGATAGCTTCGTGTAGGCCCGAGTCTCCCGGTCAAAGTGTTCTTGACACATGTGCCACGTTACTGCCTCGTACTTGGCGGTCCCCTCGGGCGAGCCATCGAGGAAAGACCAGGCTGGCTCTGCCAACAGCTGAGCGCGAGTTTCTTGCTCATAGTCATGCAGGAAGGTACTGAGATTTCCTCTGCGAACGAAGTCACAGTATGCTGCTTCTATTGTTGCTGTGTGCGGATATACCTCATACTCCAGACTGGTGGGGTTTAGCATTCTTCGCAGCAGGGTTGTGCCGAACCGGCGATCGTAGAGTTTGAGCACTGCGGTAAATCCAGGCTGCGACGATTCAAGCTTGACGTGGACTTTCATCACCGCCGACATGGTCATTCTCAAGGGCTCGAGAACTATCGCCTCGCAGGCGTGAGTTGACAGTGGTATTGGCCCATCACTGCGAGCTTGGAGCACGTCCAAGCGCAGGCTCGTGCCTTGTCTATAGGGCACGGCGGTTTTCTCCTCAGACCTGGGATGCTTACCTGTTAGTACACGATTTCTTAGAACAAAGTTAACAAACATTACTGTACTGGTTTGTATTACATATTTAAAGTGCGGGGATGGATGGTCGGCACGGTCTGTTCCTGACTTGATCCCAACGAATGTGGTGGAGGGGGCGGAGACCAAAGTTGGCGGCAAGGAAGTAGGCTGGTACTATCTAAAGACTCTTTGGAATGATTGAGGAACGACAGGACCTTCCGAGAAAGAAGGAGGTGCCGGTTGGGACTATGCGGGCTGACACAATTTAGGCTGCAACGGGGCTGTGCCGCACCGACTCCAGTTCCAAATAAATTTTGGACCAACAGTATCTGCTCATGACCCTTTAGGCTACCCGAAATCTCAGGTTGCTGTTCGATGACTCCTCGTTGACTGAGTCATCACAGACTGGTTGTTGTCACTACACTACCTATTCTGCCTCTTCTCTTAAGGGCAACGCTGTCACGTCGTATCGCTGACTCCGAGAAAGCCAAATATTCATGACGTGTGCCGGCCAAGAACAGTATTCATTCACATGATGTCAGGCTTTCGCCCACACAGCGAGTCCTCAGGCAGCTGGAAACACTATCCACTCACGTTTACTCAATCGCCCGACTTTTTCTCCAAGGGGGCCGTACCTTGCGTGCAGTCTAAGCCTAATTCCCCCTCAGAATTGTCCCGCATGTTTGGATCTCTGATGAGGCCGGCAATGCCCGACTCGAAATTCCTAGAGTTTCCACTGCATTTGCTCTCTATGATCCTGACAAAACTCGATTGCATGCAATCACTTGGTAACGCAATACTAAGTCACTCATTGCTATACGCTGCGTTTTGTGACGACACAAAGCACATTGTGCATTGTATTCTGAGGAAACAGATTTCCCCAGAACTCATGCGCTATGCCGCGGCAGCCTTCGAATCAAACTTCGTCAACAACAGCAACGAAGACAAAGTCGGCATCTTTCTCGGGACAGTTTTCCAAGGCTGGTCTCGCGCCAAGAATGGTGCACGCTTTCACAAGTGGTGCCTGGAGTGGATGTTTGATCATTCTTCGAGACGAGACGATGTCAGTAGTATCTTCGCTGAAACCTACGACATAACCGAGTACTCTGATCTGGATGGAAGTACTATCGCAAGCATGTTCAGCAAGACCCACGCTATTGTTGATTACTTTTCAGCGCGCTTTCTCAGCGAACGACAGCGACGACGCTCTGGGAACAAGCGCCCCTCGGAGAAAACACTATTTCGTGTCAAACGAGCTATGTACCTCTTTCAGATATATTGTAACATTGTGTCTCGTCACACAAGTGACTTCCGTCGAGGCAGGCAAACCAAGCGGATGCGGGCGAATTATTTGGAGATGTACTTCATCAGCCCATTCTCTCCCTGGGTGAACGAGCAGATTTCCTGCGTTCATCATTTTTTGGAGGGAGTGCTGTCTAAGGCTTTCGATAAAATCGCAACCCACGACATCCAGTGGGGAGCAGAATCAGTGGGCTGGCTCTCTCAGCGCAGACTGAATGAGCAAAGACAGGCATACGTGGGTTTACATATCGCGGGCCGATGTAAAATTACGTTTGAGAAGACTGACATGCAATTTTAGCTCTCATATGGCCTACCATTTCTTTTTCAGCTTGACCAAAGCCCTACATACGAGCAACGCCTCCAACTGCTTGAGCTAGAAGACCTGCCGCGGACTCGGGCAGCACTTGCAGCCCCTCTCGAGCGACCCGCCCACCAATTTTATATCCATCAATACTCCTACCCTGGAAACGTTGTTTCTCGGTGACAGAGCGTCATGGTCGCCGAGACGGGTTGAAAGCTGGTGGGGAAGGGGCGAGGCGATTATGACGGGATGGATGGATTGTACACCGGGCCATTCCATACATGGCTGGAGACAAACAAAGATTTCCTGGTCTCTGAAACTTTCTACTGGCCAGAGAATTATTATCTCCGGAAGTGCGGCCATGTGATGTGGGATCTCCCCATTTCCGAGACAGGACGTCTCGAGGTTGACGAGGAAGTCTGCAAGTGGATCGAAGAAAGCAGAAGGCAAGGTCTCATCGAGAAGATCGAACGCAATCGAGGGCGACAACAAATGAAACGATCGTGGAAAGAGAGGGCAATTCTGTTTGATCAGAGCAAAAGAGGGTACTGGAAGCCAGACAGCTTCGGAGAACAGTCCTAGATATTCTAGCCATTGACTTCAAAATCTAGCATCTCTTCCACAGCTAATAATTGTTGCAGATAATCTAGATGTCTGTGTTAGGTAAGCATTAGTAGGTATGGTATGCAACCGCGACGGGAAGATGCCGCGAAGGTTGTAGTGATGTTGGGTGTCATACAGGGATACAGAAGTCGTAAAAAGAGTGTTGGAGGTGCTGACTATTCCTTCAAGGCAAGAAGAGTGTACGAACTGTTCAGTGTAGTCACTCGCTAAAGTACAAAATCACATCCGAAGAGGCGTTGTGGGGTTACATGGGCTCATTGCGTAAGTACCTAGGTAGCTTTTCCACAGGTTGCTGTTGGTTCCACAGACACGCCCGAAACACCCCTCACTTGCGCTTTTCATCCATGTCGGCCATGAAGACAAGGTGTCAAGTCTGCCCTCACCAACCGATCCCAGCGTCTCGGAATTTGCAAACCGGGACGTTGCTTCAGAGCCGACAAATTATATGCGTCTTGCAGGTCACTCTCAGCACCGCCCGCAGAAACCCTGGGGAGGCTTCACCGCTTGCCCGATTTGAAGGCACTGCTCAATATTCCGCTCGACACGTCGAAGCTGGCTCGGGGCCTACATGCTCCTGACACAGCATGGCCAACGAATACGAATATCAGCCGCTCCTGGACGAGTCCATTAGAGTCCTCATCCTCGGCCCAGGCAAGGGTGACGAGCCGTTGTCGGGAATCCTCAAAGTGATTCACCTGACCGGACGCCGCCGGGATGTACTTTCTTCCTTGCGGGACAATATACGGCACAAAAGCTCGTTCAAGTCGAAGGTCCGCAGATGGAAAGCAGACTTATCCTATGAGGCCATTTCTTATGTATGGGGATCAGATGAGAAAAATCAAACCATCCTCTTGAGTGGAAAGACTCACAGGATCACGGCCAACCTAAGCGACGCCCTTCATCAATGCCGATTACATGATCAGCCTCGAGTCTTGTGGGCAGATTCGATTTGCATTAATCAAAACGACCTGAAGGAAAAGAGCCACCAGGTTTCCATGATGGGTCGCATCTATGCCTCTTCCCAGCGCACTCTCATCTGCTTAGGGAATGACGCCGAAAATCGAGACCACGCTCGGAATGCATTTGGGATAATTGCTGATGTCAATCGCATGATTCAAGAAATCTATCAGAGTCCGGATTTCTCGTGGGAACTGGGCAGCTTCCCTTGGCCTCTTCCAGATGACCCTCTTACAAACGACTCGAGATGGCAGTCGGTGCCCATTCTCGTCAAAAATCCATGGTTCTCGCGCGGTTGGGTTGTACAAGAAGCAGCCTTGGGACGCGAAGCCTGTTTATTATGGGCAGGTCTTGAGATGGAATTGCTGGATCTTATCAGATTCGACTCATGGTACAATTCACGCGCGCGATACCAAATGGGCAGGTTGGACCATGAGGATTGTCATTCGCAAATTCCGGTCCTCCTCCTGTTGGCAATACATCAGAACCGAACTGAAGAATTCAAGGTTTACTTCGGATCAGAGAAAAATCTTGGAGAGCCAGACATACTCTATGCTTTGCATTATGCCAGGGATCTAGGTCTCAGCGATCCTCGGGACAGAATCTTTGCATTTATGGCCCTACCATTTGTCAGGAACCCGATATCTGCTCTGCGTCCTGACTACAACCAACCGCACCTGGAGCTTTACCAAGACTTCGCTGTGACCTACTTAGAAAAGACTTCGGATCTGGATTTATTATGTTATGTGATATATCAGGAGACAAATGAGGAGTCCCTCGAGGACACGTTCAGAAGCTCGTGGGTCCCACGATGGGACAGTGATATGTGGATGGCAATATATCCACCTGGCCGAAGTCGACGTCCAAAGTTTGGGCAGACATCAGCAGAACCTTCTGATTTCGAAATTTTGCAAAGAGAAAATGGTGTAACTGCTTCATTGCAGGTCTGTGCTGTCATCTTTGATTCGATAAGACTGTTGTCACCGCAGTTCCAGGGATCTATGACAGTTGAGGACTTGATCACGATATGGTCACTATGGTCGAAACCAGCTGGCTCTACTGCTACGACCAGACAGAATGAGCCCAGCTCCGCCTATGAAAGTCTGATGTTCCTCAAGTCTTTGTCCTGTGGGAAATTGGGAGGGGCTACTGCCGAAGATTGGGCAGCAAGCCTTCAGTCATATTCCCAATTGCTTCAGAACAGAGCAACAGACCCAGAATCTGTGGAATCATTTTCAGTGTCTCCTGACGTACAATCGTGCCATCAATATCTTACTTATGCTTTAGAAGGCTCGCACGCTTTCTTGCTCAAAACAGGATATTATGGGCTCGGGTCATGGGCTACTAAAGAAGACGATGTCTGCGCCTTTGTCTTTGGGGTGCACTTCCCGCTAATTCTTCGCAGGGTTCCTGGGGCAGGGGCTCACCAGTACATAGTGATCGGTCCTGCCTACGTTGTCAGCAAGCGCTTGGACGAATTGGGCATACCTGGTAGTTTGAATGGATGGCGGGATTGGAGCAGCTGGGATCAGCTCCGTGGAAACGAAGGATGGATAGACTGGGAACTGAAAGAAGAGAGGATCATCCTCATATGAGTGAATATCATGGCAGCGAGGAAGAAGTGCCTTGATTCGAGTGTCTTCTTCTGTCTTTTGTTCCTCAATATGGTCGGGCTGTCTTATCTAGCACATACTCATCTCGAGATCACTTTCTGATTCACCAAAATAGCAATATATACTCCCCCACCTGAAAAATAAGACGGAGGCTCATCAGAGAATGTTATTGCCTGACCAAGTGCAAAAGTCTAAGAAGCCTCGCGGTGTGCAAGCGGGTTGACCCAGACACGAGACTTCTTGGAACAAGTGCAAATACGTAATGACTCTACGTCTGATATATCCTGATGCTCGAGAGGGCTTGTCGAGAGCGTTTCTCCCAAGAAAGCCGAGCAGATGCCTTCGCACATTATATTATCTCACCGAAACCACCAAGACGCACCGAACATAGGACCTCCATCCGACGGTGATCACTAAAACTGAAGCGTCAACTGATGATGGAGAGCTTCCTCAGTGGATGAAAAAGAATAATGCATTTTTCACATCTAGTAACCCACAAGCTTTGCACACCCCTGGGAATTTTGCTACTCGACCTGCTCAAAAAGTATCAAGGTGTCTTCTGTGATGTCAACTTCCGTGTCGTCCTTCGGCAACGGGCCATAACAGAGATACGTTCAAGTCAGCCCCCTTTGTCCCAACCTAAGAAGCCCATCGGAAAACAGGCGAGGGTATTCTCTTTTCAGCGCCCGCAGTTCCTGTTCAGCTACCCGGTTCTATGGCCTTCGGTCGGAGGATATAATTGCCCAGCTCAATTTCAAGTCGTCGCCGAGGAGCCCTTCGACCCTTTTCTTTTCATGGAGTGTGTATTGATCTGCTGTCTGCTGAATTCGAGTAAACTTCTCTTCGCGCCCCCTGTAATCTACCGTGAACCCACTCTCTCAAGAACCACCCGGCCCACCAAGAAGGGCAAATCTCCGCACGATGCCTGGTCCATACTCGTCATACTGTCATGCTGTTAGCCACGGACTCTGGTATCTGAGAAACAAGTTTTGACTCACCTCTGCCTTGGTGTGGCAGTACGACCTGAACTCGGGCGTCTGTCCCAGCAAGCTGCCTCCGAACCACGGGCCGTGCCTCTGCCTCTTGTGCGTGATGACCTGTACCTCCAGGCCACCACTCCTCGCGCCTCCGCTGCGCACCTCACTGGCGCGGATTCGGTTGTCGACCAGGTGCTTGATGTCCCGCTGCAGCCGGCGGCCAAAGTCCTTGTACAGCGTGCTACCACCCGAAAGCACGATGTTCTTGTACAGACCACGACGGACGTCGATGGGGCTGGACTGGATGACGCCGTCGACCACGGTGGGCAGGGGCGTCAGGAAGTCGGAGCTGTAGATCTCCGGGTTGAAGAAGATCTCGGGCGCGAGGAAGCGCTCGTAGCCCACGTCAACGGTGACCTTGCGTCCGCCAGGCTGGAGGACAGGGTGCTGTGCGAAGCGCGTGGGGTCGCGATCGAAACGGCTGAACTCCTTCACGATGTCCGGGCAGACGTAACAGTGCTCCTCCTTGATCTCCTGGGCCGTCTTCAGGGAAGAATCGGGCTCGCCGCGGTCACGGAGGAGAGACTGGACGAAGTATGTGATGTCGCGACCGGCGATCGGGATCGACTTGATCGAAGAGCCGATAACGTATCCCTCAGCAACGGGGATGACGTGGGTGACACCGTCACCGGAGTCGATGACAGTTCCGGTCAGCGAGCGGTCTTGCACCTTGGAGGAAGTCCACGACGCGGCGAGGGCAAGGACGGCCTGCACTGCGATATATAGACCAGCGCAGTTAAAGGACTCGAAGAAGATCTCGGCGGTGTTTTCTCGATTCTCGGGAGGGTTCAGGGGCTGAAGGATGAAGGTCAGCCAGGCAACTTGACAGTAAGGGTGGCGGAGTATTACGTACTGGTTCGGTGAGGAGGAAGTGGTGGTCTTCGGGCTCTACTCGCAAGTACTTGAAGATGGAGTTGGACCAGAAGCGCTCCATGTGATCCTGTCCGCCGCGTCAGCCAGTCGTCAACAATCCACAAAGTTGCCTGCTCCTACCCAGTTCTCTATTTGTCCATGGCGGATGGGGTAGTGTAGACCGTATCCTGCATCGGTCAGAATGTTTCAAAACCAGTATAGCCTTCCGTATCGTGCTCACCAGGTCCACCAGATGCTGCTACTGCCTCATCACCGATAAAGAAGTCCAGGTCCTCAGTGCCACGTTTCGAGTTGAGGTGGCCGGACGGGCCAGCACCGCCAGTCAAGAAGGAGGGTTTTTGCCCAACAGCAGGACGGCCGGAGCCTGAGCCGCCACCGCCGCCAGCTGCACCTTTCGTGGCGATCGCGGTCGGGAAGACGAAGGACGGGGAGTCGTTGCCGGCGAAACCTGTTCAATGGCCCTAGTGTCAACGAGCCGCGGGGAGATTCGGTTGGGACGTTGGGGAATTGATTGTACCTAGCTTAGAGAAACCCGTGCCGCTGGAGTGAAAGGGATTGTTAGCATGATGCGTCTAGTACGTGGTCCAGCGACATGTCTATGCGCGAATAGCTTCATCGAGGAGGGCGGTGCTTGCTCGACCAAACCCCCTGGTGGAAGTGGGGTCAGGCAGCTCCAGCTATGCCATGGGGGGCGTCCAGGGGGTGGAATTGACGTACTTGTCCATGACAACGGCGGGTGTTTGGGTGGCCATGATTGCGAGGCTGCGAGCTGCGCACAATTCTGGATGGTTTGGTGGTCGGATGCGCAGCTCTTGATCGAATTGGCGAGAGTGACGGTGGTGGTGATGGTGTATGAGGTGGGTAGGCAGTATGCCTGGAGAGATGCGGTTACCGTTAGTTGGATACGCAAGTCGTAATGCGGTCAGGCCAAGCAAGCGCCATCTGGTACCCAGCTAGCCAACGTAAGGGCGAAGACAGCCGACCCCACCGTTCCTATGGCGTCCGTGGTGTGGCGCAGTTCAGTACTGTGGCGCTCTCGGGATGTGACTGCTGACTGGGTACCTCGATGCAGCCTTAACGTCAACCGTCTTCAAGCGCTCATCTTAGCCAATTTCTCACCTTCCCGGTCCCACTCAACATCGTGATATCGGATCCCGGATGACCATAAAATCAATGATCTTGCTTGAAATAAT
The DNA here is from genome assembly GCA_038088505.1 of Diaporthe velutina. Lineage (NCBI taxonomy): Eukaryota > Fungi > Ascomycota > Sordariomycetes > Diaporthales > Diaporthaceae > Diaporthe > Diaporthe velutina. Next base: position 137,320 of record JBBWSJ010000007.1, on the reverse strand, counting down.
CGGTCTTTGGAATTTCAGGCCGGGTTGTGGCATTGGCAGGCCATGACAAGATGCTGAATCCTGTTTGTCAATGACACGGGCACGCACGCCTGCACTCACCCAAGACCTGCATCTCACCTGCCTCCTCTGGGATATCCGAGGTTTCAGGCCACGTTCTGGGCCGGTGCAAGTGACGTTTAGCCTACGTTCTGGTCTATTGTTCTTGTATGCAGGCTCTAGTCGTCCAGGCCATAAAACCCGTTGTGTGAGTTCCAGTGTTTTCTCTGGCTGCTTGCACGACATCATCACCCACAGGGGCAATTCTTCCTGGCTCCTGTGGACACAGACCATCTTTATTCTACCCAGCCTTCTGTCGTTCGCTTCATCACAAACATCGTCAGATTTAACCCACGTGTTCACTTCCGGGCGTACTTGTTTTGACACAAGTCCCCCACTTCTGAATGCCCCGGCCCCAGCACTGTCTGGACCCAGGTATCAATCAGCACCTACTTGGTCTTGAAAGATAATCTAGACTCCAAGCCGCGAGGAATCTTCAATCAACTGGTAGGTATCTTTTGTTGGACGCTTCCTCTTTGTCTTCGTCGTCACTTTTTTTCCGAGCCGTCCCTTTCTTTGCGCTTCCCCATGATATGCCGCAGGGTCTGCCCGGCCAGGCCATGCTTCTCAGCACCGTGGCACCAAATTATGGTGGTCAGCGATGATGTGGACTTTCGCATATCCTGAAAGTTGAGTCATGGTAAGGAGGACCAGGCCCTTTGCCAGTCGTGGCACGCCATACTCCGCGATCCGAACCATAACCTCGCGGGCAGACCCGCGGACTTGCTTCAATGAGCCGAAGTCGGTATTCACGAAAAGAGTGGCTGATGCCAGGCCGGGAGTGATTCATAGTTCATTTTCTCATCCGAACTGCTGCCCAAATCCCAAATTAATCAGGATTATCTTGATTGGAATCACAATCCCACTGTCCACAATAGCATGCAGGATCGCGGGACCTTTCAGGAGTGTTTGACCTGGAGTTCCCCCTTTGCTGACAACGGCAACAGGCCCATTGGCGTAAGCCTGACGACCATTTTCACTGTATCCGGTCACTCCTCGAACGCTCAGAAAGGCGGAACTTCGTCCGTTATCAACCAAAGGCCTACCCGGCAGTTCTTTCTGCTGCACTCAAGACCTTTCAGCTTCGATCAAGACCTTTCAATTCCGACAGAGCGAACCTGCCTTGACTTCCACGAGAACAATTAGCCACCTTAATAATATGGACTCTCCCGATCCAAACGCTCACTTCTTCGGTTCTCTGGCCTCGTCTCAGCTGTCACCAGGCCCAGATATGTCGGGAGACAAGCTTGGCGTGGGCGCTGACGGCACTGTTGATCGCCTCATCAAGAAGCGAGACCCGATCGGCAATCAGTGCCCCTCAATGGCTGTCTTTATCCACGCTGGCGCTGGTTACCACAGTATCCAGAACGAGAATGTCCACCTCACTTTGTGTGCAAAGTAAGGCCTCGTCCGATCAATTTCTTCATTGTAAATCGCTTTGTATAGCCTCGCTGGTACTGACAATCTCCAGGGCGGCGCAAGAAGCCATGAAGTGCTTGAAGAGTGGTGGCTCAGCCACCGACGCTGTAGAGGCCGCCATCGTGGTTCTCGAGAACGGCGACATCACCAACGCCGGCTATGGAAGCAACCTTTCAGCTAATGGCACTGTTGAGTGCGATGCGACCATCGTTGACCACTTTGGGCGAAGTGGTGCTTGTGGCGCTGTTCCCAGTGAGTCACTTGATACTTACTTCGCACATTCCCATTCTTGACCCTCTGACCTGCGTGGAATCTTCAGACATCAAGAACCCTATCTCGCTTGCGAAGCTCGTCCTTGATGCTAGTTTGAGACCATTGACCCTGCGGCGGGTGCCTCCTAATATCCTGGTCGGCGAGGGCGCCAAGAAGTTTGCCTTGGAGCACGGGATGTCCCTCGCGAACAACAAGGAGCTCATGTCCAAGAATGCTGTGGATCGTTTCAGGAAGTGGTGCGAGGATCTACGCAAGGCTCAAGCGCGCGTTACCCAACAACAGGCCACACAGGTGCCGGCTCAGACGACTTCCCCCGAGGAGGCCAAGTACAGCGCGGTACGCATGCCTATCGCCGAGCAGAGTCTCCCCGCTGAGGTTCTGAGCGGATTACAGTCTGTGGGAAGTGCCAAGGCTGGCAAGGGCCTCATGATGCGCGACCACTCATCTGCCGTTCTCACTGGAATGTGGAACGAAGGCCAGCCCGACTCGCCTTCCGACTCGGCATCCCCCGGCGCACCCGGCTCCGACCCCGTCACTCCCACCAAACCGTCGCCCCTGTCGGCTCTTCGCAACGGAAGCCAAACCCCTACCAGGCCCGGTCGAGCCGTTGATGCGACCCGCCCTGTGGGCGCTTCCGATCGCTCGGTGAAGTTGTCCCGCGCCAAGCGTCTCAAGACCTCTTCTGACGAGCACATCGACACCGCTAATGGCGTGAGTGACCTCTCGGATGACTCGTGGGAGTGGATTGACCACACCCTCGCCGAGAAGCTCTTCACGCAACCCTCCAGCAAGATCGACCTCACCGAGATGACGGCTGAGCCCGATAGCGCCGACAACGACAAGATCACAGACACTATTGGTGCCATTGCGATCGACGGCCAGGGCAACATGGCCGCCGGGTCCTCCTCGGGCGGCATCGGCATGAAGCACATGGGACGCGTGGGACCTGCCGCGCTCGTGGGCATCGGCACGTACGTGATTCCGCGTGACCCGGAGGACGACGAGGCGCGCTCCGTGGCGGCCGTGACCAGCGGCACGGGCGAGCACATGGCTACCACCATGGCGGCTCACAAGTGCGCAGACCGGCTGTACCACATGACGCGTGCGGGAAAGGGCGGCGATGACACCCTAGATGTGCCTGACGAAGGCACCGTCATGGCCGACTTTGTGACCCGCGACTTCATGGCCCACCCGGGCGTGCGCAATCAGACCAGCGCGGGCGCCATCGGCGTCCTTGCCGTCAAGGCCACCGCCTCGGGCATCTACATGCACTGGGCGCACAACACGGACTCGTTCGCGCTCGCGCACATGGCGTCGTACCACAAGGAGCCCAAGTGCGTCATGAGCCGGCTCTCTAGGGGGAAGGTCCCCGTCAACATTGGCGCGCAGAAGGTCCTGAAGGATCATGTGGCGGGGCTCAAGGTGCGGGACTGAGTGGCCTGTCGCGCGGTCTTTTCGAATGCCTGCTTCCTATGATCTGCGTCTTCGGCACGCGGCACTGCATCAGTAACGTTTTCTTTGGCCTTCATGAGGTCATCCTCTCGGCGTGCATTGTCGGCGTTTGATGGCTCAGTTGGCTTTCGATCTAGTGAGGTCGTTCTCCCCTATTCATCATTTTGCTGGCCTGGCAACGGTCTGCATAAAAGCATGGGCAGGGCACGGCGTTTGTCATCGCATTTCATCGGCTGGTGATACCCCTTGCTACGATTTTTTCATCATCCGTTTTCCTTCTCGAATCCTTGGGGCTAGAAGACACGGCGGTGTTATTGCGCATTTTCGGCTTGCACGACACAAGCCCACCACGCCATGGGAAATCTGGTCCTCGATCACGGAACCCATCTGTGGAACATGAGCCTCTCATTCCTTGTGCGCGGACTTTTTACTTTCATGTCTATCTTCTCGCCCCTTTGACTTCTGTCTCTTGGCCCTGTGCTGCAGTCTAGCTTGGACGATTGCTACCAGGTCCGACACCTAGCCGTCGAATTAGGCAGGCGAGATTTCCAATCTCCAATGACTGACCTGAACCGGCCCGCACACGCGAAGGGGTACTCCTGCTCACAGATGGGTGGTGGATATGGAATCGGTGGCATCGGCATGGCTAGCTTGTGTCTTTCTGTGCTCGGTTGGTGGAGACTTGGCTGGACCTGGCTAGATTGCGCTGCGAGGACTCGCACTCTCGTCTGCCTGCTCGCTATACCTACGTAGCCTTGACTGTCTCGTTACAGGACACAATTACAGATCATTTCTAGAAATCTTGAAGCTGGAGGCTGATCTGGCGCGCGTGCGTGAAATGGTGCAAGAGAAAGTGTCACGGTGAGTGGCTCGAGAAGTTCCGCTGCATCGCCGATATTTCGGTTATGGATTCCGAAATTCTATGGAAAATGCGCTTGCTGTGTGTCTTCTTTCCCTTTCTCTTTTTGATCTGTGCTTTATACACGGTTACCGAAGCACCAATTCCCAATATTGTATCCACGGCTGGCTGAATATCATAGGTAGCCGTGTTTACATGCGAGACTGGCCGGCCCGCTGGGGTATCTTATCTGACTAGAATCACCATTTTTCTCGAAGTTCTCCCCTCTCTGTTAGGAGAGCCGTTCTACTAGCCGATCACTCTGATGACCGGGTGAGCTGGATGTCCGGCTGCGCACTGCCTACTTGATCGGACTGTCGGACAGTCGGATAATGCCCCCTTTCTATCCAATCCCCCATTGGCGAGCGGCGACATCTCGTCCTCATCACATTTTTCATGCTTCGTTTCATGGCGCACTGGGCGGCTACTGCAAGATCTCCATGGCGGTGGAATGCGCGGTACTGCCTGTCAGCAAGAAATGTGTCATCTCTAAGCCCGTTCCCAAGCAGAGCTCTACCTGCTTCTCGTCACCCTCCCATTCAGCCCGGCCTCGGTGTACCGACGGCGCTGCCGGGCTGCTCGCTGCCGACGGGTTCCCCGTTGAGCCCGAGCTTTCTCTTCTTCTTCCTCTTGCGCGGCACGACGGCGGGGCGGGCACCGTACTTGCCCAGGGCCAGCCGATTGCCACACGTCAGGCATTCTGCGTCCTGCGGCACCTCGCAAAAGATGGACAGGCAGATGCTGCACACGAAGCCCGTATCGATGACCTTGCGGTGGCAGAAGCAGGCGGCGCGGAAGTCGACGCTGACGGTCGACGGACTCACCAGCTGGTTCATGCCTGCGCCTCCTCCTCCCCCGGAGCCGCCGCGATCGTCCTCCTCCTCGTGCTTGGCGGCGCCACCCGTATTAGAAGTCGTTGTCATGACGGTGGTAGCAGATGAGATAGAGGACGCGAAGCCGAAGAGTAGGTATGTCAGGAGGCCCTGGGGGTTCGCGGCCTCCATGAAGGTGCCGCGGGTGATGTAGCTCGCCTGCTGGAGGAAGGTGGCGCTGCCGTGCAGGGAGAGGATGTCGATGGGGATGCCGGCGTGGCTGGCGGCGAAGACGGAGTTCATGGTGGGGATGTACTGGGCCGGGGAGCTCTCGGAGACGGAGACGACGAGGATCCTGGCGTGCAGTCCCTGGAGGACGCCGGCGCGCTGGGCGGACATGGCGGAGGGGTTGGCTGCGGTGGAGCCGCCGTTCTTTTTTGCGGCGAGGGTCGAGGCGTCGGCGTTGTCGTTGGCGGAGAGGAGGACGGAGGTCTTGTTGATGTGCGACAGGGCGAGGGTCAGGGCGCCTGAGATCTGGGTCGTGGTGGTTGCCAGGTCGATCTCGGTGGTGGAGGACATGAGGTCGCGCAGGGAGGCGACGATGGAGGACTCGATCTGTGCGAACTGGGGGTACTTGTTGGCGGCAGCAGCATTGCGCTTCTTAGGCGGCGGTATCGACGCGTCGGCCATCTCGATGTCTCCGTCGTGCTGTCCATTCCCTTGTGACCGGGCCTCCTTGGGCTTTGGATGTGGTGGATAGAGCCATACTGCGCGGTTCGTGTGGGAGGCTATCAGTGCGACCTGATTTGTGCTGCTGTATGCGAGTTGAGAATTCACGAAGACGAGGATATTGGCGATGGCCTTGGAGATGGGCAGGTCGCGCTTGAGGGCGGCCCAGGCGCGCGGGTTTGTGTCGATGACGATGGCACAGAGCGAGGGCGTCTCCTCGGTGGCGTAGATCTCGTAGTGGTCGGTGGCGTCGACAGCATCCATGGTGGATGTGGGCCGTGGGCCGGCGGCCGTGACGCTGTCGACTGCACTGTTGTTGTGTTAAGACCAAGTTCTCGAGACTCGTGGGAACAGTGACTGGCAGGTGTGTGTGGTGGTGGTGGTGTGCACAAGTCGAGTCAAGGGGAGACGTAGATGCAGTTGGTGGCGGGCAGGCAGACGAAGCTTCACGGATTGAATTCCGCCCAGGATCAAGGCCAGCCCCAGCTACCAGTACTACGGCACTTGGTACCTAGGTAGCCAATCTAATCTGATGTGACGAGGTTCGTTGCAAAGCCGCAGCCGCAACGGCAGGACCCGAATCGCAAGCCCAGATCAGATGAGACCTGCAGCTAGTCTGGATACCTGGTCGCCTGCTTTCAGATGGACACCAGTGTCCAGGTACCTGCATGTACTGCCATGCCTGGTCTAGGTAATACGGTAATGGTCTTACGGTCTGCAGGGTAGGTATGGTACAGGGTGGCACATTACGGTACGAAACGGTACGCGGCGTAGCTCATCTGCCCATCGCCCATCTCCATCTCCATTCTCCATCTTTTGTCCGGAAGGAGGGGCACAACGGCCACAGCAGAATCATGTCCACGTCCACGTCGACGTCGATGGATGCACATGTGCAACCAGACAGATCACACCTTCCTCCAGGTGGATGACCTCCAATCAGCCTGCACGTAACTTTACTCCTGTTATCAGTCGACAACTCTCATACGCGTCATCACAATCGGACGAATGGTTTTTGGAACTCCTCTTGGCCGATGAAGCGACTCTCGTGAAACCCGAGCCAAGATCCCCGCGGGCATTACGCGCATTCAGAAATAGAACTGCCCCTCAACAACTCGCGCATCAGTATATTAGCCTATCGGTCGGTCAGTCAACCAGTCAGTCGATAACCTAGCCTGCATACCTCAGCTCCAGCTGTAGCCCCAACTCCCAGCGCGGGGTCCTCCTCAACGCTTCTTTTGGCTTCGGCTGTCTTCTCCCCACCAAGGCGTGACCTGACCAAAACTGGCCTGACAGACCAGGTCATCTTAATCCACCAAGACGAAAGGCCCAAATCGCAGGGCCGATTCGAAAATTCCTCTCCTTCTCTCACCCCACCTTACCTCACGATGGAGACAGTCAACGAGTACGCCACGCAGGACCTGTCCAAACTGGGCAGGGAGGACCAGACGCTTCTGCTGTTCGCGAAGCTGATGGAGGGCGGCCAGGAGGACAGCGACACCGTCAAGGACCTGGACTTGCTCACCAGGCTTCTGCACGAAGACGTCGAGGCCAGGAAGAAAGAGAAGTCAATATGCGACGTCATCGACGACGACTGCTTCGACACCGTCCTCTGCTACCTCGACATGCGCCAGCCCGATGTCGTCCGCGGCCATGCCACCCTCACAGCGTCCGCTTACCTCAAGGCCTCAGGCGCCGAGGGCTCCAAGAGGCTACGCGACTTCTTCCAGGACCGCGTCAAGCGGGGCACCTACGACGACTATATCGTCGCCTTCTGCGTCGCCGCCGCCATCTTTCCCATCGTCCCCGACCTCATCACCGAGCTGTTCCTCAGCGAGGGCTTCCTGCCCAGCCTGGGCCCGCTGATGCGGAGGAAATGGAAGAGCCGGAAGGTTGAGACTGCGTGCCTGGAAATGCTGAACGCAGCGTGCATGAACCAGCAGTGCCGGGAGGCCGTCCAGAAATACTGCGTAGAGTGGTTGGAGGAGGTTGTTGACCAGGACCCTGATGAGGCCGTCAAATCCATGTGGGTCCGTGGCGCCGACGGTTCACAGAGCGAGGAAGGCTCCGTCTCCATGCGGAGACACTCGGAAAACGTCCAGAATCTGGCTGCTGTCATACTTGCCAAATTAAGGGTTAGAGATCCCGCCTCAATGCGACACCCTTCCGTCATCACCGATGAGCCCGAGGAGCTGGACGTCTAACTGACAGTTGGACACCCAGGCAATACAACCCGTCCGCCCACCAGACGGCAACGACACTGAGCGAGTACAGCAGGCGAGCACGACCATCGAGGAGCTATCCCACATGTTTACCAACATGCTGGTAAAAGACCCTGAACACTCGCGGAACAACTCCATTGAGGGGCTGGCCTATGCGTCGCTACGTTCAAACGTAAAGGAGGATCTCTCTAAGAATAAAGATTTCTTAAAGCAGCTTGTCAAAATCCTGGAGGACGCGCAACCAAAGTCACCACTTACCTATGGAGCCCTGACTATCCTGGTTAATCTCACTCGTTTCCAGCCCAACAAATCCGAAGAAGAGAAGAAGATGGATCAGCTCAAGGCATACGCCAATGCAGCAGGCAAGATTGCGCACGATCCTCTCAACGACAATGAGCACGTTACAGCACGGTGCAAGGCAGTCTTCGAAGCAGGCATTACACCTGTCCTGGTAACACACAGCAAGAACGGCTCCGTAGCCTCCCTATCCCTCATCATAACAATCATCAACTCCATCTCCATGCTCACCAGCATCCGCGGCCAGCTGGCTCAGCAGGGTGCCGTCCGCCTTCTCATAGCAGCCTGGAACGCTCTACCCTCCTCCGAGGCACAAACCAAACGTGTAGCCGCCCAAGCCCTCGCCCGCATCCTCATCTCCACCAATCCATCCCTGGTGTTTGGCGGCACGCGGCCGACCCCACAGAGCGCAGCCATCCGGCCACTTGTATCCATCATTGCCCCAGACCAGGAAGCCGAGACGCGAGATCTCCTTCCGACCTTTGAATCTCTCATGGCCCTAACGAACCTGGCGTCCACCGACGACGACACTCGCGGGGCCATCGTGCGGCAAGCCTGGCCGGATCTGGAGGAGCAGCTGCTGTCAACCAACCCTTTGGTGACAAAAGCGGCCGTGGAGCTGGTGTGCAACCTCGTTCAGTGCGTGGAAGCGATCGCGCTGTACGCGGACGGGTCGACCAAGGCGCGCGACAGGCTGCACATCCTCCTCGCGCTGGCGGACGCCGAGGACGAGGGCACGCGCAGCGGGGCGGGCGGCGCGCTGGCCACGCTCGCGGGCGTTGAGGAGATCGTGCCGGCGTTGCTGGCACGCGAGCGCGGCGTGCGCAACATCCTCGGTCTGTGCGCCGACGAGGCCAGCGAGGACATCCGCCACCGCGGCGTATTTGTCGTGTACAGTCTCGTCACGATGGATGGGGACGTCGGGGCGCGTGCGAGGGAAAAGATCCGTGAGGAGGGCGGCGTCGACGTCCTTCGCGAGTGTGCGCGCCGGACGAGGAGGCCTGAGGTGTTGGACCTGGCTGTCCAGGCGTTGAAGTTGATCATGGAGGAGAACTAGAGTGTGTGTATTTGGTGAAGGGGTGTGTTGCATATATCTTGTGAGCGTGTTCGATGTTTCAAAATTAGGGCGGTACAGACGACTTCATGATGTGTGTGCTTTTCTTTTTGGGCGAGGGGGACTCGGTTTAGCTGGAGTCTGGAATTTGCTTTTACAAGGCGTCTCATAAGGATTCTCTGTGAGTTTCGCTTGTCCTTCGGCATTATCTCGGGAGAGCGGTCTGCTGAACAACCCGGATACCAAGGAATTCATTTAGTCCTCTAGGATTTCCGTTCATCTTCATGTGGCCATCGTCACTTCACTTCTGTCCGTCACTCCATCGCTCGTTGGCAGCTTTTGCCCCTTAGTACCACGACACATCCAATGAAATCGGAGATTCGCACCTGAAAAACGGAGGGTACACCGGTATATTGCAAATGCAGACGAATCCAAGGTAGAAATCCACCTAACCACGCCCAAGACCCACTCCCATGACAACTCATACTTACCTACACCTACCACCTAGGCCTACTGCCTACGCCTACTATGGTGTCAGGTGATGTATTGGCGTACCGTCCGTTGTTACATGTGCGAATCTCCGATTTCCATCCAATTTCTCTGGCTCTGCCCATGAGCTGGCCGTGCCGTTTGATGGTGTGCCTTGCTTGAAGCCTTGAGGCGCACTGCGACGGGTTATATGCACCAGGTTCCCTTGCTCTGCTCCGTCGAGGAGCTAAGAACGGCTTCCATAGCAGACCTGGCCGGTCATACAGCTCGCAGCATGTATCGCAGCTCTTGCCGCATACCCAGCCACGGCTGTCTATCTTGTTTCCCTCTTGGAAGCTTATTCAATCCCACGTGTCCCATGGGGCCGGCTTGTCTCGTGTGAGTCCTAGCATGCGATACATCAGGGCTTTTCCGTCGGGTCATACAAGTCGCAGGCGTCTTCTGACAAAGTGTCGATCCCACGCCGCGATGTGCGCTCCCCCTTTCCCGTCTTCTACCAGGTGCTGTTTCCGCCACATCGTCTCCAAGGTGCCGACCCTACAGAACGTGTCAGGTCCCCCTACCCGGCTCAACACGAGCGACTGGGTGCGGAAGCCCCGGGCGTCGTGGGTCGAGTGCGACAGCGCCCAGCAGATGACGGCCACTGTCCAGGTCTCATCACCACTGTCGGGATCCAGCCGAAAGTCCGACCTTGTGTCGAGGTCGAGCACGTACTCGCGCCGTCTCCCCGGCGTGAAGCTGATCTCGGTCGTCCACGCCGTGATGTATATCGCGTGCTCTGACGGGAGGCCCCGGCGCCTACGGTCCTCGCGCTGTGTCCTGAAGTACCCTGCCAAGCCGAGCAACGCCCGCTCGCCGGACGGCACGTCGATCAGGATGTCCTCGAGGTCGACTAGTGATGGATCGGCCGGCAGCAGGCCGTACATCCACACCGAGTATTCTGTCCCATCTTCGTCCTCCCGCCGTTGTTGCTGGCTCGCCCAACCCTCCCATCCAGCCCAGGTCCACGACGGAATGCCCCGAATGCGGCGCAGGCTGCACGACTGGGACTTCCACAGCAGTCCCTGCGCGAGCTGGCGGACGCGGCCCTCGGCGCCGTACACGAAGGGGACCCCCCAGAGGTGCTCCGCCGGCGGATCAAGCTTCTCGAAGGCGCGCAGCACGCCGAGGAAGGCCCGAAGTGAGTCGTTAGGGTACGTCAGGTGCCGCCGAGTGTACTCTTCTATGCGGTAGAAGACATCTCCAGCCCGCGCAACCCCGCTGTTGTTGTTGTTGGTGTGCTGGCACTGAAGGGCGGCCTGCGATTCAGTGAATACTAGCCGGTTTTCCGATAGTATGCCCTCTTGGTACGTCCAGCCGCGGCTTGACCAGACGAGTTCGGAGAGCTCGGCGTGTGCCTCGTCGATATACACGTACGCTTCCTCAATCCTGTCCTCCAGCTCACCACCACTCATATCCCCAGCATCCCCACGACCGCCGTTCTCCGTAAGCGAATATGTGCCCAACCTGCGGTGAATCCTCCTCGAGCCAGGCAGGCCGTGGTCACTGTGCGCCCCCGACGCTGCCACGATTGTCAGCGCCGCGCCCCGGTAGACTGCGTCCATGTTGCTGATTGTATGATGCTTGCGGCCTCCCGCATCGTTCTCGTCGATGCAATACCGGTCGACCCATAAGAACTGCAACCCAAGCTTTCGCACGACGTGCATGGCGTCACGCACCGTTTGGGGCATCGGCCGCCGCCGTTTCTTGAGGTCTGCTTGGAACGGCTCCTCTTCGTCTTCGTCGCACAACCCCTCTTTCGACCGGCCCCAAACGTAGCTCAGCGCCACGAACCTGCAGCCCGCCCCCGCGGGGACGAGCCGCTCCGACTCGCAGTCGATGACCAGTAGCTCGGGCAGGAGGCTCTGCAGGAGAGAGGCAGTACCCTCAGTGCCGTCCTCGCCAATGTCGGAGATCATGGTTCCGTGCGCCCTCTCGCAGCACGCAAGCAGAGCTATGATCTGTGCATAGTCCACGCCCGCCGACAGCACGCGGGTCTGGTAGCCGGGCGGCGGGCGGACGGGGACCGCCCTGATGCCCTCAAATTCACTGTACTGCTCTGAGTGTGGCAGGGGCGCGACGACGACCACGTGCAGCTTGCGAAGGGCCCTGCCTCCCTGGACGTCCTCCGGGATGGCTGCTGCGATGTCGTTGTCCACTTCATCGCCGGCCGCGAAGTTGAGTACCTCTTGGGGGTGAACGAGCACCTCACCTATCCCATTGCTCAGCCAGGTCTGTCTTTTCTTGCCCGCGCGAGGCTAGTCTGGGGATGGCCGCTCTGGGAACTAACGTACCGGGCAGGACGTACCGGTTCGGCGACCAGTCTGCAGCCATATTCTGGCAATATCCGGCTGACCTTCTGTCCAGCGCCATCCAGCTAGCCACCAAGCAATCTACAGGCCGAGGTAGATCTGTATCAAGGGACAAACGTCTCTCAATGGAGGAGGAGGGAATGAAGGGTCCCGGTCAGCTTGACATGCTCTGTGCTGTCGGTTCCGACATTGATTGGACAATCGGAGCAGGCCATGATTAACCACAATACATAAGAGAATAGGAGCGAATCTTGAATTCAAGTTTTGCTACACGTCTTGCAAGCGGCTGAGACCAAGGGCTGCCTCCGAGCAAGGCGGAATGGGTGCAAGAACCAATGAGGAGGTGATAGGAACTTATGCAGAGCTAAGTAGCTTGCTGCAAGGGTCGGTGGCCTCCCCGGGCCTGGCTGACGCGCTCCATTACTTGTGCCTGCATGCGGCAGAGGTTATCTGCTGCGGGGCCGATATGTCTATGTAGCGCACCATTGACATGACTGGACTTTTGAATAATAACAATTGGACAAGATTTCACCTTCCTCCGAGACTTAACTATATTTCTAAATCAACCTCGTTGGACTAGGAGACATCTAGCAGGATCATTAACGTTAAGATGCATCCATGTCGAGCATCCTTCTCCAAGCCCCCTGCTGACCGATGGCGCTATCCCATATCAAAGGGGGCTGTGTGCATCCTTCTCGTCATGACACAGCGACAAGTAAGCAGCTCATCCCTCATGTTACTGAAGTGCAGATTCTATAATCTGAGGCCTGGCCCGGTTTTGACCAGATTTCATGCGGACAAATCGAGGCTGAGGGTTCTCATGAGAACGCACCTGCGTACGCTTGAAGGGTTGGGGTCTTCACCGGATAGGCTGGATTTACTGTGAATGTATTATCTTCTTCGAGGGGTTTCTTGATATTGTAAGTGGTGTAGCTGTAGCAGGCAGGCACTTGACAATCATACGTATCGCCAGTGGGGGAGGCTTTTGCTCGTCGTCTACAGGTGTTGTTGCAATTGACGTCTGCGTTGCCTCATATGACATCTTCCACAATTTTATGGCCCTCTTAGTAGCTGGTTCGTTTGTTTATTGCTTTTACTTGTATTTCCTTTCTATTGTTGAATCATAAAATCTTAGACCGCTACACAATGCACAAACGTGTTCGAGTAAAGGTCCGACGAAACAAGGTCCGACTTAACACAGCGGTGCGCCCATGCCAGTGTTTGTCAAGGTCCGACTTGTCCCAGTCTGTCTCCAGGATCCCGATTCTGCGAAAGCTGTCCTGCTTCACCCGCTCAAGCAAAAGACTCTGCGTTGGTAGTCGTTTGATATGTGACGGCGTGGCACTACGAACGCCCCAACAGATGACCGCTACAGTCCATTGGCAGCGAAAGTGCCCGCTCGTCTGCTGTTCGCCCGTGTACGGGCTATCCGGTGGTTGGGCTGCCGTGAGATGGACAGCCATGATATCTCTTCCGGAAACGTGGACAACGTCAGCTTTTAGTACATCAAATGTCATGGTTGTTGACCACGCTGTGATATAGAGACGAGGCGCAGGCTCCCCAATCTGGTCAGTCAATAGCCTGTGTCTAGAATGGAAGTGCTCATGAATATCTCGGAGTTGGTAGCCGACCGAAACCTCAATGTCGATGTCACTGGTCATCGCAACACGAGGCCGATTCAGTGGTGCGTTCTGTATCAACCAGTCGTAGGGCCCAGGCTGTGAGAGGGCAGACCAGCCACTCCAGCCAGCCCATGTCCAGGAGGGAAGACCTGGGATGGGGTGAAGGGAGCAGTCACTGCTCGCTCTCCAGAGAAGGCCATAGCCGGGCTGGTAGATGTTGCCGCTGATAATCACATCGTGCCGACAGACGAAACGGAATGGTATGCCCCAGACGTGCATCACCGGCGGCCGCAGCCTCTCGTAGGCCCTGAACACCCCGAGGAAGGCCTTCAGCGTGTCGGATGGGTATGTGAGCCTACGCTGGCAGTATTCATTGATGTGGGCGAAAATGCCACTGCTCGTCCGGACGCCGTCAGTTGGTTTGAAGACATTTGTGACGCCAGTGTCCGTAAAGACCAATTGCCGCTGGCATAGTAGGCCCTCCTGGTATGTCCAGCCACGCGTAGCCCAGGTCGAGTTCTTGAACCGTTCGAGTTCGGCGTCCGAGAATTTCATGGAGACGAAGCTGTCCCACGGTGGGATGGTTGATGCGTAACTTGTCCTCTCCATTGTTCTGGACACGCTTGGAAGGCCGTATTCGCCATCGTCCCCGGCCGCCGCGACGATAACCAAGTCTGCTCTCTTATAGATTGCGTCCATATTGCTGATCATATGGTGTGTCGTCGCCGCTTCGGAGCTATTGATACAGTACCGATCGACCCATAGAAATCGCATCCCGAGCACACGAACTACATTCATGGCGTCTTCAATTGTCTGTGGAAGACGCCGGCCCCGGAGGTCTGGCTCGAAAGTCTCATGGCTATCGCCTCCTCGGGAGCCCCATACGTAGCTCAAAGCCGCGTAATCACAGCCCGGGATTGCAGTAACTACACGTCTCGAGAAGCAATCAATGACCATGAACCCGGGGAGTATGGTTCGATTCGATATACTCGCCGGTCGCGGAGGAAAAATCGAGTGTCGACAAGAGCTGTTTCGAGAGGTTCCCCGATCCCTCATGTTGCAATTCCGCGCCAATTCTATAGATCGTAAGCAGCTGCACAAAGCCTGGGGAACGGCAACGGGTCCAGGGTCTCGCTCGTTTTTGGAACCTTCAAACGGCGGGAGGATTGCGGCGGGCTTTCCTTTTGCCGAGAAGTCTGCGTCTTGGTTCATCGTGGATGGGTAATCAACGACTCTGTTCTCTATGTTCCACGCAGAGATAACACCGGCACGCCGTATGACCCGATCCATGCGCCGTGCGAGTTCTGGGTCATTACGGTGGGCATGGCGGAGTGCCACGAGCTTCAGCATCACGTCGCGGTGATCAAGCGACATTGTTTGCGCGAGATTGGTGCTAAGGGTGTGATGAAGTGTCATGTCAAGTAATGCGAAGTTAAGGGCTAATGTTTGGTTGGAGAGACAAGATCGAACTCGGTCAGGTTAGAATGAAGAGCCAGATAGTCAGGAAATCCGCTGCAAATGCCTCCGAGGCAGTCATATATCTTTTGTAAAGCATGGTAACAACTGGGACCAAGACAGCAACAGGACCCGCATCCGCGTCGAGCTCGCGCAGTCGGCTTGTTGGCGAATCCCCCGAATCCCCCAATCCCTGATTATGTGTCCTGGCAAGGCAGACAGACTGTCGTTGCCATGGTCACCCATCTTCACCGCCCAACGGACTCATGAGCCTTGCCTATGCAGATCAAAAAATGACATCTTGACCGACATTTCGCGTAGGAAATCTGTAACGTACATTTGCGATTTTCTGCTTCCCCGACGCGTCTGTTGCCTTCAAGGTACCTTCAAGAAAGTGGGACCCACCACAGCGCGTGTTGTTATACCAAACGCGACAGAACAGCACTTTTGTCTCGGAAACCTCACCGCGATTCTGCAGGCCAAATAATTACCGAATTCAGACAGATAGGCCACCGCTATTCTTCTGTCTTGGCTCTCCCACACCAAGGAATGTCCCATCCCACAGCCTCTGGATCCCCTGCACGGCACTCACCCCCAGCCTCACCCACTTGCTGTTATGTCCCTTCTCGACCATGGCACCCACAGTTCCATTGTCATAAGTCCACTCGAACTCAGCCTGGTTCGGAATCAGCTGGTCGTGGAACCGCGGCTCGGCCACCGCCTGCCGCATGTCCATTCCGTGCTCGAGCAGGTGCCACGCCGTCAGCGTGGTGGACGAGATGATCCTGCTGCCGCCCGCGGCGCCTGTGACGAAGAAGACCGTCCCGTTGGGAAACTCGGCGATGATGGGCGTGATGGAGCTCATGCACCGCTTGCCCGGGCGGATGAAGTTGGCCGGCGACGGCGCGAACCCGAAGACGTTGCGGGCACCGGGGGTGCTGAAGTCGGCCATCTCGTCGTTAAGGATTATGCCGCTCTTGGGCGTCATGATTTGCGCACCGAACAGGAGATTTACCGTTGTGGTTGACGAGATGGTCAGCCCGGACCCGTCTGCAGTCACGATGTGCGATGTCCCATGGCTTTCAGGGACGAACTCGCCATGAGGGTCGTACTCGTCCAGCGGGAGCGTGCTGTTGTCGTTGATGCGGGCGCGGATGGATTCCGCGTTCTTCGCGCTAAGAAGCGCGTCCTCGAAGGCCTCTACATCAGGGAGGTAGTCCGGGTCGCCCAGCTCCAGGCGGGCGCCGTAGGCGAAGCGCATGGCCTCGAGGAAGCGGTGGGTCGTCAGGTTCGTGTCGGAGAGGTCTTCGATCGGGTACTGCTCCATCGTCTTGAGTGTGCTCAACATCACGGCGCCGGAGCTGGGGGCCCCGGTCGAGTAGAGCTTGAAGCCGCGAAAGTCGATGCTGACGGGCCGTTTGGGCAGGGCCTTGTATGACTTCAGGTCGTCTAGAGTGAGGGTCCCATTGGTCTCTTGGGTCACTTTGACCATTTCCTCTGCCAGTTCGCCCTCGTAGAAGATGCTGACTCCATGTCTGGCGATTTTCTCCAATGTACTGTGTACCCATGTGAGTAGACTTGTCACTATCGTGAGCGGTGTGAGGCTTACTCTGCATATCGTTCCCTTGTTATCACGTCTCCAAGCTGGAGAAGCTTCCCGTTTGGCGCAAAGTCTTCAGCCCATATAGGATCCTCAACCAAGAAGTTGCCCCTGGGACCGGTTATGGCGTTGTCCATGTATCGTACCAAGTCCTCGGTCACATTAAATCCATGTCTTGCTATATACTGTGCAGGGAGCACAAGATATGACCAGGGCAATGAACCGTATTTGTTGTGCAGGTATTCAAGGCCTTTCAAGTCGCCCGGAACGGCCACAGATAAGCCACCCCAGATGGCACCCTCGAGATTGCCCTGGTACATGTCCTCATATGCCGCGGCTGGCGCAGATTCTCGGTAGTCTATCGTCTCGTAATTGCCGTGTGAATCTCGGACGAGGGCGAAACCACCGCCTCCTATTCCGGAGTGGTACATCCCTATCACACCGACACAGAGGTGCGTGGCCACCATGGCATCCGCGGCGTTGCCCTGGAGAGCGTGAGCTGCGGCATTGTTGAAAGATATTGAGTGGAACTTACGCCCTTCGCCAGGACCTCTATACCGATCTCTGAACATATTCTGCTTTCACTTGCTACTGCACCATGAGATCCCTGGAGAGGAGCCTGGAAGGGAGCCTGGATGGAAGGACTCCCATAGGACAGAGGCGAAGCTGCTGCCGCATAGTAAAAGGCTATTGTAGATAGCAGTTCATGTTTATAATTCTCTATGAGTCGGTCAGCCACTAGGGTCCCATAGGAAAAGCAGCTCGAAGCCAGGCGAGGTGCAGGAGAGTCTCACTCATGCCTATCGCTTTATCCGCGGTTCCAACCGCAGAGACACGGAAACGGATGAGACCAAGATAGCGCCAGATCAGATGAGTGCAAAAGCAAACCACCGCTCAACAACGCTTAAAAAGAGAGAATATCACCAGCCACAGTGAGAGAAACAGAGAGAGTAGTGAGGGAAGTGAACAAACGATTCAGGTCACACCGAAAGATGGTGAACAATGAGTATGACGAGCTCCGGCACGAGACCGGCGTGCTCACGGAAGACGGAGCCATGATTACATAATGGTCCGTCGCCGTTTGACCACACCTGGATCGAGGTGAGACGGCGGGCGGGCTAACCCGATCGGGTAGCAGCGTCGGGACCAATCATGGCGCTGCTGAAAACAATTTCGAATATCAATTCCATCTCACTTGTTCCTTGCCTAAGTGCGAGCAATCTCATGAATAATTCTGTTTGTGTGGTTTGATCCCAGCAAAGCTTCAGGGCCATTTCTTTAGTGTCCTCGATGCGTCTCATTTCAACCAGGCTTGCCAGGACTTTCGCATCATCTGCATACAGGAAACCATTCACGCCTAAGCCCAACTTCACCCAGCGACCGCCAAGGATGGCGTCGGCCGTCACAGAACCTGGCGCTGAGCCAGCAGTGAAGACAGAGGCCCGCAACCAAACAAATGGCAAGAGACCGTTTAAGGGAGGCCAAGATGGGCCAAGGGGATGGGGAGGCAGCTCGAAGAAGAAAATGCCCAAGAAGCAGAGACCCGCCAAGGAAGGCTCACACGAGGAAGTCCTGTCGCAGGACATCCGAGCCTTGATTGAGGAGACGAGGTCGGCGGAGGACGGTGCTGTTCCTGAGACTGAGGCTCAGCCTGAGACCCTCCCAGAACAAGGCAGTGAGATCGAGGTCGAGGTCCTGAAGCTCTCGTCCACAGGCGACGGCCTCGCAAGGCAGCCAGGCTCAAAACGGATCTACGTCGTGCCCTTCGCAATACCTGGCGACACGCTTAAGGTCAAGGCATACCGCCACCTGCCTAAGGAGAACTACTCCGTCGCAGACTTCATATCCGTCGTGAAGCCATCACCGCTCCGCGACGACAGCAGGATACAGTGCAAGTACTTCACGAGGTGCGGCGGGTGCCAGTTCCAGATGATGGACTACGCGGACCAGCTCAAGCACAAGAAGACCATCGTGGAGCGCGCCTTCAAAAACTTCTCGGACCTCCCGCCGGAGCTGGTCCCCGCCGTCCAGGACACCTTCGGCAGCCCGCTGCAGTACGGCTACAGGACGAAGCTGACGCCGCACTTTGACGGCCCGCCGGGCTTCCAGGGCAAGCGGCGCGGCGGCGGCGCCAAGGAGAAGAAGGTACTGCAGGAGATGCCGGACATCGGCTTCATGCTCAAGGGCGGGCCGCGCCGCGTGCTGGATATCGAGGATTGCCCGATCGGCACGGACGCCGTGCGCCGCGGCATGGCGCGCGAGCGCGAGCGCATGAAGAACGAGTATGGACAGTATGAGCGTGGAGCGACGATCCTGCTGCGCGAGAACACGGCCCGCGTGGCCAAGGGCGACGCGCTACCCGACCCGCTCCCCCAGGACGCCGTCGTCGTCGAGGGCGACCGCCACACCGACATCAAGACGTGCATCACGGACAACAACGCCATGTCGACAGAATATATTGGCGACTACACATTCACAAATCGCGCGGGCGACTTCTTCCAGAACAACAACTCCATCCTCAAGCCCTTCACAGACCACATCCGCCAGCACATCCTCCCACCCCCCTCCGCCTCCCCCGACGCCAGCAGCGACAAGAACAACAAGCCAATCAAGTACCTGATAGACGCCTACTCGGGCTCCGGCCTCTTCACAATAACCCTCTCGACCCTCTTCCCGGGCGGCAGCATCGGCATCGACATAGCAGAGAAGTCGATCGCCTTCGCGCGGCGCAACGCGTCCCTCAACGGGCTCGCGGACGGCGAGCAGGCCACCTTCATCGCGGCCGACGCGCCACGGCTTTTCGAGTCGGTCGCGCAGTTTGACCCGGACGAGACGGCCGTCGTCCTGGACCCGCCGCGCAAGGGGTGCGACGAGAGCTTCCTGCGGCAGCTGCTGGGCTTCGCGCCGCGGCGGGTCGTGTATGTTAGCTGTAACGTGCACACGCAGGCGAGGGATGTTGGGGTGCTTGTGAGGGGGGAGGTGGGCGGCTTTATGAAGGGTGGCGGTGGTAGTGGTGGTGAGAAGGGCGAGGGGGAGGCTGCGGAGAATGGAGACGGGAAGAAGAAGACGAGGTATGAGATTGAGAGCCTGAGAGGCTTTGACTTCTTCCCTCAGACGGGGCATGTGGAGGGTGTGGCGATTCTGAACAGGGTTGACAGCTGAGAGGGCTTTGATGTGGTCTGCGGCGGACAGTCTTGTGGGAGGAATACCATATCTTGTCACATGGATGGACAAGCAATCAGGTTGTGCAGAGAAGGCTTGTAACAAAGATGCATGACCTTGGACCAAGTCTCGATATCGAATACCAAAATGAGTCTGATACCCAGAGCCCAGCGATGCCAGACCCCACAGACGTGAGCACTCGACCAGTATTGAACCACATGCTTGGAGAAATTTCGTCTTGTTACAACTCGAATTCCAAAGTCGGTCTGCCGGCTTCCTAACTTTCCCATCCGCACAAACCCTCACACTGCCATCTCTTCTAATCATTGTACAATTCAATATCTAACGCAGCTAGACAGGTGTAACAAAAACATTGATTGCGCCCACGATGCATTGTGAGATACACAGAGTGAGAAATAGGGGGGTATCACCTCATGCAAGCTTTTCACTAAATCTTTCTCCCTCTGCTTCTTGGCACGTTAACACGTACTCACGACCTTTCCCCGAACAATATGTCACAGCCATGACTGCTTACCCGGCTGGGCATGATATTTGGTATGTGGTCTTCTCATCTCTCTCGGCCTATACCTTTGTCATATTCACCAGCTTGGCTGTCTGCTCGATCCACTTCCGGGCGAACTCGCCCTCGCTGAACCTCCAGGCCGACTCCCGGGCACGCAGTCGCATCTGGAGGGGGTTCTCCACGGTCAGAGCTTTCTCGAAGGCAGCGGCAAACTCAGCCGCAGTAGTGGCGTGGAATCCTGGTTTTCTCGTCAGCACATTGCTTATTTCATAGCATCCACATCCCGGATAACGAGAAAGGCACTCACCCGTCGGCAAACCGTCAACCTCCTTGACAATGTCCAGTTTGGGGCCTCCCGAGTCGTGCACGACGCAGATGAGGCCGCTGGCTTGATACTCAACGACACCAATGCCAAAGTGCTCGTTCCACATGCCGTTGACGCCGACGTGCGACCGTCCCAGCCAGCCCAGGATGTCGGTCCAGGACGCGTCCAGCTGGAAGTCGACCAGGCCGTCGACGCCGAGCTCGCGCAGCAGCAGCCGCAGCTTGTACACGCGCTTCGAGTCCTGGTCGTCGCGCACGCTGCCCACCAGCACCAGGCGCGCGCCCTTGGACGCCTCGCTGCCGCCCTTGATGAACTCCGCGAACGCCTCCAGTATCAGCGGGTGGTTTTTCTCCGGCCGGAACTGCCCGATGTATAGTAGGTTCTTCTGCCTGTTCGCCTCGCTCGCCGCCGACACCTCGACCTCCTCCTCGAGCTCCTCCACGGCGCATGGCGGGTAGACGGTGGCGATGGGTTCGGTCTTGTGGGCTTCCCTGCGGCCTGGGCCCCAGATCGAGGTGACGTGCGCCTGGGTCCAGCTGGAGTTGGTCATGACCACGTCGACGGTGGCGCCCATCATGGCGTAGACCTTGGCAAAGAACTGCCAGTACCTGCGCTTCAGCGTGCCCCTGAGACCTTTGCCTTGGCCTGCATTGACGCCTTGCGCGCCGAGGGCGTGGTTGGGGTCGAGCGAGTCGAGCATGTCGGTGGAGATGGTGGGATAGTGGACGTATGCGCCGGTCGGGACGTTCTTAAAAAGCCACTTACTCAGCCCAAGCGAGAAGGCATATCCCATGGTATCGATAAAGATGTCGGGCACGAGCAGGGAGAAGGCGTCCCACGCGAGGATCAACGACCCGAATGATTGACCGGCAAGCGTCATGCGCGGCCATGTGGATGCCAGGACCCAATGCCTGGTGGACAGGTAGAGAAACTGGATGCTCGGGGGATGTAGGTGGACGTTGAATCGATCCTAGCGAAAGTCAGCCATTGCGAGCCCTGGAGTACAGAATCGGCGAGGATGAGGCTTCTGGCCGTACCTTGACTCGACCCAAGATCTGGTCCTTGGTAGCCTCGTGGTCGCCCGTGTACACGACAATCTTGGCGTTGGGCCACCGTTTCTGTGTGGCTCGGATGGCAGCCCAGAGCACCCTTTCACCTCCACCACCAGCATTACTGCTTCATGTCAGTATGGATTCCACGACAGACCTTCGGTCTAGAAACCAAGGGGCAGGTACCAGAAAGGGTGGAAGAATCCCACGATGCCCGACCACTCCTTGTCTGCCTTGTCGCCCTTGGGCAGCTTTCCCTGGATTGAAGCCTCGATCTTCTTCCATATGTCCTTCTTTCCCTTTTCGACCTCCTCTTCAGGGTCCTCTTTGGTCTTGCCATTGCTCTGGTAGCTCTTCTCATCTTCGGCCATAACCTCCAGTAGCTGTACCCTCCTGCCATCAGTTTTGTTGCGCAGGTAGGTACCCCCTACGGAGCCTAGGGCCTGCCATAGAGCCGGTATTCCGAAAAGGACGAAGAATGGTATCAAGCCGAGCGGTAGGGCGAGTAGGGCCACACTCGTAGGGCTGAGGCCGAAGGGGCTCCACTGGTCCTGGCCGGAGGGCGCCTTGCACGATGCGCCTCCGTCCATGGCGTTGGAGGCGCCTTCCGGTCTGATCGGAAAGGTTGGTGCAGACCTGCACGATCGAGTTTCGGTAGTGGTTCAAGTGCTTTAAGTGGTTTGTGGGGTGGGGTGTGTTCTCGCTGGTGATGCGTCGGCACAGGCGGAGGGTAAAGAGGGATGGAAGCTGTGTTACAATTCGAACGACGGCGTAGGTTCCAGAGGATACTCCATTGAACAGCAGTGATCGGAATTGACCATGTCAGTGGAATTAGTAGGGTAGTCTGTCTGTCAGTCACAGGCAGAGCTGTGGCCTGCAGGACTTGGGCATTTCAGCAGATGAATAGACGAGCAGACGAGGGAAGACACGACAAGAGACACGACACGACACGAAGCATGTTCCGGGATGCAGGGTTGCCAAAGCTCGCCATGATTTACTGCAGGGAGCGTTAGCAGCTGACAGCGGGGCCCTCGCCTCGTGGCTCGGGGCGCGGGACGGACCCCTGCCCAGCCCGCCAGCCTGCCAGCCTGCCGACTTGCGAGCAGAAACGGTGGCTGTCCGGCGGTAGACCAAGACAAGACCAAGACCAAGACCAAGTGCCCGCGTATCCAGGTACCCAGGTACCTATGCAGGGCAGCAACAACAACTGAGCATCATCCTTGTCACTTGCACTCGAGGCTTGCAGACCTCATCCGTCACCTGCCTTCCCCAGCAACACACCAAGAGGCTTATCTTATGGATGCGGACATCCCACCACATGACCCTCAAGCCTTTGCTATGGGCAGTTCTGAGCTCTGAGCTCCATAATGTCAGGACACGTGGGCCACCAGCTGAGGCTCTCGGCCACAAGAATACGCCCTCACCTTGGCCGACGTCTTCAACATGAGCCTCACATCCACCCCCACAATTTTCCCTCCAGAACACGACTATCTGCTGCTACTCAGAGGCGTAACTTCGGGGTGGCAGACGCAGCAGGATATCTGTTGAAAGGATCAGAGCTCCTCGTCACCAGCGTCCATGAGGTCACGGCAACACCATGGTTCATCTCACTCCCCCTGGTCGCCGTCGTGGTCAGCTCCATCATCAGGGTGCCCCTGACACTATACACCCACAGCACGCAGCGGAAGAAAGCAAAACTGGCGCCCTTGATCTATGCGCAGTATGCCCAGATCGGCCTCGGTCTGCGACGCAAGGCCGTGCGGAACCTCAGGGAGCGACTCACCAAGGCAGTCAAGTCGAGAAGCAAGAAGATGTTCACAGCCTTCGCTATCAATGAGAGCAGGTCTTTTTGGGGAGGCCTGATCAGTCTGCCCGTGTTTCTGAGTAACCTCGAAGTCATCAGGACCATGTGCGGAGGGCCTCGAGGCCTATTGGGCAGTTTGCTGTATGGGTGGCAGGGCCGGGACGCCGCAGCAACGAATACTTCAGATACAGCAGCCGCAGGTGCTACATCACCGCCCACGACGCCGAACGCGATTTCTGAGCCACCTACTGCAGATTTATCATCTTCCGCCGACATCAGCGAGCTCGCATCCTCCACGAGCCCAGAAGTTCTCAACCCTCTCACCCTGGACCCTTCCTTCGCGACGGGCGGCTGTCTCTGGTTCCCAGACCTACTGGTGCCAGACCCGTACCATATCCTCCCCTTCGCCGTCTCGGGCCTGCTCCTCATGCACCTGATCCCCGAGACCGAGGCCGAGCTGCGGACCCTGTTCGGGATGCAGCCCCCAGCCGGATCGCGCAACAACGTCATCATCGGGGGCAGGTCGCGCGGGTCGCTGGCCCTCCGCCGGGCGCTGATGGTCCTGGCACTCGCCATCGGACCGGCCACCATGGACATGCCTGTCGCGCTGCACCTGTACTGGGCGTCTTCTGTTGGGTGCAGCCTGATTGTGACCAAGGGCGTCAGGAGACTCCTGCCTATTGCGAAGGTGCCGGTGAAGCCTTGCACGGGCCTTGAGAATCCAATTTTACGGCCCAAGCCGACTTGAGTTTATTGGCTGCATCAAGACGATTCGCCTGATAGAATGTACAATGAGCTCGATGCATACAACTGTGACGCAAAGGATTCTGGCCGCATTGGGAATCATCGACATTCTTATACCCTAAACATCATGATTATGCAACTTGGCATACCATTTGCCGCACTGACTTCATGATGGATGACATCCACTTCCAGGGATTATGTGTCCTTCAACCTTCTTGAACATAGGCATTTAAGTACAAGTTGACCATCGAAAGTTATTCGAGACCTGGGCTTGGGGAAGGCCTGATAGACATAGAAAAACGGTCAACAAATCTGGAGACGAGACTCTTCCGTGGTAGCATTGGCCTTCTTATGTACACATAATTGTACAACATAAAAGGACGACCGTCTAGCATTTGATATAACACCACCAACGCCATGAAGTGCTGTAAACCCCTGCAGTAGAAAAAACCAAGCCAAGAGACCAATCATCAGAACAAAGTCCACGGCGAAAGCCTACCCAAGAACCACAGCGAGCACTATAATCGTAAGAATAACCGACAGGACCAGCAGGAGGCAGCACGCCTTGCCACGCGCATTCTTCTGGTACCGTGCGGCCTGGCGCAGCTCTCGGTCGGCGCCGCGGGTGTCCTCATGCGTGCGCTCGACGTTCTCGGCGATGCCTCCCAGCTGCTCGCCCTGCTCGGTGACGATCTGCGCGACCTGCTGGAACAGCACGTTGAGGTCGCCGACGCCCTGCTCGATGTTCTGTATCTCGGTCTCGCGCTCGGCGATCAGCGCCTCCTGGAAGTCGACCTCGTCCTGCGGGGCCAGCCGCAGGTCCTGCTGCATCAGCTGCTGCTGCTGCTGGCCCGTCGGGCTCAGCGGCACGTCGCCCCCGGCACCAGATTCCTCCTCATGGGCCGCCGCCCGCGCCGCCGACACCGACGCCCGCTGCTTCTCGAGCGCCTGCCGCTGCAGGCCCTGGAACTCCTCGAG
Organism: Diaporthe velutina; assembly: GCA_038088505.1. Taxonomy (NCBI): domain Eukaryota; kingdom Fungi; phylum Ascomycota; class Sordariomycetes; order Diaporthales; family Diaporthaceae; genus Diaporthe; species Diaporthe velutina. The sequence continues at coordinate 111,969 of JBBWSJ010000007.1, read as the reverse complement.
CGAGGACCTGAACTCGCGAAACAGCTTCTGCTGCTTGTACTTCTGCGCGGGCGTGAGCTCGTCGCCGCCGTGGTCCTCCCCCCACGTCTGCACCTTCTTCACGCCCTCGCCGACGGTCTTGAGGGTCTCGCTCGACTCGTCGATCAGGTCCCGCACGCGCTCGCGCACCCGGGCCGTGTCGCGCCGCGTGCCCAGGTGGCCGATCTCGGTGCGCAGCCGCGACGTGTTGCCCGCCAGAGTGAAGAGCTTGTTCATCATGTCCTGCGAGAGCCGGTCGAACTCCGGGTCGTCGGCGTAGGCGGACGGCCGCGGCTGCGACTCCAGCGAGGAGAGCTGGTCGAAGGACATTGTGGCGCTGTTGATGGGGTTGTGAGGGGAATCGTGTTGGTTGTGCTCTGTCGTGGTGCACTCTCTGATCGGTTGTGTTGTCTAGAAACTTTGATGGGATGTGTTCTTCGAGGTTTTGGTGGAGCTTGTTTGGATTGTAGTTGGTTGTCTGGGAGAGAGAGCACGAACATGGATGGATCGGCCGACTCGAGGCTGTGACGTCCCTCCACTTCGAAACCGGGTGCCTGGGGGGTACGTGTAAGGTCTCGTTACGTAAGGCGCCTCGACGGCAGCGGCCGTTCTCAGACGGTCGTGTCAGTGGAGATCAGGGCCCCTGCACGATTGCTTGCAGGGGTGCACGACCGCGAAATGGGCTGCTTGCTTTTTTTTCAGGAAATCAAAGATTCGCACCGGCAAAAACGGAGGGTACACCGGTACATCACCGAGGTCCTATTCAAACACTCAAGACCAACTTCCCTAAAGCTAATTCACACCTTATGGGTAATCGGTGTAGGTAGTAGGTGTAGGTAGTAGGTGTAGGTAGTAGGTGTAGGTAGTAGGTGTGGGTAGTAGGTGTGTAGGTATTAGGTGTTAGGTCTACGTGTGGGAGTGGCTTGGGTGATGGTAGTGGGTGTAGGTAGTGGGTGTAGGTAATGGTAGGTGTTAGGTCTATGTGTTAGGTGTGGGAGTGGTTTGGGTGATGGTAAGTGTACTGTACTTAGGTGGGTGTTATGGGAGTGGGTGTGGTTGGGTGTGGTTGGATGTGTACCGGTGTACTCTCCGTTTTTGCAGGTGCGGGTCTCCGACTTCTTTTGCAGAGCTCTTGTTTACTAGGTGGGCTCGGTTGTCCAGGTGCATTCAAAGAAGAGCTTCCTCCACCTTTGGCCTCGACCACGCTTTCTCTCTGCAACCACCACCGTGGTCCCCTTTCCTTTTACTCAATGCTGCCCGACAGCCAAGATGGCTCCAGTCAGGCGGGCTCCGTATAAGGACTTTCTCCAGCCTGCGCTGCACCGACGCTTCACGAGCACGGCCACCATCCTCCTCGCCATCGCCTTCGTCGAGGCTGTCGTTCTCGCCAGCTGGGACTCTCGTGAGTTTTGTCCTGCACTCGGTGTTGCATTGCCCTTGAGTCAATCCACTAACCCTCTCTACGTCGCAGTCTTCTGGGCGGTCTTCCCAGTAGGGCCAACCGGCATTCGAGCCTTCTTCGTCTTCCTCTGCGGCCTCGCAATCCTCGTCCTCCGAATCGCACAGTACCATGTCGGCCTCCGTACCTCCAACTCCGGCCTGCAGACTTTTCTCAAGTACGCCGTGACTACTCAGACACTAGAGGCAGTCGTCTCATACACACTGTCGTCGTGGCTCTTCAGCAAAATCTACCTGTGGTCTGCGACGGAAGACCTCGCGTGGGTGTCAATTCAGCCGGGCGTGGGCGGCAGGGTACGATTGAACGAGAAGCCTATCTTCTTCACCGTTCACTTCCTAGTCCTGGGTGTCGTACACGGCGCTCTCCACATCTCCCGCGACGACGACCGGTTGCGCCTTGGCGCAACGAAACTGCGTGCCAACGATGCGCCTGCTGCGGATCCACCACGGCCCTGGTCCACGCGGCTGATGAATGAGGTTCCTCTTCTAGCCCACCGCGCTCTGGTCCAGACTCTGGGCGTGCTCGTTTTGAACATCGTTTTCTACCATGCTGTCGTCCGGAGCTTGGCCTGGCGCGTGGCACTGGCCATCTTTCGCCCCTTCTACACCATGCCGAAGACCAACTTGGTGCCGACATCATATGGGGGTATTAGCTTTCCACTATGGGCCAAGTGCTCAGGAACCAGCTTCATACTTGTGTTCTTGTGGCTGGCGGGCAACAGGATGTTCTCAATGTTCCTTGTCAGGCCACCATTAAAGAACGGAAACCCCCTCACGTCGGAGTCGAAGGATCCGAACGGGAGTCTTTTGAACGGGTTGAAGAGCAAAAAGCTACCCATCAAGGTCAGTTTCTTTGAAAGTCAAATTCCTCTTCACTGCTGACTTTGAACAGTGTTTTGCGACATGGGAATTGGCACTAATCGCCAGGGATTTCCAACCACGACGCCAAGCTATCTACCAGGACATTGACAGGAAAGATGGGCCGATGTGGTCGCAAGTATACACAATATGCCTACAGGCAGTGAAAGACGTGGAGTCAAGGATCGATGAGTACAACAAGGCTGCTGCGGCTGCTCAAGCTGCGGCAGCGAAAGCGGGTAGCAGCGAGAAAGCGCTGGTCAGCACACCCACCAAGACCTTCCGAGACGAGATGGACGATTTGGTCAAGAAAAAGATCGTTTCGCCAGGCCAGCCTTCGCGACTAAGTCCAATGGTGAAGAAGGGGGTAGCCCACGCGAAAGATTACGTGGAGGATATCGCCAGGCAGGCGACTGGCTCGGATGCCAACGACAATCCATTACAGTACTGGACCAGGCAGGTCCTTGCCTCGCCACTTGGTCGGCCTTTCAAGCAGAGCTTTTCACAAAGAATCACGACTGTGGCCCTAGGAGAACCCTACGGAGAGCCTGCACTCGTGATCAACGCCATATCAGCGCTGACTAGGCTCGCCGTGCTGAGCCTGGCAGAGGACAGCTACGGAAACGTGCAGCGGGACGTATCATCCATCATCCGGACGTTCACGGCGGTCAAAACAAAGCTGGACGCGTTCAAGGCGGATTTTCCCTTGCACTGGACCGACCACGATGCAACGAGGGAGTGCGTGGAGGTGGATGCGATCCTAGAGACACTCAGGGAGGGGCTCGTGCAACTCGTCACCGCTTTTGGCCCGTATGCAAGGGACCTCAGGCTGACTTTTGCGGAAATGAGACATGCGAGGGAGGCGGCTGGCCTGCCCGGAAGGGAAGGAGCAGGCGCTGCTGTTGCCAGAGTTGATGCGGCGAGAGTCGATGCCGCCGAGCCAGAAATGCGGCAGATTCGGTGATCACGGTAGGAGAGAAAGGGGAAATGGGATGCGGAAGCTGTGGGCGTGTATGGTGGCTGTGTGATTATACCCGAGCGCGTTGCTCAGATTGCATAACATAACACAACATAAATGGTGTGCATCAGCTAGTCACTCCTTTGCCTGCGTGAATAAATGTATGGGCCTTGTGAAGCGAAGCGTTGGGGTGGAGGACAGCGTCGGGATGAACAGGGGACGTGGGCGCATTGTCGATGCTCAACACCGCCCAGATATCACCAGATTTTACCCGGAAAGGATCGGAGTTCCCAATCCCCAACTCCAATATGGCATACCGGAGTATCTAGTTTTGAGTAAACATAGCTCCATTTGCAGCTAGATGCACGTACCGCGTGGAAATGGATGTGGCTTGCCGGAGGTGGAAAGGGGACTCGGAAGGGGTGGTGCTGGACGTTTAATTGGCTGTGGGTCTGGTTCGCACGCTGCCCTGGCTGCATGCTTTGACTGCCTTGTCGCCTCGTACCCGAGTGGTCTAGTTTACATGTACTCCTCCTTCCCATTAGACGACTTCCCTTCCATCCTTCCTTTCAAATGTTTCCCTCGTCCATCACCAACCACTGCCGCCGTCATCTCTAGCTCGTCCCCAATGCTAGACAGCGAACCCCAGGGCATCCGATCGCCATAGCCTCCATCATGATACCGACATCATCATTCTCGAGGTCTTCGATTGCGCGGCAGTTGGCCATCGAACCAGAACCGCCGAGGAGCTCTTCGAATAGATAATAATACTACTGCTACACCGAGCAACAACCGACCAGGGCACACCCCCGCGACAAATATAGCGACCGCGACCGCAATAACGAAATAATCATCCTAACTCCGGAGTTGGCGGCTCGACCACCATGTCGGCGCTGCATATCCTCTTCCGCGTCATCTACGACTCCATCTACGTCTTCCTGTCCCTGATCGTCCTGCTTCTGCTCCTTGTGACGCCCGCCGACAATGTGCGCCTCGCCCTGCAGAACCGACAGAACCTCCACGTCCTGACCACTGTCGTCTGCCTTTCCGCCACGCTGCTTTTCGTCGTGCTGCTCTACTTTGCTCGCCTCTATGTCAATCGCACAGCCCTCGCCAACATACCCAAGCCATGGATCCCTATCGGCAGGGGCGAGGTCAAGAAGAGCGTTCGCAAGATGATTGTCGCTAGTCTGAGCAGGAGTGCGGCCATTGCCTACGAGTCGAAGCCGAGGGTCGCCACCGCGAGGCCGCTCACCGCGATGACAGATCCTGATGGAAGAGAGGAGGAGGAGGCCAAGGCTGAAGGAAAGGGGAGGAAGTCTACGATGCGGGTATTCAAACTCAAGAAGGCGCCGACTGTGGAGGACAAGATGGGCATTACTTTGCCCCCACACCGAGCTGTCTGGGGCGAGATCGAGCACTACGGCTGGTCCTCGCCCAACTCGCTCGACCTGCCCGAACTGCAGTACAGCACAGTCATATCAGAGCTACCAAACCTGATCGAGGCCAAGGCCCTGACCCTGGCACCACCGGTCCCCGAAATGAACCACGTCGAACCGCCCGTCCTAGACCCGGAGGCGATCGGCCTCCTACAGCGGCCCGACAACCTGGCTTTGCGGCAGTACCTCACGCAGCTGGCCGAGCTGGGCGTCCTGGCGCCCTCGCGCACCACGGCGGATTTTCTATCCGCGTACGAATACGCGCGCTACTCGACGCGTCCCATCTCGAACGCCCGCTTCCGCGAGCTTATGCACCTCTTCGCGGAGCTGCTGCGCACCATGCAGCCACTCGACCCAGCCGTACTTGTCGCAATGGACGATGGCTTCTCGGAAGGCGATGAGGAGAGCGATATCGACGACGACGCACCCCGAGGCAGCCCCCCGAGCACCCCTCGCAGCAAGGCCAGCAGGGACTCGATCCTCCGCCGGCAGCGCAGCACCGCATCGCGCGCCACGACGACGACGACCAGCAGCGGCAAGTCTGGCGGCAGCGGTGGGTCATATATCCGCAGGAGGCCCCAGCAGCAGCAGACGACCAGACCGCAGATGGCCGGGCGCATGTCCTCGCAGGGCACGACATGGGGCGGCGCGACGATGTCATACCGCACCGCGCCGACGACGCCCAAGACGCAGAAGACTGCCGCGTCGCCGTCGTCGTCGAGCAGCGCCAACAGCTTCGCGCAGACGAGGCGGCCCTACGCTATCGGCGGGGACGGCTCGGCTTCCACGTCAAGCATCGCGACTCAGTCTGTGGCGCGGTCGCGCTCCGGCAGGTCGTCTGTCGCCAGCGGGAGCGCGGGGTCTGTCGTCATCCGGCTGGCTACTGGGCGGGCGGATGGGGATGGCGGGTTGCCGTATGTGCTCTCGCTTGGGGGTGATTTGGACCGGTAGGCGCGCAGTAAGGCCTACGAGCAGAGGGATGTGGAGATAACTCCTCACCATTTATTTGAGCATTGCGAGACGGCGTTCAGGGACATTTCGTGCTGGCTCGGGTCCTGGCCCTGATATTGATGGGCTGGGTGGGCTTTTTTGGTCTATACTGCATAATGCTAATGTCTTTTCCACCGTCTCCAATTCTCGACTCCGTCGATTTCGTTTCTCTCTTTCGCGATGAATGCCGCCTGATATGGACTTGTCAACCGTTGTGGACGGAAGGCTGGGTGGACTGGGTACAAAAGCGCAGCGAGCATTCTCAACGGTGTTGAGTGGCGTCAAGCAAAAGTGAGTGTTGTGTCATTTATGACCTAGTCATTTGGGTCAAAATTTGTGTGAGAGGACTGGTTGGATTGTTATGGTCTGTCTGCATCTGATTTCTCCCCCTGCTTTCTATCCACCACTTGGCTTTCATCCACAGCTCACTGTCTACCAACCCACTACCTATTGACAGGAACTTCTTGCCTACATAGACCCCATGGCTGAGCTACCACTGCGACGAGATGAGCACCCTTTATCTTCCCTTGGTCTAGCCGAAGAGAACTTCCATCACCTGGGTCTCTTCGGAGTGCCACTGGGACTTCAACCTCACTTAGGGGCAAGGCTTCCTGATGTGAGACACCACACCCGGCCCCGGCTCCAGTGGGACCCAGCCACCGTCCTCCACGCGCGTGCTCCGGATATCTTAGTGCTTGAGCTGTGATGCGTCGTTGCGTCTTGTTCTTGCCTAGAGCAATCATGACCTAGGCACTTCACAAGGTCACGAAGAGACTCCCGAAGAGCTCTTGGACCTGTACTCCCAACGTATTGTGATCGACCTTGACCCTCACCGCATGGGCCCAAACATAAGTAAAACAACCAAGAAAGGTGTGATTTAGGACAGGAAGGGACATAAGAGATGGAGAAGGATATGAAGAAAGAAGACCGAATGATCAGACATGAAGGAAGGACGTCGAGGAAGAAAACAAGGACAGTTGATGGGGACGGGGAGGATCTTGAGGCGGGATGATGAAATGGTAGAAGAAAGTGAGGAGATGAAGTGATATAACAAGAACAGGTCCCTGTGGAAACAACCCCGAACATCTTCGCCATCAAGGCATCCTTTCCGCAGGGTTAATGACGAACAAAAAATGCGTGGGCTTCATGTCATCCTCTAGAGCTGCAACGGCCCGGGCCTCATCCAGTACTCGTGTGTCCGTCGCAGGTTCCATGAGGTTGGCTGGCCACTTGGCCATTTATACCAGGGACCGGCAAGGCATACTTCAACGGCGAACAGCTCATGCTCGAGTCCGGCTTGGAACTGTCACAGGGTCAGCTTTCGTATCTGTCAAAGACTCTCGGGCTCCGGGGAAGGAGGAGGGGCAGAACAGGTGTACGAGGTGCTCGGTATGTCTGGCTTACCCTTCACTGACGACCGTAACCTTGGAACTGTTGACCAACACCATAAAGGTCTGCGGCTGCTCTGCCATGATAGGTGTACTGATGCTCAGCCGTGTTGGTGGACACCTGGGATTGAGCACTGGACTGTCCACCCTGGGCCTGCTCCTGGGCAGAGGGCGAGTTAGGGAACTGTTCGTCGACCTGTCGGATCGCCTTCTTGGCCCTGTCGCGTCTGGATCGCTTGGTCTCTTTGCCTGGGATGTAGGTATTGCCCTGCTGGGTCGTGTCCCAGAGGAAAGACTCGACTCGCTCTCCGGCATGGCCTGTGTTGGGGCTGTTATCTGCTGTCAGCATGCCCCCATTGTCGGAAGCCAGGTGATCACTGGGCTCACTTGGACATGCTTGAGTTGTTGGGGACTCAAATGGAGACAGGGAAGGCTGTTCTTTGCTATAGGCTGGGGCTCTGGCTGTCTCAGGCTCTCTCGAAAGAGATACACGGATGCCACCTGGCGGGAGAACGACGACGTGCTAGCGGGAGGTATGTGTTGACCTGTCTTGCGAGCGGGTCGATATGATGAAGGAGAAAGGGACGTCCGTTGAGGAACTGGCCAGTGGCTGATGGATCGATACTCCAAGGCTCATTTGATATCTTCGAGGCGGGCAGCAGCGACATTAAATAGATGTCCGACATGGCCGCCACTGCCCCCCTCATCACGTCCTGGTTCGCATCTGACGCGGACCTCAGGCAGATCAAGAGGGACATACACGCCGAATTCCGGCTCAAGACGCGATTTGGTCTGAAGTGGACTCAAATGCAAGACCTGGCCAGTTCTCGACCTCTCATACAGAAATGGTCTTCCTGTAATGAGGCTGACCTGCTGTGCGACTCCTGAGTGCATTACTTCTCAACCACTCTGGTGGCTCCCCGCGGTGCACTAGGCGCAGCTAGACCCTCCCCACCACCTTTCCAGAAGGTGTGCACATTTCTCCGGCAAGGTCAACTTTGCGTTTGCCTTGCGGCGTGCACTGGTTGGGCTGTTGGCCTCCTGAGTATGTAGCCAGGCATCAGAGTGTCTGGACAAGCGCCGTTGCACATGTGAGTGCCTGGCTACATACCCAGGTATGCGTGGGATTAAGCACTCGACGAAGGCAATACGTCAGCGGCCTCGCTCCCACAGGCTGTCTACTGCCTCCAACGTCAGCTGAGCTCTCAACTACATGGATATGTTCGGCCTTAAGAATGCGCTGCAAGATCGCAGTTTGCCGAGCGAGGCCCTCCCATATTGATGCAGTAAGTGTACTGTTGCTGCTCCGCTCTTTCATTTCGATGCTTACCGCACGGTGCGACCTAGGTATGCCCCCCGTCGGCCAGCATTTGGGCCATATGGACGCATGACGGATGAGAGAATCGAATTCGACAGGCGAGACGCGATGCAGAGTAGCCACGCGAGCCTGCGGATCTGGACGTCCGTCCTGGGGGGGGGGCAAAATGCGCACCCGGGTTGCAGGTTGAAGACGATTCTCGGTGTGGTGCGCTATGTCAAATAGGGAATCAAGTGCCGTTCGTTGCCCTTCGAGTACAACTGGTGTGGCCTAAAATGTCAGTGGTACGTACCCCTACACGTGGTTGCCTTCTATTTTCCCGTGGTTGCCTTTCTCCAGTGGTTCGCGGCGGTTCGCTATGTTTGGCTTCGCTGGAATGTCAGGGTTTTTGGTCAACCCCACCTTCTCCATAAACAAGCCCTTGGACGCCTACCATTGATCGTTGTTAAGCTTAGGACTTGATTCGTTTTGCGCGCTTTGTGAACTATGAACCTCAATATTAATTATCACAGCAGTGGGATTAGCAAAGATGTTATTAAGGAGTAGGCTAGGCTGCTGCTTAGGTATGTGTTGGAATTGGATCCCCCTTATTCTATAAATGACCCTTTATCTTCGCTGTTAGTCGCGCAGGAAAGTCGGTTGTAGACTCATCGGCTGGTGTATTACGGCTACCCTTTGAGCATCTGGCGGTAGAGGGAGAGCGAGTGCGATCCGCTTTTCAACGCACCTAGGCCACGGGCCAAGCTTGGACGACCAACATTGTCACATTCGTGGTTCGACATTTTTGCTATACTCACAAATCACTGTGCTACGCCTTAGCTCTCTGAACATCGTCGAGTGACATCCTATCCACCACAGTTCAACGAACTCCAACAGGACGGCTTCTTCCCTCTCAACCACCACGATTGCATAGATGTAGATCATCTAGGCGAACCGGGGGCTACCTGCCGCAGGAAACGCTTGAGGATTGCTGGAGTCCATCATGAAAACCCAGCCACGACTTATGATTGTTAGCTGATGTAGCGAACTAATTGTTACCCCCGCACCAGAGATCCATACCCAAGGACAAAACGGGGATTACCATGCTGAGCGGGTGCAATGCAACACCCGAGAGACTCATGAGCTCCGGGCCAAGATCTACCTGTGGAGATTGATCGAGATTCTGCGAAAGCTTTACCTCAATGCATGAGGCTCACTGCCGCAACTAGACGTTCTATGCTATAGTTGACCTCCATTTCTCTGTTCTACATGTTTCTCACTACTCCTGGAGAGCTCACCGTCCTTATATGTTCACCTCTGGCTTATGCATTCCGGGCAGGGCTAAGTTGCCTTCAGCGCTATGTGGCCCAATTACCTGAGTTTCTCCCTACCTGTGTCATCAGCCACTTACTTCCGAAGCCAAGATGCCTCTGTATCTCACGCAAACTGCTGGGCATTCCAAGTTGGGCCATAACACATGAGACGACAGCGATATCAGCCAGAGCTTTCTATTGTCATGCCCATTTACGTGAGTTCTCTTTCAATACTTGAGACAACTAGTGATGAACATCCAGAATGTCTTTGCCTGGAGAAGTCCATGAGGACATGCAGTTTGATTGAAGCCAAGTCCAATTCAATCTAATGGGAGCGTGAAGCCTGGTTATTGAGTGTAGGCAGTCACCCTTGGTCCTACCAAGGAACAATAAATCCCTTCAGTGCTTGCTGCTTTCTGCTAGCGTTAATTGCGCTTCGTATGCGATCTTAGATCTTATTTTCCCATGGTAGAAAGACATGTACCAGGTGTTGAGCTTTGTGTCCCACACAAGATCGCTTCGCCATATTCCAGAGGTCGTACTCAGTGTGCCATCAGGTTCTGTATTTCCCTTACGGTAGACAAAATAGCAAAGAAGCCTTTTCCTTGGAACTCTACAATGGTTCGGTAAATCCAAAATGTTTAAGTTCTTGCCCCAGACTGACTGGACTGGTGGGCTGTTTGGTCTATAGCATGCAGTACTAATATCTCTTTTACTACCTAGGTACATCCGTTTCCCAACTCACTTACTGACTTTTTCTTCTAGAAAGTTCTGCTCCCTGCTATGGCTGGGTCGGTCCTGTATGGAAGGCTCAATGGACTGCTTTCAACAGGGTTTCCTTAACAAGCATTCTCAATGAGCAATTTCAGCGGAAGATGCGAAGTTATTGACTGTGTTCATGCAGGGACGGATGACACAGGCCGGGCGAGTGTTGGCGTGATAAAACATTTGGACTGCTATGGCCTGTCTACCACTGCCGACTTTGTCGTCTATGCCTTGCTCCATATCAACCACTCTGGCTTTTATCCACAGCTTATCCACCCACCTATTCTCATGTTTCACTAAACTCTTTCGCCTATACAATTCCACTGAAGTGAGACACGCCCCCTATCCCCCCACTTCTGGCCCAACAGAAAATACGTGCACCAGTCAAGTCCTTCGTAAAGGCCACAGAAATCTGAAGACCACTTTAGATCTCGTATCTATGGCTTCTGGATACTCTTTTCCTTCTGTACTGGAGGCTGTGGTTTCAACTTGGTCATTCCTGCTTCAAGTAAGCTGCTAAAGATGACTTGGTTAGGTTGTCCACATGGTTGTAGAAGCACCTCACATCTTCTACAACGAGAATCTCTGAAGCCTTCCATGACACCATATCTTGAAACAACTTAATCTCTAGGGCCACTGTGGCCGCTACCCAAAACATGAAGAAGGAGGAGAAATTTTAACAGGGGGGTGGAGAAGGAACGAAGGACAGGAAGGGTTTTTGTGGATTAGGGACACGAATGAGTGTATGAGTGAAGGCAAGAGTGAAGGCATGTGTGACAGAGAATGATTCATTGAAAAATTGAGTGATTGAAAGGGGTTTGTGAGAAAGAAGTTAGAGAGAGAGTATGGGTACTGGGTTTATGCATGAGGAAGCTGAGGATGAGAAGGACTTGAAGAGAAATAAGAAGAGATGACAGAGTTTGCGACATGGGCTATGAAGGGGAAGGAACATGGTAAAAAGAGTGAGGAATAACGTTTCATCAAGGAAAATACCATCAAGAAACAACAAAATGCTCTGAGCCTCTCGCCCAAGAGTGGCTTGAGACTATCAGCGGGTCAGGTGAGCCATAGTGGCCTCCAAGGACAACAACCGAGGAGGTCGTCTACCTAGGTAGGTATGTCTGGCGTACCTTACAGTGTGGAATTTAGCCATGGAACTGTTGGCCAACACCATTCAGGTCTGCCGTGGTCCCAATGTGCCGAGTGTCCTGACTCTGAGCCGTGTTGGCACCAGATTCAACTGGTCTCTCCCAGGCCCGGGCCTGCCGCTGGGCGAGGGGTGGGTTGGAAAATTGATTTTCAACGGCTTGAATTGTGTTCTGGACCCTTCCTGATCTACTTCGCTTTGTTTCTGTGCCTGGCACGAAGGTGTCTCCGTGCTGGGGGGTGTTCCAAAGGAAGGACTGGACTCGGTCCTGGGCAAAGCCGGAGTCCCCGCTGCGGTGTCATCAATACCACTACCTCGAGGCGGCCATGAAAGCCAATAGATGTACCTGGACATTTGGAAGATGTTGGAAAGTAGGCAAATAGGGTGTCTTCTGGGTATGAGAAGCCACCGGTCCGTGCGTGTTCAACAGTGACACAATCGACTGTGACAAGAGAACCAATGTCGTGATGGGGCAAAAGGAGGTGGAAGCACGTGGAGAATTCAATATAATATAGAGAGAGAAAGGACCACAGGGAAGAAGTGGCTGGTCCGGATGAGATTGAAGCTGGTAGATGCTGGACACTTATTGATACATCTTGGGAGCCGAGCAATCGAGACTTTATATAGATGGCTTGTGTGAGAGCTTCGCGTACTGCCGCCTGGGCAGATTCATATACTTTACACGGGTCCTTTGGCAGGCGTGTTGAGATGCGAGAATACCGGTTGTTGTATCAAGACACGCCCGTTCACCAGTATTTAGATCTAGAGCTAGAACCGGCAACCACCACCACCACTGCGGTCAGCACCGTGATCAACACACGACGCCCTGGTTGGCTCTGACCATGCCCGCTCGCGATCCCTAGCCACGATCGCCTAGGGTCCCCCGGGACAGCCCTTTATCAGTGGTCGAGCCGCAGGCGTTTTGTCGCCTCTTGATGTTTATATCGACAAGGGCATGCGGATAGATCGGGCACAGCATGAGGTTTGGCAGCTGTCGTCCCGAAGAACCACGACCATTGGCCGGAGAAAGGGGTGTGTGGGTGAAAGTGGATGCCACACTCTGTCAGCCCATAAGTAGGACATTGCAGTGGTGTGCGGGTGAAAGTGGATGCCACACTCTGTCAGCCCATAAGTAGGACATTGCAGTGGTGTGCGGGTGAAAGTGGGTGCCACACTCTGTCAGCCCATAAGTAGGACATTGCAGTGGTGCAACCAACAACCCCTGTCGGGTGGTTGCTTGTATGGGATGTGGGTAGACTACTCCTGAGCCATGCACCCCTGTTAGCCTCAACCGGGAACGCCTACCCAACGACTACTAGTAGATGTCGCCGGTGGTTTTATCAGCCATTCTGAGCAATGAAGGGCGGAGTGGCGACGGGCATTCATACTCTATATGCACGCGTGGTCGACGAGTATAAGATGTCTGGAGCCTACAAGGTTATCTAGAAAAGGTGTCTCTCGCACGAGTCTTTTAGTTGCAGACCCTCTCACCATGATACTTGCCTTCCCAGAAAAACCCTAGCTGAACACTGAAGTCTGTTCACAAGCTTGCAGAGCTTGACTCGATACTTCAGTGGGAGATTCTAAGGATTAAAAAAGGGTCTGCTTACAAAACAAAGGACGAGTTTTCTTTAGACACATGTGCATATTCATTGCACAGGCAGATGCCAAGATACAGGCTTATGACTGGCTGTCAGAGAACATTGAACAGGTCACCACACATGAGATGTCGGAATACATGGAGGGCAAGACAAAACCCCAACCAAGAAGTCATGTCATTCGCTTGCATATTGCTGCATGGGACGACGTCCACCTTTTCAAATCTGCGAACCATCTGGATTCCATCAGCGCGGACTCCTCGGCTGGTCTTTCTGTAAATTCTTCCAAGGTTCACATCCCGGGTGCGTTCCCTGCTAGGCCCGATCCCCGAGGAACTGCCGCTTTCCGACTGAATCATCAAGTATCCATCCTGAGAAAATTGTTAGATCGAGAACCTCTGAGCTTGTCTTCATCTATTCCACTGGTGTCGCTTAGCCAATAATGGCGGCGGGTGCTTAGATAGGCCTGTCAGAGTTACTTAGCTGCAAAACAGAGGTTAATCAACAAATAAGTTTCATTGAGCAATTACTGACCCTTACGTAAATAATTTGGAGTGTAGCATGGCATCTCAGGCCCTCGCCCATTATTTCCAGGTCTCAGAGTGGAGGTTCAGTTTAGCCAATTGCAAATCCATCTAAATGCGCTTAGCGTTATATCAATTAAGAATCTAGATACGTGGTCAAAACATCTTCAAGTGTCATCACATGAAGATGCTGGAAAGGCCATCTGATTATGTGAGGTTATGGTAGGTCTGATCTGTTTCTGACGGTCTATCACTGACTATAATTCATCCGTTGCCAACTCCTACCCATGCCTTGCTTTCACACATCCCGCAACTTCTATCCACTATTCGACTTCGTCCCACAGCACATATACCACCCATCACTGTCTTTTGACAGGAGTCCCTTAACCACACAAGCTTCCACCAGCGAGATAAGTACGCTGCCCTTGCTCTACCGCTGGTAATGACAAATGAAAATTGGCTGGATGTTTTAATAAATTCCACAGAGACTTAAATGCCCCAAGAACCACGGTTTGCCTAAAGCCAAATAATCATGGCTGGATCCATCTCCGTAGCCGGTGGCTATCTTCCTCCGGCCGACAAAGCTGAAGGTCTGGGACTCGAGACATTCTATCTCCCCTCGCAATATTGCAAAGATAAATGCAGCCCAGACGGTTCACTTAGCCGTAAAAGCAACTCGCGTCTTCTACCATGAAGACTTTCCCGAGCATGTCCCCAACATCACATCTTGGAACACATTGATTTCCACCATTTCATTGACTCCTTCGACAAAAGAAAGATAGGAGAAGGACAGAGGGAAGAGTGAATGCCCTGAGAAGAGGCAAAAAAGGGAAGAAGCATGTGAAGCAAGAGGTCGAACAAGACTTTGGAGCAAACATATATAGCGAGGCTGCACAAAAGATCGTAAGAAAAGATCGTGAAGAAAGGTCCCAGAGAAAGACCGTGGGACAAGGGTAGTGGTGAAAGGGTCGAGGACATAAATGATTTTCAGAAGGGAAAGGACGCGGGAACAACACCGGGTACCTCCACCATCAAGTCTCCACACATCCTCGGCGACGGACAAAACGGGCAGTGAATTTACACCATCTCGTGACGGCCGCGGGGACGACCTATGGCCTGAACCATATCAAGTGTCCGCATTTCCGTCCCTGCTTGATGAGATTGGCTGACCATGGCAAGCTTCCTTGTGTGGGAAGACCGGGTACATATGAGTGCCGAGAGTCTCTTATCTCAACGTGACTTGCGCTGTCAGTGGGCCAGTGGGCCGCCATAGCCTTCAAGGAGGAAACGGAATGAGGGCAGCGAGGTATATCGGGCCTACCTTTTAGTGACCAGTA
The DNA here is from genome assembly GCA_038088505.1 of Diaporthe velutina. Classification (NCBI taxonomy): domain Eukaryota; kingdom Fungi; phylum Ascomycota; class Sordariomycetes; order Diaporthales; family Diaporthaceae; genus Diaporthe; species Diaporthe velutina. The sequence continues at coordinate 96,879 of JBBWSJ010000007.1, read as the reverse complement.
AAGGTATTGAACTGCTGACCCACGCCATTCAGGTCTGCGATGGCTCCAATGCGATGGGCATCATGACGCTTAGCAGGACCCTGGCCCTGATTCTGGTTGACGGATGGGTTTGAGAATTGATGATTAACTGATTAGATCGTCTTCTTAACCCTATTGGCTCTGCTTTGGCTGCTCTCTTTGCCTGGTACGAAGCCCTGTCCGTGCTGGGTTGTGTTCCAGAGGAAAGACTGGACTCGCTCCCGCGCGAGGTCCGAACTTGTGCTGTGGTCCGTCATCAGTACTTCGGCGTGATTTCGAGGTATTTTGACGTACTTAGACATTTTGAAGTTGGGGGGGGGGGTCAAGACGGTTCGTTTTGTGTTCTAGGCGACCTCGCTGTCTGCATTGCCTCTTTTGCTAGCGACACAAATGACGAAGAATACGAGAGGAATGACGCCGCTATAAAAGAGATTGTAATGATAGAAGCTTTCAAGGCAGTTCAATATTGTTTATGAGGAAGAATGGATCATACGGTCTTCGACTCCGGGGTCATTGATCTAGACTGATACTGAACACTCGTTGGACATAAGGCTTGAGAGGCGGGCGGGAATTAGAGACATTAAATACAATTCCCAAGCGAACGGCGCACGCCCTGCCACCTCAGCAAGTTGCCTGTTCACATTGGCCTTCCAGCAGGCTGTGATAGCATAATACCGAGGATACCGACTGTTGCATCGAGACACGCTTGATTGGGTCTCCTCGCCCGCCCGCACTTCCAAGCCCACGACCACGCCGATTTTTCCAGGAACAGACCTCTATCAGTGGTCCAGTTGGCAAGCGTTCTTTTGCCTTTTCCATTTTGGTGAGCTCGGAGTCATGAGCGCGGCAAAGGCATCCAGATCCCAACTCCAGTGGGCCTGTGAAGCGTGGTATCGATTTCCAGTGATGTCTTTCACAGGTACCGGTACCGGCGGGATGTAGGGTGCAGGCAGCTGAGCTCCGCGTCAAAGGTACCTTTGATGACTTGTGCCATGGGGTCATGGCTAGATCGAGCTACAGCAGGGGAGGAAAGGCTGGGAGAAGTCTTTGGATGAAGGCATGTCGTCAAGAGCCAGCGAGAGGCAGATCCACGTCCGTGCATGGCGGGTCGTCGCGTGCGGGACCATGGCCAGATGAACGTACCCCTCCCTGCCAGTAGCGCTCCACGCCCCGTCTCTCTGGGACAGAGGGATGTACGTTGTTCTCGATCCGTCCTAGCGCGACCGCTCTGTCTTTGCCCGTGCTCCCAACTTGCTGGGCCTGTCTAGCGATCCCTGGACACCTCAGGAGCAGGACCGAGACAGGGGTCCTGTTCCCACACCGACGACTGAGGCCCAGGCCCCCACTGAGGGAACGGGAGACACAGGGGGGCCGCCTCGCACTTCCAAAACCTCAGACTCCACACTGAGTGCCGCCCTCCCTACGTACCGCGTCAAGCCAAATGTACCGTGTCACGTACACGGTATCGCAGACGTTCAGCGGGGTGCAGCATGTCTTCGGAGCCTGGTCTAGAAACCACCGCACTTTTCCTGCCACGCAGCAGACGAATCACAGTACACCATGAGATCCGAAAAGAGGGTTATGGCAACTCAAAAGGTCCTCTCCGATGTGCCGAAGTATCGTATGAGCCTCAAGCTAATGGCTTCGACGGGGCTCATTGATTTTCGAGATGTTCTTGGGAGTGAGAGGTACCTGCACGGAGTATAGAAATAGCTGCAGATGTAGCACAATCACCCCTCAGAGGGGGACAAGGGTTTTGTGCCTTGGTACAACGCAAATAGATCCTTCATCGACAGTAAGGTTGACAGCGAAAATCCTCGCTCACTTGAAGCAGTGAATATAGCTCGCGTGAAGTCGGTGAAATCACCCGATGTCAGCGGGAGGGAGCCCGGTACCTGCGTTGGCCGCGGACCATCTGCTGCTGCTGGCTTGACTGCGAACTATATTGTCGCCCTATGGAGCAGGCGGACACGGGAGAGAGCCAATCAGCTTGCCGATGCTGCCACGGCTCTGCTGGCGCGCTGCGCGGAGTATGGAGTCGATGCACGCATGTCTAGGTAGCTGCATCGCATTGCAGCTAGGCTCCACCTATTGCTCTCTCACCCCGCCCTGTACCATGTCCAAGTACCCCTCTGCAGAGATCCCAACGTCACAGTCCAGAGCTTCTTGGCTCCGCAGACCTGCCAACAATGGCGGCACGACGGCGGGCGAGGCCTGTCGGAATAGCATGCCGAGCTGTTATACCCTCCCGCCCGGCGAACGGTTCTGATCTGTACCATCAACTAGCTACTATGCAAGATCGTTGCACAGTTCTTTGATACTCCTGAGGGAAATACGCAAATTGAGCTACATCGAATTAGATGATAGAGGCATCACCCAGGACCCCCCTTTTTATACCAATTTATGTGGCTACCTGGGTACTTTTTTGATCTATTTATATGTCCAGACTGGCTACAGTCACCTGGGAACACCTCATCTTGCAGTATCTATGAGAAAGTACAATCGCGGCTGATGATGAGTCCAAGTTGGCCTGATTGCAGTGTGGAATTTGTCTCATGACCTAGATATAGGTAGCCGGTGTAGGCTCGATGAGGAACAATGAATTTTCCGGGCGCTTCCGCGTTTCCGGAATGTCTCCTTTCCTTGTGTTTTGAATGCAGATTCGAGGAACACTTTGTTCAATACAAAGACGTGCTATAGTTTCTCCACGTACACACAATTTAGTATGTATCTCTGCAAGTCTGACAGAGTATGTCATCGGATTCTGCGAAAGTGAAGGCGGTCTAGATGGCCAACTTGGTCACAAAAGCAACTCACGTTTTCTACCACGAAGAACTTTTGAGATGTCCCCAAATCGTGTCCTTAATACGCCTTGGTTTCCGCCACATCACTGACCGCTCCTACAAAACAAGAGAAGAACATAGGGCAAAGAAGCGAGTGGAGGGGGCAGAAGTACGAAGAGGTGGAGCAGGGGGAGAACTAACTTATATAAGAAGACCAAACGTTCGGACGCAATGTAGGGATGTGTACAAGGTTTGTGAATGAAACTTTGTGAGAGATGATTGTGAAATGTAACACTGTCTAAAGGAAGATCGTGAGAAGGGTAGGAATGAAGGGGTCAGGAGGTTGAAATATCACCACATACAGTCTTGAGTAAAATAACATCAGACAACTTCGATATCTAGTAGTGCTTGCATCACCGGTGACGAAAAAATAAGCAGGGACTTCACGTCATTCCGTAACGACGATGTATCACATAACTTGGACCACATCAGGTGACCACATGCCTGTCCCTGCATCGTGGACGCCGCTGGCCGCTTGGCCATTGGCAAACTTTCCGACCTTCACAACAAGGTCAGGTAGATCGATATGACCGACATGAGCCTCTGGCTCGCACATGGGGCTGTCAGCGGGCAGGTCAGCCACTGTGGCCTCTAAGGACGGCGCGTGAGGAGGGTAACGAGGTACATACAAAACGGCCTAATACTTCAGTTTTGAGTGTAGGCATAAAATTTGTGACCAACACCGCTTAGTTCGGCGTCTGTCTCATTATAATGGGCACCGAGGTGCTCATCCGTGGTGACAACGGACCCGACTAGGATCCCAGGGGCATGGCCCTTCTGCTGGACGACAGATGGGTTGGGAAAGTGATAGTCAATGGTCTGGATCGTCTTCTTGACCCTCTTAGCTCTGTGCTCCTTATTCTCTTTGCCCAGGACGAAGGCGTCTCCTTCCTGGGTTGTCTCCCAGAGAAAGGGTCGCACTCGGTTTTGGGCATGCTGTGCATTTCTGATGCGGTCTCTTGTCAGCAGAAATCCCACAAACGTATACGAGAAGTGGGAGCCATACTCGGACATGGTTGAAGGAGGGGAGGATAGAGTTATGGGCAAGCTTTCTGGTTGGCAGGAGTACGCTCTGATTGCTGTTCTTCTCAAACTGCACATGAGACGTCGAAGATTATGGAAGAGAGGCCTTGAGCAAAGAAGACGCTGGTTGGCTCTGTGAGGGAACGATATGATTTATATATGGGGGAACTGGCGATATGAACCTAGCATTGCTTATGAACGAATGCCCAATGTCTTTTCCAACATGTTTGGACGGAGGGACTCGGCGCTTTATGTAGATCATGAGGCAAGAGCGAAGAGCCTTCCACGCCCCCTCCCCCTTCTTCTCAAGCTCCAAGAAGGCAAATTATACGTGCATGGCAAATGCCAGCCCGCGGCAAGACTCCTACCCACTGCTTCTATAACAACCGTTGCCCGACTGCTAAGTGCCTTCACCGCTCAAGAACCCCTACGTGGCTGCCTGAGACCCTTGCTGGCTGAGTGAGAAGCGACGGTCGAGGCAAGACGCGTCGATCAAGGCAATGGACGAGCTGCTACAGTAAATGGCTGACAGTGTGCATCTGATGCTGCTGCAATTCGGCCATCCGACGTGAGACACAGGTGGCGTCCATACACTTGCACTCTTGCATGGAAGAAAAGTGTGGTGGTACCTGACGGTCCAGGGTACTACTCCCAATCATTTGGGATTCCTGAGGCTGTCCTGTATGCAATAACTCGGTGCATTAGCGGCCCTGAGGGCTTGGCATTTTACACAGCCACGGCGCTACGGCTCCTCGGATTGCCGGTTAGGGACAAATACTAACGACCGGTACACTCGCATGCGACAACGACGTGTGCAACATGGAGTCTGCGGTCCTAGTAGTCATACCGCGACGCCGTTGAAGTACTAGACACCCACATTCAAAAGTATGCCCACGTAGGGACGGGGTTCCAAGTTCTTCCACCAGCCGTAGTCAGGCAACCTTTACTAGACGAAGCTGTGTGTGCCTTTCCTGGATACGGAAAATGATGCAATATATGATTCGACACTCTAGATTGTTACACACGTGCTTACCAATACTAGCGACGTAAACAGAGGGTCACCAAACAGACCCTTGGGAAAATGTACACTTGTAAGCCATGCCATCCAATCGTGAGTGCCCTTTCATTCCTTGCGCAGACTTTGACCTTACGACCTTCTCCGAATGAAGGATATGTGACTAGAAATCAAGATGAGGTGCTATTATTATATCGCTGGTCGTAGCGTTTTATTTATGGATATTACCTATGAGTAATATTCTTAATCAGATAGTAGCGAGGTTGTTGGGTTTGTCTAACTTGGATATAATGAAGTCTAAGACGTAGGATGGTATGCGAATAGTATTGCGTGTAACAAATGATAGAAATGCGTAATGGAAAATGTGCCTAGCATAGAGCTGTGCACTAGCAAAGACTCTGTCAATATGTAAATTGAGTAAAAGTCACTGTCCAACAAGGTAAACTGATAGAGTATCTCTGTTATGGTGTTGCCAGCCCCGTCCCACAGTAACGCAAAGGAACCGATCAAACCGGTGGGATAGCTCCAAATGCCAGAATGATAGCGTCCACGGTGTGATAAGCAATGTACGGCAGGCTCATGCTGAGTCTCCCGTAGGCGATGGAGAATTTATACATGTCCTCCGAAATGCCGTCCTTTTGTCCCAGAATCTGGCCCGCCTCACTAAAGAGCCTATCCGATCTCTCGTCAAATTCGCGGCCCCACCCGGGATGCTTCGTATCATCACGCAATTCCTGATGCCAGAGGCTGTGGAGGTTACGAACCACGGGCGCAAGATCGTCCGTAACTCCGAGGGGCTGCTTCTTAGCCAGCTGAGCAGAACCGTCCTCCACCATGTCATACCAGAGGTGGAAGAACTTGTTTGGAGGGGAGTCGGGGAGCTCCTTGCGTGACACAGCTCTTTTGAGTCCACAAACAAGTGGCTCGGCCATTGCAGCTTCCGTGATTTGGGTCTTCGCTCGATTATAGATATCCCACGTCCTAGAATTATGTTGTCAATATGTCTGATCACGTCTTTGTAGCCCGTAGTGCCTCCATTGATGCTGGGACAGACTTACCATTCCCAGAATTGTGGGTACTTTGCGATGTACAGTTCCAGAGTTTCGAAAATACGACGATGGCGAGCCCGGCAAAAGCTGTAGGGAGGGGAGGTAGAGGATATACGACCATCTTCACGATTGTTGAAACGTGCTCGGTAATGACCCCTGAAAATTTCACAAAGCATTGATGAGAGGAGAGTAGATGTACTCTGGATAGCTTCGGCGATGGGGAGAGGGGGCAGAAGAAGACGAATAAGGTTCCGCGTCTCGCCCGTGAAAATATCGGTATGGAGGTCCATTACGTCGTTAGGCAAGGCGCTGCCGATGACCGAGTCAATACCCTCGTCGTCCAGCCAAGCAGCACCATCTCGGCTCATATATCTATACGCCTGGAATCAGTATGTAGGTTTATTGAAAGAAGTGTCGGCACGATCCAAGGGGAAAGCTGGTGGGTTTATGCTTTGGATCTGGCGTCGGGCCAAAAGTGAAATCCATTTGGTGGCAAGAAATACATACGCGGAACCGATGGTATCTATGGCTCGTGCCAAGATAACTACGTCTTGGTCAAGTCCGTGGTCAATGCTTGCTTTCTTGGGAGCCTTGAAGGACCTGGCATTCTCGGTTTTGTTCATGGCGTGCAAGTATGCAAGAGCGAGTCGCCAGAAGCAACGGTCGCCGGAGCTGGTATCATTGAGGTCGGGCAGCGAGGCCACTGCCATAGCCTTAAAAGCGTTCAACCGGTCATTGAATTTGTTGGAGCCTTTGGCCTACCGTGAGCACACAATTAGTAAAACAGACTACGTAATAGTTCACAGCGATTGTAATGAATAGCACTGTAAGGACGCTTGTGTGGTGCGAGGGGTCCGCAAAACTCGGCGGCGATAAAGGCTGGTTAAAAACAGGGTGCGACGAGACGGGGACGAAGGAAAAGATTCAAGCACGAACCCAGTCAACACCAGTCAAGGCAGAGTATATGTAGTCTTCCCTGTAGCCAATCGGCTCGAGGGTGAAGGACTGACACATCATCAAGTAGAAGGGGAATTGCACGATGATCGGAGGGTCGCATTCGAGACCAGTCAGCAACTTGCCCCATGATGAGAAGTGGTCATCTCCACCAGCCTTTGATGCATGGAGCTGGGTGTACATGGAGAGGTCAACCGGATCATCAGTAGCATTGGCAGCCAAGAGAATCGCAGCGCCGGCTTCCACCGTGAACTGGTACGTGAGCTCGATAGCATCGATATCATGTAGACCAGTGGTGGAGCCCCTTTCGTGCTCGAAAGTAGTGTGTAGCTCGGCTGCAAAAGGTGCCACAAGGTCTAGAACTTCGGGTGTTGGCCGATAGTGGGCGATAGCTTCCTTGACCCATGATGATAAGTCAGTCGTCAGAGCGTACGTGCCGATATGTCGTTCTTTTGCTGCCTGTGGAGCACGTTTCTGTTGTTCACTCTCAAGCCAATCCCGGCCGGACGAGGGACAAGACGACTTGGTACTGCCGTTGATTAGAAGGGCAGGCGAGTCGCTGCCTGTGCACTTCTTGTAGGCCTGCAAATTTACGTCCAATTTGCTACTCCGAAGTGCAGCCTATACATACTGTCAGCGAAGAACTCGGCAGAAGGAAAATTCTAGACTTTGAGAAATCAGTCAAAGATCATACCATTGCGTCCCCCGTGTACCTCATCTTCCGAGTATTGATCATCACCTTGTTTGGCGCCATGGTAGCAATGTAATCTGCCGTTCTAAGATATTGAAGCAATGACTTGTCCTGCGGTAAACAGAGTGACCAAGGAAGAGTAGCACGTTATTCATACATAGATTCGAAGGAGTAATAAGTACACAGGAAAATTTCCCCCGTATCTCTCATGCGACCTGTTTGAATAGAGAAGTCAAACTGGCTTATCTTCGGGTGACACAAAAATAGAATGAGGATATTCGGCTTTCCTAAGGCCAGCGAGTATCCACCTGCTCGGGCTGCCAACGCGCCAAGGATGCAAAGCTGGATAGACCATCCTTTGGAAGCTATCTCACATTCCTTTGAACATTTCGGCAAATAAATCTGCAAGGTCCCGAGCCAATAGAAATCCACCCAGAGAGGCTAGTAAGCACAAGGTCAGTTTTGGTGACAATTTTCTTTGCAGGATCCGAGTGGTCCTGAAGCTGATTTTGTGGAGGCCCCCCGGGGGTCTGGGGGCAGTCTCAGTTACACTTTTTACCCTCAAACTTTACTTTGTATCGTATTTGAATATTAATAGATGGACCCTTTTATATCGTACAATTACATAGTCTTATATTTGTAATGAAGGTCTTAGGGTTTAATTTTTTTTCTTCTTTCCTCAACAACAAACTTAGGGAAGACTTTATTTTATAAGCCTTTCACGTACAACGGTACAAACCAGTTCTTGACGCACGGTCCACTGTGGCTGCAACAATCTGATGTAACCGCCTTTCAGCAATCGGAGTGGGGCCCCACGCTGCCCAGAGTCTCTACCTTCTAAGGATGCTTGGGCTTGCGCTTCCTTCTGAACAGGATCGGCTCGTAACGGCATGTTGGTCGTCTGGTCGTACGAGAACGGTGTTACACCAAGCCGAACCAAGCTTGCGGCTGAGTATTGTACCCATGTACATGTAAGCGCTAGGGCTGGGCTCGGTAGCAAGGATGCGCGTGGAGCTCCAGGCCCCAAAGATTATTAACAGCTTGAAGTTGGCGTTTCGCATCGGACGGAGACCTCACGCAGCAACAATTAGCTCGCTGTACTTCCCCAAGCGCCCTTCTAGTTCCACCTTTACTGTACCAGAGACACCCATACTCTTGTCTATCGATTTCACGACAAATATGAGTGGCGAGAGGGAGATTAAGCGCCTGCCAATAGGCCCGGTAAGAAATGGGCCCCGCCGAAGATTTTCTGTCTGCTCAAATGGCTGATCATCAACAAGGGAATTCACCAAAGCATCCTGCTGGACGAGTCTCTGCCAGAGGCAGGTCCCTTGAGCCAATGGAGTTCCAGGGTTGTTTGCGAAGGAGGTTCTTCGGATCCCCTCAATGTGCCCTCGCACTGGCATCAGGTGCGTACGAATTGAACCATCCAGTGGCCACTTCTGTGTGGGGAGAGAGACAGGGGACGAAACATACTCATCATATGTTTTAGTATCACGATGAATACATGCGTGTCATCGAGGGTCGACTGGAGGTCACTCTTGATGGAAAGAAATCCATAGTCACTCCTAGCGATGGCGAGGTGAAGATTCCCAAGGGTCAAACCCACAGCCTCAAAAGCTTCAAGGGCGAGAGGATGGTGTTTGAGGAGCGCACCGCTCCACCGGGAGATTATAAAGCAAAGTAAGACTGCTTGTGGGACATGATTAAGCAGAACGTCTTCCGAAATCATTACAGCGGCGCTGACAAGATCCCCAGGTTCTTCAATGACCTTCTGTCCCAGCCTCTTGATGAGAACTTCAACGGTTCGTTCTGGCATACTATGAGGGCTTTCTATGATGGGGATGCGTACCCGGATTTGGGGCTCAAATTTCGATTCGTCGATGTTGCAGTAAGTCACTTCTTGGCCGCTTATCCCAGCTGCATTTACGTACTACCTTTGTCTTGTATCTAACCGTTGACTACACAGTTCATCACACTCGTTGGGGGTATTGCGAAACTCGTCTTGCCCGAGAACAAGCTGAAGCTTCAGTAGTGTGTACTTAGAATGTCAAGTCCTCTGAGAAATACGTTGCATCAGGCTTGGTTTTGATAATGTACGATGAATGAGTGACCACAACAAGCTAGTAATTCAATGCTGTACTATTTTATGCTCTCTAGTCCCGCCTCCAGTCTGAGAAGCTGGTACGAGGCATACATGATGAAGCCTTTGTCAAGTGCAGATCGACTTGAGCAGTCATCTTGGACGAAAGATTTGCCATTGCAGCATAGACGAGAACTTTCCGGGGAAGAGTATGTGCATAGGAGCCCCCGTGAAGGTAGTTTCGAGACACTACCTGGAAATCGGGCATCGTTGAAGGAATATGTACATGAGAAGCCACATAAATGCTGGTACGGAAGTAGAGCACTGGAAAGCTTGTATTTACCAGCCTAAAAGCTATGTTTGCGGCACGATGACGAACACTTGACAGTATAAGCACGAGTAAGAAAAACTTCTTTGAGATTATCTGTTGCCTCAACAACGTCGGCAGCAAGTCGATTTACTCTATTCCCGTACCCCTAATCTATTGAGTACGTGCTTGGCGGCATTCCATCGGGAACAGTTTTCCATTGCTTGCTGATAGGGTCCAAGAAATCATCCTGCATATCAGACCATTCCTTTCTCACCATCTCCACCCTGCGCTCGTCTCTGGGCTTGATGTGGCACTCAAATGGAGCAGGCTGCACCGCCAGTCCACCCCTGAGGTCCTCCGTGTCGATCTTGCTCGGATCAGGCGTAGAAAAGTCGAAGGCCCAGAGCAGGCACGCCATCGCAAGCCACAAACTCCGTTCCGCATAGTGAATACCCTGGCAGAGCCTTCTGCCAGCGCCAAACACATAGTTATGTCTAATAGTGTCCGGGTCGTAGGATTTGGCAATTTCGTACTCTGACCTGGTCTCCTTTTCGAACCTTGATGGATCAAAGACCCGAGGGTTGGGCCATCTCTCGGGGTCCATGTTCAGTGCCCAGACGTTGACGACGACACCCGCACCAGCAGGGATGACGAAGTCACGGTAGACGTCGTCCTCCATTGGTGAGTGTGGTACCAGTAACGAGGTAGTGGGCATCCATCGTAGTGTCTCCTTGACGCATCCGCGGATGTACGGCAGCCGAGCCATGTCGTCAAACGTTGGGAGGCGGTCAGTACCCACTACCGCGTCCAACTCCTCCTGTGCTCGGCGCTGTACCTCCGGATGTGTGACCATGGCCATCAGAAAGCCGAAGAGCGTGTCGGAGGATGTGCTGCTTGCGGCCTCGATGAGGTCGCCGGCAATGTACGACGCCAGTTGATCAGAAAAGCCTTCAAGCTTTTGTGCCTGGGTGAGCGCCGTGCAGAAGCACGGCGACGCGACCTTATCCTGACTTTGCTTCTTCGCCGTCATCCACCGGTCCATGAAGACTTCTATGCAGCGCCGGTCGAGGTCTAAGGCCTGCCGACAGACAGGCAGAAGAGACTTTGGTAGCTTCTGCAGGATGGGGTAGCAATCCATCAGACGGGCAGGAATGGTAACGGCCAGGTCACAGACTTCGTTGAATATGGAGACAACACTTTGTAATCTAGGGTCGGACCACGATGTTGTGCGGAAGCCATAGACCATTTGGCAGCTTGAACTGTTGGCGTACCGCTGGATGTGTTTTTGGTGCTCGGAGGGATTGTCTAGGATATCGGCAAGCATTTGGCGGCTCTCAAGGGTCTGGTATGGTGTGAAAGCCAGAGCCGCCTTGGCGTTCAAGATTTTGTGGTTGATGCGGGAGATTTGGCGCCAGGTGGGGGTATATTGCTTCATTTGTTCTCAGCAACGACTCAAAAACGTAGCAGTTCAGGACGGATGCGTTCTCTACTCACCATTGCAACCTGTCGCATGCCTCGGCTCGACAACTCCGACAAAATGTAAAGATCTGGGCGAGTGGAATAGTTTGCACCCCGCTTGTCCAGCAACTCCTTTGCGATCTCCTGTGACTGTATCATGATGAGAGGATTTGAGCCCACCATGAGCGAGTATATTGGCCCGTACACCTTCCCCCATTCCGCGAATACCTTATATGGCTTGAATGTTGGCATACGATGCAGGTTTCCGATTATGGGGAGCGTTGGAGGGCCTGGGGGCAGTCCGGCAGGTCGTCTACCGACTTGAAACAAGCTCCAAATGGCGTAGGTGACCAAAATGGACAGAGCCGCAACGGCAAGACCAGCAGGCGTCAGCCCTGGGAGGTTATGCGCAATGTCAATCGCCATGTTTGAAGGTACCTCCAGTCTCTAGACAGTCATAAGAGGCACAGATGAGTGGGATACACAAATTACACGCCTCGTGGGGGCACAAGATGAGTGATTGAAAATCTAAAGGAGATGTTTGGTGGCGGGAGATTCTGAGGAATTACTTAAGTCAAGGGACCGCGTCGACAACCCATTGTCAGTCTCAGGCTAGACCCCCCCCCCCGACCAGTTGACTCGTGTCTATCAACTTCCATGCCCTACAAAGTACAAAGTGAATGGGCTCTTTGACTGATCACAAACCTCTTGGGAGTGCAGGACTCCCAAGCCTGCTCATGGCTACGCCGCCAATGTCCCCACATCGCCTGCATGTATAACCATGTTCTCGACCGCGTATAGACTCAGAAGGATCAACTATTGCTTGGTTGTTGGTTGCTTGCAAGATGCAAACGAGGGTGTGTCAGCGCCTGTGGAGTTCCAAGGTTCTAGAGTGGATCGCGAGAGGATCGTGCCAAGCTTGGAAGGAAGATCCATTAGTGACCCAGGTGCCATCGGGCCCAACGGGATGAATCCAACCGAGCAGCTGAATGCCAAGTCTATATTCTGTGATGGAGCAAATCGTAGGCCTTTGGCAAGGCGAGCAAAACACTCATGCTCACTGCGGCTCAGAAGCAAGCTAAAGATGCAACACAAGGCTACAGGCTGCGGCACGGTGGGGGGAGGGGGCTGCGGCGCAGCTCGGCATTATACGATACATAATTGGGTACAGCGTCATGGACTTTACGGCACAGTGTTACGAGCTTGGTCGTATATCGTACACTCAACAGCGGAAGGAAAGCGTCAGCAGGTAGCCTGGTGTTTTTATGAGCCTACTGAAGCGAACTGGCAGTAGGTAAAGTGGTTTCGTTCTTCATCCGTATACGTGCTCTTTTGAAGCCTTAGCCTGTCCCTTCATACAATAGTAAACGCTCAAAGACCCAGCGTTAGATAGGTATACAATGCCGATAACACTGGCAGTAAAAATTTGGGATGAATAAGAAAAACTTGAATTGGCATGTGGATAGCTCGGCATCTTGTGCAGGCTTGACTACTCGCCAACCGGGATCTTATCACTTTTCAAAAGGATTTGTGAAGGATGACACGAACGTCATTGATTGTTGGTGAGGGATCCTCAATCACCTACCTATTTAGTCATATAAATGCTTGACTGGGATATGCTGTGGCACCCGATCTGGCTGATGGAATCGATACAATAAGCGCTACTGTTCCATCAGCCAGATCGGGTGCCACAGCATATCCCAGTCAAGTCGCAGGATCGCATTCAGGCTAGACCTTGTTTGATGAACTAGTATCATTTAGATCAGCTAGGCTAAAATGCCTCCAACTTGCAATCGATGGAATTCCTCCAGATCCCAAAATATCATTTGGAGTCGAAGGCCGTCGATGAGGTTTCTCGAAATCCCAAATCCCGAATTAGAATCTGAAGTCAAGATCCTTTAGACATGATTTCTGCGGGCTGGCTGGTGGATGAAAGATGATTTCTTGTCTTCTGGCCCACAATATCTGTAAGCTGTCTCGTCCTCATGTCGAGATCTGCGAGACCTTTACTTCTAATGACTATTGCGGGCCTCTGAACTGTTCTTGAATTCTTCTCTAGATATTATTATTCCGAAAACGCGGGGAAAATGTCGTCCTACAGCGATGTCCTGTCAACCGGCATCACCAGGTATGGCATCATAGCGGTAGTTGTCACCACTGTCCTAACTACCCTCGCAACGATACTGGCCGTGATGCGGTTCATGTTCCGAAGAAAAGTAGGCTTTGGAACTGACGACTACTTGCTGATGGCTGTCCTTGTCTTCTTAATGATCCAGCTTGTGATACAGTACCTAAGTGAGTTGATCCCCCACTCGTCACAAAAAGCCCACGGGGACTTTTTCAGAGCGCCCGTTGTTTGCATTCAACAAACGGAATCTGTTCTCTCCACAGCCTCCAGTGCTTCCAACGAGCAGAAAATTCCGAACCGGTCGCTAACTTTGGAACAGTGGCCTTTTTGAGCGCCGAAGGTGCTACCATGGAGTATCTAGCCCAGCACCCAGACAAGATGGAGATCATGCTGCAGGTTAGCTCCACCCTCACCTTCCCCCCTCCCCCCTGATATCAAAACTTATCTAAATTCGCATCACTTTCTCACCATTGAGACAGCTCATATATTTTCCGGTGCTCAGTTATACTGTGGTCGTGGTTTTAATTAAGACCTCTATTCTTTACTCGTATAAGAATATTTTCGGCCATGTCAAGTCGACAAAATATCACATCTACATCCTCTTAGGTCTCACCTGGGCTTGGGGACTAGGATCATTCCTCCCAGCTCTGTTCCAGTGTGACCCCATCGATAAAGCATGGAAACCAATGAAACCAGGACACTGTATTGGGCTCTTGCCTTACCTCTGGGCCACCTCGATCTCGAACTTTATCATAGATTGGTTGATTCTCCTCGTGCCGATTCCCCCGGTGCTCAAGCTTCACCTTCCCCCTACTCAGAAGCTATTGGTTGGGTTATCATTCATGTGCGGGTCACTGTGAGTACTAGCCTGTGTTAAGGTTCGTATAATCTCAGGCTGTAACTAACCATGTCTGTGCCTATTACAGTGCATGTATCGCAAGCACAGTTCGTTCAGCAAGGACGGGAGAGTTTGACCCAACAGATCTTGGTGGTAAGTTTCTTTCCTTCTTTACCACCCAAGGCCCATATCCCGCCTCTCCAGTCTGCTAATACGGAGGATTTATCTTCAGTGTCGAACTTCAACGCCTCCATCTGGGTGTACATCGAGATCCCACTAGCTACGATTTCGTGCTGTCTACCATTCCTTAGCCGCCCAGTGGGCTCCAAGATTGCAAAGAGCCTCCGAGAAATCAGGACCCGAATAACTGGGCGTTCATCCAAGGGTTCATCACCGGCAAACAGCAAAGGCCAGAGTGCTGGATATGGCTCGTACGATTCTTCTCGCGAACAAACCACCAGTCAAAGCTTTCCGATCCAGGGCCTGTCTCACGATGGCCGGAACATCCATTTGTCGACTACCACTACAGTGGACAGTCGACCGATGCCAAATGCCGCAGGCACTGAGATGCCCTCTTATGGATACACAGTGGTAGCCCCGGCGAGGGTCCAAGAGAAAAGCGACTCTTTGAGATCACTGGTAGAGCGCGTGTGATTGCAACACTGTATTTTAGGTGATTTCACGATGATGAAAGGAGTGCTGGTAGTTGAACAGTTGCCTACACACCTGCGTTTGAAGATTGGTTTATGTGAGGAGCAGATATCGTGTATAATAGCACTAGGTAGTTGAAACACAAAGGAGTGCCTTGCATTGGGGAACTCTTCGATATTATGCCTGTATTTTTTGGAAACATATCCTGTTGTATCAATTTATATTGGTTCGCTTATCTAAAAACAAGTATGAAAATTGATGAGATAGTTACCCTGCGTTATTGTTGCGAAACATTGAATGATATTTGGAACACTGGAAGAAACCAAGTCATCCACCACGTAATTTCGACCGTGGCTGGGCTTTGTTCTAACTTACATCCAAATTACCATAAATCAGTGACAAAGTCGACCTACCGAGGTTTTGATGTTCAATCTAAGCGCAGACCATGTGGCCCTAACATGAAACAATGAATTGCTCAAGTAAGCTCACCTCGCCGGAAACGTCACATTGCCGGTCGTATGCATTTTTAAGCGATGCTCTGTGTGTCACAAAGACGTTTATCGGGGATTCAGATCGTTCCATCTCCAAAATTGTGTTCCACCACAGGTGTCCTTCCCCCACACCTTGCAGCCTTGTCTCAGCGTGTGAGCCTTTTTGAATCATTAACATGGAGGACAGTACTGGAATGAATTCACTTCTTCTGGATCCCGATGTGATTGAGATCATACAAAATGATCCACCAGATCCAGTGGAAACCTTTGAAATCCTGGATGGTTGTGAGGACCCAGAGAGGAGCTTCGACGTACCTACCGGACAAACCTTTTCCAACGGGGTCTGCCTCTACTACACCCCCGGCACCATCCCAATGGAGGCTTCGCTGGCGCCACCCGCACCAAAGAGTGGAAAAGACCGTGGGCGGAAACGACCTGCAGTGGAAGATGTCAAGCTGCTGGAAAACCATCAGGGCCTTGGGGTCCTCGACATACTCCCGGTCTCGCCGCAGATTATCTTCACGCACGGCAGCGGCCGCGATATCTTCCAGAAGGGCTTCATGCACTTCATGCGGGGCCTGGCGCGCAACTATAACGTCCTCGCCTTCAATAAGGACCGCGGTCCCGCCGGGGCCCGCGGGGAGGAGTTGTTCAAGCGGACGGCAGCGTTCAACTACTTCTTCAACGACGCTTACTCGAGCGTCCGGGCGCTCGGCGGGCGGAGCTTCGGGGCCCGGAGCGCCGCCAGGGCGAGCGTGTACTCCACCAACAAGAACTTGATCTTCTGGAGCTATCCGCTTATCAGAGATGCGGACTGGAGGAAAGATGAGCTGATCGCGCTCTCTAAGGACACGAGGGTGTTGTTCATCAAGGGCGAGAGAGACTGGGTAAGTTGATTGTTTTCAATTTTGCTGGGACTTTCCACTGCCTCGGGGTGGGGAACAGCTTCTTGAGCTACATGTCTACCAACATTGTGAGACGCAGATGCTGACACACTATTGAAAATATCAGATGGGCCCGGGGCTCCTCATGGACTTCGTGCGGAAACAAATGAAGGCCAAGACCTGGATGATTACTGTCAAAGAAATGGATCACAACTTCACCTGCAAGACCTTGTTAGAAGAGAAGAAGATATGCAACGCCCTCGGAGTCATTGCGGGAATATGGCTTAAAGGAGACGACTCGTCGGACCCGGACAGCCCGATTGATTGGGATCCCGCTCACGGGACAGAGATGAAAATGCACTGGGATACAACGACCCAGCAGGCTGTATGGACCGGTTGGACCACGCCTGAGGAGGACCTGAAGAAACGAGGTGTCACGGTTCAGCTCAACGCGGCCGATGATAGCAAGCTTAGCTTTCAGCTGCAAGCTTGAGGATCGTCGAAGACGTAGCACTCGATCTGATAGGTCTCTGGAGTATGTCGGGATGATCCCATGAAGCGGACTGCGCAAGGCAGATTTATGTTCCAAGCACATTACTTTGCAGCACCCTGGCCACATTTACATTTTGCGCTAGTCAGTCTACTCAAGACGCGCCACCAACTCAACGATTGCAGAATACAATATAGTCTTGGGTAGATTAAACTGCCGACCTGCATCTACTGTGCAAGGCTCTGGATTGTTATGTTGAGATGGGTCAATCTTCTGAGGAAAGCCCTACGGTAGACCATATGCATGTAGACTCTGGAGTATATATCCATACATGTTCACTGATAGATCTAGCCATTACCTGAGCACAAAGTAACATACAAACTTTGACCTTTATTTACCAAATGGATTCAGAATATGCGAGCTCCTCGATTTAGTTTGAGTCACAAAGACTGAAAGAACGACTGCGTACACTCCAATATAGCAAACAATGACCACAAATTCAACATGAAGTCCCCGCCGTGAAGTTTACCCGGACGATGATGACCTCTGACAGCGAAGCCTCAGCATGGGTATGCGTCTGGCAGACATTCCAAGAGAAGAGCCCTGTCCCTCTGCACCGCTGCCTCAAGCGAAGTAAAGGGGATCCCGTACTTTTCCTGAACCTCCTTGGCGCGGGGTGTAGTCCAACTGAGATCCTTGATGTTTGCCATAAGATGGAACGCCTGGCCAAAGACGCTGATACCCATCTCCTCCACCTCCTTCTGAGTCCGCTTCACCACGCCCACCTTTCTGCCACTGACCCGTTTGAGCATGTCGCGGACCTCCTCGATGGTGAGGAGCTCATTGCCAAGGTCGATCTCCTGGCCGTTGAACTTGGCCGGGTCCTGGAAAGCCGCCGCGGCGTATTTGCCAATGTCGCTTGCATCCGTGAACGCCTGCTTCGTACCGTCCTCTAGGAGATGGTCCAGCTCTCCATGGGTGGGGAGCCGAGGGAAGTTTCCGTAGCAGCCTGGTACGAAGAAGTCGAAGTGGATTACCGCTGGGCGGAGGATGGTGTAGGCCTGGAACCCGCCAGCTCGAACAATTTCCTCGACTGTCGCTTTGGAGGAGAAATACTGGTGTAGGTTGATTCCCTTGGTCGCCTCATCGTCCCAGAAGGCCTTATTGCCTGTGCCAATGGTCGTGGCAGCAACAATTCTTTCAACACCTGCCTTCTGGCAAGCCTCAACAACAGTTTTGGCTTGGAGGGCCTCTAGCCCCGGGTAGGGGAAGGTGTTCAGGAAAACTCCCTCACATCCTTGTGCCGCGGGAAGAATGTCGTCGAAGTTCTTGCTCTCCCCTTGGAAGAGAGTGATTCTTGGGTCCTGCAGAATTGGCGGCACCTTCTGAAGGTCTCGCACGACTGCGTGGATTTTGGCACCCGCGGCAAGGAGGTGCGATATAACCCAGCGGCTTTGTTGGCCAGTGGCTTGAGTGATGAGATAGGTGGACATGTTGGATAGTTTTTGCAGACTAATTGCAGTGATTTGGGCTATGTATTAAGAGGCGAAAGAGTAGATCCGGATGAGACTGGTGGACTCCAAAAATTGATTCTCACAAAACAGCGCAGAGTATGAGCAATTTATATTAAATTTCTAGCCACATCAATATGTCCGGAGTCCGAGCACACGACCATTTGATTCATAATCTATATCAATTTTCGTATATTCATCATCAATAGGCGTCTAGCATTTGTCTCCCAAGTTGAAGGAGCAAAATGATATCTGAAGTAAGCACACAGCTCAAAACGGTCAAGCGCGGAGTGTCCGGTAGCTCTTAGCCTCGATAAAAGTTGCTTCGTGTGGGGGCCCGCGATAGATTGGAAACATCCAGGGATCCTTTGGCAGACTAAGCGCATCGCGGAGGGATTTAGGGTGTGCTGACAAAAACGGCTGGGCTTAGCGGCCTCGTCAGCGTATTTAGGCTGGAACGTCAACGACCCCATCGAAAGCAACTTTCTCCGACCTCTTCGGATCCAGTGGCCCAGCTATCGCCTCTATGCTCTCCGATATTGGCTGTCGGAATCCATTGCATCGGAGTCGAATGATGCCGGAGCATCCGTCGCCACGATGAAGGTCCGAAAAGGGTG
Source organism: Diaporthe velutina (assembly GCA_038088505.1). Lineage (NCBI taxonomy): Eukaryota > Fungi > Ascomycota > Sordariomycetes > Diaporthales > Diaporthaceae > Diaporthe > Diaporthe velutina. The sequence continues at coordinate 77,825 of JBBWSJ010000007.1, read as the reverse complement.
CTGGACTTGTGCAGGTGAGTGGTCACAACGATTGGCAGCATGAACCTAGAGGGAAGGTCCTTAACATCGCCCGCTCAGCTCGTAAGATCCAGTGCGATGGTGGCCTGCCGACGTGCAGAAAGTGTGATCGAGCCCAGCGGAAATGCGAGGGATATGAGATGCGCCTCTCATGGCCGAGAGGAGATGACAAGAAACGTGCCATGACGGCGAACAACACATCGCCTTTGCTGCTGTCTTCAAGCCAGCCTGAGCACATGTCTACCCACCTCTTCTTTGTCAACACAACTTCGAAGGACATGGAAATGTATGGATACCTCTCAGGACAGAGGTATCCGTCTCTCCTGATTCAACCGTTCTCAAAATTACTGAGGCAACCTCAGCATAAAGTGCAGCATATGGACTTAGTCCACCACTGTAAGTGGCCGTCCGACATATTCAATGAGTGCGTTCGTACCAAATACCGTAACTGATCCATACACCAGTTCAGAATTTTGCCCATCTTTCCCTGGTCACGTTCGGGCAACGGCCTTTCCAGATCCGAGACACGCTCCTAAGCATGGCCTCGGCACAAGACGCAGTCTCGGGAGCTGCTCTTTTCTACGCTTTACTGGCTTTCTCGTCACTCCACCGACACGGTATTAACGAACAGGCTGTACAGCTGAAAATACAGGCACTCCAGTCGCTGTCTGCTTCAGTGACGGAAGAGCCGCTGAACATGGCAGAAGCCGCCCAACATGTGGCTGCATCTATGCTTCTAGGATCTTTTGAGGCGAGTCAAAAGAAATCTTGGGGTTTGGAGAGACAGAGAATTTGCCTAATTGTCGCCCTAGATATTGCATCCAACGGAAGCCTCTGGTGAGTGGCTCGTGCACACTTGGGGTGCCATGGACATGATCCAAGCCACTCAGCTTAAAGATCAACCGTACAAGAGCGACACTGGCCACCTGATTAACTGGGTCCAGTACCACGACACGATTTCTCGCTTTACTGTACATCATTGGCGTCACAAGTCGTTGGTCCCGACGACCCCAGTCGGCAATTGTCCTACAACTCAAAATATCTACTCGCCGTCTTTAACGAGATACAGGCCGGTATGCAAATGCTTAAATATCCCTACTCATTGTTCTTGACTAACTGGCCTTCTCTAGAACATGCCATCTGTGAATCCTACGTTTGCGATATTGAGCCTGCTCTCCGAGATCACCGACACCTTGGTTGATCCTCGGGATCCCAGAAGCAGGGATGACGAGTACCAAGACCACCTCAAAGATATCGAAAGAAGAATCAAAGAAGTCCCCTTCAAATCGGAGTCTTCTGGGTCGGACCCGGGTTCCATGTTCGCTGTGGAGCTGTACCAGATGGCAACGCAGATATATCTTGTACGGGCCTCCCAAAGCCCATGGGAGCCAGCGGCAAACCTGGACCCTCTGATAGATGCAGCGTTCTCGGGGCCCGTCCAGTATTGCAATTGTGAGCATTTCTTCCCTTTACTGATTCTGGCCTGCGAGGCGCGCAAAGATGAGCAGAGAGTTGCTATCATCAACCTGGTTGAAAGGACGCAGAGGGACGCTCGCATACGGAGTATCCAAGGGGTCAAGGATACGATACTGTCCATTTGGGTGCAGCAGGATCTGCATAAGGATGATGATGTGTTGGTGGATTATCTGGATATTATGAGCGCGGTAATCAGCTCATGTAACAGTGTACCATCTTTAGCTTAGATATCTAAGCTTGCACAGTCACTTGTAATTTTGTGGGGCAAATACCAGTTATTGAAAATCTGAATACATCACTCCAATTTGAGCTGACTGAATTCAAATCATCTCTTCTATACTTATCAGCAGGATGGTTAAAAGAAACTGGTGCCGGTGTCATGATAAGCTGAAAGCTGAGCCAAGCGGGCAGAACCATGGTTCGGGGTGAGCCGAGCCTGAATAAAGGTGTACTCATGACCAGTAAAATCAAACCCTACATCAGCAATATCACCATAATGGATCCCATTTTGCGATGGAATCAAGCAGATCGCCCGTATTAGGAAAAAACAGCTCATATGCTGTGACCCTGGCTCACAATAAATCGTGGTCACGTCCTCTTGCCGACCGCATTGCCCAGGTATTATGTGACGAGGGACAATATGACAGTCGACTGTCAAGATTGACAAGCCCCACACTGGCTAAATTAACAAGACAATAGAACCCATCAAGACAGGCCCGATCTACAATGTCAATGACTTGGGCGCCTCGAAGCGGTCAGCTGCACCAGGCATGCATGTGCGTTCCCGAGTCACCCCCATGCACGTTGCAGATTGTGTGGGGCACAAGCAAATTTGACAGGTTTGAGATGATCACATTTCACAAACATATCTCTTGTGGAATATGATTGAATTGACCTCACCGTGCTCACCTTCACCCCACCCACTTTCTTCGTGCATAGGCTGATGTCAGTTGTGTAACGTCAATGCAGGTACGTCCCAATCAGTCAGTCTTTGGAGGGGCCAGTCGTGGCTATGAAGGTCTCGCCGACCTCTCAAGTTGTGGGGAATTTGTCAGACCAAATCAAAAAATCTTCCGACGTTCAGCCCGAAGGAGTACTGCGCCTGTTGTGTTTGACCGGTGGGATGGATCTTCGGCCACAGTCTGTAACGTTGTAATGCTGGGTGAACCACCGGTCTGGAATCGCCGATTGCGCTCGTATCTTTGGGCTGTGGTAGGACAGTGCTTGGCGTCTCTGGTGATGGCATTGTGCAGTTTCTCCGTCACCGTGGCATGGCTGAAAAAAGTGCGGAAACACATATGCACATGCAAATACGCCGTTTCACCAACGTACACGCCACTCGCCGGATGGCTGCTGCCGCTTTAGCCATAGGGCCGACTTACAATTAGGTTCCACCCAGTCGGGCGGTTTGGGTACGTCTTTCTGTCCTCGTTAATGATGCAAATCCCTGGTTTTAGCTGAGGATTTAGCAGCTCTCCTGCAGAATACGGCGGCTATTTGCTTCGTCTAACCCACCTTTCTGCATGCGGCCGTGGCGGCCAGCTTCAATAGTGGCTGTCTCAGCATGGGTTTAATCAGGTCATCGCCAAAGTGTACAAAGTTGCTTTTGAAAAGCAAATCGGTCTCGAGTATTCTTTCCTTGCATTCTTGTTACACATGCACAAATGCACGGCCCGAATGCCTGGAACCCTCTAGGCAGTGCCACCTGAAATAGCCTACTGCTAGTACTGTATTCTGCTCGTACCTCCCTACAAAAGGCGGCGGTACTCGTTGGCAAGTATAGTTATAAAACATGTTGTGTGCATCAAGGATGTCTGAGGAAAGTTCATGCAGTGGCGTTTGTCCATGAGGCCATGCAGATTGACCCGACTGTGACGAACCAGACTACAGCTTGGTACCCTCTTCAACCAGGGGCTTTCGATAAAAACGACTGGAGATTTCTCGAGGACATCATCACAAGTGACTTCTGGTCATTAAGGCGGCGATCTGTTTTAGGTGTTGAGCAATTACCAGCCACTCCGGGTGACCATGCGTGCAGAAGCGAAATTATGATCCCTTTCCTTGGCAGCATGACTGCACACACACACACCTTGATCACACGGGCAAAAGATGTCAAGGTTTTGACAGCCCATGCCTGAGACCTGGTCTAGCGACAGGAGATATCTCGGACTGGTGTGTGAAATCGTTTCATTATTGCAGAAGGTGAAATGAACGGAAAGCACTAGATCAACGACCCGACTATCCACCATACAACAGCCCGAAAAGAAAAACATGTAACTATCACAATATTATTAAGCGTGTTTCCGAATGTGACTCCACCAATAATGAAACCGAAGCAGCAAGAAACACCCCTCAGAATCGTGCCAAAACCAGTCTGATGGTCTTCACCGCCCGAACTTCTGCTCGAATGACGCAATTTTCGTCGCAATGCTCGCAGTCTGCTGTTGACGTCTGTCGTTCTCGTCGCCAGTCTGGTCCGGTAGCATGACGATGGTATTTCCATCACGGGATGGCTCCTTGAGAAAAGGCTGAGTCCGTAGTGAGGACAGCTCTTGGTTCTGGGGTTTGCCGCCGCTGCTGTCGTTTGGTGTGGTTCTGAGACGGCGCTATCTTAGCTCTTGGATGTAGGGAGGATTGACACTGCAACGTACCGGTCCATTGCGTTGTCAATGGCAGGAGACACTTCGTGCACGATCCTAGTGGGAGACGCTAATGTATGAAAGGACAGGGGAGCAGCAGTCCCTGCAAATTCACGGGAACGATAGTCAAACAAGCAGCCGGTTATGGTACTAGTTAGAGGGCAGTTTCGAGCACGTTGAGAGTGAGAATAGATGGCAAGATTGACGTTGCTCAGAACATTTTTGCTAATTTTGTTGATGATGATGTGGTCTTATATCTTTCTTCGTCTTTTGGGAGATATCGCCTGCATCCTCCGTTGCCAAATCTCAAGTCAGCTTGGGGAGCACAACGACCCTCAGCGCGCACAGAGGCATCCATTCTTCTGCAGCGAACCGCCGCAGTCATTTTAGATAGAGAAAGGATCATCCGATCTATTGTCCAGGCAAGATACACGCAACATCAAAAAGTAAATAGTCGGGAGTGGCCTGAGAGGATTCGTCAAAAAAAGGAGCGAGAACCAACATCCGGTGAGGTTGGCTGATTCTTTAGCGTCGCGCCCCGCGTGGGATTTGCAGCGTGTGTTTCAGCCGGATGCCGCCTGGAAGGAACCGAAAGCCATACGTCAAAATCGATGTGTTTGGCTTGTGCTGGGCTAGCCCAATTTGCCTCACAGGTATGAGAGCCGCTCAGGCGTGGTTCGCCAAGGTTCGCGTCGGGCTAATCTGGGGGTCTCTCGTATGCCCCGGGACAAACTGGAACCCTGTTTCATCTGTCTAGGTTCACGAACATGACTCTGCCTCCCGGGCGTTGCTCACCAGGAGCGCCTCAAGCATTCCGTTGCTGCTTTACAGTAAGCATACTCCAAGTCATGAATTGAACCCCTTTCAGACGCCGAGTCAAAATATTCCTAGAACCGTTAGGACCGGTTTTGTGAGGCCATCGCGCGCTGGTCGGGTCGACAGATCTCTGCTCGACTCAAACGCATGAGGACCTCACCAGTCACCATCACCGACGATTTTAACTCTCCAAAAATGATATGAACAAACTCTAGCGAATGCACTTAGTGAAACGCCCGTTATATACAACGCTTTCTTCGATGACCAGGCTCTCCCTCGGCGCATTCCTCGCCTCCGTGGCGAGTTCCGTTCCATGCGAGACGTCTGCCAGTCCCCAGTACAAAGGCCTAAGAATGGCACAGTCCTCAGTCGGATATGTGGAGCTAGTTATGCAGACTTATGCAGGCCTGCCCAATTCGACAGGTGAGGGTCGAGTGCTGGCTGGGTGACTTAGACGAGGCTGCGCTTTGACCTACTGTCAGTGCGTTGGAGTATTCACCTGTGATTGGCCACCAACCACAGCCGTCCCGAACGACGGAAAAATACATACCTAGGTATGTATCATTCTCATGCCGGGCAATTCTTCCGATGAGGCAGAGCAGGTGGGGAGTAATTTTGAAGCACTAGATCCCCAGAACCGCACTCTTTGAGTTGTGCTACAACATTGTCCCAAATTTCGCAACCACCAATAGCCGCCGTGTCAAACATATTTGACCCAACATGTTTGGAAGTCTGGTGATGGCAGCCAAGCACTTTCCCTTGCTGCTAGCATTGCCCTCAACAGTCTCGATAAGCCAGAAACCTGCCATCGAATGGATGAGATCCAAGCTTTCATGCCTACGCAAGACTCTGGCTAAATCCGGTCCATCCGTATTTGGTCCTAGCCATGTTTTGCAGCTGGCTGTGCAGGGGCCCTGGTGCTCTGTCAAAGTCCTATTCCATGTGAGCAGTTTGATGAATCAGAGACCGACTGGACCTTGAATCACAGGTATTGTTTTTGTTGGGACTGTAGTCACTGACCAGCCGTATATACGTGGAGGAGGCATAGATAGGTGCTCGCTTTGTCTGGCCTGTTGGATAGGTTGAGATGCAACACACGAATCCTGACAGCCATCATCCCCACTATTTCCTCAGGGGAACCCTGTCGTAGCCCTCCAACTATGAAGACAGCCATGACGGGCTTGCTCTCGCAACCTTTGACTGACGGGCTGCTGCTTAAACCTTAATCCTACGCAAGTGCGTACGGTACCCGAATGCAGGGGTCGGGGAAAGATCCAGCTTTCCTATTGGTTTGGGTCCGACCCAGGTGCCACCCACTATTATGCGGCTCAAGGGCTTTGCTCCATTGCGATATCGAAGTATGTCAGGGGAGTGAGCTTGTTGAGAATGAGCAAGAAGGACAAAATTTATTCACCGAGCCAGACGGCTTTTCCATATCATTGAGAATACGTCTTGCCACAGATCAATGACGCTCTGATCCTCCGAACTTGGCAGTCGGTCTAGCCATGATATGGCTTGCTGTTGGTACCTGACCGTGTCACATGAGATAGCACCAAAGTGCAGCGGCATCTTTGGTCCAGACCCAGGTGTAGGTGTCAGTGCGGGGAGGTGGTGTGGCCCGGTGAGGTTCCGCAAAGGCAGTCTAGGCGGCTATGACATGGGTCAGTACATCTTGACCAGCTCCGTCATTGGTGAGTAGAAATGACCGGATCCTGCTGTACAACGATGCGGACAAGGAGACATCGACGCCACCCTTCATTACAGATGCTACCATGACAGAAAGCCCTCTTGTACCGAGAAAAGCTGCTTGGATGGTCGCATGTTAAAACTGCAGGATATAACTGGGACGAACCGTGCTCTCATGCTTATACACAAGCCTTGCTGGCATATGTCTGTTCGACGTGTAACCTAGGGCCACTACCCCTGCGGAACTCCTCCGTTCACCGAGAGCCTCGCTCTCTCCCCCGGGCTTGGGAAAGGATTCCCCGACCGATGAGCTGAGAGCTTCTCGCCATGCAACCCCGCTCCTGTACTACACAAGCAGCCAGCGCACCAGCCAGCGCACCGCTCGGCAATAAGATCCGCCAGGTCACATCAGAAGGGAGGTGGAGAGAGATTTGTTACATGTCATTGAGCAGAAAAGCAATCATGGACGAGGTACGGTTTGATGAGATTGGTTATCAAAACTTCTGTGATGGCCTCGCCGCGCCCACGCATCAAGCTCGGTAAGACCGAGTGATCCAATGCGCTGTAAACAAAGCAAAGATACAATCAAATGATTGGAGTGACCAAAGGGTATACGGGTGTAAAGCCGAACCAAAGAATAAACTGGTTCCGAGTACTGTTGTCACAATGCAGCAAGACTAGTCTCCTGTGGCAGACGTAAATATGTTATATGCTTTCTAATTTAAATGTCCAAGTTCTATAAAGACAAAATTGAGGACAGCGGCTTTTTATCTGAATGGCAGTCAGTTATTTGGATCAAATGAGGGACTGGGCTGCCTGAGGAGCTCTAATCTCTTCGGCTTTTCGGGGGGAGATCGTGTGACATGACAAAAGCGGGCAGACTGGGACATACTCGACAGCACCTAGGCCCCGCCTCTCAGCGCTAGCTTCCGTACTGCTGATTGAAGATTTTGATGTTTTCACCTATCTTCTTCCTCTTCTCTCGGCGGTTGATTTGCACATTGGAATCGCTGTCTGGCAGCATGACGTTGATGTTGCCCTCCCGCAATGGCTCTTGGAGGAAGGCTTCCAAGCGGCCAGAAGAGAGGGCACGGTTTTCTGCGGACGAGCCTGTGTTGGTCGGAGGTGGGTTTGCTCTGTCGGTGGTGAGCGCCTGAGTTCCAAGCAGTAGTAAGCTGACGGATGTTGACCAACCTTTGCATGGTCACACAGACGTTGTCTTGCCGTTGTTCGAGGATGCGCAGTAAATCGCCGTAGCACACCCAGTGGGTACAAGTTGCATGTGCTCCCAAGAGGAAGATGAAATTGAAGAAAGACAGATACTTATACGACAGAGTATTCCCTGCCGACGTCGATTACCTCGCTCTTTCTGAGCAGACCGTCGTGAATGCCTGACCCACGTTGTTGCAGGGTATTTCGGTGCTTGCTTCTGCTTTCTCCTACGAAACCGCCAGGCACGATTATATGAGCATGCAGCCCGACCAATAAAGGCGTTGGATATCGTGATAGTGATAACAGTCACTCCGAAGCCACCGGGCGCCATTCAGGTGAGTTGTCTCGAGGTGACAACCCCTTCCCTGTCAGTGCCTGTCCATGTACAGATTTCGAGGCACAGCAGGGTGGCAGGCCGTTTACGATCTCTCAGATCTGATATCTCACAAATCGACCGTAGATCGAGTCAGGGCACCCTGTAGTCTACTCCTCGAGGACTTTGCTTCTTTGCCCACTCTATCATGCTCCTGAAAAGTGATGAAATTCGTGCATTGACGCATGCCGAATGATTGACCAGCGTCAGCGTTGGTTCCTCGGCCGAAAGGGGAGCAGCCGAGCAAGCATGGGCAAGCGCGGGATGACTTAAATCAACCACGCGAAGGTACTACTGAAACAAGAGAAGCATGCATGGGTACCTTCTTAATTTTGACAGATAGTTAGTGAAGGAGATGGGCAGCGTAGTCAAGAAACATGCCTATGGGGTAGTATCGGGTTCCGACACAGGTTCTACGTGGTTTGCATTGCTTCGTTGACATTTCTCTCCCTTCTGATGATGGGACACAACCTCGCCTTTGTTCCTTTTCCCCAGGCCAGGATCATGCCTTGACTCGCATGCGGGGTTTTCCACAACTACAACGACGTTTAAGCAAATTTGTACTATTTCGATGTCATCAGAGACAGCCACACGGGGGTTTGTGCCAGAACATCCAATCATATCCGGCTTCGTTCCCCTTACAAAATGACAGACAGACAGCCCGAGAGGCTAATGCTGCACTTTTGAGACAAGTTGGGGGTACACCGAGGATTACGTGTGACCGACATGGTTGGTTATGAGGATGCAGCAAGATACGTACCGAACAATCTTGCAGCAAAGTGCGCTGAAGAGTTTTCAAAAGCAAATGACGGACAGTGCCTGTTCGAATGTGGACCCCGTTATGTCGAGCATTAAATGATTTTTTCCTCTCCGAGTCTCCGAGGAACAGGTGCTGTGTTAGAGAAAGTCGACAGTAGGGCGCGGGCTTACCGGCAGATGGCGCCAGCCCGCACACCCCAGCCACCTGCGCTTCGGTGCAGCTGGCAGCTGACGCGGACGCCTCTATGTCTCAGGTGGAACAAAGAGCTGCCTCGCAGATCATCTGCGCATTCCCCTTCTACTGGCAATTGCCCTTGCACTTTACATATGTGCGAGGCAAAGATTGACTGGACAAGGCATTGTGGCGAGGCGAATCAGCGCCGTCGGATGGGCTGACTAGACAGCCTTGTCCAGTGCTTGCCCTTGCATTTTTGCGCGTTCGATGCAACCCAAAATTCGGTCCGTGAGGAGAGGAGAGGAGCTTGGTCGCACAGGCTGTTTCCATGTCGGTCGGCTGCTGCCACGAGTGGTGATGACGAAACAGACCCGTTCTGGGAATATCTCCTTGATGTACCAAACATGATGCTTCAGATAATAGTACAAAATGGTGTCTAGAAACACTAGGATAAGTCATCCTAAGGCCCGATCTTGTGGAGATCCGGGAGTCACAACACCTCTGCGCAAAGACAGGGGAATGTAGCACCACTTCCGAAAAGGTCAACGAATGGACGTGGTGGTTCGCAGTAATGCGATGGGGGCCAATGATACAATTTGCACAGTCTGCGAGCGGTGCGACTTGGGAAGATTAGAGCAGGTTCTGGGCTGCGGCTGGCTTGCGGCGCAGCTTATGCCAACGGGCGGTAGTTTCGGCTACGATACCGACGGAGGTATGGTTCGCCTCATTTCCGTCAGTGTCCAGGAAAAGCAAAAGAAGAAAGACTTGGTTCCTCGTCCCCGATAGCGAAAGGGACGTGAACTACCCTTCGGTGACCCAGTCCGGTCACTCGACTTAGGTAGTGCCACTGGATGATGCCGTCTATGGTATGAGCCCGGCTCATTTGCTATGACTGCACTGCAACTAATGACGCTGTGCAACCGCCTCTCACGTCTCAGCAGTAACATCAATTATAAAGGGACTGCCAATGAGGCACGTAATTTCCGCTGCAACTGGACAGGCCGGCTCGAACACAGTCGATGTCGCTTGGCTCATCCTCAACAATGACTCACTGGCAATATCTCGCATACGAAAGTCGAAGGAATGCAACGGTCGGCGGGCACCCGAAAATGGGCTGCCCTGCCTTCGATCGCTTGGTTTGAGCTCCAGGATTAGCGTGATGTTTGTCAGGGGCAAAATGTGCACTTTCTGGGTCACCCGACGACCGACGAGTCAATCGACAATGCAGGCCCGCACCGACAAATGCGGCGTAGAATCCCTGCCTTGGCCAGCAGACCAGATTCTACTGTGCATGAATAGAATGAGCCCTATCTAATGGCACCTTCCAGAGCTTTGAGTAAATCAGGCAGGGAAAGTTTGTTTGCAAGAAGGCGACACGGCAGCCCGTACCACTCACTACCGGCGACAGCATTTACACATGTAGCGAAACCCTTCCCACGTTACTGCAATGTTCCTGCATCATTGTTTTGTTCATCGCGTGGTAGATTACGGTGGCTTTTTTTGAGTCGCACGGCACATGAGACCTGGGCTTGATGCGACTCGGCTCCACCGCACTTACACGAGGCTGAGACGCTAGTCGTATGTAGGGATTATGATTTGATTGGTCGCAGCCTCGTCCGTTGGCCGAATCGTGACCCTTCAATCATGCATCATTGGTGAGGCATTTTGAAAGCGATTCCGCGAGAACCGCTGGAAAAAAAGATTGAATCACGATCTCTGTGATTTTTCAATATCAGACTATGATTGTCTGCATTGTGCAGGTTTGCAACGTAATCAATCACACGCGATCAGCAATCAAAAACGCTAACAAAGGTCAGTTCTTCAGATATGGGGAAATAAGAGAGCGTGGTTCGGAGGGTCAGCAACCCTGATTCACTTGAAATATGACAAGTGTTTTGAGATCTCAGCAGGCGATCGATCGTCTACTGTTTTTGCTTCTTTTTTTGCGGGTTTTGCGCACGTCCACATTCCTAATCGAAGACTCCCCGAGCTGGGGAACCGTCGAGCAGTCCGGAATGGCATGTGTTCGCGAGCCCAATCACACAATTCTGCTGATCTATTGGGTGTCTAAGCGAAGTCGTTGCTTTTTCTCGTGGATGGTGAGCCGGACTGGGCGGTCGGGAAGGTACTCACCCACTCGGAACAAGCAAAACGCCGAGAGTGATACGAGATCTGTGTAACCGGATCGGAGACACAATTCCACAAAACCAATATGCGTGGCCCCGCGTTCTGAAGGGGCCGGCTGGTTCCCCGAGACCTGTCAACGGCCGAGTTCCAGTCTGAAATCCGGCGCCATGACGAGATGTGAGCGGGAGGTGGTGTGTAGCCCCCCACCCGAAGCTACGACTGCTTATGGGCTACCAAAAGCGACTGTGACTGGCCTGTCTCACACCTCGATCTTCGTCTGGAGGCCATACTATCCAGCGCTTCTTATTCTATTTCCCCTAGGCTGTGCCGCCTGTCGTGCCACGCGACTTGGCTCGAAACCAAGGAGCGGACTCCGGGTGTTGCATCCGGTTGTCTCATCCCTGTGCGTTCATGTAGGAGTGACAGCGACGGCGGAAGCGGGACATTTTCCACACTCTTTCTTTCTTCGGTAATTTCCGACTCCTTTCTTTTGCAGAACACACGGACAGCTCGATCGCAACTGTATGTGACGAGGTAGTGACGCTCCCATGTGCAGCCCCCACCCGCTTGCAGCGCGGGGTAAGCTCGGAACTTTTCTTGGAGCTGATAGGTGGCTTCACAGGCACGACTCAGGTTGTGATCAGGCATCGCAGCGTCACGGCGAGGCCAAAAGCCTTATGTATGTATCGTTGTACAAGCCACACGATGGCACAAGCAGATGTTCTAGAAAAGTCACCCAACTTCAAATTTGCGGACATCGTTTGACCAGCTTTGATTTGCCTAGGCTAGTCGATGTTGTGCCTGGGAGGGGGGAGGGTTGTTGACGAGCTCGTTCTTCAGCCCCGCTCTTGTGTAACAGCATCAATCAGCTCCTCGTCCGGATTGCGGTCGGGTCGGGAGATTGCGGTCGGGGCGTCATGGGATGGACATCGAATCTTGTGTTCCTTCGCATCCAAGTCAAGTCTCGTTGATAATATTCGCCAAATCGCGGAGTCGTTCACTCAGAAGATTGTGGTCTTTGCTTCGCGAGTTCGTGCTTTCTGGAGCTGCCCATAGTAACATAACTTTCGTCTCCATTCCTCTAGGATATGATGAGATAAAATCCAGGGATCTGACTCTGAGTCATTGTGGGAAATACTTAGTGGTTGGCGAGTCCACGCTGTGAATATGCGCTTAAGAATTCGAGTTCCATGTGGCACACGTCAGGGAGTGATGGTTCTGGCACACTGGATAGCAGTGGGAACAACACAGTCACGCACAGCCCCGCTCAACGTGTCACGAGGCATACCACTTCAAACTGACGTCGCGAGGAGATCAAGGAGTTGGCTGTTGGCCTGAAATGTGCAACAAGCTGCCTTGTGGTCTGCGAGGAGCCAGCATATTACTCTGTTCGGGCTATACCTTGTGACCAGCTACTAAGACCCAGTATGGGCCAGAAAAGCGTAGAGGCCATCTATAGCAGAGCAACCGTGAGCTCATGGAAGGGCGTGCTCATCATAGGCAGTCACTGATCAGGCTCAGTCTAGCGACCATATGACTTGAGGACAGGCCATGTTGTAATAATCAGACTCATTAATATGATACCGGCTTCAGAGGATGTCTCACCAGGTGTTTCCTGCTCGAGAGTCTACTCGAACAACCTATCTAACGACTGCTTTTGCAAGACTCCTTCACCGAAATTCTTTTCCAGCAAGCAATGACTTCGAGTGAAGAGATTCCGTCATTGATAAAAAGTTTTCGGATTATAGCCACACCCTTATACATTCCCTATCGACGGAATTCGTGGTCGAAATCGGCTATGTACTCCATCATCCCCACCTTCACCTCTCGGCGTCGAGCGTCCACGTTCGTGGTCTGATCTGGCAGGATAACGAGGATATTGCCGTCCTTCGGGGGCTCCTCGACAAATTTTTGAGTGCGTGATGAGGCGAGATCGTTGGACTGAGGCTTTGGGATCCTGTTGCGAAGGGTATCGGACGAAGGTGCTTTGCTTTGATCAGCGTCAGCGCGCTGATAGACATGGTGACAGGAATGGAGCACGTACCTGTCCATGATCATTTCTCTTGGGCCAGAGGCAAAATCCTCCGGTGGGTTCAAGTTTCTCACAGCAGTAAAAGTGAAAGTGGATTTCGCATGCGAGCAATCCGGGGTTGAGATGATTTCCTTGGGATGTCCCTTGGAATTGTTGAATGGGAATAGGTTGTTCAAATATATTTATGTGCAGTTGGGGGGCGCCTTGTCAATTCTCAAATTCTCATATAGCCCTCGACTCTTCACGAACATCCGTGGGGGGTAGATGATGGCGCATCCCACGCCCTCTCGCTGAGCATGCCCATTCAGTCTTTGACAGCGTGAGGAAGTCGGGTTCCTCACCGGTGACAACCATTCCTTCAAACCAAGGTAAGTAAGCATTTCTTGGCTGACTTACTGCACAAAATCACAAGATTCCAGGTTTATTCTTGTTGCCTCGAGACTAGGAAGGGCCTGTCAACCGGTTTTGTCTCAGGTCTAAAGCGACGTTCCCTTTGGGCACCCATTCGGCCCAGCTTGTCCGAGATGTTCGCTTATCTGCCGGCTAGTCTGGGCTCTTCGGGTTAAGCGCATGGATGGGAAGGATTAGCTGCATTACTAGCATCGATAAAATTGTCTGCCACGTGCGAATCGCCCGGCTGTATGCCTTTCTCCCGGGAATAAGGAAGGATTTCTTTTATTGGCAAGATTGGGTTCTTCAGCTCGCTTAGGCGATTGGGCCTCGACATATCAGCCGTTAGTACGGCTGTCAGCAGCTCTCTCGTCTAATTCCGTGTTAGCCTCTCAGCTTTCGCTTAAACAGTGCTATAGATGGCTAGCTGATGGGTGGGGAGGCTCCTCCAGGATATCAATATGGTGCCCACATATCAAATGAATGCTTTCACTTCGTTGGACGGTCATTTTTCGACAACGTGAGAAGCAACACCATTCCAAAATCAATTGGGTATACCAATATTCCCTGTACAAGGATTCAAAGTGGCTGGTCTGCAGATCCAGGGCCTTTCGGCTGAGTCTCATCAAGATCTGGTCGAAGAATGAAGTCACGACGTACACGGCAGTTCATCAAGCGTGCCGCGATGCAGCGCGCTTGGTAAATTCCGAAGCCGGGAGCGCTATATACGACCAATCGCGTCTATACGGCCGGGGCCCTACCTCGAGTGTCTCGGGCCTTTTTTCTTCCCGGGTGTACAAGTTGCCTCTAGAAGCCCGGTTTAAGGGCGGTGAGTCGCAAACTATTTGATGAAGATCCCGACTGTAGGGGCCCCGAGATTGACAAGCTGTGCGTGATATCATCATCAGATATGATGTCTCACAGATAACTCTAAGTGGCCAATGGAGTTCCGAGCACGTAGAGTTGCACCACATGGCCTTAATACTTAGCCAACCTCCTGTTGGACTTGACAGCCGGGAAGATGTGCAAGGCACAGCTTCGGGATCTGTCCGCACATTGCTCGATACGATCCTGCGGGGACCCTTGCTGAGGCTAACCACTATTTGTCCAGCTTTGCGAGAAAATGACAGGAGCAGGTGTGGGGGGGAAGAATAGAGAAGAAAGTATGGGTAACACAGAGGCCAGGATTATTTCTTCACCGGCAACCCGTACATGAAGGGCTGAACGAGGGCCCTGTCTCACAGCTTGCATTGCGTCTATGCACCTCGGACCGCTGTCGTGCTCGGGGTGGCTTGTCTTTCACCACACCATCGTGAAATCGGCCTTTCTGTCAGCGCCGAGGTGGGTGGCTTGACTTGGGCAAGTGTCCGATTTGCCCACACCATGCGGATCCGCCTTTAGGCGCGCAGAGTGTTGTCATTCTTGCTTTGGCGTGCCATGAAAGCTCGTGTGACTTGTGACAGATTTTATGGGACCATTCAGCGCCTCGAACTCGTGGGTTAGCCGGGAAACAAAATCCGGTGGCGGTAGTATGGTACTACCTGCCAAAATGCGTGCGAAGCAGCCACCGAGCGGTGAGCCTAACAGTGACACCACATTGCGGAGGTTTTGTACGCTGATACGTGGCCAATGGTGAAGACACCATGACGCATGCAGGATATCAAGATGATCTGCACACAATCGCGATGCTGCAGGTATCACGATGGACTTCATTGCTATTCCAAGACACTTCGCGTATTGGCAGCATAGTAAGACATGGTCTCCCTGGCCCGGCAGTCGGGATCGGTACCCGGATGTGACAGGTAACACCGTCCCGTCTCTCAGCTGCACATGGAGGTGCTGCTCTTGCCCGAATGCTCCCTCAGTCCTCTGAGACATGAGCATGGAACTTGGAAAAGTCCCTCCAGCGCGTAAGTACAATTCCGTTTCGGGTCTTCTGCATGTAGCTGAAAGGCATGCAGTTTTAATCCCGTGCATATCTGGGTCGGTCCTAAATCTGACCGGTCAAGGTGTATGTGGGTCTTGTTTCGACAAGAAGGAGCTCAAACCTTGCCCTGCCAGCCCGGGTACGTAACAGTTTTCGCATTGTGTCAATTCTTGGCCTCGTGTACCACATTTGTGGTCATCCCGTGGCTTAATTGAGCCATTGTCCAACGGAGTGATCGTTCCTGCACGATTCCCGCCTGCCCGCCTAACAATGGCCGCGTGGTTGGCCGTCCTAGGTTCAAGGATAATCCATATACACCTGCATAAGCTTACAGCACAAGCCCAATGTGATTGGAGGAGGCTTTGGCGACGCTCCTGTGACGTCTGGAGTCTGCCGTCGTAAATAAGGTGTAGTCTACAACTGTAATGATGCCAGTTTTCATTATCCAACAATATGTGATTGACTTCTCTGTTGTCAACTATTCCTCGCCAAGACCCTGGAGCAGTCATACCGGATGACTGGTAATAAGAAGACTTTACCGCGAATTTACGTGGCAGATCTTCACTCTCCTTTTTTCTTAACAAAAATAAAAGAAGAAGAAAGAAAAAGGAGAAAAAGAACAGGAAATACGTGATTGTGGAGTAGTTTTGGGGAATCCTTCCACGCTGCATGTCCAGTCCCTACGACGGAAATATAGCAGACAAAGCATTATAGACAACTGAGCAGCAAAGTAACCCCCAGAATCAAAAGCAACGTCTCTGTTTCAGTAGTCTTTCTGACCCGATATCCAACCGCCTGAACCGCTTTTGAAAAAGTGCCATTGTCAGCCCCGTCGGCATTTGCATCAAAAGTGGTAATCCCAAATCCAATGTCGGCTCCGGACGGTGAAGACGTAACAGAACTCGGACTTCCTTCCTGGGAGTCCGTACTTTTGGCCCCTTGGCTATTGACGGTTTCTCTGGTGGCTGCTCAGGGTGTTGAGGGCCAGCTGATCCGCTCGTGGGTGCATCGTCCTCAGCCCCGTCGACAGAGGGGGCTTCGTTGGACTGAGGGAGAGGGACGTCATTCGGCCGGAACTCTGGAGATGCTGATATCTTGTCCTCTTTGGCTGGCTGAGGCAAAGCAATGAAGGGTGCATCTGGGCCCACTGGGCTCTCTGTCGGTGAACCCGGGTTTGGAGAATCTGGAATTCCGGGCATCGTATCTTGAGACCCTTGTATAGACAAACGCATTCCTGTTGGAATAGATGGTTTCCACCATGGAACCGGCTCAGTGCATGTCTCGACCTGGTTGTTGACTTCATTTGTGGTGGTGTAGGTCGTGCACGACTCTGGAGGTATGGTAAAAGTGGCTGTGTACTCAGAGCACGTCGTAACAGAATAGCATGTGGTGACCACTCTACCATGTTGAGGATCACTCCCAGGTGAAGCTGGAAGGTAGAGCGTGCTTGTGATCGTCTGGGTCAGAGTCTCTGTACCAGCAATAACGATTGTCAACCCATTCCAACCGGCTGCAGACGTTGCGGTGGTATTGCCAGCATTACCTGGGTCTGTGGAGGTTGTGGACGTGGGTCTGGGGCTCACGGGCTGTGAGCTTGTGATGCCTGGGATTTCGACGGAAGAGGCATCTGTAGAACTGACGAGGAGATCGGCAGTGTTGCTCAGAGTATTCGTCCTGCTAGTGCTGCTGCACACGTCGACAGTACTGCTGGGTAAGTCAAACACAGCGTCGAGAATGCAGCCGTTGCATGCGCCAGGGAGGTAGCCGGGCACTGCCCGGATAACAAATACCGGTGCACAGTCGCTGCAGAGCTAATAGGTGAACTTCGGTGTTGCATCTGGGGGAGCATTGAGCGTGGAAAGCTGAATCATCAGCACCATTCAGTTGGACGGCGGGAAATTAGTGGATCATAGAGAAGAGTTGCTCACAGTTGTCACAGTCAACATCTCACCAGGTGCCGGGTAGCCGATAACAGCTGGATAGTACGGCTGCCCAGGAACAGGTGTCGTAAGAATGTCCCGATGTAAGATACTAACGATCTGCGTGGTGAAGTCGTTTGAATCTGACAAATGTTAATTAATTCAACTCGGTCCAACATCAAGGAGGGAATGGATAATATGCAAGCTGACTCACCTTGTCTCCTATACAACAATTCTCGGGGCTCTAGGATACTGAAAACAATTATGACAAAGATCATCTCGATTCCCATGATTTCTCTGGCCGATGTGACTGGGGGCAAGGCTGTGGGAGACTGGCTTGAACTGCAAGGTGTTGAAGGAAAGCTCGACGGGCTGATAATAAGCGTACTCATCACTTGAGTTTGGGTCGACTGTGGCGTAGTGAGACTTGAACTGTTATGTCCGAAAGTCGCTGCGGGCGTTTGTTGGTTCGCAGTGTACGATGACGAAGACCTCGATGGGCTTGATAGTGCCGGAAGGCAAACGGAAGTAAGTATCTGACTGAAAATCGGGGATGTTCTGGACGATACAGGTTGAATTGTGCTCGCGGGATCATCTGGTCTTGAAGTGCCATGAACAATGCTGATAGTTCTATGGGACTTGGTGAGTTCGTACTCGGCCATTTGAACTATCCATAGTCGATGAAGCATATGTCTGCTCCTGGCTTGATGAGATGGTTGCGATTGGTGTACTGAATACCAAGTTGCTGGTGCGATCTTGGCTCGTGGGTGTTGTGAAAACGCTCGTCGTAGATATATTTGAAAATAGCTCACTCGAAGCTGTGGCTTGAGCTGAAATGCTGGATACCGTTGCACTCGAATATCGAATTTCAGGCAAATCAGACTTGGATGTAGAGGAGGGTAAGTTTAAAGATGATGTCATATCGTTTCCCCGTGAGCTTTGCACAGCCGACTCGGATGTAGGCAGAGCTCTCGAGGAAGAATTTTGTTGATTTCCCTGTAAGCTTTGAGGTGTTGGTCCTGGCCCGACCGAAATTGAAGAAAATGGAGTGCTGGAGGTCGTAGACCGTTCTGATGTATGAGAGGTCGGTATCCCGGTCGAAGACACAGACACCATTGTTGAGCTCTGCGAGTTAAGACCTGTTGATGTACTCTGAGGTGTGGTAGACGATGAGAGGGCAGCTATATATGATGAACCAAAGCTAGACGGAGTAGGGAATCCTGCTGTTGTGGACAATTCAGATGTTGAAGAGGCTCCAGGGATGGTCGATGATCGAATACTCGCCAGAGACGAACTCCCAGTGGCGGGTGTAGGAAAAGTAGAGGAGCTGTTCGTAGTCTTTGGTCTTTCCGAAGACGTGGATCCAGAGGTGACACTCGTCGGCCGCTCAGACGTCGTTTCAAGACGGCTACTGCTGCGGCTAGACGAAGAAGAAGTGGAGGAACTGCTGCTGCTGGACGAAGAAGATGTTGAAGAACTGCTGCTGCTGCTGCTGCTCGAGGTTGTAGTAAGGGGATCGACATATTCAAGCTGAATGGATGTGATTACGGTGCCGCCACTGCAGGGAATGGAATTGGGGTAGTTGGACGGGTCGAAGAGCAAGAAGTAATATTCAGGTACTGCAGTCGTTAAACAATATGATACGCTGGGTAATCTCTCATGTTGGCATGTCAGTGCTCCCCGCTGTCGTGAGTGAAACTGCAGCGGTCTATCGCTGGAGCCAGAAGCTGGATTCAGTACGGATGTTGATTCCCTCGAATCAACCAGAGATGCTGCACCATTCTTGTTGTACCGCAACAGCAGCCAGCCTGAAGAAGTCGCTGTTGTGTCAGCTATAAAGAAGCCGTCCTGCCGTCCTGCGTCGTATGTGAAGACTGTAGCCGTTGCTTGACCGCTCGTGCGCACTAAATAACCGCCCGATGGATCGGTCTTCAAGTACAATACTTGATTCGTGCTGTTAACGACCTGGAGGCGGACTCTGGGCCCTGAGGGAATGTAGTAGGGCACTGGCACCACGATTGGGCCAATAGCCTGCGCAAAGGAAATTAAGAGGAGAGCCAGCAGCAGTAGCATACTTAAGGCGGACTTGTGTCAACTTAAAGGGAGGCTTGACTTGATTGAGTAAGAAAGTCCAAATCAGGCTGGTTGAGAACGGGGTGCCGTCGCTGTGCCGTATGTGTGCAAAGGATGGTTTTTGCACTGTCCAAAGCCCGTCAAGCCAGCTTGTTATAATTATTATATAAAGCAAGGCGCGTAGACAGTTATTATCGTCAGATTGAAATCATAGTATAATGATCGAATACCGGCGCGTCAATTTCTGTGTCCTCTCGGGTATTATTCATTTGCGGTGATGGCTCCGCACCTTGCCAGAGGGAAAAAATGCAAGACATGGCGTTGAAAACGCAAGACTTTCATCTATGCACCATTCCCGGACCACCCACGCACACGTGGACAAGCAACAAAAGCCTCCCAAGCAATTCGCTGTACAATTATTATTGCCTAATGAAACTCAATTCGAATCCCGATCATTCAACAATAGTAGTAATCACTACATGAGGTGAAATCTACTTAGTAACCAAGCAAGAATTCCAAAATTCGCCGACGACGAAGAGGGGCATTGCTCGAGCAGGCACGCAATTTCATCCGAGTGGTTTTTATTGCACTAGGTGAGCTAAACGCTCTGAGGAGGCTGGATCTCAACGACGCCGAAACCCGTGACGGCAGCCCCCGAAGATGTCGTGCCTGTCACCTCCACGAACCCTTCGTACGTCACAAAAAGACCGTCGGAGTCGGCAAGCTCCTGATCATCACGAGTGCTTCTCGCCTGAAGGCTGGTGCCGTCTTGCAACTCAATCGTCCAGTCCAGAGAATATGTCGCATTCGAGACAGGCGAGGTCCAGTGACGATCGCCGTCGACCTTCGTGGCCGGCAAGGCTGTCTGGACACCAGATTGCGTTCGGACAGTGGCGAACCCTTTCTCCGGACCCCCTTCCCAACCGGCAGGGTAGAACCAGATCGAGAGCCTCGAGTAGTCTTCCTCGCCATCTGCCTGGGTATGCAGCTGGAACCAGGTCCAGTTCGCAAAGGGGCCTGATTGCCACTGGCGGTCGTACCAGCTGAATGATTTTACGGTGTCAACGGCGATCTCCGTACCGTTCTTTGTAATAGTACCAGTGGTTTTCCCAGCTGGCATGGACCATTCATTGACAGTCGTAGGCGTTGCTGGCAGCAGGTCAGTGAATTTACGTTCTTCAAGTGAGGAAAGCACAGCTCTGGTGCAACTTTACTCACTCCAAAGAAAGCTTCCAGCCCCACCGTTCAGAATCACCGCGGACGTCAGTTCGTATGTGAGATTGTAAGGGCAACTCTGCGCGTCGTGCGAAGTCGTAATAGGTCCCAGCTTATCACTGGAATCGAGGCCAAAATAGAAGTCGTCACCCAGGGCAAAGTCAAAGGCAGTCTTGTTAGCTGTGAACATGGAAGAAACGTCCCAGAAGGTCGTGAACTGCTGATAGAACGAAGGATCGGTGATGTCCAGAATGGATCCCCTGTAGACGCTCATACCCAATGCGGCGAGGACGTGTGACAGAACAAGATATTCGTGCTCGTCGGCGCCGGTGATATATGACGATGACCAGTATGAATTTGCGATGCCCGTGTAAAGACTCTGCGTGTCTGAAAGATTCCATTGGGATGGCATTGAAGCCACCTAGAATGCGAGCAGGAATCAGCACGATGCCGTCAAAATTAATAAGAGAAGCGTACCAGATCATCGTATTGCAAGCCACTTGTGTCTGGGGCAAAGCGAGAGATTCCCTCGGCAGCGGCGAA
This sequence comes from Diaporthe velutina, assembly GCA_038088505.1. Lineage (NCBI taxonomy): Eukaryota > Fungi > Ascomycota > Sordariomycetes > Diaporthales > Diaporthaceae > Diaporthe > Diaporthe velutina. Next base: position 56,445 of record JBBWSJ010000007.1, on the reverse strand, counting down.
TGCCAAGCCAGATGCCATAATGGCTGTGTTGTAAAGATGGGCGAGCTTCATGTTCGGGCGATGACTGTGGAATGTGATTTTGGAATGGACAGATGCGATGAAGATGGGATGAACACAGATGCAAACACAGGTACTCTAGCATTTATATACCGATGAGTCCAGTCGAAATCACAGAGCCTAGGAATTCACGAGGCTGCACGTCATCCAACGATACCGGGGTCTCTGTACATGAGATTATCTGTCGGTCTAGCCTGTCATCTAATGTTCGTCAGATAATGGCCTAATGACCCGCACATGGGGCGGAGATCTTCCGGCATCGATTTAGATACCGTATTTCCGACGCGGAACCCGTTCTTGGGCGTCCCTTAGCAGGTACCGCTCGACAACTCATTGCAATAGGTTGTCGATATGGTCAAGCCTCGGGGAATGATCCTCGAAAGCGGCCTCAAGGGGGTAATGGAGCGCACCGGGCTCCCGTCTGACTCGTAGAACCTGATCTATACAATCCAAATTACACGGCCAGCATGAACAGGTTCAGAATTTTTCGTACGCAATGGGTAACATGTGAAGCTAAGATAATTGAAACTGCAAAAGCCTTACTCGACATTTAGGCTTGTCTGCTGGTCGAAGGACCTGAGGCTGTGCACGGTCAGGGTATGCTGTGATCGCTTCTTTGCGGATCGACGGTGGAGCGATCCATAAAGCAGTGGGGCGAATCTATCCTTATTGTGGGTCGCCAAACTCTCGGCTGTGTGCTTGATCCCGCAGCCGAATGGGAATCGGGATCGGACGAGGCAGCTCGATTAATTCCGGCGAGGCTAGCAAACATTGGTCGCAGTATTACCTATAGCTTCGCGCGTGGAGACTTCCTCCAATTCAGACACCTCTTCTGCATTTCATGGATCGATCGAAATCAGCCGATTACGGACAGAATTGCTGGCTCAAATTGACCATTTGATTCTGTCTAAGCAACAGACGGATTCACAATGGAGTCCGGGCCGACATACGCTACTGAGTACGTCTGCAAATGACCATCGCTGGAATGGCCCGCGGATTTTCCCCTAGCCTACTGATATCGTCCCTTTGTTCCGCTCGACTGCACTCCCAATCTTGAGTCCTTGATTGCAGAAAAAATCGACCTTGCTCTACTCGTCACAGCAGATCTCGATTGTTTCCTTAGTGCTAGTGACACTGTAGTCATCAGAAATTACTGTAGGGGCTCGTAGTGATTGATCCTGAAGAGTCGAATTCGGGTTTCCAAGATCGAGGAGTCCTCCTGGCGGATCTCGGGTGCGTCATCTACGGCGCAACAAGTCCAGCGGCAATTTGAGACTTGACGTGACGGAGGAAATCAAGCCCTTTTCAGGACTGAATAGAGCTCCGTGATAATAAAAAGGCTGTCCGGTTGACCTTCAACAAGGAACGAAAGTGCCTGACGGCTGCAGCCTTTCATGTTCGTCGTTGACAGTTGCACGTGGCTGAACCGTGCCTTTCACCCCAGGCGAGGCTTTGCACCCTTAACAGATGACGGCTGCCATGTATATCATCCCAGGAATCCACCCGACTGGTATTGTGGATTATGTTCTTAGTATTGTGCAATAAGTATAGCACTTCCAAGACTACATACCAACATATCCTACAAGAACTATTACCATTACTTATTCCGCTCAATTCAACATCGGCGCAATGAAGACCGCCATTACCATCGCTTTCCTTCTCCAGGCTGCAGGCCTAATCACGGCCGTAGTCCCGGGAACACGAGACGATTTGCTAACCGAAGACGTCGACACCAATGGCACCATGTCGCTCATGAGTCGTGAGGAAGGACACGGAAAAGGCAGGGTGATCTGTGGGGGATACGCCAACGGCGACTACAATAAAATCATAGACCTGATCTATGATTTGGACAACGATCAGAGGGGTCAGGACTTTACAATCGACGCCGGGCAATGCAACCGTGTGAAGTGTTGGGATACGTCCGCCCTCTACGTCTGCAACGTAGGTTCCTCCACAATACCTATCTGACATAGTTTTTCACCCGAAACGAAAAAAGAAAAAAAGTCAGTGACTAATACTCTCCTGCAGGACAACCCACAACCCATCACCCTCAAGGGCAAACAAATCGCGATTTCTTTGAAGGGTGTTCGCCTTTACTGCTGCCAGGACAACGGTCATCAGGACAAAATTGTCAATGGCCAACAGTTCACCCCGTGGGGATGGAACTCCAACGCGGGGTACGGAAACTGTAATGATCCTGTCAATATCCGCCCTCATATGGCTGGTGGCCACAGTGTCAATAAAGGATATTGCTTCTATAAAAACTGGGACGACCAACCTTTCTGAGTGTGCGGGTTCTAGGACCTGGGTAGAGACAGGGAATAACTCCCGTTCCCATTGCTTTTATCAGCAGTCCGGACCCTCTTGCAGCTCTGCAACTCGGGTCTGTCGTTACGACGTGATCGCGCTTAGATACTTCCAATCATTCTCCGACGCAGTCCCGAGAATCGACGAATGCTTTCAGGATAGGTTGCTGCAGACCGGAAGTCAGGGTGCTTACTTTGAGGAGAATGATTCCGTATTCTGCCTCTTCAATATATTCATGTTCACAATTGTGACATACCGTCGCGAGTGCTTCTGCTCGTCTTAGTGCAACTGTAGCAATTATGTACATCGATATCAGAAAAAAGACCATAAAATCATTTTATAATGTCATGCTGGAGGAAATTGCCAAAAGCTAAACCACCGATTTCTTGAACCTCGAAAAGTCTATAGCAACCCATTGTAACCAATGGAGTAATTTGATAGCATTGTTCTGCCTCGCCTTGGTATATAATGTACATCCATGAAGATGTCAGATACAGGGACTTAACAAAGGCATTCTTACGTCATGTCGAGCAGAACAATGTCTCCGAGTTGTCCAAATCTCTTGGTTTACAGTAAACTCAGTACCACCTACAACTATAAATACTAGTTGGAGATACTGATTGTACTAGAGTAAGTCAAAGTGAACAGGGACAAACCTCACGACACCTCGAATTTGACAAGCAATATCGATACGATTGCGGCTGAACGCCACTTCACAAACGATGACGATGTTTTTGAATATTTGGAACAGGATGACGGGCCGTCGAACCCAGAAGGACCCTCGCCTGGCACCTCTCTGTCGTGGACACGAGGAAACGAAACGTCTGGCTGCCACTCACGCTTCTGTGGACATCGACCGTATCTTACAAGCCATTCGTCTGGCTGGAAGGGCCGTCGCCACAGCTGCAAAGGCAGGGGAGAACGGACAGCCCTCCCTCGAATCCGCCCCAGACCAGCAGGTAGTTTCCGCCGCGGCCCAGCCTCATGTTCCTCTGGAGGAGCAGTCAGGTGATACCTTTCCCAAGTTTCCTAAATTCGTACCGGAGTTGAGGTCAATGATCTGGCAGCACGCGATCGGCCAGCCGCGTCTCATCTATGTCCACCTTGGCATACCCGGGACCGGGGCGGTGACGACTTTTGACAGCTTCATCATGAACAGGAACTACCTTGCCGACGCAGACACTGCCCGCCAAAGCCTGTGGGGCACATGCAGGGAGAGCAGGGACGAGGTCCGCAGGATTGAGAGGCTGGCTGGCTCCAGAAAGAACTGGTTGGGCAGGCTCGGCATCACACAGTTCCGCCCTACCAGAGCGGACCTTGTATACATGGGCGGGCTTCACCACGGCGAGCGAGCGCCTCCCAGGGACATGAACAAGATTATGCCTCTGAGTCTGGTCTTGGGCAATATCCTCTCAGGGGTCATGGTCAACGCGGACGTCTTTGTGAAGTACTTTGACCCAATCCCGAACCGCGAGCCCGAGAACCCCATTGACAGGGCCCTCGCAGACTTACGGACACTAGGCCACCAGTACGCGCTGTTCTTCGCCGACGACTCGGACGGTCTGCCGCAGCCCCGACTGCCGGAAAGTATGGTCTTTATGTTAGATAATGTCCCCATGAAGTGGGATATTGCCTCTCCGTGCACGGTCTCGGGGCACCAGGAGGAGTTCATGAACTCGTGCTGCATCCATTACGATCATCTCGAGATCATCGACGACGAGAACATGGATGACTGGATGGACTCTAACCTGATGCAGTACGATGATAACTTGTCAGGTGACCGCTCAAATTGGCATATCCGCATGGAGATAGTCCCGTCCATTCGTGCAATCTTCGCTGGTTGGCGAAGCCAGCCAGATCTCACCACACCGGTTCCGCGTCTATTCTTCGCACGTATCAAACCCTCTGAGTGATCGTGGTCTGCAGAGTTAGTGGTGATCTAGTGCACACTATCGGTTGACATATCGGGATTCAGAAGCCTGGTTCCATGTTGCAAGAATTCTAGACAGACCCTGGATATCTTCAGACTGTCCCCATTGTTAGCATTTGAGAATTGATTTGGGATGAAAACTTTAGTAAGTTATATTGAGTAGAGAACTAATCCATAACAGGTTTGCAAAAATGGAAATGATCACGTTATGTCATATTACTCTGTTGTACGTAATCTGTTGGTTTGGCTCTGTACGTACGTACGGGGTAACGGGTATCGTATTCTTCTTGCGTGGTGTTGAGGGGAGGGTTGCAGCCGTAGGCTGCAGCTGACCCCTCTGACTATAGGCTAGCTGTGCAGGTCACGTGATCGCCAGCTGGCAGCCAGCTGGCTGCAGCTGGCGCTAGTGCAACGCTGCGGCTATGCTACTATTCCTACATAATCTGCATTTTCATGCATAGGAGCTTATTGAGTTTTCTTTTCTTTTCTTTCCACAAGCTTTGAAGCACATTTTTGCCTTTCTATCTTCTCTCAGTTTCGGTTGTCCTTGCCTTTGTTACCAACCGGCACAAAGACAGAGGATACCAGCCTCCATCATTTGTATCAGTCGCAGGTGGATATGCTAACATGATACATCTTACAATACTATGCTAAAAGATCCCTTGTCTTGAGAAACTGGGTTGTTCAAGGCCGTCCTTTGTCTCTGAATATTACGTTCGCACCAACAAGGCCGCGCCCAGAGGACAGAAAACTAGGTGAGCTGGTGTCGAGGCTGTTGTGAAGACATGCCTTGGTCGTGCAAATTGTGAAGCTCGCTAGTTGATGAGAAACCCGGCTTCGACACAGTCTGTTATTTAGACACGTCAGAAGATACCGCATGTCCTGGAAGAAACATCGAGATCCTGGGAAAGCTTAGGTCTCAGGTAAGTACAGCACACCTATCTACACTTGGAATCTCTTCCACAACTGACTGTCTCTTCTGCTCCACCCAGGCCAGGAGCCTGGGACACCAGGGCACAGTGCAGACACAGTAGAAGAGAGCCACCACATCTGCTGGTGAAGGGTCCCATATCAGTCAAAGCCTCCCGTGATTTCCACACCATCTGGGTCTGTCGTTAATGAGTTAGTAGGTACAGGCTGCACGGACCTGACTTCCACGTTGCGGTGCCAGGGGATCCGCCACAGGCCTTGGTATTTGGTAAATAGCTTTAGTTTGCAAGCATCACGAGTAAGGCAACCACTCCGGGGCTAGTCAGAGTCGGCAGTAGCAGCGCATGGAGCAATTGGAATAGTATGTGAAGAACCTCTATTGCCTTGTATGTATGTGACCATGTTGCCTTTATGACCATCTCAACGTTGTACCAGCCTACCCGGTACTAGGCCACAGACTGAAACACAAAGCTACACTGAGAGAAAGAACTTGGGAAGAACTTCTTGTAAATTACAACGGAGGGTCTAAAAGCCACCCAGACGACTCATCACTATGTAAACGCCAGGCATGCTCAAAACCCAAACCGCGAGCCGAGGCTAGCCCCCTTCCTGCCACATGGCAGCGACGGTCGGGAGACCGCGGCCCCTCCACCAGATCTATCATCTCGCTCCTTTTTGTATTTGACCCAGTCCAGTCATTGCATCCAAAGGAAGTGCCACCTAACTGTCGTCACCGATTACCCCTCCAACCGTCGCACGAGTGCTACATTTGTACAGTGGGAGAGACTGAAGCGCGCTTGTGAACTTGGCGTGAAGCGCTTAAGAGCCACCCTTGAAGGCCTTTCCGAAGAGGAGGAGCTGGAGCTGATCGTAGATCGACAGCACACCAGCACCGGCGACACCACGGAGAATGTTGGCACCAGCACCCTTGAACAGGGACTTGACGCCCTCCTTGGCGACGATCTGCTTGAAGGCGTCGAAGGAAGAGGCGTACTTGACGGCCTCACCAGAGGTCATCATCATACGCCGACGGACGGTGTCGAGAGGGTAAGAAGCGATACCGGCACCGGTGGTGACAGTCCAACCAAGAGCGAAAGAGGCGAGGAAGTTGTTGGCGAGGGTACCAGTGAGCAGGACAGGCTTCAGGGAGTCGTACATGCCGAAGTAGAGACCACGGTAGACGACGATACCGGCGACGGAGGGACCGAAACCACGGTACAGACCGGCAATACCGTCAGTAGCGAGGGTCTTGCGGTAGACGTCGACGAGACCGTTGAACTGACGCTCACCACCCTTCTTGGCGGACTTGGCGTCGTTGGCAAGACGAGTACGGGCGTAATCCAGAGAGTAGACGAAGAGCAGGGAAGTGGCACCAGCGGCCTGGGAAGAGGTGTCAGCTGTTGGACGGATCTCACTGCAGATAGGTAAGGCGCGGGAGAGAACATACACCACCAGAGGCCAAGTTACCAGCCATCCACTTGGCGTAACCGTCAACCTCCTTCTTGTAGTTGAACATCTTCTTGAACTTGTCACGGAAAGCGAAGTTCAGGGCCTGGGTAGGGAAGTAACGGATGACGTTGGCAGTGTTGCCACGCCACAGGGACATGACACCCTCATCGGCGGCGGTACGACGGAAGCAGTCAGCAATGCCGTTGTACTTGCGGTCGAGACGACCCTGCTTCAGCATCTCATCCTGCAAAACAAGTAGGTCAGCAACGGTTCAACACGGAGGGAGATCTTGTCGGATCTGTATCGACACCCGGGACAACTGGCGCAGCGTTGACAGAAGCAACAGTGCGATGCTCTGTCGCAGTGTCAAGCATGCGTCGCGAGTCTCAGGCAGACAACAGACGTGGTGATGACGCAATGGGCGTCCAGATTGACTGGATGGCAGAAAACACATACCTGGTTCTGGATGAGAAGCTTAATACGCTCGATGGGAGCGGCAGCGGTCTTCGAGACGGCGGCAGAGACACCACCCACTGGAAGCGATTGTTAGCTTGTGTGCTCTTTAGTCGAAGCTGAGACGCTGGGTTGCCCGAGCTGTGGAAGCCCGTCTGGCCAGTCTTCACGGCGATGGAACAGGTATCAACAAGGCTTACGCCTTGATGAACTAAGCCGCATCGATGGCGAGATAGAGGCATTGAGATTGTCGAGGATACGTACTCAAGAAGTCCGCCATGAAAGGCTGTTGTGATGATTGTTGTTAGCGGTTGAGCTTTGTCTTGTTTCGGGCTTTCACATGGCAGGAGGGCAGAGTTTTCCGAGCTTCGCGATAAGCCAGACAGCGCCAAACGGCAGGATCCAAGCACATGGCCATCTCAAGGAGAACGAGGGGATTGACCCTGATCAATTGGCGGTGCTGGTGAGGATCGTGTCGATGGCGCTGAGAGTTGCGAAGCTCGCGATGTGGTTGCCTCGGCTGTTGGCGCGAGGGAATTTTTGGGGGGATGGACGGATCGAGGCATTGAGTACTCACGGGCATGCCCAAGACCTTGACATTGTCGTTGGGCGACATTTTGAATGTCTGACTGATCAAAGATGCTGAAGTTCTTTGATGAATGGAGTGGAGATGGATAGAAGAAGAAAGGGAAGGGGAAGAAAGATGGAATTCCTGTCGCTGGCAGGAAGGGAGATGTAGACAACAAGAGGTGGACCGCTGGCAGCTGCGAGAAAATAAATCCAGTCCAGGCCAGCTCAGTCCTCCTCCTTCCTTGGTCTGGTCTGGCCTGTGCAGCCGCCGGCCGGGGCGAGCTGGGGGTGCTTGAAAATTTGAAAGTGGGTCCCGATACTTCCCGGCTAGCCGCAAGCAACAGTCCGCCAGCTGGCCCGTGCTCCCCCATCCTGCCCGCCTGCCCGTGTCTTTGCACCTGTCCTTTTCGTCCTCGTCGCTATAATTGGGAAGCCCTGAAACCTGACCACACCCTAAGAACTCCGTGCTGATACTTGTGTGCTGCGCCTGGTGCGGCTGCTCCAGGCACAGGGCACAGTCATCTATCTCTTCACCTGAGCTCCTAGTGTTCTCTTTCTGTGGCAGGAATCTCAGGGTCCTTTCATTGCATGCCATTCACTCAGGCTGGACTGCCTCATCGTGAGGGTTGCTGATGGAGGTGAAGGTGGCGGCAGTCAGATTTGCACAGCCGTGAGATTATCGTGGCAGCCAATCACACCTGTCCAGTTGCATGCAATGCCCAGCTGTCCCCCAGTGAACAAACTGGAGCGGCCCCAGACGGCTTTGTTGCTGGCGGTATGGATGGGTAGTGCGAGGCTCGCTGCAAAGGACATTTCAACGTACTCCACTGTTTATGTCATCTGTCCAAAGTGCTACCTACCTGTTGTATCCATCTATCTCGCATATCTAAGATCTTGGGGTTCTCTGTAAAACATCATGAGACCTTTGCAGCTGTCAGGCGACAAGAACTTGGGGTACAATGCTAGCCTCGACCTCGACATCCACCCTCCATCCGGGACACCCTCGGGATCTCTCACCCGGCCGGCTCCAGCACTCACCACCCTGTGGGTTTAATTAGGGTCGCCTTGCCCGAGCACCCAAGCTGGGGAAACCTGAAAAACCCGAGTAATTTTTGCCATCCATCCAGACCAGGCCGCGTGCTGCAGACGTTTGATATTCTACATCTTTTCCTGAACAAGGTCGTTACCCGACTCAGCGTGCATTTTCGTCTGAGACAGTGTCCTCAATGCAATGCTGGCTCTCTGAGTACAGTACTTTCTAGACTTTGCTCCTGCTTCAAGCTCGCATCCTCCGACCCGGTAGCCGGGGCTTACCCTGAGTGCTCGGTCCGGGTCCGACAAGGGAATTGAAACACACACCAATGAGGAGGACGGCACAAGCCACAACCGGCCTTTCGTAATTCCACAGACAATACTGGCTTTAAGAGAAGTGGTTTTGGGTGGAGCCCCTGCATCATGACAGTGATCAGCTTTGTGAGGATAGAGTATCCCTTGGCTATATCAAGCTTATGTTCTGTAATCTTCCACCGTAAGGAGTGGGTGACGGTGTGCTGGTTTACTCTCCGCCGTGACACTCTTTTTCCCTTTCTGCTGCGATGAGGATTCCAGATGGCATCGTTTCCAGCTAGCACATCGAATAGTCATACCCACCAGTTTCTATGTATGTCAATGGCCATCACTATTGTGGCAATACATGAAGGGAAGACCAACATGGGCCGTTTCACTGCAGAGGAAGTCGGCCGTGTAGAAGTTGGACAACAAATCACGACGCCAGTAGCATGCTCGGAGAGGGCCCCCATTTGTTCGAATGTAGCGGACCGCACGCAAGAGCATCAACACATCACTTCGAGGATCGCCCGTCGCTTGTGTGCTTCAATGTTGTTCCATTGCTTGTTTTTAGGGTTCAGAGCACTTCCAACCCGTTGCATGCTACACCTAGCAAAAAGTGTAGGGTATCCTCTCCGGACCGGGCAGCAGAAAAAGACGGCACCCGCAGAAAACAGGCGAGGTCTCAGCGCCGTTGCATCATCCTCCTTCCCAGCAGCCGGCCCAAACTTTGACAAACCGCAAGACCCGAAAATAAAACTCCAAGCCTGCCATCCTTGACGTTCCTGCTTGATTGTGTTCCCCTGCCCTTTTCGATAGACGCCATTCATACGTTGTCATGCATGGGAGGACATCGTCCGCGAGGACCTGGGATTGGGTTCTCCGCTACGACGTCATGGAAACGGGGACTCTACAAGAGAGCTTGGTCGTGTTGAGAGGTTTACTCGGTGGCACCGACAGCACGGGCTGGAAGAGGTGTTAGCAGTGTATTCTCACATGCGGTGGCCGTCCTGTGCCATGTGTAGACGCGGACTGCGCGAAGGAGACATACTGTAGATCTTCATCTTGCTGTGCGTGACGATGGGCTTGATCTGTCCCTTCTCCTCGAGGTCCTTGAGGCACTGGCGGGCCAGGGAGCCGTTGATCTTGAGTCTGTCGACAAGGGTGGCGACGGTGACGAGACGGTAGGACTGGACGTCCTTGTACAGCTTGTCGGAAGTGGCCTTGTCGAGGATGACGGCGTGCTGCGCCTTGTCCTTGACTGCAGTCGGCTGTTAGCGGGAGATGCGACACTGGAAAGCGAGCCCCATCGCGTCGCAGCTGATTTTGGAGGAGGCGCAAAGTGACGCATGACAAGAGGCGTCAACCACCAACCATCGCCGTCGTGCATCGCGATGCCCACCTCCAAAATCAGTGCACCCCACGGCCGAGGCCGAAAGAGACGGGGACGAGGAGGAGCATCATGTCCACGTACCCTTTCCCTTGGACCACTTCTTCTTCTGCTTCTTCGCGCCGGTGTTGGCGGGGGCCATCTTGACTGATTTGCTGGGGTTGAGATGGGATGTAGATGGATGGACGGTCGTTCGTTGGAAAGGGCTGAGAGAAATGGGAGGGAGTAGTAAGAAAAAAGGTCGTCTGCCAAATCCCTACCAGCCAGTGCACCGCACCACACACAGCTCTGATCAGCCAAAACCCAGAGTGGTGCACTCGCACTAGCGGAACGGACTGTGGCAGACGGAGCCAGCTGCAGAGCGGTGGATGACTGCGCCACACCTCTCGACAAGCCCTAACGAAACTTATAGTGGGTCTGCGTGGTCAGTCTGGCCAATCAAACACAGCTGTGGCGCAACCACCAAATTTTGCCAATCGACTGGATTTGCAGGGCAGAGTTGCAGTGGGTGCTGCTGTGCCCCAGCGGATTGAATGGTAGTTGGCTTGTGTTCTGCTAGCAGTGCAAGCAGCAGCACCAGTCGGAGCTAGCACCCACAAGCCCGCCCACCACAGGCCAGACAGACCACCACCGCAGAGCAAGACGAAAAAAAGATCTTGATCTTCGCCCGTCTTCGACAACCACGCAACCCACCCGCCCACCAACGCACCGAAGGATCTCTTCCGACGACACCTACCCGCCAATCTCGTCGAGTCGATTCATTCAACTGTGCCCAGCATGTCTGACAACGGAGAGATCGAGGTCGAGGCCGTCTCTGGCGTCCAGGTCCTGCCCAAGGACGTCGTCCAGGAGATTGGCAGCGTCAAGCTGTTCAACAAGTGGTCCTACGAGGATGTCGAGATCCGCGACATCTCCCTGACGTAAGACACTCACCTGCCATCACAACAGACATGCGATCTTGCATGCCATGCTCTGCCGTCCATGAGCCCTGCCGTCTTGATGTACGCGAGAGATGCCCGCCAGCCGAAAGAGACGACGAAATTGGACTTGCACGGGTGTGTGCGTGCGCGCGCACACCAGGGCAGGCAATACGAGGTAGACGAGGAACGAACCAAACAACACAGGCGAAGCATCTTCAGTGGACATCAAGATCGGGGGGCGAAATGGACTGGCTTCACATGCTGCTCGAGGAAGACAAACAGCGCGAGATGCTAACATGACGCCTGCAGCGACTACATCCAGATCCGCAACCCCGTCTACCTGCCTCACTCTGCCGGCCGATATGCCGTCAAGAGGTTCCGCAAGGCCAACTGCCCCATCATCGAGCGTCTCACCAACTCCCTGATGGCTCACGGCCGCAACAACGGCAAGAAGCTGATGGCCGTCCGCATCATCGCCCACGCCTTTGAGATCGTAAGTTCCAGCCGACTTGGAGACCCTTGGACATCACCACACACATACGCCATACGCGTCTATCTACAAAGAGAGACAGTGTTTCCATGACCTCACGGCTAACACACATCCTTCCCTACAGATCCACCTCATGACCGACCAGAACCCCATCCAGGTCGCCGTCGACGCCATCGTCAACTGCGGACCCCGCGAGGACTCCACCCGTATCGGTTCCGCCGGCACCGTCCGCCGACAGGCCGTCGATGTGTCGCCCCTCCGCCGTGTCAACCAGGCTATCTCCCTGCTGACCACCGGCGCCCGCGAGGCCTCCTTCCGCAACGTCAAGTCCATCGCCGAGTGCCTTGCTGAGGAGCTGATCAACGCCGCCAAGGGCTCTAGCAACTCGTACGCCATCAAGAAGAAGGACGAGCTCGAGCGTGTCGCCAAGTCCAACCGGTAAATTCCCAAACCGAAAAAAGACAAAGCACAGCGGGAAAGAAACGCCTGCCCCAGTCGAAAAACAATTCCCCGACCGAGGGCTTTATACCCCGGTTCCCCCTGCGGTGGAGTTTTGGGTTCGTTCATCATCAGGTTTGGCTCATTGGTCTCGGCTGGCCTCTCTTTTTTTGTGTGTGGTTGTGTGTTGCGTGGATGGATGAACGGGCTGGGGACACGGGATCGTGCAGTGCAGAGGGATATAAAAGTGCAAGGCAAATGCTAGCTGCTGTTGACAGCTTAACGTGGCCCCTGTAGTTTCCTCATGGTTCATGGTCCCACGGACAGAAACAACACACAAGAAAGCAATGGAAATTTTCTAAGTTGGGTCTCTTCTTCAAAGACAGGTGAACATACCGGGGTTCTTCCAAGAGAGTGATAACAATGACGACATAAAAGACCACATGTGCACACACAACTCTCGAGCCTTGTCTTTCCAGTTTGCTGTAACAGTTGCATTTGTGCGGTCCATAAATATCTATGGCTACCTGTATCGCTGTCTGTCACGAGGACAGACCAGGAAAGAGAGAAAAAACCACACCCATTCCAGCTCGCAGCAATTGTTTTTCGAGTTGGAATCATCGCAGCGCCAGAACCACACACCTGGACGCTCCTCGAAATATGCTACTCCTTGCTGCAACTTGGCGCAGACCTCCAACACTCTGTAAAGCCCTATGAGTCCTGGAACTTTCCCTCGGTCTCAGCTCCTCGGCGATAGTCCTGACCCTCCATTTTGCCAATTCCACCCCTCCGACCATGCCAGGTGTGATGTTGAATACTTCCCGCCGGGCACGGGAGACATTGAAGAGGTTGACATTACGAGACATTACGAGACATTACGAGACATTACCGTCTCTTCGACGGTCTCATAGAACCCCGTCATCACGTCTAGAAACAGCTCCGGGAGCCCGAGGCGTTGTCCGTCGGGCGGTACAGTAGGGTCCTACCGCATGATCTCCGGGCCGAAAGGGAGCATTAGCCTGACAGTGTCCGGACCAATGTATCTTTTGTCTTGATTCCAACTTGAGAAATTCCGGCTACCCCGGGCAGGGATATCGACAAGTTTATATAGTTCTGCCGTCTCTGTTTGGGTGCTCTTCGGTTCCTCTTGCAGTGCCTCTTGCGCCATGGCTCCCACTACATTTCCATCTTCAACTTTATTTCCCTTTCCTTCTTCTCTGCTGGCTATAACTCTGCAAGCGGGTCTGATAGTGGTCTCTAACTCGAGGCAGGAAGCGAGCCAGGCCGTGGGACCTCGAGCCGGTGATCGTTGGTCATTTCCGCATATATAGATGCGGTGTCCTTGGTGGTGGTTTCAATGGGTTGTCATCAGTGACAATATTGGCGACGCTGATTCACTTCTGAGGGTAATATGATGATGATCTTGCATGCAGAGACGTGGAGTGGAAAATTCAGGGGCAATGGGTTCTGGTGATGATGAGGGATAAGGATCGGGCATGGCTCCTGTCTGAAGAACCTTCCATTGCTGAATTGAGAAATTGTCGGGCTTCCGATATCCGGTACTAGGTACTCTCTGAAACTACGAAACTTGTACGAAAGGCAAGATGTGTGGAAGACCCGACATACTTTTTCCACCCAAAGTCCACTGTACCATGCAGCACATATTTGGTCAAAACGGTATCCTGTATGGTAGTCTTCAGAAGCATGGTCCGGCTGCCTTTACTACGTCGCCTATGAACCATTTGTCCAAAGAGTTGCTTCTCATGACCATTCCCACTTCAAGACTATCAACTTGAGCAAGAACGAACCAGTCAGAATAGGATCATGCACACCCAAGACCGCCTAGGTGTGTGGAAGACCTTCCTGAAAATTACCCTTTTGGGCAGCATAATGCAGCAGTTAGCACATTTTTGCAGAAAAAGGACTGTGTAGAGTATTGGCCTGATGCAAAGGGCTATGATAGCCATAATGTGTGACCTGATGATGGTTGACAAGCTTGGTTACGTGATGGAAGATTTAAACTTATTACGATAGGGCATCATCTTTATTTTTCCGAGGCCCTGGAGTATATGTCGTGTTTCCTTTGCTTCAAGAAGCTTAATTTCAATATATCTTGATTCTCTATACACAGTTACGCACTCATGAAGCCAACTTCCTGTACGAATCCTTCTGCCTGTCTTTAGACAGGCATTTCCAGTCGGAGGAGGATCTGTATTCATCCCCGATACTGTCACATTGAAATACATCTTCAGCGGGAAACCCGAAAGGCAGAGGAAGAATTGCCCTTTGAGGAGATCAAGTACTGAATTTTGAAGCTCATCTGCTGGAAGGCAATAGTCTACTATAGCATCACCATTTTTCCCTCCCTGAAAAGGCCTTTTTACACCCTTACCAACTTCCCATGCTCACATCAACCCACCACTGAGCAGCATGCTCTGTCCAGTCAAATATCCCGTCCGACAACACATCGTAACCATATTGGCTACCTCCTGCGGGCTGCCCAGCCGCCCAACAGGAATATTCTTCGGGTCGCCAGGCGTGCCCGCAACCGTCTTCTCATCAGGGATCAGTCCCGTGTCCCCAATCATGGCAGGCGCGACGTCGTTGACGGTAATCCCAAACCCAGCGAGCTTCCTGCTCAGGTTCCGCATCATGCCCTGCAGGCCGGCCTTGGACGCGGCGTAGTGGCACCCGTTGATCCCCCCGCCAAACGCGGCCAGGCTCCCGATGAACACGATCCGCCCCCACGCCTTCGCCTTCATGTGCGGCACCGCCAGCTTGGTGAGGATGAAGGACGCGCGCAGGTTCACGGCGAGCGTGTGGTCGAACTCGTCGATGGGTATGTCCAGGATGTCCGGGATCCGCTTTCCGTACCCGGCGTTGGAGACCAGGATGTCCGGGCCGTCCTGCCCGTGCTGCGCGCTGATCTCGGAAAAGAGCCGCTGGATGTCGTCCGCGCTCGCCATGTCCGCCTGGTGCGACGTCACCTTGACCCCGGACGCACCCCACTGCGGCTGCTTCTGCAGCTCCGCGATGAGGCTGTCGATGGCTGCCTTGTTGCTCGAGTACGTCAGGGCCAGGCTCGCGCCGTTGGCGAAGAGGTCCTTGGCGCAGGCGCCGCCGATGCTGTGGGGTGAATGAGAGTGTCAGTGAGACGTAAGGTGGTGGGAATAAGGCGTGCGGACTTACCCTCCTGATGCGCCTGTCACAAGGGCTAAGCGCCCCTTGATTTCGTTGTCCACACTCGGCATGATGATTCGTGTATTAGGTGACACTTGACGGATTTCTCAGATTTGGATCTCGGGAAATCTCTGACAGGTCTGATTCAGACTCATCAAAGCCTCGATGTTGCTGTCTCTAACCCCGCAAGTTACGTGTGGGGGCCCCGTTCCCCGGCGCGATAGCGGCAAGCCGGGGAAGAAGGTTCGGCTGTGGATCGTGAGCCGGCCCGACAGGTAAGTCACTCAAATTTGGCGCTCAGCCGGAACGGAGTCAGTTCTTATTTTTCTGCTTCTTGGCTCTGCGGTTGAAATCGTATTTTGTTGCAGGTCTCTGGGTGGTCAGAGTTTCATCACCAGCTCTCACTCGAATATCTGCATTCCAGAGCTCATAAAACCACGGAACTCGGTGGGCGATGTTGCTCCATGTCCTGCTTCCAGCTTGTGGGCTTGTAATTATTTGTGAATTTGATTCTACATATTATCGTGACTTCGCCGCTGTTCCATGCGCAATCTCCCTGTTGCCCTGGCTGTTGACTTTGCATTACCACTCTCCAATCAAATATCCCGTAAATAGCTTTGTCAAAGTAAACGCTCGTTGCCCGCAAGACCGTCGCAAGTCGTACCAAACAAATCGGCCCAACCAATCTCCAAGCACGGATTATTCCACACCGGCTGGCCACTTAAAGCTGCAAAATACCAAGCATGACAGACGAAAGCAGCAGCCCGCTAATAGTCACGCCTATCGCACTGATCCCCCTCACCGGCGCCGCAGCACTCGAGTCCGAGTCCCCAGTCGACGAGCTAGAAGAGCTGCTTCCAGTCTTGCTCGCGCTCGACCCGCTGCCCGAAACCACACTCGCGCCCGTCGCAGTGGGCGCGGAGTTGCCCGTCGCCGTCGCGGTGTCATTGCCCTCGCCGTTGCAGAACGCGTCCTGCCATGCGATGCCGTTGTCGTAGAAGCAACGCGTCAGCTCCTCGGTGGATTGGTCGATGGCCAGGCAGTACAGGCCACAGTCGCCGGCGTAGCTGACGACGTCGGCCGAGTTGCAGCACTTGCTCATCACATCTGTGTGGTTGCCGCCGAAGGGGACCGCGCAGGCAATGTCGCTCACCGGGATGTCGTAGAGGGAGGGGCTGCCGCATGTGCCGGTTGCACTGGGGGCGGCAGAGGTGCCCGTGGCCGAGCTAACTGCGGTGGAACTCATTTTGGTGACTGGCGGATGGAATTGCTGGGAAAACAGCTGGTCTGGTTTGCGGTCGCAGAAGTGGTGTGATGTGAATTTGGCTGGTGGATGTGGTTGAGTTGCGGCCTCACAACAGGTCGGTTATGCCGAATAGTTTTTAGACTTATGTGCTCGATGATGGATGGGAAGTATTTCTGAGTGTTGGATATGCTTGAAATGCAGGGGAATCTTCTTGAAATATGAGGACATCAAGTGGTGTCGTCCTTAAGTCCATGGTCCGTTTGATATATATCAACACCCCTGCCTGCAGTGCATTGGTTGGCCCGGACACCACCGCCTTCCCGGCCGCAGGCCTCGTATTCAATTTTAGCGATGACGTTGGGGCAGCTCCACCCCCTGAAAGAGCTCACCACAGTGGCCACAGCCGTCAATGGAAGCCAACCTTTGGCTTTCAGTTGCTGCACCAACAATGCAGTGTCTCCGGAAGTGGTTTCCGACACGCATGCGAAAGCGTGTGACCAGTCTGACCGGATTCGCATGGTTTTGCAGAGAAAAAAAAAGGTACAAAAGCTGACTTGTTGCCCAGCGCCATGTTCCGGCCAGCACCTCAAGGGCCAGTGGTTCATTGGGTCCCCACGCGTCTGAGGCTTGGGGCAACAACAAAGGATGGCCGCGCTGGGGACGGCTCCGCCACGCTCATGCGGACCCTGAGAACTTGGCAAGTAAGCACAGATGGATGCATCGGCACGCCCGCCAGTGGTTTGGAATATTCTTGATCCCCGACCGACGGCAGAACTCGGCCGATGACCCCGAAGCGGGTTCCAATAATCTGTATCCACAACCGGCGGCCGAGCTCGGCCGGTGAACCGAGACACGAGGTGTTGGTATTTGATCGCTGGCGTTCAAGGCCTGTCACCTGCCCCTCTTGCTCTTTTCTTTTGTGTCCTCGACAAGCTGCTTCCGCGGCCACTCTGCCGCAATGTCGATATCGCCCCTCGGCGCCACCCATTCGAGGAAGAGGAAGAAGAGGTAGTCGATGATCACGCACAGGCAGAACAGCTTGCCCGCCCATATGCCGCACCCGTAGTATCTCTTGAGACGGTCGATAAGGGCAAAGTCGCGCTGGATTCCGCCCCTTGTGGCGCCCATGCTGGCTGCATTGTAGAATTCTGCCTCGCTGATGTCACCCGAGATTCCGTTGTATACCCGTTCGGTGCGCTTGGCGATGTCGGTCCATGAGTACATCTTCTTGATCTCGTTGTGGAACCTCTCCGTACGGATCCTGTTCGCCCGAATGTCGGCGATGGCCTTGACGGTGGCAGCGACGATGTCATCTTCCTCCGGCTTGGCGAATTGGGTCATGTAGCCTGGCAGCACCTCTGGGATACCGCCGACCTGGGTGCAGACAACGTACAGCCCACAGCTCGCGGCCTCGACGATGACTGTTCCGAATGCTTCGGTCAAAGAGGGGTGTAGGTAGATGTGCCCGCGGACCATGACGTCGCGGACCTCCTCGTGCCTCACGCTGCCCAGCAGCTCAACGCGGTCTTGGAGGACATTCTGCTCGATCATTTGCTCGAGATCGATGGCCTTGGGGCCGTCGCCGGCAATAATAAAGCGAGTGTTGGGCTGATGATCCAGGATGCGCGGAATAGCCGCTACGAGGAGGTCTATGCCCTTGTTGTAGAAAAGACGGGAGATGACAACAATGGTGACAGTGTCGTGGGGACCCAGACGATGGGCTGGGACAGGATAGTCGCCAAAGGAGCTGTTGGTAGATCCGTTGCCTGAACCTTCGAGGGAATGATCGAGCGGCCTAAAGTTATCAGGCACGACCGCGTTGGGAATCACAGAGACCATGAGAGGGTCTAGTGAAGCACGGAGCACAGTATTTTCCTTGCTGTATTAAAGGGTCAGCTTGATCGCCATTAACGTGGAATGGGGCCTGGCCATACCTGGTATTGCTGACGCAAATGACATGGTCGACGTCACTCAGGCTGAATTTGAGCAATTTGTTGGTGAGGATGCTGGCGGCATCGGCAAAGCCAAAGAGAGAGTGATCCGTGAAGATGGCCCTGATGCCCATGGTCCGGGCGTGCAGAGTGGCTTCCCAGCAGAGGCTGCTTAGGGAAGCATGTCCGTGTACGATGTTGATCTGCTCACGGATGATGATATTCCGGAATATGGGAAAGAAGGAGAAGACGGTGGGAAAGCTTGCTGAGCGGTAGATCACGAAGAAAGGCACATAGTAGACCTTGAGCCCGTTGATGAGGTAGCGGACACCTTTCCGGTCGTCGTATGCGTGGGTGATGATCACTACCTTGTGGCCCCTGTCGATCAGCCTCTGGGACAGCTGGTAGATGTGGCTTTCGACTCCTCCAGGCTGCGGGAAGAAGAAGTCGCTGACCATGGCGATGTTGTATGTTGGCTTCGACATCTTGACGGCGATCGCCCGAGGAGTGGACACCTCACTCGACACAGCTTTGAGGGGTTACAGGATCATATCAAGTCGCCCATAGCGTTTACTGCGAGCCAGAACTCGAGAGGAATCAGCATTGGGGTATCTGGATCAGATAGAGAGTGGTGATGAGTTGCTGGGAAATGAGATGAAGCCGTCTGTTGTGACGGTTTCCCCTGTACGATTAGTTAGAGGGCAGGTCGCATCCAGTCCAGCTGTTAGTGCACGACCTGGTGAGCAAGAACCACCTCACTTCTTATTCAACCGTACGCCGTGATCAAATCAGTTCAGTTTAGCATGAATTCTCTAGAAAATGTTTAATAAACATCTTTACTCCTTGAAAGCAACTTAATACAGGTAATGACAGTCATTCCTTTTAGTATCAGGCTCTCGCTGCTCCGCCAATCTAAGTAACACCACTAACATGTGTGGATCCTGAGGCTAGTGTTGTTCTTTGGCCATCCCGATAAGCGATAAGGGGACGGCAGAATCGAGCTCCGCCAAAAATAATTTCCATGATGGGACAAATTAGCTTGCGCTGCGCACGTCGGGGTACTTCTTCCTAGGGGATTTGTGATACTTCATTCCTCATTGCTGGTGTGGAATATTGCCTTGCAAGATGTATGCTCGTTACATTCCACCCCCGAAGGCGTCGTCCAAGCCAAAGCCGCAAGCCCCATCTCCACCACCACCAGAGACGGCCTCGCCCGCCGCCTCTTCGGCGATCCCATACTCCAGATATGTTCCTCCACCACGAAAACAGCCGAGCACGACCTCTACACCCATCCCGGCAGTCGAAAGGTCTATTCTCACCTCAAGAACACACTTGAACGCTGCGGCCATCCCTCCTCCAGAAGCTCTACCACCCAAGATTGTGTTTAACTACGACGAAGACGAACCTTCGCCTTCCAAGAAGCGGAAGATTGACAGCCCAGAGCCAGTCCCTGAACCGCTCCCTGAACCACAGGAGGCGAAGCCGAAGAAAGAGAAGAAGGAAAAGAAGGACAAGAAGAAGCACAAGGACATAAAGCTAGAAGGTGGAGAGGAAGACGCGGAGCCGAAGTCCGACAAGAAAGAGAAGAAAAAGAAGCAGCGCGACGAGCAACCCTTCTCGTTTGGGTTCGACGACAGCGCCGCTGCTCTGCAAGATGATCACAAAGGCTCGCCTGTCAAATTGGAAGATGAGGATGTGAAGTCAAAAGATAAGAAAAAGAAGAAGCAGAAGCACAAGGTCGAGGACGTACCAGAGGACGAGCCTCTGCCAGACCAAACTGCGGAGGACAAGACGGAAGTCGCCGGCAGCAAAAAGAAGAAAAAGAAGAGAGGGGAGGATGATATTGCTGCAGGGCATAAGGCTGTCCTTGAAAGGGCCTCCAAAGAGCTCAAGAAGGCCGCCGAGCAGCCCAAAACAGAGGACATCTCGGGTGATGAGGGCGCGGAAGCGGTTGAGGCGCATGGCCTGGAGCCCCTACCCCAGCCGAAACCAGTGAAGCAAGATGCAGTCAAGCCCAGCTACGAAACATTGCCGCCCTGGATAGCCAATCCTATACAAGTAGCACCCGCTGCCACATCACCTTTTACGGATCTTGGGATCTCCGAGGACGCTGCCACAAGGCTGGAGGCCAAAGGTTTTAAGGAAGCATTTGCAGTCCAGACCGCAGTCATACCACTGCTCCTACCGTCGGCCGACCGTCAAGGCGACGTGGTGGTATCAGCTGCCACAGGCTCTGGCAAAACGTTGGCCTACGCTCTCCCTATGGTACGGGACATCAGCCAAAGCAGCAACATCACTCGAATCCGGGGCCTGATTGTTGTGCCAACTCGTGAGCTGGTTATGCAGGCAGAGGAAGTCTGCAATGCTTGCTCTGCCATCTTCGTTGGCCGGGGAAGGAAACCGGTTTCAGTCGGCATCTCTATGGGCAACAAGCAGTTCGAACAGGAACAGGCTGATCTCATCGAGGAGGATCAACGCTACGATCCTGAAGGCTATCAAAAATACCTAGAACGGAAATTTGACGAGAACTCCTGGCTTGAGGACCTGACCAGTCCGCGTGGTCCACCGACTGAACCTCTCCCGGATCATGTTATTGACTACGCCTCAAAGGTCGATATACTCATCTGTACTCCAGGTCGTCTCGTTGACCACATCAAGCGCACACCTGGTTTTACACTTGACTTCGTACGCTGGCTTGTCGTTGATGAAGCCGACAAGCTTCTCGCGCAGACATATCAGGACTGGATTTCTACCGTAATGCCTCTTCTCAGCACCACAGAAAGGCCTGGTGCAAGAGAATTTGCCGACTCGAACAAGAGCGGTGTTCGCAAGGTGGTGCTCAGTGCGACCATGACCAGAGACCTGACTCTGCTTAACGGGCTGAAGCTTTCGCGGCCAAAGCTCGTTGTGCTGAGCGACACTGTCGCCCACAGCGAAGTTGAGCACGTCCTGCCCTCGCAGCTCGAGGAAACTGCCGTCAAGACCCGGAACATCGATCTGAAGCCGCTGTATCTGGTTGATCTCCTCAACAGCGAGCACATGACTCCTGTGGATGCCAGCGATGCCGACGACGTGGAAATGAAGGACGTCGAGGCGGAAGATATGTCTGCCGCCGAGTCTGAGTCTGGTGCTTCAGACTCAGAGGACAGCAGCAGCGATGAATCCGACAGCAACTCAGAGGAATCCGATGCCGACTCCACCGCCTCTCCCTCGCACGGGCGCGCCGCGTCGTCTAAGCCCACTGCGAGCCCGGCTACTGCAAAGCCCTTCAACACCACGGTCCTAATTTTCGCCAACTCCAACGAATCAGCAGTCCGCCTCGCGCGCCTCCTGTCCCTCCTCTCCCCGCACCTAGCACCTCTCATCGGCACCCTCACCTCGACGACCCGCACCTCGGAACGCAGGAAGACCCTCCACGCCTTCGCGGCGCGGAAACTCCGTATCCTCGTCGCGTCCAGCCTCATCGAGCGCGGCATCCACCTCGCCAACCTGGACCACGTCATCAGCTACGACATGCCCAAGTCGGTGCAGTCGTACGTGCACCGCGTCGGGCGCACGGCCCGCGCGGGCAGGAAGGGACACGCGTGGACGCTGTTCACCAAGCCCGAGGCCGGGTGGTTCTGGACGGCTATTGCTGGCAAGGGGCAGAGCAAGGCTGGGACGGCGCAGGGTGAGATCCGCAGGAGTAAGGGGGTGGGTGAGGTTAGGATCAGTGACCGGTGGAAGGAGGGCCGGTTGGAAGAGTTTAGTGCCGCGCTGGAGAGCCTGAGTGAGCTGCGAAAGTCGTCTAAGAAGAGAAATTAGATATTCGTACTGGGAAAACCGGATGGTACACCGGTACAATGCCAGCGAGGTAGAAAGAATACTACCTAACTATGACCAACACCCACTCCCACTCCCATAACACCCACTCCCACTCCCATAACACCCACTCCCACTCCCATGACACCCACTCCCACTCCCATAAAACCCACTCTTATCACACCCACTCCCACAATATCTAAGTACACTTACCATTACCCAAACTACACCCATACCTAACACCCATACCTAACGCCTACACCCAGTACCTACACACACTACCTATACCTATTACCTACACCTACTACCTACACATATTACCTACACCCAGTACCTACACACACTACCTATACCTATTACCTACACCTACTACCTACATATATTACCTACACCTACTACCTACACCTACTACCTATACTTATACCTATTACCTACACCCACTACCTATACCCATTACCTACACCTACTACCTACACCTACTACCTATACATATACCTATACCTACTGCCTACTGCTTACTGCCTACTGCCTACGCCTACTACGGTATAGAGTGGTATACCAGTGTACCCTCCGTTTTTACAGGTGCGAATCTCTGATTTCTTAATGAAATAGTGCATAAGGTATTTCAAAGGTATGTGGGTTGAAAAGTGTTACCCTTGCCCCTTGTTATCACTAGACTTGCAAGGATCGGGTGAGCTACATAAATGGTGGAACATGCATTCCTGTCTAGGCTTTCAGATTCAAGCAATTCTACACAAAGAAGGAAGTCAAGATTCCTGGCTCAAATCAGTGACAAGGACGGAAATAGAGGCCATCAGTGCTAGAGATTGAGTTCTCCTCGGTGTCGGCAATGGGAGTCCAGATGCAAGGCTGTTTTCATTAAGGCACTCACTTTCGTCAAAGCCTGTGACAACAATATCTGACCAGGCACGGACTTATTATCTTTTACATTGAGATCATGCAGCACGAGACAGCCATGTTCTTGCTGCAAGATCCACATAGCTGTGCCAGAAAACCCTGGCTCAACTTCAACAGGAAGTGTTTATGCTTTACAGCAACATAGAACAAGCTCTCATAGACGTGACGCCGAAAGAGAAGCCACTAGTGCCCACAACTTGCGTAGGCCAGCAGGGACATACTGTTTACTTTTCCAAGCCTCATTCCGTGCATCTGGCCTGTGGGCATCTCTTGACAGCATTATGCGTCGCCGGACCATTGCTTGCGGCTGCGTGCTAAATCCGAAACGCATTACCACAACGACATGGTCCCACACTGGATTTTCATCCTCCCTCGTTCCTGAATGGCAGACCAAAGTCTCAACAACAAATCCAAGCCCTCCTACCTGGGCCTATATTTACCAAAGCTGGATCACCAACCGGTTACCCCTAGAGCTGACAGGCTAATTGACCCTCACAAGCACCTCCTGAAGGGTGTCCCGGCCCAGAATCAGCACCTCCTGTGTATTTTGGGTAGCCTTGCCGTCCCTTGCCTTGCGAGGGCAGACCACGGCATCAAGCCACCTTGTAGGCCATCATCTTCCTTTCTTCACAGCCGGCTGCCAACAGAGCCATTCGCTGACTGCTTGCAACCCTCACAGCCTCACACCATGGACGCCTACATCAACGAGGCAGCGGACGCTGACTTGGAAACTCGCTCCAGCCTCAAGGCGCCAACCCTGTCCTCGGTAAGTCCACCTCAGGTGCATGAAGCGAGGTTTGTGTCGTTGATCAGCTTTGCCATCAAACGGTCAACCGGGCTCCGGGCTGCTCTCGGGGCTCGGGCATCAGGCTGACCACCCACACTCCAGATTCCAGAGGACAGGCCTTTCCCCTCTCTCGTTTTCCGCACAGCTCCCTACGCCCAGATGCCAGGCACAGGCGGCAGCACCGGGGGCACCAAGTTCTGTGTCGTCAATTCACAGGATGGCCTCGCCGAGATGGTCCAGACCATTGTATCGCACCAGGGGACTCGGCTGTACCTGGCCGTGGAGGCGTCCCTGCTCGTGCTGCACCTCCACCCGAAGCCGAACTGCAGCTACATCCTCGACCTCGATCTGCTGGGCGCCTCAGCCTTCGAGTCAGGCGAGGCTTCCAACGCGGCAGCACAAGAGGCTGCAGCCGAGGCTGGACTGGCGCAAACAGAGCGACAGAGTTCGGGCCTGCCGAGCCTGAAGGCCATCCTTGAGAGCAAGAGCCCTTCGATGCCCAAAATCCTCTTCGACTGCCGCCAGGCGTGCGCATCCCTGGCCGGCCGTTTCGGAGTCGACATGGGATTCGTGGAGGACATTCAGAGCCTGGAGCTTGAGGGCCGCTTGCCTGGAAGTGAGGAGCAGGAGGCGCTCCGCGGTGTAACCAGGGACCTGCGCACTTGTCTGGAGTAGGACTCCAGCCTGACGCTGGCCCAGAAGCCGCAGGAGGTGGTCAACAGCAACACCGAGGGCCAAGACGGGCCTATCTATGGCGGTGAGGCGGCCTGGGACACCAAGATGAGAGCCCGGCCTCTGCCCATCGAGGTGGCGCTGTACTGTGTGGAACAGGTGCGGTACTTGCCTGGTCTGAGAAAGAGGTACCTTGGCCGGCTTGATGAGGATGGGCTCGAGGCTGCCAGGCTCAGGACGGAGAGCAGCCTCAGGGAGGCGAACGCGGAGAGCGAGTTTGAGGGGGTGGAAGCTTTCCTATCTAATTGGGGCCTGTGAATCTACCACTGATGGCTGCCACAACCTTCGCATCTGAACTTCGGAAAGATGCATCGTTGATCAAAAACCAAATATATTTTTTTACTTCCTGCTGTCCGCGGTCTCTGGTTGTAAGCAACAGCGTGCCTTCCCTGAGATCTGTCGTGACCTTTACGACGCGACCATCCGGAGGTTTTATGCTTGGCGGCTGTACTGCTCATGCTCTACAGAAGTATGTTTTTCCTTTGGGATGAGTGCATCCTACAGCCTTTACCGCCGTTGCCTCTCGTGAGGACAACATCGCAGCGCGACGGTATCTGTAAGTGGCAGCATGAGACACAATAGGTACGTCAGTCAGCTGGCCCAGGTTAATATCGATGCCCTGGTGCTGTCAGAGCTTCTGATGCCAATAATCAGTCCACGTGCAAGTGTGGCGTCTAGAGAACGCGGCGCATGGCAAGGAACGCCACAGCAACCATGCAGACTGTCTTCAAACCCAGTGACCAAGTGCTCCAAGGCTCGATGCTTTTCCTGATCAAGAGGGCTGGGCTGTTGGGTACAGTATCACTAAATGGAACGACTGACTTCTGAAATAACTATATTGTACCTGTTTAGACGTCGTTGATCTCCAAGTTGAGGCTCTTTGAAAGTCCGTGAACGGAAAGGCGGTCAGCGTTTTCTGCAGGTCACTTTCTATGGCGCACGCTAGCAAGGTGGGACCCCGCCTGTGCGCAGGATAAAAACCCATCGATTCGCTGTAAAAATCCTTTGATCAACATAGCTCCGACACCTACTCCAAAACACACATCATTCACAGCACACAGCTGCAGCAGACTTCGCCACCTTCGGATAGCTTATCCCCTCGGTCGGCGCTGCCCACCATGTAACGCCACATGTTCGCGTCGACCATGTTTCTTCAACCTCGACGCTGAAAATGCGTCTCTTTCTCATCCGCCACGGCGAGTCCGTCGACAATGTTGCTGGCCTATAGTATGTTCTGCCGAGATCAATCATTCTTCGTCCGAGTACAAGCTTGCTAACAGCCTCCCTCTAGTGCAGGCTCTCGCGACTCCGCCCTGACGAACCATGGCGTCCTCCAGGCCCGCCGCCTTGGTGCACACCTGGCCGCTCGGGGGTCCGTCGTCGGTCCCGTGCAGCGCATCTTTGTCTCGAACCTACAACGTGCCGTCAGGACTGCGGAGGCTATCGCTGAGACACAGGGTCTCGACGCCGCGGGCAAGCCTATCAGTTCGACAGGCGAGCCTATCGGTGTGATACAATTGCCCGAGTTGAGGGAAAAGGACTTTGGCTCTGAGGAAGGCAAACGGTTCGGTTCGCGTGGGACAGAGTCGACGCCGAAGCCTGCCGGCTGGATTGAGCCCGAGAGCAAAGAGTCCATGAAGGCGAGAGTCGAGCGCTTCATCGACAACCACCTCATCCCTACCGTCCTTCGAGGCTTTCACAGTGATGTCAACCACTCCCTCGCCATCGTCGCCCACGGCATCATCCTCAACGTCCTCCTGAGGTGCCTGTGCGGACGTTTCGGCCCAGAAGAGCTGACCAGGCTCACAAGACCCACCGACACTCCTGGAAAGATGGAGTGGCTGGCTTCCTGGTCAAACACTGGTTATCTCGAAGCAGATCTGCGCTTGAAGATAAGTGCACCTCCGGCCGGGGAGCCCAGGTCTGCCGCCACGCCTGCCAATAACCGCCCTATGTTGGGCTCCGTGGTGCCTCGTCAAAGTTCGAGAGATAATGCTGTTACTGCAGCGGAAGCTCGCCCAGCTCCTACCCTCGAGATCTTGATGACAGTCACAACTGTCAATTCCACAGAGCACCTCCAAGGTCTGAAAAAGACACGAGGCGGCATTGGCAGCGCAGCCTTTGACCAGAAGCAAAAGACCGTGGACTCATTCTTCACGAGGCAAGCCAAGGCACCACCACCCCCGGCCAAGGCTCCTTCGCCGGTCAAGGCCTCGTTGCCGGTCAAGGATACCGCACCGGTGGAGTCTCCCCAGCCTGTCGAGACTCCGCCTCCGGTCGAGACTCCACCCCTGGTTGAAGTTCCTCAGCAACCCAAGGGACCTCGTCCTCAGCCTCCGGGCCGGATCCCGTCCAACTCTCGGGTTCAGTCCCAACCTCAACCTCAACAGGGAAAGGCAGCTCAAGCGCCCCAGGCGCCTCAAGCGTCCCAGGCGCCTCAGGCACCTCAGGCACCTCAGCCTCCCCAACCCCCCCAGGCCACCAAGGCCGTCCAGCCAGTTCAGCCAGTTCAGCCCTCTCCAGCTGTTCGGGCTGTTCAGGCTCCTCGCCCAATCCGGTCACCGAAGCCAGCTGCCTCGTCTCGGCGAGCCCAGGTCACTCGGCCCATCAAAGCGACTGAGCCAACAGAACCACCTGGGCAGTTGAAGTCCCCTCCGCCAGCCGAGGCCCTTCAATCCGTGAAGGCTCCCCAGCCGACAGAGGCCGCTCGCCCAGTCAAGGCACCTCAACCTGTCAAGGTCACGCGCACCCCAACTGAAGTCTCGGTGACGCGCACCCCAACCGAAGTCTCGGTGACGGCAACGGTCACCGAGTCCGTGAAGACTACGCAGCCGGCCAAAGTCTTCAAACCAAACAAGGTTAAAAGACCAGTCAAGAAAGCAAAGCCCTTCAAGAAGGTCAGGTTCGTCTTGCCTGTCAAGGACTGAGCTGCTGGTTCTGCTGGTGTCCTTGCTGCCAAAACAAGCCACTTCTACGGCACGTAAACGGCTGCCGCCCAGGCCTGAGCGTTGCTTCAGTGCCTGGGCGTTCACAACCAAATGGTATGTCAAATCTCATGTCTTGTTTTCCCTGCTGCCCGTATCCCCGTTGCTATGATGAGAAAATCAAAGTTCACAGACCTGTTCTGAAAATTCCAATGTTGATTCACTTGTTCAACCGCTATCTGATCAGCAACACCCAACCTCATCTCATGTCCTTGCCACACTACTCGTCTCCGAGCTTTGCGCTGACAAGAACATAGCTATCCATCTTCTGCCTTACGAATCTCCATGATGTTTCCAGACCGAACCAAGCGTGAAGAGCGCGTGGTGCTGGTACATGCGGACTTACCGGCCAAACCATGACGGAAACCCTCACCCAATTCATGTCGAGCGCTGGTATATCGGTAGGCAGGTGTTCATGTTTCATATATGCAATCTGTACAAGCGAGTTCCACATGATTTGCGATTCTGATTTCAACCGCAAACCCTTCCTGCTGCATTTCGAGGCCACCTAGGAGTTCGTGTTCTTCTGAGTGTTCTTTTGATCGTCCTGCACTGAAAGGATGATTGATAAGGGGAGGTTCCATCACCCCCAGGTCTCAGGCCAAGGCTTTCCGGTCCCTTAAACAGGCATCATTTCGCTGCGAATGTTATTTTCATGGCTGCGGGGACTACATGCATAGCGCAATATTATATCAAGTCTACAAGAAAAAGTTACCTCGTCATGGCAGTTCTGACGTCTGTTTCTCCGTCATTTGTTTGTCTCACCGTGAAGATGCCTACACTGTTCTCTTCCGTGCACACTTCTCGGCCCGAAGTCACCAGACACAGAGTACTTGCTGGTCAGGTGGTCGTAACCTTAGTGATAGCTCCCCCAAGAGGTCTTAAGTGAGAAAGTAGATGGTGGAGCTACATCATGGAGGGCTTTCACAATCTTCAGAGAGAGCCATGTGGCAACCTAGTCCTGAGCATGGAGGCGTTCTCGCCAATGATCATCCCTCGCCGTTGCTAACACGGCTCACCGTCTCGCGCAGTTCTCCCCATGGTGTGGCGAGCGCGTGGTCCATATGTCAGATTGGGACCTCGAAGACTCCACTATGCATTGCTTGCATTGCATGACATGTGGTCATGCTTGCACATCATCACGAGGTCACGGCAACCGTTCACAATGATGCGAGGCAAGAACAAGACTTGAAGGAGGTACCATGTCCATTTGTGCGTCTAACCTCTAGAGAGGTATGCAGCTATGTACCGGGGCCAATTGTCCTCCTTTCTCTCAATTGAGTCCACCATCAATCCAGGCCTGAGCCTACCAAATCATGTCTATCTTCACAAATCCAACGCTCTCAAAAGAGCCTTTGCCACCTTGTCCTTCCTCATCCTTCATCCCTCCATGCCCAAGTGGTCCACTCAGACAGGGGCGGTAATGACAGAAGTCACCAGGGTCGTGGTCGAAGCCCACGGCCCGGTAAAGGTAGACCGCCAGGAGGACGGAGTCGGGTTGAGCCCGCCGGCCGCAGAGGTCAGCGTCGTGGTCGAGGCCCAGGGACCCGTGTAGGTACCGTTGGCACCGCCGCCGCCGGTCGCAGAGGAGGTATGACGATGAGGGCGTCCGCCGTCCCAGGGCAGGCTGAAGCTCGCGCCGCCGATGGGGGTGTCGATGGGGCTCGAGGGCTTGGGTACCTCGTCGGTGGTGGTGGTGCTGGTCACGTGTGGCGGCACGTCGGGGGGTCCTGCCTCGGGCGGGCCGTCGGCGCGCCGGGTGATGGCGGGCGGCGTCAGGTGGGGCGGGCCCTGCCTGGGGGAGTGGGTGAGGGTCAGCGTGGAGTGCGTAGTGACTGTGATCAGGGTCGTCTCCTCGGCCGAGGACGTCGTCAGGGTCGAGGCTGAGGTCGAGGTTGATGTCGAAGTCGGAATCGAAGTCGAGGTCGAGGTCGACGAGGCCGTCAGCGTACAGGTGTCAATGCTCGTGGACGCCGTGCCGTTGACCGCCGCAGCTGTGCTCGTGGGGAACGCGGTGATGGACAGTGGGAGCGAGCTCGGGCTCGGCTCCAGGGTCGACGTTATGGTCTGCGTGGTCGGGCCGCAAGTCTCGTGGTTGCAGCCGTCAGTGAGCGTAGTGATGGTCGTGACGCTGATGGGCACCGACGTGGACCAGCTGGAGATCGTCTCAGTGGAGGAAGATGTCGTCTCAGTTGACGAGGCGGAGGTGCTCATGCCTGTCTTGGTGTCAACTTCCGTCTCAGCTGCCGAACTGGAACGTCTGGTGATGGTCAGAGTGCCGTTCGTCGGAGGAGAGTGAGTCGAAGTCTCGCTGCTTGTCTCGGTGATGGTCGGCGTCAGGGTAGTGACAGTTCCATTGCTCCAGCTCGCCGTGCTTGTGGGGACGGTGCAGTTATCGCTGGTGGACTTGGGGACGGTGATGGTGAAATATTGAGTGCTTGTCACGGTCGTGGTCTCCCGAGTGGACGGCGGGCTCACAATTGTTGTGTGCAAGTCCGTCTGGGTGATGGTGCTCACCACGCCCTCGTTTGGCTGAGCGAACTCGACGTGGCCCGCCGCCTCGGTGTCGGCTGGAACATCGAGGCTCGTGATGGAGGTGACAGCGCATCCGCCGACACATGATCCTGAGAAGAAAGTCTCAGTGACGGTGGTTGTCGTCGACTCCGTAAGGGTTACAAGCTCATCAGACGCTGGAGGGCTGGGATTACAAGCGCATCCGCCGACACACCGGGTACAATCACCGGGGTCGGTGGGCGTCGCTAAAGCGGCCGTCGTCGACTCCGCGGTGATCGAAGTGGGCAGGACCTGGCGTTCGTCGACAATTAACCATGGCTTGTTCCCGCCGCCAGTTGGGGGGTTGACCCAGGAGACCACAGCTCCGCCGCGTGCGCTGATCGAGGTTGGCAGGACCTGGCGCTCAGCGACATCTGGGGTTGGCGAATAGCCGAGGCTAGGCTGAGCGTGTGTGGCGTCGAGCGGGGGGTTCGAGGTTGGCATGATGACCTGGCGCTCAGCGACATCTGGGTTTGGGTGAGGACCGCCGACAACTGGGGGGTGGATAACATCAGGGGCGCTAGGTTTGGCGCGCGCGTTGATCGAGGTTGGCAGGACCTGGCGCTCAGCGACATCTGGGGTTGGCGAGTAGCCGAGGCTAGGCTGAGCGTGTGTGGCATCACGCGGGGGGTTCGAGGTTGGCATGATGACCTGGCGCTCGTCGACATCTCCGATTGAGGGAGCGCTGATAGGCGGGTCAACCCACTTAGTCTCTTGTGCGTCGCCTTCGGTGATCGAAGTAGGCAGGATCTGACGTCCGTTGATCGAAGTAGGCAGAACTTGGCGCTCCTCGACGTCATCTTTAGTCTCGACGGCCAGGTCTGGCATCTTGTCCGTCCTCTGGCGCGCGTCGAGGCTGCCATCGCGCTCGGTGACGGAGATGGGGTTGCTGGAGGTGGGAGACTCGCTGACCCCGTGGCTCTTGCGATGAGACACGGTGGTCATCAAGTCGGTGGGCGAGACAGTGGTGATGGGCATGCTCTCGAGGCTGAGGGTGCCGGTGGGGTGAGCAGGGTCGCCCTCGATGGGGAGCGAGCCGCTAGGGGCACCGATGGAGCGGGTGGACCAACCCTCAACGGGGAGCGAGAGGCTGCTGCCTCCGACATTGATGGTGGGGGTGAAGTGAGGAAGGCCGCCGCCACGGTGGTAGGTGGTGGTGGATGACTTCTCGCTGCTCACCGTGGAGGCAGAAGGGGGGAAAGACTTGATTGGGTCAAGCAGGGTGGGATGAGTGTTGCCAGCTGGGGCGCCGACGACGCCGTTGAGGACGGTGGTCGCCAGGGCCACGGCGGCGATGAGGTTCTTGACGAATCTCATGGTGAGAGTTGAGGGGTGTTTGAGCAATCAAGAAAGACTGTTGCTGATGAGGCTTCTCTCGTGATGAGTTACCTTGGTATTGTCTGTCTGTCTTGACTGAAGAAGTGTGAGCGATAATGGAAAGGGTTGAAGGGTGAAGGTTGAAGGTGAAGGGTGGGTGGAAGAAGGAAGAAAGGGGAAGAAGGTCTTGAGATTGCGATATTAAATAGTTGTGCAGTAGGGGACTGAAGTGAGGTGAAGTGAGTTGAAGTGAAGGCAGTTACTGAAGTTGACCCACTTTGACTTTCGGACGAAAATCCGTGATTCACTTGCTTGAGAGCTTCTTGCCCTGCCGCAGCTCGTTTACTGCAGTGGAAATGCCAGAGTGTATTGCAAACGGGCACTTGGGCAGGTCAGATGTGGGCAGTAAGCACTAAGTGAATTGTTCGTTTGTAGGTTGTGAGCGGAGGACAGGTGAAGTGTTGAGTCCAAGATCACGAGAAGGGTGAGAATGGAAACGCAACTCGGGAAGAGTGTTGTGTAAGACTTTGCTCAGTATCCTTGAAGTGTATCGTATCCAGCTTCCACAAAGGCAGAATCTATCTTCATCCAGTAAATGTGTATGGAAAGCAGGTCTTCCACGCGCCTTCAGTCAGTTGAAGAGTAGGCCGGGTGGTTGTAAGCTCCCTAGCTTTGGAGAACCTTTCAAGGACGAGAAGCGTCAGAGAAACTTTGCACATGTCTTTATTACCGCCAATGTTTACAGATTGGCCACGGCTGTCAAAGGAAGGACAACCTTTGGGTATACACGTCATCTCTATCAATCCTCATCCTCATCCTCATCCCAGCCATCATCACCGCCAGCCTCCGAAGGCAATTCACCAGGAAACCACCCAAACTCGTCAAAGTCCACCGTAAGCTCCCCCATCGCCCCCGCCGTGACCGTCACGCCCTCGGCCCGCAGCGCAGCAGCCTGGTTCTGCGTCCCTGCCGGATGTGACCTGCCGTCCAAAGTCAGCATTTTGCTTCTTTCCAGCTGTGTCAGGTGAGTTATGCTCGTTTGGCAAGCTTCGCTACTTACCTAGGCGATATCATCCCCTTCGAGTTGACCACCCTCTGCCACGGAACATTGTCGTGATTGAACCGCGAGCCGGCGTCATTGGGCAGGTGCTTCAGGCAGACGCCGACCTGGCGGGGCCGCTGGGCTGTTGTTTCCCACATCGTCAGCTTTGAATTCTTGCAACGGGTCATATTAATGAGAAAGCAATAGGGTGGCAAAGGTGGGGTGGGCTGGGTCCAGAGGTGGACGCACGCGTGCCGACCAGTTTCGCGATGTGTCCGTAGCTTGTGACCTTCCCGTGCGGGATCTCCTGCACCGCGCAGTAGACGGCGTGGAAGAATGCCGCTGCTTCGTCCGAGCGGGCCATCCTCTCTGCCGGTGGTCGGCTCAGGAGCTTATTTCTCGTTCAATTGAGGTGCGTGGGAGTGAGTTGTGGCAACTAGTATTCTGACGAGCCTGGCTGCTTTGATGTGTTGAAGTTGACTTTCGGGAGCGGATGAGGTCACGGCAGAAGGGCGTGTCATTTGCAAATAGGGTCCAAGTCTACATGCATACATACAGCTGCAGGGATCAGCCCCCGACTGTCGAGCAACACCATGTCTATCTTTCGAGACCCGAGTTATGCATTCTCTATGACTCTACGTCGACATCATTCTTATGATGAGATTGGCAGCCCTGCGCCGCTTCCAGAGACCTCCCATTTCTTGTCGTCCTGCACACCGTCCAGGTAGATCTTTGCCGCCCTGTCGAAGATGGCCTTCATCCTCGTCGGGTCGATCTTGGCCTGGCGGTCGAACGAGTACACCCCGTTGACTTCCTGTTCAATGTCCGTCCTGTAAAAAGCAGACCAGGTTAGTGAGAGACCATCAAGAATTAGGTAATGGATGTTGAGAAACTCACAGCTGTGTGTAGACAAACCCGCTGCAGTGCCCCGCATGGACAACCCCAATCGCCAGCTTCTCAATCCTCTTCAATAGATCCTCAGGATCGGTCGCAGTCGTGTACCCCCAGTCTTCGGTACTGAATTTCTTCCCGCCCTGCTTGTCAGCCGGCGCGATGTTGACACCGCCAAACTCGGTATTGAGCACCGGCGCGCCAGACTTGTGCAGCGTCGCCGGGTCCAGCACCGCCGCATTGGGGCCATAGACGGCCGGGACAAACATTGGCCTGCCCTCGGGCTCGCCCGTCAGCCTGTGCAGGATCCCCGGAAGCGTGGTGCAGATCCGCTCGACCTCGGGCCCGTCGGCGTACTCGTGGAACGTGCTGAGGTCCGTGACCACGTGCTCCCAGCCGCAGTTGTCGTTGATGGGGCGCGTCGGGTCCAGCGTCTTGGTCAGGTAGTAGAGCTGGCGGATGTGGTTGCGCTGGTCGATGCCCTCCTGCGAGTTGGCCGTGAGCTTCGGGTAGGCCCAGCTCTCGTTGACGGGCGTCCAGGCGATGATGGACGGGTGGTTGATGTCGCGCTTCACCGACTCGGTCCACTCCTGATTGAAGCGCGACACGTACTCGTCGCTGAACTCGTACGCGTTGGCGATCTCGCCCCAGACCAGGTAGCCCAGCCGGTCCGCCCAGTAGAAGAACACCGGGTCCTCCACCTTCTGGTGCTTGCGGCACCCGTTGAACCCCATCTTCTTGGACAGCTCGATGTCCTCCTTCAGCGCGTCAGCCGATGGCGGCGTCATGAATGTGTCGGGCCAATATCCCTGGTCGAGGCACAATGACTGGAAGATGGGTCTGTCGTTGAGTCGGAACGTACTGTCGCCACGCTGCCAGTCGATGTTGCGCATTCCCGTCGTGGTCTGCACCTCGTCCACGACCTTACCCGAGCCGTCGTACAGCTTGATGGTCAGGTCGTAGAGGAGCGGGTGCTCGGGCGACCACAGAGCCAGCTTGTCCCGCCACACGCTCTGGTCCTCGGCCAGCGTCCCGGCGACCTGATTGAACTCGCCCGCTGCCAGGCGCAGGGATAGGTCCAGGTTGACATAGTCCCTGTCCTTCGGGAGATCGCCCTTCACCTTGTTGACCTCGAGCCCCAGGAACGAAGCAGAGATCTCGACCGAAGTCGGCGCCTGGACCTTCCGTCCCACGACCGCGACTCTGGCGTGCAGCACGCCGCTCTTGATGTCGTTCGACCGCAGCACCGTCCCCTCACTGCTATTCGCGATGCGCACGGCAGGCACGGCCTCGAGCCACACGTTCTGCCAGATGCCGCTGCTGGGCGTGTAGAAGATGCTCTCGGGCTCGGGGCCCCAGTACTGCTTCCCGCGGGGCTGCGCCAGGTCGTAAGGGGAGTCCCTCACGCGCAGCGCCACGGTGGTCTCGCCGCCGTCTTTGGGGATTGCGCCCGAGATGTCCAGGTCGAAGGGGACGTGGCCGCCCCTGTGGCCCCCCACGAGCGACCCGCCCACCCAGACCTGGCACTCGTAGTCGACGGCGCCGAAGCGGAGCAGCAGGCGGTCGCCCCTCTTCCTGGCCTCGTCCGTGCGGATGTCCTTGATGGTGCGCCAGTACCAGAGCACCTCGTGTGCTGCGCGCTCGTTTATCCCGGACGCCGGCGTCTGGAAGGCGTAGGGAACCTTGATCTTGCGCACAAGATCGGAGGGCGGGGAGTTGAGATGCCAATTCTGGTCCAGCCCGACATCATCGTCGTCAAAGTGGAAGTCCCACTCGCCATTGAGGGAGGTCCAACTCAGGTTTGGGCGCTGGAAGTCCGGGCGGGGGTATGATGGACTTGAGGCCATGGTGACGGAGATGGATGTTCGAGCTTAAGATGGGTTGCCAGCACCGATTTGGGACTTCCGGAGTCTTGTTATTGGTGTTGGATTTTCCTGACGATATTCTGCCAGCGTCTGTGGAGGTTGGTATATGGCATTGGAATGAACACAGTGGAGGACATGAAATGCCGTTGCTCTCCCCTCAATGACCGACAGACTGCGTCGCATCTACGTGGGGCAGGCTTTACGTCATAAAAAGGGTCCCAGGTGAGAGTTGCCCGTGTGAGATGCAGCAAGCTCCTTCCATTGCTGCAAGTGATGAGTCGTGTGTCCGAACGTCCACATTGCCATTCAAAACAGACAACTTCTGAGGTGGACGGTCCATATAACGAGGAATTACACCCATAATTCTCAGTCTATAGTATCACCCACGCACTCAAAGGCTTATCCGATTGGATAATGTAGCTTGAAGCATGCAGATCGGACAAGAAGTTTCCGATATTTGATGCCAGCCAATGTGATTAGGCTCGAATGAATGAATTCGGCTTCTATCCCGATGATGAACATGTTGATAGAAACATGTTTCAGCTTTCGTTTAAACCCAGATGCTTCGCCCTGTCCGATGCAGCCTCGTTCAGGCCTGGCTGCTTGAGCGTCTCTGTAGATCGACCCGGGTCTGCATCAACTAATGACCTACCGGCATGGCGTATGACGCCAGACCCGACGCATTCAGTGTTGGTCGACACTGGGGACAGATACCTGCTTCGTGGCATGGTTTCATGCAACAGTGCGGCGCAGATTGCTGTCTACAGTTGAATAGTCGCCAATGCGACAGATTTCTCGCGCGCGGCTATTCCATACCTTGTCCAATGTGCGGAATCTGAATGGTGCCCTCTTTCGCGTAATCCATGTTTCCACTTTGACACCTAGCACCAACAGCGCAGGGCCGGAAAAAAACTGCTTTCTCTACACACCTTGCAAACTTTAGAATTCCGAACCCACTTGACCTTCCTTGTACACGAATTCCCATTTCATCCACCATTCATTAGACTTTCGTACATCATTGGCCCCACAAGATATTGATTGCTTTTCCTCGACAGACACAACAGCTTGGGAATTGAGTTCGCACCGCACGTGATGGACAAAGCGACTGATGACAGCGCACGCCCGCCGGGGGCCAGCAGCCAGTCGTTCAGCCAGCCATCCCGTCTTTGCCAGGCATGCTCGTCCGTGCTTGAGAGGCAGGACCTTGAGCTCGAGAAATTTCATCCTCATCACAGCAGCCTGGCTGCCTTTGTTGAAGCAACCGACGAGGGGTGTTATTTTTGCTCGCAACTGTTCTCAACACTAAGGATTGAGTGCCAGGAAAATCTCAGGCTGCTGGCCGTGGGAAAGCCACCGATTGAAGATCCCAGGGAAAAGGATATAATTGTAAGTGGTGCGATTACGGAATTCACTGAGATATACTCGGACCAAGTGGAAAGGGATGCTCGTTTTCGGGATATCTATGGTCAACCCTCCTTTGTTTCATTCACAATGATGCAATTGGTACATGTTCCATTGGAGTGGGGAGAGGTTAGAGAGGCATTTAAGATGGGCTATTGGAGAATGAAAATCAGACTGAACCGGATGTACGAAGCGTACCTTCCGCCACACCTGGGGGCCTACCACAGCTCGCTCAGGTGGCTGTGGAAATGGGTGATGTCAGGCTTGCATACACCGATACATTCACACGATGTCATCCCCCGGAAAGGTATGTGATTAGTTGCTCCAAATCGATGGCGCAGACATCCGCTGATCTGATCTAGCCTTCCGAGAAGTTGGGTTTCGGGAAGGTGTCCCCACCCACACTGGGTCGAAGGAGACTTGGACGACCATTGACGGATGGCTTCGGGAATGCTCTCAGGAGCACCATTGCTTGGCCAGCGTCAAAGACTGGTACCCCACTCGTCTGGTCGAGTACCTTCCCAATGAGATGTTCAGGGTCGTCCGCTCAGACGCCAGCTCTTTCAAGCCTGGGCGAGGGTATCTCACCTTGAGCCATCGGTGGGGCAACGGTGACTTCACCATGCTCACAACTGATAACATTGCAGCCCTCGAAGATGGCATGCCTGTTACGATATTACGCAAGACATTCCAAGAAGCTCTAGTTGTTGCCCGGCGGATGAAGATTCCGTACATCTGGATTGACTCATTATGCATTATTCAAGAAGGCGACGACTTCGAGGACTGGCGGCGGGAGTCAGTGACCATGGCTGAAGTATACTGCAACTCACTCTGCAACATCTCCGCTGACTGGAGCGATGAAGAGAACGGCCTATTTTTCGAGAGAGAGCCAGCCTATATGAGGCCCTACGGTCTGGATCTGCGGCTCAAGCCGCCCGAGCATGGCGATGATATCTGGTCCGAAATACGAACACCGACAGGTGATATCCCGAGCTACATCTTATATCGTGCTTCTCTGATGGAAGAAGTGCTGGAGTCGCCTTTGAATCGCCGCGCGTGGGTAGTACAGGAGCGGCTGCTCGCCCCACGTGTGATACATTTCTCGCCAAAGCAGGTTTCGTGGGAATGCAGCCAGAGCTTGTCTACGGAAATAGTGCCATTCAACTTCCTCCCAGGTCATAACATCCAACTGCTTGGTGGCATGGACAGCAACGGCCGTCTATCGAAACGCATGAAACGTCTCCATCTTCAGGAACCAAACAACGCCGTCCATTGGCCACGCATCGTGGCGCACTACACTGCATGTGGCCTGACGAAAGAGGAAGACAAACTAGTCGCCATTGCTGGGATAGCGAAAAGACTGTGTCCTGTCGTCAAGGACCTCTATGTCGCGGGTCTGTGGGCAAAGTCTCTGCCTACATCACTGCTGTGGCATCGCTCTGCACCCAAGAAAAGGGACGGCCCTCCGGCAGAATATCTTGCACCGACTTTCTCTTGGTCAGCCTCTGATGGGGAAGTCGACTTGGTATACGACGAAGAATTCTCAGAATCTCGAATCATTGCGTCAGCTGTGTTCATAAGATACCGGATGGGATCCCTCGATGGTTCCTTTGCCAAAGAGGCACCATCAACTCTTGACGATGAAATACTCACAGACGACGTCTTCGGCCCTCTCGTGGCACCGGAAGTAGAAGTCCGGATGCGAGGAAAACTGAGGTCTTGCAGTCGAGTCCCGCCGCTACCAGACCCCCATCTGCAGCCTGTCTTTACCTCTGCCTGCCCAGCAACAGGCATCGACGACCCCGGTGTCCAACTTTGCGTGGAAAATGGCACAGTCATGGATGTCCAGGACGATCGTTCCGCCCGCTATGGGGACGCGAGACCGGATTCTATCATTTATTATTACACAATCATCGAGCGCTCAATCCGGCTCCCCGCACTCGACGAGCTGAGTGCTCAAGACAGCTACAACCACGCAACGGGTCTCTTACTGAGATCGGTGGATGCGAATATGGGCCGATTTGAGCGTGTTGGTCGCGTCGAGTATTTTCGCGCGCGAGGCGCTGCCGACATTCTCCAACCGCTCGGCAACGAGCGAGACTTGCCGGCCTGGAGCTACGACGAGACAACTGGGGAACACACATTCTATATAGTCTGAAGTGCAAGTCAACAGGACCCTTCATGAAGTTTGAGGTACAGTAAATTCCTACGGTGAGATGGCTGACGAGTGGTTCTTTGAGCACGCACAAGGGCTCTTGAACGTGTCATTCAATAATATCATATCAGTCTGCCCTCATCTTTCTGCCTGCAACTATCCCTACTCCCACGTTACAATGGCAATCATGAACCCATTTCCAGGTAGCCAAGTCCAAATTAGCAAACTGCTCCTTTGACGACCGTGCTCCATTTGCCAGTATGGAACTGCTGGCCCGAAACCTGCGGTTCTAAACGCAACTCCGACCAGTACGTGCAGTTCATTGTAAGGGATTGGACCGAAGAAGCAACCTCGTGGAACGAGGAGAGTGATTTCTCAGTGCGTTCCTGTTGGAGATTAATGTTAGCAGTCAAATCGAGAAGACAGTTGAATCAGGAGCTGGACCGCCGATTTGGGGGACCGACTAGGAGCTGTCGAACGGGTAACGAGTTGTTGAAAGGGCTCCCGACTCACGTCGTTGCACCACCAGATGGCGCTGTTGTAAGAGCAGCTTACTCGCCCGCAGACACCAGGCCCTGGGCTTGACACCGGCCTACCCGAGACGTGGTTGAGATGATTGATCCCTGCCCATATTGCTTCTGATCTGGCGGGATCGAAGCGCCCGCAATCTGACCAGGTCTCCTGCCTTTCGGAGCCCCCAGATGCTCCGCCAGTATCTAAAGATGTAGGGGTAAATCTTGTCTTCATGGCACCGAAATCGGCTTCATAGTTGGGGTTAATTTCCAACAGCTGTTGGTAGACCTGCTGCACGGTGCCGTTTAGCGTAGCAGTACGGCCGTCAAGACTGATCGGGACCTCCCACTGTATGACCTCAACGCTGTACCCTGGCAGTGGTGGTTCTATACCGAGGACCTGAGAGATTAATGCTTAAAGTTGGTTCGTAGAGAATTTTGTTGCATGTTAGCTCTTGCAGGCTTACCTTGCCGACCGCGAAAGCCCACAGGTAGACGGGGCGGAATCTGAGCATTTTGCTCAGGGGCAATCCAGATTCCAAGTCTTGAATGTGGCATAGAGTAGCCTAAATTCAACAGCACTTCCGGTTGAGAGGTGGGTAACATTGTAGGTTGAAGTCAGACCCATGCAGGCTGGAGCGAAATTTCAATAAATGGGAGCGCATCTCAAGTATACCTACTCCGCTACCCGCCTGCTTTGGAATTGAGAAAGCAATGCCGCAAAGATGTCGCGGAAAACTGTCAAACTCTGTAACACAAATCGGCCGATTGGTAAAGGGTCGCGGTAGTTGTGAAATACTAGATTGATGATGTATCGAAGGACTAAGGTAGGCAAATGGCGAGAGCTGTCACGTTGCCGGTGAATAGAGTCGTCATCCTCGACTAGACGTTGAGACTCATAGGCTTGCTGGCGAGGCACAGAACGCGCACTGACACACGTCATTCGGTTATTGTGATTTGCATATGGCTTACCATGCATTTGCGTACTACCAAGACGCGCATGTGAACACAAACCGTTTGCCAGTGTTTGACATGCTCCT
The DNA here is from genome assembly GCA_038088505.1 of Diaporthe velutina. Taxonomy (NCBI): domain Eukaryota; kingdom Fungi; phylum Ascomycota; class Sordariomycetes; order Diaporthales; family Diaporthaceae; genus Diaporthe; species Diaporthe velutina. The sequence continues at coordinate 15,830 of JBBWSJ010000007.1, read as the reverse complement.
CTTCAGGTCTGAAGCGTCATCAACTGCTTAAGCAGTTGTCAAATACGCCGTACCCGGTCATGTGGATGATGCTTAAATCATGTCAAGTACTTGTCATTCCTCGTACTGCCGAGGCATTGTTACCGGAGGCGGAGAAGTGCTTGATATGCCGATTTGTGTTGGGCATTATAGCTACCCCAGTGACGCTACGAACCGAAGTGATCCCCCTTCAAATCACACAAATATATAAGTATATATATATAGCAATAGTGACTTTGATCCACAGGTTCCAGAGCTTATTCTGCTGAGAGTCGATTAGTCATCCGTAGAGTCTTTGCATTTCGTTACAGTCTGGAAATGAATTTTGAGATATTTTATGTTGGAAATTTCGAGGTTTTTTATGCAAAGCCAACACCGACGAGAGTTGCGAGAGCAGTTGAGCATAAAGGCATAATCTTAAATTGGTGCAGATAGTTAGGTCTGGAGTGATGTTCCTGTGCCGGCTTTCCTGCAGTCAAATTCAGGGGCACCGCTCCCTGAGCGGAGCATCCTAGCAAAATGGGGTCACTCATCTGGCCCAATATTGTTAGTGCTTTGCCAAGCAGTGGTGTTTTGGTTGAGCTGATACCCTTGTCAGGCGCGGTGCGGCCCCATCCATGTATTTAGTATGCCTAAATAATACAAACACTGAGGGTGCTGCACTGTTTTAGGAGATTTTTTTAGAGGAAATCTCAAATTCCAAGGTACGATCTCATACATCTAGTCTTCTTGGGCCTGAATTTACCCTAGATGAGATGCAACGGAGGCCGACACAATGCCTGGGAGATACTGACTGTGCGTCTGATTGAAACAAGCGGTTGGAGGATCTGATCATTTAGAAACGCACCCAGGTGGCTCAATCCATATGATTGGTCGCGGACGGCCCCGTTAGGCCAGTCCAGTTCGTGACTAGTTGATGAATGAACTACCAAGAGATTTCTATATTACTGTCGAAGCCTTAATTTCCGCAGCCAATCTACCCGACACTCAGCTAAGAGCTCTCCTCATTTGGCCCACAGCTCGTTCTGGGGCTCACCAGCAATGAAAATAAAGGCATTCGCAGTTGTGATTTGAAACATAATGGCTCAACAATCTTTGCAAGCCTCTGACCATCGTCATTCGTTCTTTTTTGATTCTTTTTCGGGCTTCTATTGAGAGCCGATATCATTTGCAGGATGAAGCTTTCATCGGGACTCGCGGCACTGTCTCTCCTTCTTGACTTCACGAGCGCTGGTAAAATTCGCTTTGGATGTTCTCAGCTCGCCTACGGCGTGTTTGACCCGTGAGTTATCAGTGAACCCCTGCAAAGGAGGAGGACGAAGACGCGTCGCTGACTTACAGGCACCAGTCTCATTTTTCCCGGGCAGACTACGGCTGGCCATCTGCACCAGTTCAACGGAGGCAATGGCTTGAATTACACACTTGACAAGGCGGACGTCGCCCCCGAGTCCACCTGCACGACATGCACATTCGCCGAGAACTTGTCCAACTACTGGACAGCGACGCTATTCTTCAAAGCCCGCAACGGCACGTTTCACCGGGTCCAGCAAATCCCCAACAGCGGGTTCGAGCAAGGCACCGGCGGCGTGACGGTGTACTACGCCTACCCGGACGACGGGCGCAAGGTGACGAGCTTCCCGCCCGGGTTCCGCATGCTCGTCGGAAACCCCGCCGCCCGCTCGTCAAAGGACAGGGCAAAGTCCGGCACGCTGACCTACTCGTGCCTGACGTCGCTCACCAGCAGGCCGATAGGCAAGAGCTCGATGCCGACGGAGCCGTGCGCGGGCGGCATCATGGCCAACATCAGGTTCCCGCAGTGCTGGAACGGCAAGGACCTCGACTCGGACGACCACAGGAGCCACGTGGCGTCCGCGAGCGCCAAGGTCGAGAGCGGCGGCGAGTGTCCTGCCGACTTTCCCGTGCTGCTCCCGGAGATCTACATGGAGGTCGTCTGGGACACCACGCCGTTCAACGACCCGTCTATCTGGCCGGAGGATGGATCTCAGCCGTTCGTGTGGAGCCAGGGCGACCTTACTGGGTACGGAGCTCATGCTGATTACATCTTTGGCTGGGAGGGGGACAAGCTGCAGCAGGCCATGGATAACAAATGTGAGAACATGAAGTGTGACGCGCTCAAGACTCAGAGCATCGGCGATGGCAAAGCCTGTGCGAACACACTTTCTCCTGCGCCGGCGGAACAGCTTGATGGGTGGCTGGAGACCCTGCCTAATAACATCGTGGTCAATTAGGACCCGTTAGGGTGAACTTCTTTCTGTGTGTACATAGTTTACTGATAGCTAGGAGTATGTCCTGTAACACGACCTCGTTTCTTGCGCCCCCTACAATAAACCCTCTTCTTCGAAGATGTTTGACCCTGTGCACTCCATCCAGCCCACTTCACAATTTGATAACACACAACACCATCGACGGCCGCGAGATGCGTACCTATTATGCTGAATGCTCTAAGTACGGAAGAGCCGGTTTATCTAAGTCGAGAAGTTACACTTGGGTACACAGGACGATACCCATTTAATACCCCTTTACACCTTTCCGCAAGAAGCTACTTGCAAGCCCAGCAATGATGTCCAATTGGTCCTCGAGCACACCATCGCGCTTCTTCAGATTGTCGGTTGGGAGAGTGAATGTCTCCCAGACCTCAACATATTTGCTGTTTCCAACTCGGTTGACGGTGATGGAATTGAAAGCCTCCTCCATGGCTCGTTTCTCCCTAATGTTGGTCACGTCGTCGCGAGTGATTTGGCCCGGGCCCCAGGCCTTCTTCTTCATGTGATGATAGGCCCCAAGCCGGACACATTCCATTATGATCGCAGCCAGCCCAGCAGCTAGGGCTGTGGCGATAGACGATCCGGTATGTGACTTGACGCCCTCGAACTTGTCTATGCCAGCTCCATCGTTCAAAGCGACCTCGCGCCCGGGGAAGAGAAAGCTGATGTCGTTACCATTCTTCACAAAATCCGGGACCGTGCCGTCCTTAGTTGCGGCACCGATACGGAAGACGGATCCGGGGTTCGATAGGTATGGGTACGTGTAATCAGGGAAGTTGCCTTGGTCGATCGCTGAACAGAAAAGAAGAATGCCCTTGTCAGATGCCCTGCGAATCGCCGTGTCAAAGGCAGCCTTTTCGACTTGGTCCTCGGGTTCTTTAAGTGCCCAAGACATGGATATAATCTGGACGCCCTGCTCGACCGCATGATCTATAGCCTGAGGCACTTCGAGTCAGCATCGTAGAAACAAGAGCATCTTTTAATCAGTGGCAATCCAGAAGCAAGTACCTGGATAGCACTCTTCAGCTCGATCTGAAGCTTTTTGCTTTTGGCCGTTGGTTGAGTCTTCAACTTGATGACATGGATGACAGCACTGGGGCATATTTTATGTATAAATCGCGCCATGATCGTACCGTGGCCACCATTGGACACCCAGTAGGGGCTGACCCGCCATCCCCCTTGAAAATGATCGAAGCTTTTCCCAGGAAAGCTCCTGTACGCCCGTTCCCGTGGAGATGGTCTGACTTGGAGTTCCGGGAGGGTGATGTCCGCGCCGTCATCTATCAGTGCGACCGTTACTGGGTTCAACAGCTCGTCCCCCTGTGTCTCGTGTATGTCTTTAATTTGACGGAATGCCCCAGCAAAGCTTTCCATACACTGCATCCACTTGTCAGGATCGACATGTTGCTCTGGGGCTTGTGCTACGAGGCCTAGATCCCGGCCTAGTTGAGTATTCTGGCGTAGCATGCCCCCATATTTTGGTGGTTTGAACTCCGGTATCGGAATCTTTGGGTTCTTCAATGACCATGTTGTTCCCAATCGAGCCTCAAACTCGTCTAAGTTCGACGTTGTTCGATCCTTTGAATCGAGACCCTGTACAGTATAGGTGAGAATTAAGAATGGGATCAGAAGAATAATGACACGACTAACTAGAGTATGCTGGATCTCTATCTTGCGTAACGATGGTGTTAATGCAAGACCTTCAGCTTCGCTCCATGATCGTAGGACAGCGTTACTGCCGCTCCACCGGAGAGTGATTTGGCGGAGATTGTCCCCAATCTTAGAAATCATCAGGGGGCATAGGTCTGGTCGACGCCAGTCTAGTATTTCGACGCCAAAGGGCTGCAGTGCCTCTTCTATGACCTCATCGCTGTGAGCAGGAGTTTGAGAGGGCATATCTTCTACCTCGACTTTAACGATTCTCTCCACGCCCTTCTTCCGCAGCCACTGGAAGAAGTGAAGCAGATGCCGGCTTCCTTGGAATCGAGTATCAGGCTGGTTGGAACCGAGATCGATCTGGATCCTTGGAAATGCTACGTACTGGAGGACGTTGTCGAATTCGAGGTGCTGAAATTGTGTGAAATGCTTATTGAAGGCCTCCAGTGTCATTGTTGTGCCAGGTTCAGCCCCAAAGTCGAACCACAGCTCCTTATCTGCACGAAACATTAGCATCTCCGCACGATTTAGCCTTGATGACCTACCTGTGACATTTACTCGCGCAGAAGATCGCCTGACTTACCTGTTGTGCCCGGCAGATGCAGAAATCGCGATGCCTCTTGAGGCTTCAGGCTCCGCAGATAGGCCAACTTTAGCAACTGTCCGATCTTCTCCACGTTGGCTTCGCGCTCTTTGCGCAACTTTTCGAATACCCGTCGCCTTTCTTCGGCAAAGCCGACTCCCGCTAGCTGGAACTTGGCCGACGCATTCTGGGTTACGGGAGACCTTGTAGAGGCCTTGTCGGACTCTGTCTCTAGACGAGTATTGAGTTGCAAAGTGTTGAGTGTCTCCTGACGCCCTGTAGGGGTTTGTGACATAGATCCGCGTCTCTTGGGCGGCTGTCCACCGGCTTGTCCACCGGCAGGGGCGACAGATTGCTGATTGCCTTTCGTTTGCCTCGTTTGGTCCGTCTTCCTTGAGTCAGATTTGTCTTTCCTACGCTCTATGACCGTCTCGTCCTTCTTTTCAGCCTGCAAAGGGTCCTTTCTGGGCAGAGGCGGGGCACTCATGGGTTCCTTGGCTCGGAAGTCCCTCCACGTCTTTTGGTAATGTTGGTCTGTAAAATATGAGTTTTGAACCTGCAATCTGAAGTGTGACCGAAAGAATGTGCCTGAAGAAGATGCAGGTGGACGAGATACCTACAGACAGTGGATCCTTCTGCACCGTATTGTCCTAGCGTCTTCACCTCCAGCGCCTTTGGCCCTCTGACGAGAAGCCTTTCCACAATTTCGGGTTGTTTGCCGGTCCCCCGGGTGTACTCAACCGCCAGGTGCAATGGCGTTCGACCCATGGCATCAGTCATTGTGAACATATCCTCTGGCACGAATTCCACCATATTGACGATAGACCTTGCCTGATTTTCATTGTGTGGCTGAAGATTCAAGATGGCACTTTGTAAACAAGTCAGGCCCTTCTGATCTGGGGTCTCCTTCACGCTCTGGCACTCTGACACTAAATGTCGCCCCATCTCCTTGCGATTTTCCGGGCGAACGCTAATACAGGCCGCGTTGATGAATGCCCCATTTTTTTCATGGATCGCCGCCGTTAATGGTGTTCTTTTACTTGCGTCCAACATGCCAATTGCTTTCGTTTTGACGAGTCGAGTGATGATCTTTGCGATGAGTCGGCTGGTATCCCTCCCTGTATTTGGCCAGGGTCCGTAGTATGCAAGATGATGGAGAAAGTTTCGATTCTCTGCTGTTAGTCGCCCCAGGTCATTCCAAGATGACTCCCTTTCATCAAGGAAAGACTTTTCCTGCTCTTTTTGTTGTGATTGCAGGTCCTTGCTCTGACTGGTGGTTGTAGCATGACAGATGAGCTGGTTCATGAAGTCAATGTCTTTATCGAATTGAATTTTGATTTCATCGTGCTCGGCCGAAATCTGCACTTGGTCCTGAAAGTCGTCATCTTCTAAAACTTCATCGACATCTGTATCGCCCTCGTCCTCGACGAAGCCGTGTGAACTCATTATGTCGCGGAACACAAGTAGCCGATAAAGCAGATCTTCAAAGTCTGTCGAATCTCACAGAGGCACGGGCTACTCATTGACACGTCTCGCGAATCTTGAGCCTCGAATTCGTAAGTAACGGTGCTCTGACAACTGGTTGCGAGTCTCGTCTCGACTGTCTTGACTTCGAGACGGAAAATCGTGAAACAGCCTAACGACACACGCCTAGGACGAGCAACGTGTAGGGCGACAGCTCTTGACCAGCCCGATTGTAATGACTGTGAACTGTGGGCGACTGGTGCTATAGAAGACTGCCGGCACACAACTGCCGTTTCGATTGTTGCATCCCGCTCCTTGTCGTTACATAAGACGCTGTCAGCTTACACAGTGCATTTCAAGTATTCCAAGACTGGTCTTCTGCCTTTAATAGTTCCGCTGCGGAGTTCCATGTGATCACACCATCTCAGTCGGGCGATAGAACTCAATTGGGTAGGCGCCACAGCAGATAGGCAGCACTTCAATAGTCAGACGGCGCAATTTGATGGGTCAGGCCTCAGGCCTAACTAAGCCTCCCAATGTCGGAAGCTGGAAGTAGTGTGATGAATATGAATCCGCCAAGACTCTCATCTCCAGACACAGTCACTGTTCATGAAAATGCACTACTGCGTTTGTCATTCAAGCAGTTTAGCACCAAAAAACGTACAATCAACTAGATCTATCTATGCGGGCATCCATAGAAGACAAGACCTCAGTGGTTCAGTACGATCACACTGCCTTGAACGCCTTGAGTCCATGCGTCTCGGGTCTCCTGTCACGGAGGCCTCTGTCACGCTTCTAATCACTCACTATTCTTTTGCTGAACTTTGGCCAAGCCTGCATTCCTCTGGCTTTCCGCCCAAAACGCCTCAGGTGACATTCTCACGTCACAAAGTGCATAGAGGTCGATCTCTCCAAGATTCTGTACTCCACATAAGCGATCTTTCTTTGGATGACTTTTATGTTCCGCATGGGCCTTGGGGTTGAAGAGAATAGGATCATCAAGAGGCGTCGTCGTCCTGAAGAAATTTCCGAAACTAGTGGCCATGTCTGCCGCGGCTTCAAGTGTCACCACGGCATCGAATGGTTCGTTGTTGTCTCTCCTTGCAAGCACAACAACACTTATTGAGTCTGGCACGCCAGAAGACCGCCTCTCATTCTCAAGCAACGTCCATGCAGCAGCTGTATACGCCCCTGAATTCTTGCCTGTACCCAGGTTCTGGTCATCTCCGTGTCAGCATCCAACATCTGTTATACTCCCCTGGCCAGTAATCCATTTCAGAATCCAATTCGATACGTACCATCGCCCCTGTTACAGTTGTTGCTGACGAAATGTCTCGAGTCGTCGTTTTTTCGAGCGTGAACTTTCCTGTCGCATTCACGACAGATAGCCCTGACACCCCCAGGTCGACTCCACTGCCTTTCGTCGACGACTCGGCGTCGTGTGTGGGCATGACGGACCATCGCTCCTCAGGAGCAATGGTCTCCACTTCGGGTGCACTGCCGGACCTGCCAGAGGCAAGGAACTCGACTTTGACGCGAGCGCGATATATGCGGCGGCTATTTTTCTGCGGGTCAAATCGGAATCGAAAGACCATAATTGTTGCCAGGTCGTCTTCGTTGTCCTCGTCGGGTCCCAAGTTACCATGCTTCACATCCATCAAGTCGCAATAAATATGGACAGAGCCCTGAGTACGCTCGATGACATTACGGCGTTCATAGTCAGTTGGAGACGTATTGAGAGTATGGAACTCGTTGCCTTCGTTCGACAGCTCAAGTGGCGCCGCAAAGGAGGCAAGGGGCTCTTTCTCGTCGAGAAACGACATGGCCGGCAGCTTTTTGGTGGCTGGTAAGGATAGAATATGTTCCTAGAGCACGATTTATGACTCTGAGGAACTAAATGCATTCTTGATAAGCTACTTCTCACTCCAGGACTCTGGGGCTACCCAGGCCGCACCAGCGACCATGCCCAGGATCAAGTCCTCCTAGGTTTGTGTATCGGAAAATCGGGCTGCATCACTGGGCCTGACTGGGAACAAGGATGAGTCCTTGCATGACGCTAAGGCATGTATTCTCGTGTGGCTTGGATCGCCATTGCATCGAAATCAGCCAGAGCCTGAGTTGGCTCACCGGCCAATTCTGTATGGTTTATCTTTCTACTCTTTGCACAGTGTCCCAGTCCCGCCAGTTCCGCCGGTCGGCCCTCTCCAAACATGATCTCAAATTACCTTAATCCTGTTGACCGCGAAATGCTTGGTGCATTCTTTCCCCAAACCGCAGCGGACTGAATCATAGCTTGGGACCGTGTGAGTACCGTCCGTTGAATGCATGCCCACAATTGGTACACAACCTGTCCCCCAGTACCCCGCTTGTCACTATCTCCCTAACTGCTCAACCCTCAGCCTACTTCAATTTTACTTACCGGACTTTACGTAGGCATCATGGAAGGCATTGATCAAGTTGATCATGAGGAAGTCGGCGGGGGGCAGATCGAGCAGGATAGAAACGAAAATCTCAAGAAACATGAAGTATCCCATTCCGCCGTGAATTGCGGCGGCGGTCCCCTCAAAGATGTGGATGCCATGGAGAATACAGCGCCAGCTCCAGGAGGCCGTCCGATGGACCCTCGAAATGATCCAACTACGTCAGGTGATCCGGAGACATCATCAAGTCAGGACCAAGCACTAAAAAGTCGCTCAATCGCGGGCTCGGAGATTGGACATTTGCGCCATGGTTTAATTGTGGAAAACGAGGGAGGCACTGAGTTTGAGTAAGTATATGCGAAGACCTCCAGTATATACCCCACGCCGTGCAAGCTGATTTGATATGGCTTGAAGTGTTGTCATGGTTCACGGACTCGGTCAAGACAGGCGTTCAGCCTGGATGGATAACGCTCACCCAGGAACCACTTGGATGGGCCGGGCGTATCCAACAGCGCGAATATTTCTCTACGGATATGACACGGACTCAAACTATTCGAGTATCTTCACAATCAGCGGAATGGTCAACGAGGCGACCCAGCTTTTGCAACAGCTGGATACGCATCGTCGCGACAATGTGAGGATATCATTGACCCCAATGGATACTCCTTGACAGACTAATCATGCATCACAATAGGATCCAAAACGGTCACTGGTATTTATTTCTCATGGCCTGGGAGGTCTTCTTGTTAAGACGGTGAGACTGCCACTATATTCGCATGTATTGAGAAGCATGACTCGGAGAGTTCGACTGCTGATTCCGTGACTTTAAGGTTCTGGTCCTAGCCTCCAAATTGCCTGACAAGTACGCTTACATTCTTGACGAAACAACCGCTCTAGTGAGTCTTACTGCCATTGATTATGTCCAGTCAAGAAACACCGACTGATTTCGCTGGGTAGGTCTTCATGGGTTACTCTATAGGTCACAAGCCATCCAGCGTTTCAGTATTGCAAGAGAATATCTTGGCCCTCCTCCTGCAAGACTTGGGCGAAGACAAGTACAAGTCAGGCCGCTTAATGTCCTATGTCCATGGTCTCGCTCAGACTGTACAGGAAGTGCACGGCAATTTTGTGCACACGAAAATGTTCATTAGGGCAGAGATTGTCAACGCCGTCCCTGAATCGTTCGACCAGTCTCAAGCCGACGAAGTGAGTCGACAGTTGCACTACTTCGTAGACATTCCATAGCAGACATGGCCTGAAAAGACACTGACAGTCCGTCCTGTTTTCAGTTGCTAAAGAGGTCACGCGCTGTCAAAAGAACACTCTACGAGCCGGGCCAGAGATGGGGGTACAGTTCCAAGTTGTCCGAGATGACACACGAACAGTTAGCGAAGGACCATAGACACTGGCTCTGTACGTCACCGAAGATCGGCTCTGGACCAGTGCGGCGACCAGTACCAATTTGATGTTTACTGATACTTCACCAGATGGCACCCTTGACGAGGTCCACCGGAAAACTCTGAACGACTTCATCTCCCAAGCGCCCCCTTTCTACCCATCATCCGCATGCATGAACCCGAATTCAGTCCCCGAGCTTGAGGAGCTAAGAACAATACGAAGCAGCAGGATCTTGCATGTGAGATGTAGTACCAACACCAAAATTGTCACCGAGTACGTGGGAGAATACTTGGAATCAGGGTGCGAGCGCAGAGAGATCATTCAATTCCACTTCGACCCTCACGATGTGCGATTTTCTAGTCTTAGCTCTATGCTTCGAGCATTCCTAAGTCAGCTCGCCGCTCAAGGTCTCGTTTTCCGAGAATGGAGCGTTGAACGGATGGTGTATTACATCAACGCCCTAGGGGTTTCGACAAATAGAGATCTACTCCTTCCGTTGTCGCGATTCATGATGACCCTGGGGAATCATCCAGGTCGGATGATCTTCGTGATAGGTGGCCTCGAGGATTGCGAGGGTCCAGTCCAAGAGTTCATCGATATGGTCAGCAGAGGACAACGCGATACGGATCGATGGATTCGAATTGCCATTTTGACCAACATCGCGGACGACAGCCACATCACTAATATGCTGTCTAAGCTGCCTTCCGACATCGTTCGAGAATGGATGGTGGACCGTGTGTCTTCCTTTGTGCCAGAACACGAGGAGGCGCGATTCGACCTCAGCATGATGTCTCAGAAGCTGCCTCATTTCATCAACTACGAAGTATCGAGCACTCTGAGTCAAGTACTCTCGACACTGGATAATGGAAAGGATCACAGCTTGAGTCATCTCCTAACCTCGTGGCTCAGAAGCACGAAAACACCGTCCCATGTGGTCAGGAAAACTCTGGAGCTGCTACAACTTGAGACGCAGAGACCTACACCAGAGCGCGTATTTGTCGCCTTGCTACTTTCAGTGCCACCAGAGAAGCAAAAATGGGCCAGAAATATCCTTAGATGGGTTGCGTTTTCTTTGAGACCGTTACGAGTCGAGGAGATATGCCTTGTGTCCCAACTTACTAGTCCGCAGAACGGGAGAAGCGAACTTGCTGGCATTATGTGCTGGTTGGGCGGTATACTGCATGTCGAGTATGATGAAGTACGCTTTTCTCATGAAAGTATCCGTCCGTGGCTGGTGCAGAAAGCAAAAGGCGTCACCGCTCCGGTAACTGATGAGATGTGGTGCCACTTCGACACTGACAGTGTGTGCCAAGACCATCTGGATATCCTGAAGCTCTGCTTTATGTACCTCAAGTCTCCAGATGAACACTCAACAGGAGGATTCTGGCCAACTAAGCACGTCTTCCCATACGCATGGCAACATTGGACCACTCACTACCTTTTGGCGAAACCGTCTCCGGAGTCTCCCTCGGCACAAGAGACAGCTCTCGCGATCTTTCGCGATTCTGCGACTTTCCGTCGGTGGACCGACACATACCGGGATCTCGCAGATCCCTTTACTCTCTTTGACACGTCGGAATTATCACCTATCTCCATAGCCGCACATTTCGGTCTTGATGATCTGCTTTGGCTTCTCATATGCAAGGAAGGCTCGGACTGGGATGTATTGCCGCCTCTAATTGAGGCCGTTCGGAGAGGTCACCTGAGCATAGTTCGTTTGCTGAAGCGGGAACTGAGAGGACCGTTGTCAATCGCAGACCACAGACTGGGACAGCTGATGGAAGTTGCGGCATCTTGCGGACAGGCCGAGGTTTTACAGGAGGTCATGACGCTTATCCCGAAGATCAGCGCGGACCTATACTGTCAAGACAAAAAGCCAGCCTGGCCCTCATCTGTTCTCATTCGGGCATGCTGGATGGACAATAAAGACCTCGCGAAAGTCGTCCTTGGGTTGGGGGCAGACATGAATGCCACTATGCCACCCTTGCTGAAACCAATCGAGGGAAAGATAGTCCCCGACACACTTTCTATTGCAATCATGGCAAACTCCATTGGTGTTGCAAACCTACTACTGGAGAGAGGCTACGACCTGAATACCAATAAGACAATAACCAAGTTCATAGCTTGGGCTACCCGGGAGATGGCAGAGCTTTTCATTGAAAATGGATGGAACTTCAAGAGCCACAGCCACGAGGAAAAGGACCGAAGTCCACTACAAGAAGCATGTGATTCGGGGAACAATGCCGTCGTTGAAGTGCTTCTGAGACACGAGACCAACTTCGCTGGGTACATTGACACAGAACTCGGGGAGCCGTTGCTCCTCGCTGTGAGAGGAGAGGAACTTAAAAGCGTTCGAACGCTTCTGAGTCACAGTGTCGATGTCAACGTTGCTGACGAGCAAGGAAATGCCTTGTATCATGCAGTAGGCAATGGAAATTTGGACCTCTGTCGGTTGTTACTGGAGTATGAGAAGGAGAAAATCGACGTGGACTACTGCGCCCCAAACAGCGACCCGCCACTTGTCAAAGCCATATATTTCGATGACGAAGACAAAATAGTACAGATGGTGAGGCTCCTTCTCGAGAAGGGCGCAGACGTCAAGAAAACGGAGCATGGAGATAGTGGTTGGGAACGAACGCCTCTGCTGACGGCCGCGGCGCACAAAGGGAGCGGAGCCGAAGAAGTGGTCGAAATGCTTCTTTCAAAAGACTCAGAGATCGATGCGAAGGATTCCGATGGCTGGACGTCTCTGTACACAGCTGCCTACTACAACAACATCAGTGTAGGCAGGTTACTGATTGAAGCCAAGGCAGACTTGTTTGCAACCACCAAGGAAGACAACCTGAGTCCCTTACATGGAGCCTATAAGAGTCCTGATTTCATCAAGCTACTGCTCGATAATGGCCTCGACCATACGCAAAAGTACAAAGCCAACATCACCCCTTTGCGAATGTGCGCTGAAGAAAATCTCATCAAATCCCTGGAAACAATGCTAGAGTCATCACAAGACACCGAGAAAGCCATTTTGACAGACGCCCTTATAGCTGCATTCGAGAACTCGCATGAAGAGTCGGTCCGCCTGCTGCTGGACCATGGTGCCGACGTCAACCACGTCCAAGAGGCAACCAAGCAGACACTGATCAGCCGATCAATGCAGGGCAACAACAAAAGCATGACTCACCTTCTGCTCGAATACAAGCCACACTTGGACCTTGTGGATAATGATGAGAATACCGCCCTTCATTATATCGATGAGCATACCTCTGTCGCGAGTGTGAAATCGCTTGTCAACGCGACCGCAAAGCTGGATGTGTTGAACAAGCGGCGACAATCACCCTTGACGGTCGCCGTCGAGAGCCGGAACTGGGAAGTTTTGCGCTATCTTGTCTCGAAGCCAGCCATTCTGCAAGTCCTCAACGTCCCCAGTTATTCGGGTACGCCGCTACACCTAGCTTGCCGACTGGGCACACTCGACATTGTCAGATGCCTCGTCGAAAGAGGTGCTGATTTGAACTACCACTGTGAGGGAATTGGCAATCCACTTTGTCAAGTCTGTATCCGCCCGAGAGGCGACCGCGTAACTGAGAAGGAGGACATCATACGGTACCTGTTGGATAAGAGTGACCGCGCCCTGGCACCTGCGTCGTCCGGAAGCTCGGGTCCCCTGCACCACGCGTCTCGGACTTGCTCCGCAGCTATAATCACCACATTTATCGAGAAAGGTGCTGACAAATTGGCCGAGGACGAGATGGGGCGCCGACCTCTCCATCTAGCTTGCTACAATTCCCTGGACGTTGTGCAAGCTCTGGGCGTTCCAGATGAAGAGTTCGCGGCACGCGATAAAGCTGGGAGGGTGCCCCTACATTATGCTGTCATGGCCGCCTACACGGAGTCGGAACTCGAAACATCACCATCGTTGCTTGAGTATGTGCTGGAAAGAACGAAAGCTGCTGGCCTTAGCATTGATGTCACAGATAACGATGGCTGGACCCCGCTGCTCTGGAGCGGCAGACGCTCAAATATGTTCGGCGACGATCGCCCTCGGTCTCCCTTAGAAACATTTCGAAAGCTTGTGGAGAACGGAGCCAACCCAGCAGCCCTGGGACAAGTGAGGCAGGGCAACATGGCCAATTCCATCCTAGACAAAGCGTGGTCTCTCATAGAAATCGCTGCATATCATGGTAACGCAGTTCTTGTGAGCCATCTGGCCGATGCAGCTGGCAAACCTCTCATCACCTCATGGAAAGCGCCTCGAAATGTCGACAATGCTTTCGAACTCCCGCTCTGTGATTACTGCTATCTGGTAAGCTCGCCTCGCCGTAAAGCGCTTGAACATTTGACTAAAACTTCTCTCACTTGGACAGCCTGTGTATGGGGATTACTTTGAATGCGAGTCTTGCGTCATCGCATTTTTCCTATGCTTCAAATGTTATGGGTCCAAGGACGTGCTACATCCAGCACATGACTTTGTACGAAAAGGCAGCGACATGGACCACAGTGACGGGCAAGCAGATGCGCAGCCAATAGTGGAAGATGTCACTGATGTACTGTTAGAAGACTTTGGGCTTGAAGGCCATGTGGCTGAGGACGACATTGGCGATGAAGCTGCCAGTGAGCTCTCTAGTGTGGATGGATGACGAGGCTTGTCAGTGTGGTAAGCGAGGACGAGTAACCGCGTTACATACAAGACTGGAGTTGTGCTTTATAACGTTGGAGAATTTCCTGCGCGTCAATGAGTGGATCTCTGGAATATTAGCCTGCTAGCTGTTGTGCAAACAAAGCCGTGACGGGCATAGGTTGCATAGAGACGAGAACAGCAATAGCAGCTTGGACAACCAGGTGTGGCACGACGGAGGAAAGAAGGACATCAGATGATCCGCTAACGCAAGGCGTTTTAATTTCATAGGGCCGCAGGGTAAGGGCGGCTCCGCGGTGGCACGAGGAACGGAGCGGTAATGAACCTGGATTAGGCTTTTTCATGATAGGCCTTGGGAGTGAGCTCCTGGATGAAATGGAAGTTTAGCGAGGCTCGAGGCACATATACTGGCTGCAACTTTCTAATTATAAATATATCAATAAGGGCCTGATATGCCACACTGCTAATGGAAGTTTGTGAAATTTAACTCGACACCTTGCGGGGTCTTGAGTCCGGATGAACGTCACATTGGAGATTCATGTTGCATTAAAGTAAGGGGCACAGGTCGTAACACGCCTGACAGCTGCAGGAACATTCCAATGTCAGAGGCGATAACGGGCACTGGGCCTGCGGTCCGTTCCGGTTGAGCCAACTGGATGCAGCGATGCGATGGTGAAATATATGCTTTGGATGGCGCCCAGCTCCAGAATGAGACTTGCAGGTCCTGACGTGTGGGTTGCTCATCAAATGCGAACCGGTGGCAACCGACGCGTGCGCGAAACAACATGTCGGTTCTAGCAGCGCAGAGTACGGAAGGTCATAACGCGGTTTGGTTTAAAACGTTTTGAGGTCCGTATTTTGTACTGACTTACACTAAAAATTTTTGTAACCACCCCCTTTAGGGTTAAAAACAACCCTAACCCTTACCCTAACCCTTCATCTTTTCTCTATAAAATCTGTACAACCCTAACCCCAACCCTAAACCCACCTCTACCCCTAACCGTTATACTTAGAACTTACTTTTCTTTTTCTTATTAAAATTCTTTTTTTAATTCTTTTTAATTTTTTAATTTTTTTTAATTCTTTTTTATATTTTTTTAAAATTCTTTTTATATAAATAAATAAATAAATAAATAAATAAATAAATAAATAAATAAATACATAAATAAATAAATAAATAAATAAATAAATAAATAAATAAATAAATAAATAAATAAATAAATAAATAAATAAATAAATAAATAAATAAATAAATAAATAAATAAATAAATAAATAAATAATTAAATAAATAAATAAATAAATAAATAAAAAAATCAATAAATAAATAAATAAATAAATAAATAAATAAATAAATAAATAAATTAATTAT